>JALMGA010000005.1:21828647-23028647 GCA_023333525.1 Aspidoscelis tigris stejnegeri
ACGCTCTGTGCAATCTCATCAGGGGGTCACCGGAACTGCCAGCGTGCTTGCGCAGTAGCTCCAATGACTTTCCCAGCTGGTAGAGGTGTGAATGCTTGTGTGCTGGACATGGGAGGTAAGTTTCTGGTCATGTATGGACACTTGTGGAACATGACTATGTTCTACCACTAGTGCATGATTAATGCACATCTGGGGAGGCAGGGGATGTTTGCAGTTTGTAAGTACCTCCTGCAGGTGCAAATGCACTTTCCCAGATGTTCACTACTTATGCACTAAGAGTCCAAGTGAGAATTGGCCCCAGAAGTCTCCTTGCCTGAATTATGTTCCATTTGGTGCAGACAGAATGTACTTACACTGGATAGTGCCTCTCTAGTCTGCACCAGTGTGTGGACCCAAGAGTCCTGAAGAGGATTATAGGGGATCATAATCTGGAATACAGAAGAGTACAGAAAGGCCCCTAGAAGCGGGCTGTAGGGAAAGGGAATGGAAACCATTAAACAGTCATGCCAATCAGTGCTTTGCTGCCCTATCTTTTGTGTTTCTTTGGATAACAAGTAAGACTGAAGACTCCCTGCATGAAATCCTGGTAAAAAGAGGAAATTAGGAAGAGAAGGTATCTACCCATTTCCCTGTCTTCAGGTGTTGCTAGTAGGGACTCCTTTGATAGTGGAACTGTCTATCTGTTAAACTTCTTCTGATTCCTGAACTCGTGGGAAGGCCGAGGAGAGTTCAGTTCTTGGATTAACCTACAGAACCCCCCTCCCAACTTAGCCTATCTTGCTGCCCTTTCTGTAACATATTAGGGACTTTGGTGGTGACATTATTGCCCAAAAGCATCACAGTTGGTGGTGTTGGAGGAATGAGAACCATATGCAACTAATTAAAGTTTGTGACATTACCAGTGGGATAAGATTTGCCATTGCTGGGTACAGTGTCCTAGCTAGGGATGTGCACAAATATTCATAAGATTCAGTATTCATATAAATTCAGACATTTGTATATGAATAAAATGTTATGACGTTTGTACACTGACATTCATTGACATGCTTCAGAACATTCGTGACCTGGGGAGGTGGGAAAGTGGCTGCACCAGCCACATCTGCAATGGATCCAGAGTGCATTCGACATGGACTGAGAGCAGATTCAAGGTAGATTCAGGGTGGATTTGATGCTTTTGAAGCAGATATGTTACAGGATATGTATGGGATACAAATGCGTTCATATCAAATATTAATACGAATTCATACGGATACATTTGTATCTGATAGAATCCTACCACGTTCAAAGGGGATCTCTTTGAATGAATACAAATTTTCTTACATTCGATTTAATATGCAAAAAAACCTTCGTGCACATCCCCAGGCCTAACCCCTGACAGAGGTGCATTAGTTCAAGCACACAACTAAGTTGCCATTGCTAGCAGTACAAAACTTATTCAAATATACCTAGTGCGCTTCCAGGAAAAAAAGAATAAAGTAGGGGGAAAAATCAGTATGTATACTGCATTACACACAAATTAAGCATGCATTACTTAACATGTTCACGTTGGATACATTTGTTCTGGTGCATTCTACTGCAAATATAAAAGGAACATTTGGTGTACACAAAGCAAGTACTAAATTCAAGTGGAAAAATGTGCTTTCACCTTCCATGATCTTCCGTGACTCATGACACTTATCACTTCCTAAGTTGTCATTTTTTCTTTTTTTGTTCTTTAAGTATTTAAAAGAGCATTGCTTAAATTATTTAAGCGCAGGGGAGGATATGTGTATTTTACTCCCTGACAATCCTTGTGCATTAAAATTAGAGGCTTCTGTCACTCTATTCATAAAATCCTCCCTTGATTGATGCTGCAGGTGTGCTAAGCATCACGGTATTGTTCTCAGCTCTGTCTTGAAGCAATCTAGAAACTCAGCTGTTAACTGTTAAGATCAGTTTTTATTTCATTTTTTAAAATATGATTTGGTAGCTGATCCAGTAAAGTGTGGAGACACTGCGTAATTATGCATGAAATTACATTAAGGGACCTGAACAAATACCATATGGGTGTTGCCAATGACTCTGAAGTCCCTTCCACATCAGTACGGAACAGATTACTTCACCTCACAGTGCTTTGGCTGTACTTTGGGAAGATTTGCATGGAGCCTTAATGCAAAGGGTCAATCTGCTTATGTGGGGACTGCACATCTGTATGCCCCATTCCACATGACAGTGCCCCCAAGGTGCAAGATACACATGGTTCTACACCCTGGGAGTATCCACTTCACTCTAAGCACTCCTAAGAGTGCTATTTATGTAAAGTGATGGGAAGAACTCCGACTGCTCTTCTTGGCGCTCTCTACCACACTTTCTTTTGATTTACCCGTTCACAGCTTCTGTGTTCAATTCTTGTGCTCTGAAAAAAAAATCAGGTGGAAACATCAAGCTGGGATTGAAGTTTCTGTGCTGCAATGGCAGGCATGCCAACAGCATGCTGCCATGGGGCAATTGTCAGTGCAATAAGCAAAGACTGCTTAGGAGTTCCACCCTTGTGCAAAACCTACTATGAAGTCAGCATCATTTCCTCAGAAGTTCCCCTCTACTTCAAAACACACCATAGGAATCTGTCGGTCCAGATCACAGCACTATTGACACAATAGCTTGTTGCTGTTGAAGAAGCCTCTCTATTCCAGCTGCTGCCATGCATTGCCTTTCAGCCTGAAGTTTCCTGCTGGTTCCTAAAGACTCTATCTGGCTTACTGTCTTTGCTTATAGATGGCTCACTTGCCTACTCTTTAAATCACATTCCAGCACAGCAGTGAAGCTTGGCTTTTGTGCAAAATACCATTTCTGAGGCTCTGGCAGAGATGTTTTCCTGGTCCAGCTTCATCATATCTATCTGTACCTCACTCTCAAGTCTTCTTCATGTTGGTGAGGATGAGAACCTGCTGCTCCTGGTGAAATACTAGTGTATGGTGTTGGTAGGATACAGGGGAAAGTAAAAAGGACTCTATCTTTTCATTCTCCAAAGACTGTCTCTGATTCCCCTTTATTAATAACTTCCAATACTGAATAGGGATGTGCAAGATTTTTTTTAAAATTTGATTCGTATTGAATGCAAGAAAATTAATATTCGTTTGAATAGATCCCCTTCAAATGTGGTAGGACTTGTATTTGATACCAAAGTACAATCCTATATAAACACATACGAATCCCATACGAATCCTGTATGAATCCCATACAAAGCTTCATACAAATGTATCAAAATACTTGATTCGAATTCAAATGTCAATCTTTGAATATGGCAACATTTGATTCATATTCAAATGTCCGAATTCAACCAAATCCATATGAATTTTGAATGTTATGAATATTTGTGCACATCCCTAATACCAAACTACTGCTCCTTATTTGGTTAGCGTTGTGCCTATATCACTGTTGGGATTCCCTTTTGTTTCAAATTTGTATACATTTGACAGCACTCTTGACAGCTTCTTTTTTAAATAAAAATGTTATTTTATTGAAGAAACTATGTCTGAAATCTATCTTGCTTGCTGCCTACTTGATTTGAATGGAAGTATATGCTGATTAAAACCAGGAAGTGCTGAAGTTCCCTTTTTGGTTGATGGCTGAACTAGGCTAATTTCCCCACACAATACACATGTCCAGACCACATCCCATAAAAATTCTGTAAAAAAATAAAACTTGCTACTGTTTCTTTTTGGAGAATAAGACTGACATTTCACTTCACACATTTTGAAAACCTAGAAGCCAGGTTCCACTTCCCCAGGGTTTGGGCAACAACACTGGGGGGTCAATACAACTTCTCAGTTAAAGTCTTAGAAAAGAATTAATTTGAAATTATTGTGCCAAAGGATTTATGAAAGCAAGTCAAGCAGTATTTTTTTTAACCTAACATCAGTATCCGCTAGCTAATCACCACTGGAAATGAGCATTTGGGAAACACTTATCAAATGCATATGTTTGGGATCAGTATGTCAAAGACTGTTCCATGTTCTAATACATTTGTTTTGAAATATATTCCAGTGTAAACTTTCCTTCTTTAATAAAGATTTTCAGAGTGAAACAGAAAAGTATAATTAAAAAATAAAAACAAATAGACATAGACTTTGAAAATGATCTGTGTCAACTCATCAGAGATCAGACGTAAAACCCGGGGTTCAAAATACTGTTGGAAGATATTGGTCAAAGATGATGCCTGTTTTCCCATCATGCCATCACCTGTGTTTTAACTACCATTGCTGCCCCTGGTACCACTTTCTTTTACTTGCCTTGTCTTCTCCCTCACTGTTCCTAATGGGCATCAGGCCAGTCTCATGAACTTTAAAGCATCAGTCTGAATTTCTCTTACCTTGATGAGGATGTTGGCTCAGTAATTTGTCTTTGCATTCGTGCGTGTTTGATCAGATGTTCTTTCAGAGCATTTTGGACTTCTGCTGGAATATCAGGTGATGTGTGGCTAATTTTCATTGCTGCCTCCTGGATTTTTGCAGAGGGCTTTTCATTTTCTTTGATCATTTCCTTTTTCTCATTTGTTTCCAAAACTTCTGTGGGAGCATTGGAAGTGTTTGGAGGGAGGCTTGTAGTGTTCGAAGTCATCGCTGGTTTGCTTCTCCAACATGGCCAACACAACTTCCAGAAAACAAAGAGTGATACCAACAATAAGGCAAGCCCACAGAAACTGACCACAACTGCTAGCAGGCTGACAGAGATATCTGTGAATCAGAAGAAGAAAAGGTAAAATCACGCAGGCAGCTTGAACTAGTTTAATTAGGAGATCTGATTCATATCCAAATATATGAATGTTGATAAGATTCATATGCAATATACAAATTTGTGCAAATCCGTATTTATTCTGTATGTACCATGTATGCATCCCGTTTTCATCCCGCATTATATGCGTGAATACAGATATTTTTTGTGTACATACGTATACGATAGATACAGATCTACTCATTCAAATTATTCAAAAATCCATATCAAATTTTCAAAAATCCGAAATGCCAGGATGACGCCCAAGATTTGATCTTGGTCCCACACTCAGCCCATGCGAGTTCAAACAGAGCCAAATGGCTTGGATGGGGATGCAGCCCCAAAATACTATTTCTGGACAGATCAAGTGTTTAGAAGGGGAAGGCAAGCTCCAAGTGTGAGGCAGGGTGAAATACATTCAATTTGTGTGCAATGGGGGCCACTTTCAATCCATGCACGAAGCATCAAAACTTCAAATTAGATTCAAATTCAGAGCTGATGAATATATTCAGCACATCCCTTTGTGAGAAAGGAAAAGCTAAGAGTTATCACAGCAAGTATTTGAGGTCATTGGTAGGGACCTCCATAGACTATGGGCATGCCATACTGGGACCTGAATATATCCTTTACATTGGAGTCTACAGGAAATGCAATATAGCTCTTTTGCTGGTTAATAGTTCTAACAAACATTATTGTGGAATCAATATGCATATATTTAATAAACCTTCACTGATATA
Source organism: Aspidoscelis tigris stejnegeri (assembly GCA_023333525.1). NCBI lineage: Eukaryota > Metazoa > Chordata > Lepidosauria > Squamata > Teiidae > Aspidoscelis > Aspidoscelis tigris. The sequence goes on from JALMGA010000005.1 coordinate 21,834,137, forward strand.
TCATTGTTCTCCTGCTGTAAGCTACAAATGAAACTAAGTAGATTTTTCACATTGTTGATGCTGGATGCTTTCTCCATAAGTTAACCATGTTATCTCTGTCCAAATGAAGACGCATAAGATATGTATCAATTGATGGGTAAATGAAAGCTCAAATGACCCATAGTAGCTATGGGGTGGGGGAGGAACAAAATAATCATTCACAAAACATAACGCTTCACACTATCTGTCCTGAATGGTAGAACAAATTCTTGGAAAGCAAAAGAGTATAGATTTGATCCTCAAAAGAAGGGACTTGCAAGCTACTTTTGCTTTTTCCAGAAGAACTGTAGGATGTGTTCATGTAACGACCAGCAATAGTCACATAATAGACAACTCATTATTAAATGTGAAATCTCCAAATAATGTGTTCAGTGTTAGAAGTGACAGAATATATTGGAAAAGAGCAATTAGAGGAGCACACCGCTAAGCTGCATTTTTTTTAAAAAAATAGCACAACAGTGCTAAACTGATTTATTAATTTGACCAGAATTTCATCAAAATTTTAATATACATAAAAAAGGGAAGAGTGTTTAGGAACTAGATTGAAGATTACAATATCAACAGAGTTTACAATATTGATGAGGTCATAAAATGGCCCTACTGGATGTGTGCTATGCAAAATATAAAATCATTCTAACCCTATAAAACAATGGATGTGAAAAAGACAACATTTACACTTGCGGAGATGGTGCAGTTTTTCTGCCTTATAAGAACTTGAGCTTTATACAGGAGGGAAAATGATGGAGGTAGTGCTGGGAAAAATATAGGAAGATTACCATTTGACTACGCTATGTGAGTGGTGTGCAATTATTTAATTATGCTGTGTTCCAGTTAAGGAGAAACAGCAAGGCAATGCTTTCCCTGTGTAGAGGTTACTGACAGGGAAAATTGTGTCTACTGATTTCTGCCATTATACACATCTAGCATGGTGCAGACCCCTGGAAACAAAAAGATGGCAGTGCTAGGCTATGATGAAGTTCTCCAGAGGAAAAGGTAATTCACTCTTTCTCACTATCCTCCTCTTTTTCTGCTGCTGTCTAAGCATCCTTGGAACATGAACATCTGGTGCACTATAAGAGACAGAAGTTCATCACTTTACACACTGCTGGAATGAAAAATGATGCAATTAATGGCACAAGCAGTGTTTCTATGAAAAGTAAAACATATTTTATATAGCACAGATAAAACAAGATAAGAGCTGAATCTGAATGGTGTCTTTGGGGCGCAGTGTTTGGTTGACATTGCACCTTCATTTTGCTCTCAAACTGGATGAAGAACACAGCAAGCACTTGGATGCCACACTTTCCTTTATGCTGCTGCAAGTGTCGTTAAGGCACATTGAAGAGGCAGAGAAGGTTGAAAGGCTCACAGAACCCCCCAAGTCTCCTTGGCTTGCTACTGTTGCTGCCTGTCTTCGAAACTCTGTGACTGTCCTTTTAGAAGCAGGGATCTCTGCTTTACTCTGAGGCCACTCTATAACCAATCATGTCAAAGTGAGGATAACAAACCCTCCTTCCTGTGTGATTGGCTGTAGAATCACATCCAATCCAGTGAGTGGAGGAGGAGCAAACTTCCCTTGCCCATCAAATGGAGGCAAAAAAAGGCCTTGCCTCTGTGTGACAGAATAGGAAGGCGATCCGGCTCAAAAGGAAGCAAATTGCTTCCTTTTAAGTCTATGGGAAGAGGTACCTTCCTTAAAGTACCCTTCCTGTCACATCTGGATTTGACTGAGGACAAGGCAAAAGAGACTGAAGCAGAGGCAGAAAGTTAAGGGGAATCTATTAAGGACAAATTTTTGGGACTACTCTCCCAAATGAACTTCCATTATCTATGCCTCATGTGCACTGTGACTACAATTATGCACATTTACTCATTACCTCTGGGTGAAAAAAATACTTCTCCTTGTCTGTCTTAACTCTCCTGCCCATCTGCTTCATAGAGTGCCCTCTGGTTCTAGTGTTGTGTGACAGAGTGTTGTCTGTCTGCCTTTTCCACACTGTCCATGATTTATATACTTCAGTCACATCACCTCTTAAATGCTGCCTTTCAGGGCTTAAGAGGCCCAGTTTTTGCAGTCTGATTTCATAAGGAAAGTGTTCCAGACCTTCTAGATCTGTTATACCAGTTGAATCAAAATTACCACTAACTTACGCCTGTAGCCTATTATTTGAGCGTGTTTTTCCAGGAGATTTTTAAATATAAAAACAAGAATGATTTAAGAAGAGATGTCTTTATTTTTGGTGTGAGGAGATATAAACCTTATAATGTACATCAGGATAATGGGCAGATACCTTAATGACCAAAGACCTAGGTAAACAAATGTTTCTTTTTATGTACAAATCAGGTTGGCTTCAACTCCTGCTGACTGTGTGGACACATCCATGCACTTTTTAAAATTGCTATACACAGGGTACTTTGCCAATACTTTCTCCCAGGGAAATATCAAAGATTAGGCAGTTACTGAACTACATAAATGTGTATGGTTATGATCCAAGCCACATGAAAGGTGGAGGATGACATATAGTTTTTTTCCCCACTAGCACTAAGTACCCATTAAGTACCCATTAGGGACCCATTAGGCTCAGAGCAGGAAGACTACATTTCCACTGCAGACCCCATTAGAACTGCATTTGTTTCCACCAGTTCTAGGGAAATTTGGATTGAATGGGTCTTTCAGGACCTATAATCTGGATTTCCTGTAGACCCCATTAAAGGGGTCCACAATGGAGTTTTCAGGCATCAAATCTGGATTATACACAGCGTGTTTCCACCGTGATCGGGCAATGGGGTCTAGGGGGGCTCGGGGGGGGGGCAACCCATGGGTGTGGTGGTGCCCCGAAACCCAAAGCTCAGAAGCCTGTGTGCAATCTTTGAAGCCAGCTCCAAAATTGGCTTCAAAGCTGGCTCCAAAGGATAGCACAGGCTCCGAAGAGGACCCCACATGAGAGTAATGCCAATCCTATGGACCTTTGTCAAAGGCTCTGGAGAAAGTTTGAAGTTTGTGGCAGATCACTCCAGAGAATCTTTGGAGCTTATGACAAAGCTCTGGAGAATCTTCGAAGTATCTCTGGAGTATCTATGGAGATTGTGCTCCCTGTCCCCCCAAAAACCTGGAGTGATGGGTAGGCACCATGTGGGTCAATCCAGATTCACCACATGGGTGCTCCGGCATTTCCACTGTGGGCAGGCTACCACCCATTGCTATTGGGTGCTGCAGCGCTCATGGGGACACTTCAGGTACCTCCCTTAATCCAGATTAGTTGAAGGACCCATTCCTTAGATCCAGATCATCTTAGACCTGGATTAAGGAAGGTCAGTGGAAAAACTCCCTTCATGACTTCATGTAGTCCTTGACAAGGGCCCCCTCCAGACTTGCAGAATAAATCTGCAGTTAAGGGAAAAATCACAGCTTACCAGCTGTGAGGTGACGATTGGCCGTCCCCACTCGAAGCTGTAAGAGTTGGCATGCGCCGTCACATGGGATGAGGCAGCCAATCAGATTAGAGCTGCCCTCTCTCCTCTCGTTGTAACTTCTAAACATCCTGCCCAGACTGGTGGGAAGATTCGAATTTAGTTAATCCTATGCAACAAGTGTTCTTCATCCTGCACTATCATAAATTCATGGTAGCGATGGGATAATATGTCACCACTATGATCCACCAATCGTGGTGTGTGATGCCCCCACTACAACTGTGCATTCCGCTGCACAGTATTAACGAGTCTGGATGTACCCTAGCATGTTTTTATGTGGAACCCTGGGCTGAAATTTCATACCTGACCATGCCCTCTTGAACGCAAAGCTATATTTAGCATTGTTTTTGTAGCTGAAACAGATTTTTTTCTCTCTTATGTTTTGAGTCATCAAACAATATTTGCAGGTACTGGGTCAAACCGACCTTTCATCACTGTTTCCCTCCCAGCACAATGCTAAGTACATTTAATAAACACCATTTAAAGCTCCTTATTATTTTGTCATGAACTGGTAAGTCTAGCATAAGGTGTGTTTTGAATGCGGATCAAGCTGTGGATGGATGTATTTTTGAAACAAGGCTCAGGACAATTTAAGCCTTATCCACCGGTTGGTCCTAACTAAACAGAGTAGAAAACAGTTCCCTTTTCAACTTCTGTGCAATGCCACAGTGCTTGGGGACCTAAGTCCCACACATCTGTTATCTTTCTGAAGGGCAGTTGCTGTCAAGCTGCTTGTATTTTTGTCAGATGAGGGCTTTGCTTCTTTAAAAACATACACATTTTTGAAGAGTTATGCCTGATACAGTCTTTGTTTTGAACCCTGTTCCATTCTGAAATCTCAGTGAAAACAAGCACAGTCAATAAACATTAAATTTTAACTAAAAACACTGGTAGACATTAGGATTAGCTAGGCCAGTGACTACAGCACCATGGATAGTTCAAAGCGCAGATCTTGTTGTAGCAAAGGCTGACGGTGAGGTGGCTGAGAAGATACATATTAGGGATGTGCACAAATATTCATAGGCATTCAAAATTCGACCATACGGGATGAAAACGGGATGCGTACGGGATGTGAATGAATGCCTACGGGCACACATGAATGTTGTCGACTTTCATATTTGCAAATTCAAATTGAAAATTCAAACAAATAGATTCGAATGTATTCAAATCAAATCGAATGTGAATCCATTGGAATTTTAAACATTTAAATCAATTTGAATTTTTGGGTATTTGAATCCCAAAAATTGCATTTGTGCACACCCCTACTTCCTAGTGCCAATGCTGCATGAAGGCAGCTGTGGCGTCCCATACTGTGTTCCGATTGCCACAGCAACAGCCCAGTGCATGGAGGCAATTGCCATGGCCATTGCAGTGGTGAAGGTGGCAGTCTGGGATGGACCGTCAACACTGAAACAGCCTGTAGCTAAGTTGGTAACAGTGCCGGCACTTGCAATGAGAATGCTGGCTACTGTCCCTGAATCTAGGTTCAGTGGGATGCTATCCCTCTGAAGTTAAGTGCAAAAGGGCCCATAGATCTTTTGAATGCTGTTCTTTTAAGTTACGGTATTGTCAAGAGAAAAGTGAAAGTATACACCTACTTTCAAGAACAGAAGAGTGTAACTGTACTCTAGGGTTAAAGCAATGTACTTGCTCCAGTTCAACATACATACTTTAAGTTATGCACTGAGGAGACATAGTGTTGCCTCACTATTTTAGAATTACAAGTGCTTAAAGAGACTTTCAGACCCCCCTCAGGCTTCTTTTTTTTGGGGGGGTTGATTTTTACATTTGTATTTGACTTTTGTGTCAGCTGAGGGCAGATAAAATTTAATTAATGCAATTTGGCTTGAAATGCCTCTGAGCATCAACACTTTTGAAAACTGTCATCTACCGAATTTATCCAAAAGAAGGGAAATGGATTTGTGCAGGCATTTCTCTTGGGGAATAATGAGAAATCAAGTGATCACCAAAGTACCTTCCAGATAATGAAAAGATGTCAGAAATTTTCCAGCAAGGAAGCTCTGTTGTACTTGATCAGTTGCTTAAGTCATCGTAAAAATAGTGCTGGTGAAGGGATGCACGACTATTTTTACCAAGCCTGAATGCTTTTGACTCACCAGATGTCTGGTGAAGTCATTCAGCGTAACAGTGTAAGAGGCCTGCAGGAACTCGTCTTGCACGTGGAGTATCATTTGTATCATGTTTTTTTAAAATGCTGTATTGGTTTTTACTATTTTGATATGTTCACTTTAAAGATTGTTAGCTGCCCGTAGACTCTCGGGTATAGGGCGGGATATAAATAAATAAAATAAATAAAAATAAAATAAATAAAGCAGAATAATGTCTGGCATGAGAGCATGGGTGTTTTTCCACTGCGCTCCTTTAATCCGGATCTAAGAAGATCTAGTAGATCCGGATTAAGGGAAGTACCCAGTGTGTTTCCATGGGTCGTCTAGCACCCAATAGCAATGGGTGGTAGCCTCCCTGCCGTGGAAACATCGGAGCACCCATTTGGAAATCCGAATCTACCCATGTATGAGCCTGTCACCCCAGGTGTTTGGGGGGACAGGGGGTACAATCTCCGAAGCGGCTTTGAAGTCATTTCAAAGTCATTTCGAAGTCACTTCGAAGTCTGTGCAAAATAGCTCCTTTGAAGTCTGTGCTGATCTTCGGAGTGCTGTGGTTGAAATGGGGTCATCTGGCTCACACCCAAATGGGTCCTTAATGGGTGCAAAAATGGGTACTTTCTGCCAGTGGAAAAACACCCTTAGACTGACAGGGGGAAGTATTTTTTCATCCAGAGTAATCAGTTTTGGAATTTATTACCAGAAAAGGTGGCAACTAGGGATGCGCACGAATATTCAAAACATTCAAAATTTGATCGAATTTGTTCAAATTTGACATTTGAATTTGAATCAAATGTCTATTAATGCTAATTTAAACATTCAAATGAATTTTGAATTTTTGAATCATTCATGCAAATTATTCAGACATTCGTCTGTGTACGGATACGTACATGATGCGTTCTTGCCCGTAGGCATGTTTCCTGCATCTGTACACATTTGCACAGATCCAGATGGGATGAAAAAGGGATGCATACAAACGTGTACAGGACGCCTATGGATGCGTACAGGCATGTATGAATGTTGTCAACATTCGTATTTGCAAATACGGATCAAAAATTCACACAAATAGATTCAAATGTATTCGTATTGAATCAAATGTGAATGCATTCAAATTTTAAACATTCTTATCGAATCTTGAAAAATGCACCTAAGCACACCCCTAGTGGTGACAGCAGCCAGCCTAGATGAGGTTAAGAAAGTGTTAGACAAATTCACGGAGAATGGGTGTATCAATAGCGACTATAAAGGATGCCTATGCACTTTCTTCAGGCAGGATGTGTTTGAAGACCATTTTAAGCAATTGGAAAGCAGGTGAAGGCTCTGCCTTTGTCTTCTGCTTGAGATGCCCAGAAGCAATTAGTAAGCCAATGTGTGAGACAGGAGGCTGGACTAGACTGATGGTGACCTGATCCAGCAAGGCTCCTCTTATGATCTAACAGCAGAGAAGAAAGCTTGGAATTTGTCATAGGTCTATCTAATCCTTAGCACGTTGTAATCAACAGCTCAACCAGAATGGTTTACTTCTGATACTAATGGCACTTCTTTCATATGAAATATTAACCTTGCTCCTAGTCCTGAAAAATTCTTGAGGATATCCATGCAGAATCTGCAACCTGTATAGTATTGCAGATTGCTACTGAAGCTTTCTCTTGTAAGCATGCAATACTATGCAATACAACAACTTACAGTAAGGCACTAGCAGATGCTGCTGAAACCCCTTCTTTCTCACAATACATCTATTAACCTCCCAGTGAAAACTAGGGTATAGTCATATAAAGGAGGTAATGGAAGGGTATGGAAAACCAAGGTAGCTTTTAATTTTTTAATATCTACCTTGGTTTTCCATACCCTTCCATTACCTTCTTTGTATGACTATACCATATAATTAACAACGGTATGATATACAGTAATATAAATGTATAAGGCTTTATGTCAAGAATCTGAAGTTTTAAGGTTGTGTTATAAAACTGTCCCCTGTTCTAGGGATGTGCATGGATATTTGTAGACATTCGAAATCCAATTGAATGTGCCAGATTTTGGCATTCAAACTCAAATAGAATATCCCAAAATTCAAATGTAAACATTCAAATCAAATTTTGAATTTCAGATCTATTCATTTGAATTACCTGGACTAGGGATGTGCGTGAATTATTCGTGTATTTGAAATCCAGATGAATATGTCTGGATTCCAAGATTTGTGAAGGGATTGAATAGGGAACTATTCAAAGGGCCCTATCCATCCATGAATTGGATAATCCAGTATCCATAGAAGCTTCAGTAGAAGCTTCTATAGATAGTGGATGCCCCAAGGCCTCCCTCCCCCAGCCACCATCCTCACAAGCCTCCCCCTCTGGGGCCTCCCCAGGGCCCCCTTACCTGCTCCGATGGCGGTGCAAGCCTCTTCCAGGGCCCTTTGGAAGCACAAACAGGCTTTCTGAGAAGGCCTGTATTTAGCTGCTGAGAAGCCTTTTGCGGTTCCAAAGGACCCTGGAAGAGACCCGTGCCTCCAATGGAGTGCTCCTGCCAGCCTCCTCAGGGTTCACTTACCTGGGGGTACACTCTGGTGGCAGTGCAGACCTTTACCAGAAGGCCTGTATTTACCTCCTGGGAAGCCTGCTCATAGTTCCAGAGGGCCCTGGAATGGTGGTGGTGGCAGCGGTGGCACTGAGAAGGTGGTGTGGATGGTGATGGCGAGGAGGTAAGGTAAGTGGGAAGGGGGTGGGTGGAGGGCTTATTTGTTCTGGCCATGGATTTTTGATAGAATACCTGTACCCGGATACTAATACCACCACATTTGTGGGGGTGGGTGTATTCAGTTGGAGCTGAAGTTTTCCACATTCTATTCAACTCAAATAGAATGTGGAAAAACAGCTCTGTGCAGACCCCTAATCCAGACATTCCTATGCGTATGGGCTCATACACGATGCACACTTGAAGATCTGCACCTTTCCCACATCCGTACGTATTTCTACAGATCCGTATGGGCTGAAACGGGCTGCATACAGGATAACTATGGGATGCATATGGACGTGTACGGTTGCATATGGATGTGGGGAAGATGCAAACAAGATTTGGTAAATTCGAACCAAATCTTGTTAAATTTGAATTTAAAAGATTAGAATTGAATAGGATTTTCCGGTATTCAAATAGAATAGAATGTAAAAAAAAATACAAAAAACCATTCATGCACATCTCTACCCGGTTCTACTTAGTGCTTCTAGTTAGGGGCTTGAGATGAAGATCTCCTAGGGGAGGGTGAGCGCTTTGGACAATGTGATAGAAACCATAACTTGGGGGCAGGTGGTTCCTCTGGTGGCATCAGTGAAGATTAAAATGGAGACTTCCTGTGACAGACCAGAAATATGGCCCAAAACTGGGAATTTTCTGCTCCATGGTGATAAGCCCCACCAGAATGGTTGCTCCTCATGATGAATGCTTGGCTTCCATGAGGAGGCACCTTCCCTCACAGAACTTATCTTCAGTCCCTATGGGACTTTGGGGGCCACATTGAAGTGGGAACACTTGTCTGCCATACCCTCTGGCCAACAGAGAAAAATGGTGTAAAATGCCATCTAGAGGAAGCCTAAAACTTGGAGCACGTCTGTTCACAAAGGAATCAGGCAGAATGGACAGCCTGCTTCCACATAATAAGATTACGTTAAGTCAATGGAGGAAAGCCATTCAAACTTAAGAACATTTTACAAAACACTCTAACGCTCTGCCTTATTTTTTAAAAAAGCAAATGATCAGAAAGTGTCTGGATTTTAAAATAAGAAGCAAATGAAGTGGCACCAGTGCTGATAGAACTCTCCTTGGTTAGCACTGGATGCTTGTTTGAATACATTCAGCAGCTTTAAGTGAACTGCTGTTTACTCAGTTTTAGTCCCTATGGGACATAAGAAAACAAACCTTTGTGCAAGTGAGAAAACTTGCAAGTCTTGTCCTTGCATTGCAGAAAGATAAACATAATCTACAGATATATTATCTTGCATAACAGAATGGCCACATCTAACAGACTAGCAGAGAAGACAGAGTTGTTTACCTGCTTATCTAGTGGTGTCTATTATTTGTATTACACTAAGCGCATGCAAAGAATTCTGGTATTCTATGTTTCATGAGCCTTTTTGATAGGCTGAGATAGAGATGCCAAAGGCCAAAAGGCTAAGGATTTCAAGGTTTCACATCCAGCCCAACATTCTAACCGCAGTTTAAACATGGAAAACAAAATTTTGTTGTACTATATTTTATGTGGCTGTTCAAGAACTCCTGCTCTGAGAACATAAATTCAAGAAGAAGAAGAATTGGCTTTTATAACCCACTTTTCTCACCCATTTAAGGGGACTCAAAGGGCTGTCAAAGCTTTCTGTTCTTCTCCCCACAACAGATATGCTGTCTGTGGGGCTGTGAGAGCTCAGAAAGAGAGCTGTGACTAACCCTAAGTCACCCAGCTGGCTTCGTGGAAGAGTGCAGGATCAAGCCCGGTGACTACGAGTCCTGCATTCCAACTGCATGACCAAACTGGCTCTTGTATGTCTTCTATGTCAGTCAGACAAACCAAACACTGAATAACTAGAGATGTGCCTAATAGCTTTTTGTTAATGTGCATTTCATATGAATTTGAGGTATTTGCTACTTTATATGCAAACATGAATGTGCCCATGCTTTGCAATCATTACCCTTGTCGTTTTCTACGGGCCTGTATTCTTCATTTTGTGCAGCCTCTGGGATTGTAGTTTTTAGCAAATCTATTCCAGTTTCCTATTTGTTCTTATCTTGCCTTTTGTGATTGGTGACTGGAGTATGAGTGAAACCTTGTATAGTTTATGATTGACTTTGTTTACTCTTGTTTATCTCTTGGTGCCAGGGATGGGTCTTCAATTCACTGTTTTGGATTTCAGACTCCTTTGGGATTGGAGGCTGGAGCTCAAGGGGCACTTGTGTCCTCAATTTTTTGGTTGGAGTATGGCTGGGTAGCTCTGGGCTTACTGCTGGGTTCTTCTCTTTGCTAGAAGAGTTTCATCTCCCTCTTATTCCCTGATCTCTCTTTTGTCCCTTCCCTGGCCTTAATTGTGTATTTGCTTGGATTTGTTGAAAATACCTGCTTCTTGCTTCTTTGCTTGGATTTGATGTAAATAGTTAATTCTTTCCTTGAATTCAGTGTCAAATTACTTATTTGCTTGAAATTTATTGTGAGGTATGTGTTGATGAAGAGGATTACTAAAGGCTTTTTATGTTTTTTATTTTAAATTCTTGTTCTTCTCATACAGTATATTTTTATTGTTTTATTTTTGTGAAGCTTTCTCTATAATGTACTTTTTACACTCAGTTTGATATATATATTTTTTAAAAAAATACCCTGTAATTGGCATCCTGTTGCAGTATTATTGTGCTTTAATTGTTGTCGTTTCTGGGAATCTGGTGGGTGGGCAGTTGGGCAGTTTTATTTTGGTAGAAGCTGTGTTTCTCAGTGTAGTAAATATATATGTTTTGGATCCATTTCACCTTGTTGCTTGCTATTTTCTGAATCTGGTGTGCATCAGGGCCCTGGGGCAGATTCTTTTCTTTGCGGTGTTACCCATCCAGAGTAGCTACTTAGTTAACTAAAGTACAGGAAGCGAGCCTATTGTTTATATTTAGCTGAGGTGGGGGGAACATCATCTCCATCTGCATCCATGATAGGGATGTGCACAAATGTTTTTTTCTGAACTTGAATTAGAGGCTAATCAAAAACACTTGATTCGATTCAAGTGTTTAAAATCCTAATGCAACAAAAACTGATTCAAATCTGAGACATTCGAATCTATTCGTTCGAATGTTAGATATGAATTTAAAGATGCGAATGTTGACAACATGTGTATGTGTTATACCATACGTATCCTATTTTCATTCCGTATTATAAGTGCAAATGTGTACAGATATGTATGATATTTGTACAGATATGTATGTACATAATACATACATAATACGTACATATCTGTACATTCGAATGATGTGAATGATTCAAACAAATGTTTTGGAACATTCAAAATTTGTTTGAATGTTTGGATGTTTTTCCACCATGCTCCTTTAATCCGGATCTAAGAAGATCTGGATCTAAGGAATGGGTACTTCCCTTAATCTGGATCTAGTAGATCCAGATTAAGGGAAGTACCCAATGTGTTTCCATGAGTGGTCTAGCACCCAATAGCAATGGGTGCTAGCCTGCCTGCTGTGGAAACATCGGAGCACCCATGTGGCAAATCTGGATTGGACCACAAGGGGTCTGCCTGTAACCTCAGGTGTTTTGGGGGACAGGGGGTGGAATCTCAGAAGGCAACTTTGGAGGAATTTTGGAGCTGCCTTCAGAGGGACTCCGAAGTCTTGACTTTGGGGCACCCCCCCATGGGTGCCTCCCCCCTCCCCCCGAATCTCCTCTAGACCCCATTGCTGGATTGTAGTGGAAAAAGGCTCCCTACAATCCAGATATTAAGGCTAAAGACCCCATTGTAGACCCCTTCAATGAGATCTACACAAAATCTGGATTATAGGTCCTGAAGGACCCATAATGATCCGGATTTACCTAGCTGGGTGGAAACAAATGTGTCCCTAATGGGGTCTGCAGTGGAAATGGGGTCATCCGGCTCTCAGCCAAATGGGTCCTTAATGGGTGCTTCAATGGATACTTAGTGACAGTGGAAAAACACCCTTTAAATTCGAATGTGAAGACATTCTATTCAAATTTGAATGTCCACATTCAATCGAATTCAATCGAATTTTGAATGTTTAGAACATTTGTGTACATCCCTAATCCATGATATCACCCACCCCAGAACTACATTTTCCTTGGACCTATTTACTACTATTGCTCAGAATTCAGTTATACTTTTACAACTGTCCCCAATGGATTCCCTTGAGTAAAATAAAATAAAATCATTTAATGTTCAATTTAAACATTCAAGGTGAATTATACTGACATTTGCTTTGATGAGAAGTGAATTTTAAGAAATCATGTGCGCCCCTATGAGTAACCTTAAATTTTATAAGTATTAATTGGAACCCAATTCCTTTTAGCCCCAAGTGATAAATATTACAAGTGGAAATTTCATTGAACAAAATTATCTCCATGCTGCTCCTCACCATTATAGGGTAGTTTTCTAATTTTTGTTGTTGGGTATCATTAAGTTGTGGCTGACTTCTGGTTGACTGTATGAAATGGAACACCTCCATGGGCAGAAATACAGAAGATATTTGCTATTGGCTACTTCTTCTTTTTAGGTGGTTTGCTCTATTCCTGCTCTAAAATGCTGATGGTTCTTTGTTTTGTAATCCCAAGTTATGTCTATTTAGGACATTATCAGAAACGACTGCAGAGCAAACTGCATCTGCAAAAATCAGCTCACTACTGTAAATGGTTTGAACACTTGGCTGAAAATGTTTGAAATGGAAAACCACTCATTTACATCAATGCTTAAGCACTCCAGACTTTCTGTCATGTTCTGATGACTTTCTTGTAAGGTGATCAGAAATCATTACTGTAGAACTCAATATACCAGAAGGTCAAGCATCTATTTATCTTGATTCACTACTAGCAGAATGTGAAAAGAGCAAAAAATAACTCCCCCCCCTCACACCATGCTCCAGAAAATCCATTATTTGAATCTCCATCCAACAAGGATTTATTTTTCTTTTAAGCTTCATAGTTAACTGTTCAACAATTTCTTAGAAAATAAAATATATTCACCTGAAAATTAAGAGTAAAATTTAACAAAGACTCAATGTATTTCTCTGGGTTAATTTTCAGAATCCGGCTGCCCTTTTGATAACAAGTGGAAACACAGCATATAAGACATGAGGAACAATCCTGGGCTTACTTCGACATCTGGCGAGAACTTCTGGGATCAGGTCAAGAGGGACTACTGGAAGCCAGCCAAGTGCCTGCCCATTTCCTTTCATTGTTTCTATGTACATGGCAGACTGCTGGTGGGCCCAGTCGAGCTGATTCCAAAAGATGCATTATGAGAAACCTGGTGTTGTGGCTGGATTTTCCACAATAGCAATATTATGAGTTTTCAGCACCTTAAAGAGGCAGGATATGGAGAATGCCAGACTATGACCCTTTCTGCACAGACTCCTAATGCAGATTAAAAGTCTGTATGAGACACATCTAGGCCTGCAGATCTGCATGTTTATGTGGATATAGGAGGCCCTCCTCCCATTCTTACAGCCCTGTCTGCATTAGATGGAGCCTGTTTCAGGTTAAAGAGGCCTTAATCTGGATCACTGAGAGACCTACTTCATTGGGTCTACCAGTGGGCCAGGTATATGGGAGGCATACAGATGATGTGCCTTCTGAGTTCAGGATTACTGCTGTGCCTTTCAGTGATGTGCCATAGAGCACTGCGGAAAAGAACCTTCCAGAAACCCCAAGGTTAGAAAATTGTATTCTTAGCCCTTGGAGGCTTTGAGACTATGTTATGGGCTGATCTGAATCAGTGCCATCAGTGCTTCTCATGATCAGGACCAGTGACTATTCTAGGGTGTTTTTCCACTGTCAGTAGAAGTACCCATTAAGTACCCGGGCTTCAGGAAGGTCTCAGAGGGTGCTGCTCGGGGACTGTAGCTCCAGTAAGAGGTACCTCACTTGTGGGGTTCCTCAGGGGGCTATTTTGTCCCCGATGTTATTTAACATCTATATGAAGCCGCTGGGTGAGATAATATGGAGTCATGGTGCTGGGTGTTATCAGTACGCTGATGACACCCAAATCTATTTCTCCGTGTCTCGTTCGTCGGCCTCGAATTCCGATGGCATCTCTTCTCTCAATGAATGTCTTCAGGCGGTAATGGGCTGGATGAGGAAAAACAGACTGAAACTGAATCCAGACAAGACGGAGGTGCTCATGGTAGCGGCCCCGAAACCAAGAATTGGGTTGCAACCTCCAGTCCTGGATGGGGTCACACTCTCCTCCAGTGACTGTGTTCGCAGTCTGGGGGTGCTCCTTGACTCGTCGCTCCTGATGACAAATCAGGTAAATGCGACGGTCAGGAGTGCCTGTTATCAGCTTCGGCTGATACGCCAGCTGCGCCCTTTTCTGGAAGTAAGGGATCTCGAGACTGTTGTGCACGCGCTGGTAACCTCACGCCTTGACTTCTGTAATGCACTCTACATGGGGCTACCCCTGTGCTTGACTCGGAAATTACAGCTGGTTCAAAACATGGCAGCCAGGCTTGTCTCAGGAACATCTAGGAGGGACCACATCACTCCCGTTTTGAGGTCCCTCCACTGGCTGCCTATCAGCTTCCGGGCCCAGTACAAGGTGTTGGTTATCACCTTTAAAGCCCTAAATGGCTTGGGTCCAAGCTATCTCAGGGACCGCCTCCTCCCGTACAATCCTCCCCGCACTCTCCGATCCTCTGGGAGGAACTTACTGCAGCCTCTAAAATCTAGGCTTGCGGCGACCTCCCAGAGGGCGTTCTCTGCTGTCGCCCCCAAACTCTGGAATGACCTGCCAGATGATATCCGTCAGATAACATCATTAGACAGCTTTAAAAAGGCGGTCAAGACGGATCTCTTCCAGCAGGCCTTTCCAGATTAACCATCCCGGCCCAGATTCCCTGATTCCTCCCGTGGCCCCATCTTAGTGATGGTTGAGGATCAATAGAGGGACATCAGGGTTTTTAGTTTTTAAATTATTGTTTTATGCATTGATATTGTGTTTTAATATGTTATATTGTTTAATACTGTCTTAAGGGGGGGAGGGATAAGGTGTTTTTAATTGTTACATTTTACATTTTACTGTTGTTAACCGCCCGGATTGGTTTGCCATAGGGCGGTATACAAATAAATATTATTATTATTATTATTACCCATTAATGGGTACAAAAATGCCATTAATGGGTACTTCTAGTGACAGTGGAAAAATACCCCTAGATTCACTGATCTCAACATACAGGAGGAAATTGCAGACAGGGGCTATATTTCCAACATTTCCACTTTGGGGATACAAAACTAGCACTCCAACAAGAAATGAGAGTCTCTTTCCCATGCAGCTGGGTACCTTAGCGTCACAAAACTGAACCTCCAGGTTTTGAAGCAGCCACTCTCTTGCCCTTTGAATGTCTTACAAGGAGAAAGGCCCATTCTTACTTGGAAACAGAAGAAGCTCCTTTTTGCAAGATTAGATTGTTGTTCAATCAATCCAGTGTTGCAAACGGCAACAACACTTTTGGATGTCAGGTTTTCTTGCAGGTTTCTACCTACTTCTTAAGCACTCTGTCAGAATCACTACCCAGGCCTCATCCAGGAAACATAGGAAGAAAGGATCTTTTGCATGCTACTCAGCTATCTTTCATAATCTAATACAGAAGTCAAACTGTGCTCAGAGTATATATGAAACTTCAATTCCTGCCTATTACATCATTCTTTCCATAACAGGTTGGTTCCCGTACCACAATGTTCCCGAAATGACAGCCATTTTCTCAGACTTGTTACCGGCATTCCAGGGTTAAACCACAGCAAAGAGGAGATGCAGGGTCTGTGGGAAATGCCAAGAGGCAGGGCTGAGACTTTGAGACAGATGAAGATGAAAGCTCAGTGAGTACTTCCAGGATGTTGCCACACACTTACACTCGTCCCTTATGATGGGATGGGTCTCTGAGGGTGAGATGGGTCTCAAAGTGTTCAGAGGAGGTTCTGGGATAATCTGGGTCACTGCTCTTAAGAGTCAACATACTGTATCAGATGGACTACAGCTTACTTCCAACAAAACGCCCTAAGTCCTTTCTCCAAGAGGCAGACAGAGGCAAAACGACTTCAGCCAGACCGTTTGGGAACATAAAGTTCTGTCCTCTATATCCCTCTGACAAAGAACATAAATACCTTTTTGCTGCAACTGTTACTTTAAGACTCTTCATTCCTGCCACCTGTTGCCCAGCTTGAAGCTAGACTGCAAAACCAGAAGACAGGAGGTAGATCAGGCAAAGCTTGTATGTGTACCAATGTGTCTATGCATATGGATACATTTCCATGTTTCAGGTGCTGTATTTCCTTAGCATCCTGTTATACTTTAGTTCCATACCAGCATCAAGACTGGCTGAGGAAGGATATCAAGACCTTTATTCCTAGCAATCTGGATCCAATTACATACAAGCCTGGAGCCCTACGCTGGTCATAGTTACACTGATATTTTAACCTATTGATAGTACAGATGAATAAGATCTATACTTAAGTAAACTTCATTGTTAGGTAGCCCAGCATAATACTTCCTGAAGTCCAGCCCTTTTCTCTATCTCTGGGCAAATGAGGAAGAATCCTATCTTTTCAGGTCCTGACAAATTAAGACTTGCCAAAGGTGAGCAATGTCCCTGTCACTTTTGTTTCACAAACAAAGCATGGACAGGGAAGTGAGGAGGAAGAAGAGGAGTTGGCTTTTCTACCCCGCTTTTCTCACCCATTTAAGGGGACTCTAAGCGGCTGACAAAGCTTTCTATTCTTCTCCCCACAAAAGACACCTTGTGAATAAGGTGAGGCTGTGGGAGCTCAGAAGAGAGCTGTGACTAGCCCAAGGTCACCCAGCTGGCTTCATGGGGGAGGGTGGAATTGAACCTGTGTATCCCCAGATAAGAGTCCAGCTCCCTAACCACTAGACCAAACTGGCTCACTGGAAGCTCCTGAGAAGGTCAACGGTGCCTCTTTTTCACTGTCTGGAAGCAGAATTCCAGCTGAGTCTAGAACTCTCATACTTCACTTTTCCAGAGGATGTGTGGAATGTGGTTCTCAAAGCATCCTGACAAATTCTGCACGGAAGTTCTGTGCTTTTAAAGAGCTCTGTCACAGAATCTAAGGAAAGCTGTACCTGTTGCTTTTCTGTCTTTCACACAGTTGCTCCTCAGCACAGAGGGACCTCCGTGGAGAAAAGTATGTTATCATTCTGTTATCAGAGGAGCAGAGATTTGGGACAGACTAGCCTCTCAGGACCAGGATTTCCAAAATTTACAATATGGCTCCCCAGGATATCAGTCCCTCTTTTTCTCTGTCCTGTCTGACAGAACTGGGGTTTTTCCTTCAAATTTTACAAGGAAGACAAACACAAGATCTGAAGATGAGGAAGGGAATTGACTCTTTGAACTAAGCAAGGCAGAGGAGGTGTGCTAGTTGGCTTGCTTAAAATGTGTAAACTCCCAAGCCCCTTCCTCACCCTATACTTTTGGGAAGTTGAGGGTGATGTTTTCCTAAAAGTTTGCTTATTCCCCCATCATCCACATCTGAGCCCTTCCTCCTACAGTTCCATTCCATTTGTGCAGTTCAGACACCTGCTGGGCTATATTCATACTTAAGTTTTAGTCCAGCTTCAATCCACCTGCAGAGTGCAAGAATAAGAATCCGTTTCCCTCTGGAGTTATCTAACTCTGAAAATTCATCCTTGGGATAGATAAAGTGGAAAGAAAACAACTGGCCATTTTGCTGTCTGGTTCTCTCACTCTGGACTGAAGCTGGATTAAAATTTGGGTGTGAACATAGCCCTAGTGGGGTCCTCCAGTTCCATCCACAGGCTTGTTCAGAAGAGTTACCCGCGTGTCCGCCCACCCCCAGGTCCTGCATTGAGTCTGAGGCTGTGTTCACATCTATGTGTTAATCCAGTTTCAGTCCACTTTCCGAGCAAGAGAACACATCCACAAAGTTACTAATCACTTTGCTGATGTGTTCTCCCAGGGGGGTTTCCACTAGCACTAGGGTACCCGTTAAGGACCCTTAATGGGTCCTTAACGGGTACTCTAGTGCTAAGCGGAAAACACCCCCAGTCTGAAAGTGGACTGAAGCTGGATGAAACCATAGGTGTGACCACATCCCGAGACCCCCCGAGTCTTTTGTGGTGCTCATGGGAAACAAACTGGAAAAAGCAGCCAAGGAATGAGAAGGAAGGAGGCAAAGAAAGACCGAGGGGTGGCAGAGAAAGAAGTGCCAACTTTCCCGGCGCCCACCCACTCGGAACCCGCTGCCTGTGTGCGTGTGTGCCCCCTGCCCTCGTCCCACGCCTCTCGCTTCGCCGTCCCTCCTTTCCCCTTCCGAAGCGAGGGAGACGCAAGGATCGAGCTGAGGATGCCTGGTGGGGGTGAGGATGGGGGAGAGCGAAATCCCAGAGAAAAGATCCGGGGGTGGGAAGGGATGGGGGGGGGGGAGAGAGGGGAAGGCAGCCAGCCAGCCAGCCAGCCAGCCAGCGCCAGCAGCCAAGACAACCGAAGGCAGCGATCGGCCACTCTACCTGTGTTGCTGATGACTTGGTTGGGGATGTCCAGCGGCAAGATGCCGGAGCATTTCTCCAGATCCACTTCGCCGCCCAGGCAGAGCTCGGAGATGATCTTCAGAGCCTTGTTGCACAAGCTGCCCACCCGGTCTTCCTTGCGGAAGCTCATCGTCCTACCTGCCGCTTCCTCGCCCTCCTCTCGCTTCCGACCCTTTGGCGTCGGTCGAACTAAGGCATGGCGCGCGCCTGGGCCACGGGGGCGCCTCGCTCTCGCTCTCGCCCTTCTCCCCCGCCGGGGCTCACATCGGGGCCGCCGACGCCGCGATCCCTGCTCGGGCGATCGGGGAGCATTAAAAGATGGAGCGGGTGGCAGGTCTGTCAAGGCAGCCAGGGAAGAAGAAGAGGAGGAAGAGGAAGAGGAAGAGGAGGAGGAGGAGGGCCGCACCAAAAGACGCCCCGGCTCCACGAGCGCGCTAAGAGAAGGGCAAGACTGGCTCCATCGGGATGGCGACGACCATCGGATGCTCCGTGTTGTCTTTTTGGAAAGCCCAAACAGACGCCCACCCTGTTGCTTCCCGAAGCTACTCCACTTGGCAACGCCTTTTGTGCCTTGTGCGCACTGGTGAGCAGTCGGTCCGATGACAGAGGAGCGCGGACGGGGGCTTGGGAGGGCGACAGGCGGCTATCTGTGCGTTGGGGGTCAGGGGGTTAGTCGCGCCCGCGTGTGGATCCGGGCTGCCCCGTGGGGTCCCGGCGCGGGCGAAGTGGAAGAGGCTCCGATCTGACTTCGAGGGATGGGCGGATAAAGGGAGGAAGCCGCGCCGGAGGAGGGAGGAGCCGCAGACAGCCGGGGAGGGGCCGTCGGGGGGTGCGCAGGGAACTGGGGCCTCTAGATGGCACGGGACCCCGCGGCTTGGCTTTGCAACTTACAGTGGTGGTGGTGGGGAGTGAGGGACGGAGCTCCGTCTGGGGGTTGGGAGGAGCTCTCTGGGGATGTAACTGGCAGAAAATGTCTCTCCGCCTTTAAGAACTCTAAGGGACCAGAAAATTCAACAGGTGGTAACTCTCCCTCTCTTTCCCAGTGTTTCTTCTCCTGTCTAGTGGTTAGGGAGTACCAGGTTTGATTCCCACACGAAGCCAGCTGGGTGACTTTGCGCGAGTCACAGCTCTCTTCTGAGCTCTCACAGCCCCACCTACCTCACAGGGTGTCTGTTGTGGGGAGAAGAATAAATGGATGAGAAAAGCAGGGTAGAAAAGCCAACTCTTCTTCTTCTTCTTCTTCTTCTTCTTCTTCTTCTTCTTCTTCTTCTTCTTCTTCTTCTTCTTCTTCTTCTTCTTCTTCTTCTTCTTCCCTGCAGTCTGTCTTTCCTTTGTTTGCAACCTGTTCTTTACCCTTGGTTCCTTTCCTTCCTTCTCTTTTGTTTCTGACTATGTGGTCACACTTAAGGTTTAATCCAGCTTCAGTCCACTTTCAGAGGGAGAGAATACATCAGCAAAGTGACCTGCAGCTGTTTTCTTTTAGGTTAAATAACTCAGAAAATTTACATTTGGGATAGATAATGTAGAAAAAAAAATACTGGTCGCTTTACTGATGTGTTCTCTTGCTTTGAAAGTGGACTGGAGCTGAATTAAACCTTAGGTGTGACCAGAGCCTCACTATTTTTCCTTTACTTATTTATCACCGCCTCTGCTCCCCTTCCCTTCTTTTGCCTCCTTTCTGATCAGATTGCTGCAATTTGGTTTGCTAACCTAACACTGGATTCAAATTCTTTGCTTATTTTTTCATTGTTTGTTCAATGGAGCGTTTGCGCAAAACTTTGATGGGAAGACGCTCACTAATTTGGGAGAGAGATTATTTAGAAAACTATGGTAGAGTGGAGGGAAAAAGATGGATTTGTGTTAAGTTGTAAGGTTGTAGGCATGGTTCTGACCATTTCCATACGAACAAAAAGCATCTCCCTTTTAAATCTCATAACATCAAAGCTCAAGATGACCCAATGAGGTTCTTTGTGAGCCCCTTCCTACATATATACAATAATTTAGTCCAGCAGCCTGTTCTCACAGTCGGCTTGGTGTGCAATACTGGGGGTAGTTTTGGTTTGAGTTGCTCACTGTGGCTCAGTGACATCCAAACTCCAGAGGCCAGAAGGACAATGTTATCCAGCTTCTAAGGTTCAGGCAGGGGACATATTGTGATGCACCCACAATGGGTCATTTCTGGGTCTGTTTCCAGGAGCCCAGCAAAATGCTGCTAGGCTCTGCACACTGCTTGGACTGGTCTACCACAGGGAAGATGACTTTGTTTAAATTGTCTCCAGTTAGTGTGCTCCCTGGAACTATTTTCAACCCAGAGACCAGACCAGCTGCTAGCATTGTTCAGATGGAGTTGTCCTTCAGAAACATGGCCTCTGGAGGACTGCTCTAGCATGCAGGCACCATAGTCTTTGGAGGCAGTTAATACCGTCCTTAAGGACTTTGTGGAAGCTGCCACAGTGTCTAAGGAACTCTGACCCAATAAAACTATCTCAAATAATCTTCTCCAGAAGTTAACCATCCTCAGCAGTGATCAAACAGAGCATCCTTGATTAGCGGGATTCGATTTGCCCTCTATGAATTCCTCTAATCTGCATTTTGAAGTCATGCAGACTTATGGCCACCTCACATTTCCTCTCTACCTTTCCTGAAAGGTAGAGCAAATCTTTCTTTGGAATCTTTGTGTTTTGTGTCCCTCAGGCTGCAGTTCAACAGTATGCCTCGAGATCAACCCCCCCCCCCAAATTCCACATTACCTACAGAAAATCCTTGTGGAGGTTCAGATGCTCCTTGGCAGAATTCAGCAATACATCTATCAATAAACACATGTCCAGCTTATGATCATTACAAGCCTCAACAAATGAAATGCCAAGACCTTCCTTGACTTTGAATGGATCTGAGCTGTGTCCACTGTTGTTAATTTCACAGACCTTCCCTGTGTCTAAAATGACACAAAAGCCACGCAGAACTATTTATCCTGTGAATCATGATAAACAGCTCCAGGGAGTTTTCACACACAATGGCACACCACTGAGGTCAGCTCTCAACAACTTCTGCTGCCTAGTAATTCTGCATCCTTGCTAGAGAAAGGATATTGTAAGTATTGGAAACAGAACCCCAAGACTGCTGGAAAATGTGGGAAACGTATTGAATCTTTGCCTTCAGTGACACTAAAACTATTAAACAGCCCGGAAAGGTTGCACATAGGAGGGGAGATTGTGCTACGCCTCCCCTCCAAGTTCTGGTCTGGTTACAGGAACTTTTTAAAGCTAGACACATGTGCCCACATTCCCCCATGCAAGGATCTTTTAACTGAAGGTTTGATTTTGCAGATACATGGCTGATGAGCTGAATCCAAGGAATCCAGCAGTTGTAAAGCAATACAGTTGATTAAAAAAGCAGAATATTGTGGGAACACGATATCTGAACTGAGCAATGTCTGAGGGTGAAAAGGAATCTGACTGCAGGGATAACTTGCGTACAAGTTGCAAAGCAGCATTCGCTGGCAAAGATATTACTTTCAAATGGCAAGACACAATTTCTGGTTGGCTTGTGCCAAACTACCTCTGCTTAGAGAGGTTCAGGACAGTTGGATGCCTCACCTGGGGTCCTTAAAGCACCTACAGCTACTTTGGAGCAGGTGAGTATGATATAAGAGATGCAAGTATTCCCCACAGATGGGGCTATTACCATTATTGCTCTCTTGTGGGCATCTATAGGAACATCTCGTCACTAGGGGTGGGCACAGATATTCAAAACATTTGATATTCGTACAAATTTGTATGAATTCAGACATTTGTATACAAATTGAATGTTACAACATTTGTACATTGACGTTTGTTATTTGTACTAATGTTTTGGAACATTTGTATGAATGCTTCAGAACATTTGTGAAACGGGGTGGTGGGAAAGGGGCTGTGCCAGTCACATCTGCAATGGACCCAGAGTGCATTCGAAATGGATTGAGGGTGTCTTCACCTTGACACTTTCAGAGCAGATATGTTACTGGATCTGTATCAGATACATATGGGATATGCATGGGATATGTATGTGTTCATATTGGACATTTGTATGGATTTGTATCAAATAGAATCCTACCACATTCAAAGAGGATCTATTCAAATAATATGAATTTTCTTACATTCAATTCAAAATGAATGGAATGCAAAATAATAATAATAATAATAATTTGTGCATATCCCTACTTGTTACATATAAGCCTGCCTATGCCCTAGATCAGTGATGGCCAACAGGTGACACGCCAAGCCCTTTTGGTTGACACACATGGTCACCCTGGCACCTGGGCATGTAGTGCTTGCTTGTTCTTAAAGTGTACGAAATACCAACTTTCAACTGAAGATTTAGCAAATGTAAAGAATTATGGTTTTGCTTTTAATAAAATACATATATCAAAAATATGACTTTTTTTACTAGAGCTACAACTATAACACAATTATGGATATTTCTAGATGTGACACAGCACCTGAGTTAAGCTAGGTTTTCTTGCAAATTTTGACACACTGAGCTCAAAAGGTTCGCCATCACTGCCCTAGATCCACCAGTGAAGCCCTTTTGGCAGGGCCACGACCCTGCAGTAGTTATGGGAGTGAAAACACGGGTGGGGGGGGTATTCTTGGTTGTAGCTCCCAGCTTCTAGAATAATCTCTCTTCTGAGGTGCATCAGGCACCCTCATTATATGTGTTTCAAGCCATTATAGTGTGGTAGGGTGTTTCTGCATTTGCCACTAAAAAGCGGATCTAAAAAGATCCAATTTTTGGCAATCTGCCCTCCTGAAGATCCGTCACAAATAGTGACGGATCTGAGGAACCCCTGCAGGGAGGACAGATTCGGGAAGACGGATGGAATGGGTGCTGTGCGGACTGTTTTCTCTGAGGATCTGTCCCAAATAGGTACAGATCCTCGAGGCCCTGTGCGTCCACACATGCATGGGGCGTCGGTGGCAAGACAGGATGGGGGGAATGGATTGGGGTGGGTGCTGTGCGGATGCGCCAGCACCCATCCCAATCCGCTCTCCGAAGGCCCTCCCCTGTCAAAGAGGGAGAGTGCATGCTCTAAATCCGTTTTTAGAGCCAGTGTGGAAAGGGCCTTTGAGTGTGAAGGCAGGATAGTATTTGTATCAAAATATTGTAGCGTAGAAACTCAGATTGCTTCTGAGTATTTTTTCCTTTGGATTTTTTTGTCTGTTTATTTGGATGGGTCTCTTTGATGGCTGGTGTGAGAATTCAGTTGCCTACTTTGCTTTTAGCAAGTTTTCCCTGTTAGCTTAGGATGAGTGGAGAAAGGTGTAAAAGATGGTAAAAATATTCCCAGGACATTCATCAGAAATGCTCTTCAGATTTTCTGTTTTACAAAAAATATCCTCTCCTTGATGTTTCCTCCTTTTTTCCCCTTTGCTTTGTGCTGTGAAGAGCTCAGGAGATTCCCCCCACCCCCACTATTACATTACATAAAAAGAGGAAAAATGAAATTGGGTGAGCGTTGTCCTGAAATATCCCACCCGTTTCTGTTATTGAAAATTCATTTTATGCTGCTGCTGCTTTGTAAATTATTCACTGGCAACTGACTCATGAATGTTCTAACTTTACTGGTTCTTGGTGGATCCTTTTATCCATTCCATTGATTTGGTACCTCTTTTTTATTGCTTTTGGTGGATGTGGACCTGAAGCATGCCTCTTGTACAGCTATACTTAGTATAATGCTGTTGTAATCTAGCCTCTACTTCATACAGGGTGGAGATACGCTTTTACTCATTATTTTTATTTTATTTAGAATATATCCTGCCCCGTATCCTAAGATCTCTGGCCGGCTTACAATAAAAACCCATATACAGCAAAACGTTAAATGCATTCCCCATTAAATAGCATAGTTAAAAAGTTAAAGTTAAGATTAAAATAGTGCTTGAGTGAATTAGTGCTTTCATAAAAAGCCAGGTCTTTATTTGGCGTTAGAGTTGGTGCTAAATGGGCCTCCAAGGGAAGGAAATTCCATAAATGTGGTGCCACCGTTGAGAAGGCCCTCGCCCATGTCCTAACACAGTGGATTTCTCTAACTGGTGGGACACAGAGGAGCCCCCCTCGAACAGATCTTAAACCTCAGGCAGGTATATATAAGAGGAGGTGTTCCCTCAAGTATTGAGGTCCCAAGCTGTTTAGGGCTTTAAAAGTCATTGCCAGGACCTTGAATTCAGATCGGAAGCGTATAGGCAGCACTTTTATCTGCTCCTTTCAAAGGAAAGAAGGACCAGAGATGGCATCTGCAATGGGCAGAATGCCACATTCAATGGGCTGTGGCACAAAAATAGCATTGCAGCTTGATCTCCAATGGGACGCTGCCTGAGAGTGGTCAATGAAATGGTCCCCAGTGGTGCAGCCTAACAGCTGCGCATGTGTAGACTACAGCAAGCAGCTGATCAAGTCTATCACAAGAACCTTGGTGCCATTTCTCTGAGATCCTGGAAATGGCCACAGAAGATGGGCATTTCCTGCATTTGTAGAAATAGGGCTATTGAATTACATAAGAACATAAGAACATAAGAGAAGCCTTGCTGGATCAGGCCACAGCCCATCTAGTCCAGCATCCTGTCGCACACTTTGGCCCACCAAATGCTCACTGGCATCTCAAGCAGAGACAAGGACAAACCTTCTCCTGCTCTCGAGTCCCAGCAGATGGCCTTAGAAGCGCCCCAGTTCCTCCCCCCCCCTCAGCCTGAAGGATGCACCTAGGCATTCGTTCTAGTAGCCATTGATACATCTGTCATCCATAAATTTGTCTAACCCTACCTTCAAGCCATCCAGACTGGTAGCTGTCACCACCTCTTCCGGCAGCACATTCCATAAGCCGATGACCTTCTGGGTGAAGAAATACTTCCTCATGAAGGAATGTGACATAGGTAAGTGGCAGAAGTGGTAGTGGCAACAGAAGAGCAGGAGTAAGTGTTGCCATAGCTCTTACTCCTGTTCTCCATTTATAGCACTTGAGAGTGCTTATAACTGGATGTCCCCTGGATGAGTACAGGATCATACCCACTGTACCTTGAGGGTCCAGAGTGTTTGGACTCTGCATGCTCATAACACATTCACCAGCCTTGGCACTGTGCAAACATTGCCTTAGTTGTCCTTTAAACTTAAAATTAGCTGACTACACAGACACTTCTATTGGCAAAGATACAGTGGTAGCTTTTTCTGTTTTCCTCCAGAAAAAAAATGCCAAAAATTGAACTTGTGAACCTTTGCTTTCCAGGCAGTTGCTCAATTATGGCCACCTCCAGTTTGAATACCAAATGATCTGTGTATCCACTTCCAGATGCTGCTATGGATGGAAAATGTCCTGGCCCTTTACTCTTTCTCCAATGATTATTCCTTCTAGTAAAGAAGTCTCCTCCCCAAACTGACTTCTGTAAAGCAGGACACCGGCACAGGCTAGTTACAAGAGCTCTTCAGTATTCATCCTTCTGTTGTTCTAATTGGCATCCAGGTTTGTCCACAGTCAACTGCTTAAGCTATTGCAGTCATAATGTGATTAGATCTTGCCTTTTAGGAATATGCAAACCCATACTGTATCATTATTTATCTTAAATTATGCAGCACATTTGCTATGTGTTTCTTTATCCACTCATCCTTCCATTCATCTGGTTATCTATCTACATCAAGGTATGGTCCTGAAATATTTGCTAGACTAGAACTTGCATAAGGTGCAATCAGTAATGAATGATGAGCATCGCACTTCAGCAGAACACAAAGGGCTCCATTTTGATCATCCTTGAACAAGCAATAGAGGGAGGTATTTATTTATCTATTTATTTGTATTTCTGTCCCCCCACCCCCGATACCTGGAGGTCTCAGGGTGGGTTACAATATTATAAACATTTTAGACAGGTCTGTGCCCTCAGGTTTACAATCTAAAGGGACAAGATACAAAAGGAAAATGGTGTGGGAGGGAACAGGGGACACTCTTAATTAATTAATTTATATTTATATTTATATCCCACCTATACCTGAAGGTCTCAGGGCGGGTAACAACTTTTAAAACCAGCATATTAAAAGAAACAATATTAAAATTTAAACCAACACGTTAAAAAAACATAGCACAATATCAGTTAAAATAGTAGCATTTGCAGTGGAGGGCAAACATAACCAACATTTAACCAAAGGCCTAAGTGTAGAGGTGCATCTTCATCACCTTCCGGAAACTAATCAGAGAAGGAGCCTGGCACACCTCCAGGGGGAGACTGTTCCATAGCCTGGGGGCCATTACTGAGAAGGCCCCCTCCCAGGTGCTCACCAGCCTCATTTCTGAAGGCGGTGGAACAACCAGGAGGGCCTCCCCTCCAGATCTAAATGCATGGGCAGGTCGATATGGAAGAAGGCGTTCCTTTAGATATTTGGGGCCCAAGTCATTTAGGGCCTATAAGTCAAAGTTAACAACTTGAATTGGGCTCGGTAGTGAATTGGCAGCCAGTGAAACTGTTTTAGGACTGATGTGATGTGCATCGGGCTAGCTGTCCCAGTCAGCACCCTAGCGGCTGTATTTTGCACTGGCTGCAACCTCTGAACCACCTTCAAGGGCAGCCCCATGTAGAGCGCATCACAGTAGTCCAATCTAGAGGTTACCAGGGCATGGATAACTGTGTCCAAGTCATGTCTGTCCAGAAAAGGCTTCAGTTGATGCACCAGCTGTTGTTGGGAGTAGGTACTCCTGGCCACGGCATCCACTTGAGCTTCAAATGTCAGCGAAGAGTCCAAGAGTACCCCCAGATTATGCACTTGTATGATTACCCTGTGAATCTGAGCAACTTTGTCCTCAAAATGCTTTGCAAAACTCTCACAGCAGATATTACTTGGCCCTGCCTCGCACTTCCTCAAGCCTGGTTTTATAAGGCCATTTACTATTCTAAGGAGCTCTGCTGGACGGCTGCTGCTGGTGGAGAAAAAACTACTTTTCGCTGCCATCACTGCCATGTGGTAGGCACGATAGTATGCTCTAACCCATGATTGGTTGGATTCACAGCCAGATTTACAGATTTACAGGTAGGGTGCACCACAGGGTGCTGAGAAGGAGATTCAGTGATGTAATAGGAGAATGAATGCAATAACTATTAGGCCTTTTGGCACTGGGCCATATTCTGGATTATATACCCCATAATAAAGGTCCGCTGTCCACATGCGAGTGCACTTTATGATGAGCCCCACTTGAGACCTGTCATAGTCTGCACTTGCATGTGGATAGCAGAAGCGTATTCCAGGGTATAATCAGGAATAAAGGCAAGTGTAGAAAAGGCCCTTAAGCAGAACAGAAAGATCCTATTTTCTGGGTTGGCTTGAACTTTGAATGGTGAATGGAGAGGCAGTACAACTATTTTCTTCTGGTTCCTTACTTGTTTGACCTTATTTCATTTATAAATCTCTGCGTCAAGGAAGCAGTGCTATTGTGCATTCTTTTATATTTACACAATGCTTCTTCCTAATCTGATGACTTGAAATAAGGCATGCTCCTAGGGATGTACACAAATATTCAT
The DNA here is from genome assembly GCA_023333525.1 of Aspidoscelis tigris stejnegeri. Classification (NCBI taxonomy): domain Eukaryota; kingdom Metazoa; phylum Chordata; class Lepidosauria; order Squamata; family Teiidae; genus Aspidoscelis; species Aspidoscelis tigris. Next base: position 21,862,562 of record JALMGA010000005.1, read on the forward strand.
AATATTTAAAATTCATACGAATTTGGCTAAATTTCGACATTCGAATTCAAATCAAATGTTGGCACATTCAAAGACTAACATTTGAATTCAAATTGAATGCTTTAGAACATTTGTATGAATATTGATTACATTCATGGGGAGGTGGGAAAGTGCTGCCTCAAACATATCTGCAACGGATCCAGATTCATAGTGGATTGAGATTCATAGTGGATTGAGAACAGATTCAAAGTGGATTCAGGGCGGATTTGATGCATTCAGAGTGGATACATAGCGGATACATATGGGATTTGTGTGGATTCATATGGGATTCGTATTGAAGATTTATATCAAATTCTTATCAAACATTTGTATTGAATTTGAATCCTACCACATTTGAAGGGGGTCTCTTTGAATGCATACAAATTTTCTTGCATTCCATTCGATATGAATAAAATACAAAAAGAAATTGTGCACATCCCTACATGGTACACAATGGGATGGATGAATACAATTGTGAAAAATTGTCTGCATCTATTGGGTAAAAACCATTAAATCTTTATCAAGCACTTTAGTATCTGCATGAGCAAGATATAAACCAAGAATGCTGAACCATGTCAAAAGACAGAATTAAAGTTGTACTATTTTTCTCAAATTCATTGCTTTTTGCCTTGACATTTATACTTGATAAATGTTGAAGTGTAGTTCATTTATGGAGCAGCAGGAAACTATTATCCTTCCACATTGTTCTAGTCCACTGACATTATTATTTTGTAATTATCTCTGCTGCTAAAATTCAGGTGGTGATCACACTTACCTGGCACATAGGTAAATTTGGGATGTATTGGATGTTCAAAAGTGAGGACCACCGATGCATCTGAGGCTTATGACTACCAAGAGTTGTGAAAAGGCCCAAAGATGAAAAATTCAGTATTAATTCAAAAACTACTTGAATTAAAAACAACCACAGTAAGGAGCAAGAGGAAAGGCCGTAAACGTTTGAACCATATCAAATCACTTATTGATTTACTAGTAGATAAAATCTCTTTGCAGAAATGGAGTTGCAGTTTTACCAGTCTGTTCCCTTAGAACAGATTGACTGTGTTTCCATGACTGTGTTTCTTAGATTTTATTATTGTAGTGTGCAGTGTAGGTGAATGCTTTGTATGATTCGCAAGCACAGCTTGGGCCCCTTCGTTGTTATTGGAAGGTTTATAGGGTGTTAAATGAAAATGCACAAAAATAAATATTCACTCCATACTTGCTTGAATCCCATGGTTTGCCATATGGGCTTCCAGGGGCTGGGGGAAAGAAATGAGAAGCAATGACACTAGACGTTCTGTTTAAGCATTATAGGGAAGAGAAGGAGCAACTTGAGGAAGGCTTGCCATTTTCTGTAGCATGTCAAATCCAACACCTTGTTCCATCCTGACATCAGGTAAGTAGGCATTTAAGTTGACCTTCTATTATGCTAAACTGTACAGTGGCTTCTTGCAGGGTTTGACATGACATGGTCATAGATGATATGACACAAGGTTTGGGTTTCATAAGCATGACATTTCTGATGGTGAGACAAACAGAAGGTCCTTATGGCTTAACCTTATTAGCTTAGGCCTACACACGATTAGGTGAAAAATGATTTAGGCAGCTTTGAACATCCAGATTTCATATGCTGTGCTGTAGAACAGGCTCATTTTCTAGGAAATAATTACAACAAATAGAAAGAGTAGCTTTTACGTTTTACATTAGGTAAAAGGAATAAAATATACAGGACATTTTCACTGACTGAAGTACCCAAGAGTGCGTACTTTGCTGTGGGTTCCTTGTCAATTATCATTGCACAAAGCAATGTAAATGGGTTTTTTTTGTTCTTTTTAACCCTCTTTCAGTATCATGGGTCAGCTAAATCCTATATTTTAATACATTGTCAATGCATCTTCAGATTAAGAGAACATATCAGCAAAATGGATAATAGTTTTCTTTCCTCATTACCTAACTCAAAGGCTAGATAATGTGAAAGGAAAATTGTTTGTCACTTTGTTTAAGTATTTTCTCAGTCTGAGTGTAGATTGAAGTTGGATTAAATTCAGGTGTAGCAGGGCCCTTAATCAAAAGAAGCATTTTGTCAAACACAACATTTCTGTTACTGTGTGGAAGAGATACAAGTGTTAACGTATTGGAGTTACTAATTAATTTCATTTCATTTCAGCAGTGCCCAGATACACAATGTGTTGAATAAACTGTGGTTTACTTCTTTGCATGGACAGTCACAGGGATGTCAGTATGACACCCATAAATACATATGTGAATCTGTATCTACATGTTGTTTTACAGTGCAATGGAGTGCAACCACAATGGAACACAGGAGCTATGGTTCATCAAGCAGAGAAATCACATAACTGGGGGCACCAAAGAAGTTGAACACTGTATCTGTCTGAGCTTTTTTGAGGCCTCTGGGCATCTGGAGGTGTGGTGGGTAAACATTACCACTGCCATTTGCTATCTGAACTGTCACAAAGCAACCTAACCTCAAGCTTACTTCAACTTCTTCTGCCCCACCTTGATAATTTCAAATAGATGGGTAGACATTGCTAGCTGAAGTGGTGCAGATAAAAATAAATCAAATGTACATTTTCAGCTCTTGCATGGACAACTGAAGACCAGGATCCAGGGATTCCAGCACACCCAAAGGTCTTCCCAGGAGCCCAGAAGATGACTTGAACTCATTGCAGCATAAGATGACTTCCTGTCCATGGACCTATAGGATAGATGATACTAATTATTTTTAAAAGTCAATCAAAACCACCAAGTATCATAGGGATTAAATACAATTCCAACTTTAATTTATTGAACCTTTATGGAGCCTCACCGAAATTAAGTGTTTTGAGGAAATTAAGTATGGTGACAGTGGGAAATGCCAACCTCATCTCTATCTAGAACTTACCCTGCAACCTAGTTCTGGAACATGGAAGGCATTTAGATGGCATGCCTCCTTGTTCCAGGACTACCAGATTGTGTGTGCTTTTGTTCCTTGTCATCGGAAGCACCTGAAGCTTGCACAAGACTTGCAGCCATGGGGACGTGTAAGCTAGATCAGTGCTGATTGGCCCATTACTCTCTGAAATCTGGATCAGTGGGTTCAATTGTTCTGGACACAATGATCTGGATCAAAGTGCAGAAAGGGCAGTAAGGAAACAAGGAAAGATCTTGGATTGCTGACCTGTTTCTGCCATTGTGGTCAGGCTGCCACAGTTGTTAACATACAGATATCAAACAAAATAGAAGAAACAGATCTTCCTTCCTTCCTTCCTTCCTTCCTTCCTTCCTTCCTTCCTTCCTTCCTTCCTCCCCTTTCCTTTTTCCTTTCCTTTTGCTCGCATGCTTCCTTGCTTTAAAAGAGGATAATTCCTATACTCTTTCCCCTATGACAACCAAACCTATTGCCACTACTAGAAACAGAGAATACTGCCTCCAAGCTGAAAAGACAGGCAGGATGCCTCTAGAAGCCATTTTCAGGGATTCAAGAACAGGTGAAGCTTTTGCCTTTGTCTTCTGCTTGAGAATGCCCAGAAACAATTGTGTGAGATTGGATGCTGGATTAGATGGGCTATGGCCTGATCCAGCATGGCTTCTCTAAAACTTCATCCAGAAAGCACTTACTTATTTCACAGTCTTTGGATAACCTGGAATAAAGCATGGATGATCTGGACTAAAATGCATGTGGATGTGCTTTGCTCTAGATGAAGCTTTATATCCTTATGTTCTTATATGCTAAAGAAGTGCAGTGCATTTGTGTCCCTACCACATTCTGGGTTTCCAAATAAGAGACAACAGCAGGGGATAGTAGGAGAAGTAGAAGAAGAGAGTTGGCTTTTCTATCCCGCTTTTCTCACCCATTTAAGGGAACTCAAAGCATCTGACAAAGCTGTCCTTCTCCCCACAATAGAACACCCTTTGAGATAGGTGGGGCTGTGAGAGCTCAGAAGAGAGCTGTGACTATACCAAGGTCACCCAGATGGCTTCACGGAGGAGTGCGAAATCAAACCTGGTATTCCCAGATAAGAGTCCATCTCCCTAACCACTAGACCAAACTGGCATGCTGTCATGAGTGTGGGATTACTGTATCTGATTTACATCTATGTATTCTGACCCCTTTTATTTGCCTTGCCTTCTGCTCCACCAATCTCAATGGACACTGGCCAGCACTTGGAAGTGTCCTTTGGTGCCTTAGGAATCAGGCACCTGAGGGATTTCCGCACTGCAACGCGTTCCAAATGGAACGCGTGCAGGCGGGCAGCTTAAGACAGTTCCGGGCGCTTTTACCTTTCACACACAGACACGCCGGAATACGTTCCGGCGCGTCTGTGTGTGAAAGGTAAAAGCGCCCGGAACTGTCTTGGCCGGCAAAGGCCGGCCAGGGGCGGGGATTCGGCCGCAGCGCTGCCCGCCCATTGGGTGAGAGCACCCAAGGGGCGGGCAGCGCTGTCAAGCCACCCGCCCCGTGCTTCGTGCCAGCTCTACGGGCTGGCACGAAGATGCCCGGACACCCGGGCACCCATCATGGGGCCCGGGGCAAGGCCCCTATGGGGCCGGACCCCTTTGAAGATCAGAGCCCCTGGCTCTGATCTCCAAGGGCTCGCCCCGCGCCCCCATCGCGGCCATCTACGGGCTGCAGGCGCCTGGATCTAGGCGCCTGCAGCCCGCAGATGAGTCCCACCCCCCCAGTCCCCAAAACCCCCACCCTCCGGCCCCCATCGGGCCCATCTATGGGCTGCAGGCGCCTGGATCTAGGCGCCTGCAGCCCGCAGATGAGTCCCACCCCCCCCCAGTCCCCAAAACCCCCACCCCCAACCACCCTCCGGCCCGGATCGGGCCCATCTACGCTCTCTAGGTGCCCACAGCGGGGCACCCAGAGAGCGAAGATGTTTCCCCCCCTCCCCCAGGGCCCTGGGAGGACGCGCGCGCGCGACGGACGACTTACCTCGTCGCCGTCCAGCGTCGAACTGAGGGTGGCATTGTGGGAGCGCGCAAGACGCAGCCCACCTAGGCCCCCTATTGGACAAGCAGTCTGCAGCCCGTAGATGGGCCCGATGGGGGCCGGAGGGTGGGGGTTTTGGGGACTGGGGGTGGGTGGGACTCATCTGCGGGCTGCAGGCGCCTAGATCCAGGCGCCTGCAGCCCGTAGATGGCCGCGATGGGGGCGGGGGGGGACCCTTGGGGGACCGGAGCGATGCGCTCCGGCCGCCCAAGGCGTTCCTCGCCCCCAGCGAGCCCAACATCGACCTCCTGCCACCCCAGAAAGGGGCGACAGGACGCCGATGCTGGTGGCTCCTTCCCGGGTCCGGCAGCGCCATTGGGGCTGCCGGACCCGGGAAGGAGCCACGTCCCGGCGGCCGTCGGAGGCGACAGACGGGACGCACCGAATCGGGGTTCCCCTGTGCCATCTGCCAGGGTCACTGACCCTGGCAGACGGGAAAGCGGAACCCCTATTCGGTGGGTCCCGTCTACCGGCTTCGCCGCGCCGGCGCAATCGCCGGCCCGGCAAGTCGGGCCCAGGGGGCGTGCCGACGGCTGTCAGGGAGAGAAGCGTGCGAACGCTTCTCTCCCGGAACGCGCCGGGGCGGCTCGTCCGCGTTCGAACGGATGCAGAGCACTTTAAAGTGCTCTGCATCCGGAACGCGTGGAGGACAGCTCCGGACACGAGGCGGTGCAAGCCCCGCTCGGGCAATGCGTATGCCTCGTCCGGAGCTGTCCTCCACGCGTTCCGAAAAGGCCTCTGATTTATAGTAATGCTACACAGCTTATAATTGGATAAATACTTTCCTTGGGCGAAAGGGAAGGGAATGTAGTCTCATAAAAGGCAGATGATATTGGAAAATCACAATCCTCTCAAATATTGAAAATGTCAACAAAATAATTTAATTTCCTTTTCTGCAACAGAACATTCCACCTTTAAGCATGTATTGCAATATGCCTTGTACAGATTACACTTATGGCCACTAAATAATTAACAACTTCACCTTATATTTCAGCAGAGGGCACTCAGTACAAATGCTAGATTGGAATTATACGATGCAAGAAACAAAGCATATAGTATAGTGTTCTGCTGCACAATATTTCCTAGCAAAACTGGCTAATGTAAAGCATACTGACTTCCTTGAAAAGCAACATAGTTCAGCAGCTGATGCAGAGTGTAGAAGTTTGATCTGAACCCAAATTAGCACAAAAGCCTGCAGGCCAGGTCTGTGGTCTGTAAAAATAATTTTTCCTCCAGACTTTATCCTTTTCCTTCCTGCACTCAATTTAGATCTGGATTAAGGAACTTCTTAATCTGGATCATGGGACAGATCAAGGAGGCCCTGCCCCCCATTAGTGCTATTCCATCTGTATAAGGCAGAGTATTGATCTGGATTAAGAGGCCCTTAATCCAGATCTCTTGTGGACCCATTTAATCAGATCCACAAGTGGATCCAAGAGCCTTGATCCAGATCTACAGGAAAGCTGCTTTTTGGTAGGGTGCAATAGCACACCACCCAAAAACATCCTCCCCAAAGCCCTGGGGATAGGAACTTTCTAGCTGTTAGGTGTGTGGGTAACAGTGGTATGGGGTACATCAATGAAGACCAGCCCAAAGGTAAATGCAGAAAGACCCTGAGTTTCCTTTTCTCTTTGTGATTCTTTATAAGCAAAACGACCTGACATACCATGGAAATTCTAGGTATTATTAAGACTTGCAAGCACCACTTCCTTTATTATCTTGGCCTGCGTGTTACTTGTCCAGATCAGCACCCTTCAGGCTTGGGGTGTATTTAAAAGCGCAAACATATCCTTCAGATTTTTCCACAGCACAAAGTGACCTTATTAAAGGCTTTGACAAAGTTGTTTGTTCTTTTCATTGATTAACAATTTAGCACTGATAAAAAATTTAACATCTTAATGAAGCAAAACTACTTTCCTCTCAACATGCATAATGAATAGCATGCATTTTCTATTTTTAATACAATAGATCTACTTCCTTTAATATATCTTTCAAAGGGTCATTAAAATTTGTATGGGACATAAAGAGTTTGGTTTTGCTTGTGGCATAATGCTGAAAACTGCCTCTAATTCCTTGGTACTTAATGAAATAGAATAAAAACCAATAAGTCTACGTAGCTCAACAGAATCACGATTTGAAAAGCAGTACTAGATCTATGCAGGGATGCATGGCTTGGAGGTGGGGCAGGAAAGCCAGGTTTTCTGTCCCTAACATTAAAAACACTGGCTGCATCCGCACGGCATGCCTTAATCGGTTTAAAGAAACTGAAATAAATGAACTGGAATGAAACTGTCTCCATGGCTTTCAACTTGATCTGTGTCAACGGCATCCCACCGGCAACCTTATCTCGGATTCAGTCCTTGGAGGCCCCACGGCAAGTCCTCCCTGCCCATTGCCAGTCATGGTGCCCACCCCCTCCGATTGCTGTTCCCTCCCAGGATCAGCCCCTCTCACTTAGTTCAAGTAACAGAGATCAGACCTCTCCCTTATGGCAGTGCAGCTCTCCGCCTCCTTTCCTCTGCACCACCTTTCCCTCCCCCTTTTCTTCCAGCTTTGTGCTCTTCCCTCATCACCCCCATCGAAGAAGTCTGGATCCCTCTTTCCCACCCATGCTTCCCTGGCGCCGAGAGGCTGGGCTGGAGGGAACCGAGGGGCTTTTTCATTGCTCAGGGCACACAGCAGCAGCAGCAGCAAGTAAAGCCCCATTCCTTTAAACATTAATACAGAATCTCAGCTGCTTCCCCTCCTTTCACTTTCAAAGGTCTGAACTTCTGAAATTGCGCAAATTCGCAACATTGTTGAGAGAGTGAGCTGGTTCTCTTGCTGCACTGTAGTGCTGCTGTGTGAAGGCTGGGGGGTGGGGGAAGTAGCAAAAGTGTCTGATTTTATAGCTGTCATGAAAGCCTGCCTGTGTGTGTGTGTGTGTGTGTGTGTGTGTACGGGCTCGCTCCCTCGCCAGGAGGGGAAGACTAGCTAGGTTTTCTCCGGCCGGGCTCCCTCAGCCAAATTCTTCTTGCCCGCCCCAGGGGAATCCAAAACGCTGATAGCCTCCTCCTGCCCAATCCCCTCCTCTCCGTCTCTCTCCCCCCCCAACTCTCCACACGCACTCCGGAGCTGTAGCGCTGCTGTGTGAAGGCTGCTCCAAGAAGTTCAGGCTTGCAAGAGAAAAAAAGTTTGCTTAGATCAGGCAGGGAAACACCCCCCCCCAATGACATCCCCAGAATACGGACAGCCATTGGATACAGTGCGATTGGGGGAGGGGCACTCTGAAGATGGAATCTCATTCTTGAAAACAGTACTGCCCACACAGTAAAAATTTAAACACGTTTCAAGTGCACGATCCCGAGTGAGACCTGTTGAAATCAGGATTTATTTCAAAACGTTTTAACGTGGTTTAACACGGAAATAGCGTGTTAAGCCAAACTGCCATCTGAACTGGGAGAACTCAAAACGTTTTGAATTTGAGATAACGATGCTGTGAAGATGGGGCCACTGTGTACAAATAGCACAGATCATTGGTGCAGCTCATGTTGTCACTGAAAGCAGCGAGAGGGATAGGCATGAATTATTTCTTCCTGATAGCTTTGCATTGAAGCAAATGCAGAGGAAATTTGCACTTGTACAAATGGAGCCACTTTGAATGTGCTAGGATTCAAATTAGCTTTGAATGCTCTTCAAGTGCTCTTTGAAATCAGTTTCAATCCCTGCCCCCAGATGTGCCTCCAAATTCCCCCCAAATCCATTCCAAATATGCTCCGAATCTGCTCTGAATCTATTCCAGAAGTGACTGGGCAGCCACTTTGCTGCCTCGTCACCTTCACAAATGCAATGAAGCTTTGAATGAATGTACAACAGTTTGCTTTGCATGCGAATGTCAGTCTTTGAATATAGCCAATATTTGTTTCGAATGCAAGTGTTCAAAGTTTTGAAGTTTGTATGAATTTTTAAGCTGATGAGTATTTTTTTGCCCATCCCTGCTTCTGAGCCCTGACAGCCTGTCATTTGCTAATTGTTGGACTTTCAGGGTGTTTTTCCACTAGCACTAAGTACCCATTAAGGAACCATTTGTTTTTGCCTGTTCTAGGGAAATCTGGATCATATGGGTCCTTCAGGACCTATAACTGGATTCCTTGTAGACCATATTAAAGGGGTCTACAATGGGGTCTTCAGGCATCAAATCCGGATTATACAGAACCTGTTTCCACCACAATCGGGCAATGGGGTCTATGGGCAGCTCAGGGGGGCACCCATGGGGGTTTGTGCCCCCAAACCCAAAGCTTAAAAGCCTATGCACATTCTCCAAAGCTGGCTCCGAAGTTGCCTTCAAAGAATAGCACAGGCTCTGAAGAGGACCCCTTGCAAGAGCAGTGCCTTTGTCAAAGGCTTCGGAGAATCTTCAAAGTTTGTGGCAGATCACTCCTGAGATTCTCTGGAGCCACTCTGGAAGATCTTCGAAGAATCTCTGGAGCGTCTACGGAGATTGCACCACCCTGTCCCCCAAAACACCTGAGGTGACAGATGGGCCCCATGTGTGTAGATCTGGATTTGCCACATGGGTGTTCTGGCATTTCCACTGCGAGCAAGCTAACACCCATTGCTATTGGGTGCTAGACCACCCATGGAAACACACTGGGTACTTTCCTTAATCTGGATCTACTAGATCTCAATTAAGGGAAGTACCCACTGCTTAAATCAGAATCATCTTAGATCCAGATTAAGGGAGGTCAGTGGAACCCTCCCCACCACTGTTCTCCAGCACTGGAGAGACTTCTGTTGCCCTTAGCACTGATGTTAGGGAAGCAGGTATGATAACAAAGGAGTCTGAAACTCTTTTTAAGCTTTTCTTCTTCTTCTTCTTTTAATATTGCTATATCTTAAAACATCCAGTCCAGGAATTTCAATAAACCATTATACATACATATATTTCACATCAGATTCAACCCTCACCCCAATGAAGCTATCTCTACCAATGGAAGATCAATCATATCAGGTTCCTCTCCTGTCCATTATCCACCTCTCCCTCTCCAAATATTCTGCCATCTTTTCCCAATTCTCCTTCAATTAATGATCTACTCTCTGTCCTGTAAGTCTTGCCCTATTATTACTTTCATATGTTCAGCTACCTTTCCAATGCCCATTTTCACCTGTAAACTCTCACTGATAATGCCCTTTAAGCTTTGGGTATTGAACTTAAAAACAACATTTCATGAGACCGGGATGGATATCCATGCTGGCCAGAATACTGGACCAGTCATTCTATGTTAGAGAAAATTTGCACTTCCTTGTCCCATCTGAGGGACAGGAAAGGCGAACATGCCCACGTGTCTATGAATATGCTTGTGAATGTTAATATGTGCCATTCCTCCCCCCATGGATCAGGACACCTAATTCCAGTGTGAGTGGTGTGTGGGTGCCAGCATCTTCATATCCTGATGATGCCAGCATGCGTGCACTGATGCTGCCTCTGGGACAACCCTCATGCATTGCCCATGCACACTCACAAGTCAGCTAACATGATGCACCAACACACTTGTGCGGCACACCGGGAGATTCTCCAGCACCAGACATGGTGTGGATGGACTTCACCAGAGCCAGGAAAAATCAAGCTAAGTTCACGTATGGAACACTTAATCGTGCTCCACATGCAACCAACTCCCCATGGAAGGAGCTGTTTATAAGTTGGCAACAGCTCCTTCAGGTGCAGATGCTCCATCCTGAAGCACACTGCACAGTGTGACCCTTACTTTTAATATAGATGTGTTCTCACAATGCAATAGGACTGGTTTCAAACTTTCTCTCTAGGTGGCTTGCTTTCCCCTCCCCTATCCTTTTGGGTCAATTTCCGTGCAAAGCAATTATCAGTTATCTGATTTTTTAAAACTAAGACAGGCAAATGACCACTAGCCATCTCTCTTTCCTCCTTCCAAGCTGTGGAGAGAAGTGTCTAATCAGTTCTAATGTGAACTTGCAACCCTCCCCAAAGTTTAATTGATCTGCAAAGGCAGTTGTATCATTTCCATAATTGGCTATTTCACTCTCTCCTCAAGAACTCTATATACTGTTCAGTAAGACCACTTGCTGAGTAATATCTGCATAGCACTTTACAATTGAGATAACTGCTGAGTAATTTTTTTTTTCAGTTAGCGTTTGGCATAGGTTTTCAGAATATACTTTTTTGACATAATACTGGAAGATTTTATAAGATTTTATATTTTACTGAAATCATCCCTCATTGAGAAGAGGGATTCCTCATTTTAAAAGCAATAAAAAACAACACCATCAAAATAAATACATGAAATATTAAGATTATTATAAAAACAGTAATTCCTGCCTGACCATTAGAACTTATCACTAAACCAGCCTAGGTGTTGGAGGCCTCTGAATCATTTAGGGAAGGGCCATATGAATGGGATAAGGGAAACTTTCAGTCGATCTTTGCCAAATTATTATTATTTTAAATTATTATTATTTTATCTACAACAGACTGTAGAGAAAGGTACAACAGAGTATCACACTTCCATCATACCTTCAACCAGATCAGACAAGGGTAATTATTTTTTCATCCAGAGGTCACGGATCTATGAGGTGGTAACAGCAAACATCCTAGAAAGGGTTAGACAAATTCATGGGTGAAAGGTGTATCCATGGCTACTAGAATGGATGCCTAGTTACATCCTCCAGGCTCGGAGACAGGCAGAATGCCTCAAGGGCATTTACATGGATTCAAGAGCAGGTGAAGGCTTAGCCCTTGTCTTCTGCTTGAGATGTCCATAAGCAATTGGTTGGCCACTGTGTGTGAGACGGGTTTTGGACTAGATGGGCTGTGGCCTGATTCAGCAGGGCTCCTCTTACGTTCTTCTGAGTCCTGTTTAATAGGTCATCACTGTGCTTGGTATTTATTTTTATTCATTTAAGACATTTCTATACTACATTCAAAATCTAGCCTTAGTTCTAATGGCCACTCTTTTGGCTGCCATCATGGAGCCCAAACAATGATGCCAATGTTCCCCCGGGTTTACTACCAAGGTAAGTGCGGAAAGGCCCCATAAACAGTAGTTGAAACATGTAAAAACCTGAGTGGGTCGGGATAGAAATAAAAGGGCTGTTTGCACTTACAACTCAGGGACACACAAGGTCGCCCACACACCATCGTGTCATTTTGAACTTGGATTGTCCAGAATCATCCCAGAAGGTCTTCAGTCCTCTGAAGATGTGAAGATTACTCCACAGCTTCACCTGGTTTGCCCTCCCGGACACAGTGTTCACACCTTCTTCTGGTGTTAATACTGCGCGTGGGTAGGGTGGAGTAGGTCACGGTGGCTACAATCATGGTTGCGGTGATGGATGATCTTGGGTGGAATGTCTGCACTGCGAGTGCCAATAGTTAAGTTGGAGATGCCACTGGTGACTGTGTTGTGGTTACTGTGCCATATCATTCCAGGCAGTTAAGTGCAAAATGGCCCAGACCTTTCACACAGGGAATGCCTATGTAAAAAGATAAGTGTTTATAAGTTGTAAATGTAGGCACCTCACAATCAGTAGAGGAGAAGACATTCCATGGAAAATGTGCCACCATCAAGAAGACCCAACTGTGAGCTATCACTAGATGGCATTCTGCATATTGTGGGATCCACAGGAAGATCTAAATACATTCAATTAAGTGTTAAAATCTTAACATAGCATATGGGGGGAGGGGAGACCATTCTATATATTTGGTTTCACAGAAGAAAAAACCCTCCATCAGATATGTCAGGTATACTGTTTCAGCAGAAGGTGCTATAATATGAAAAATCTCATCTGTAGGTCTCAGGGAACAATTGGGTCTTTGTTTCTTAATTTGTTTATTCACTGTATTTACATAACTGCCTGATAATGAACTTTCTCTGGTTGGCTGTATGGGCAAACATTTTCCTTTGTATAATTGTGCTGTTTTTTGCACCTATATCCTGCCTTTATCCCAAAGAAGTCAAGGCGGTGAACATTATTTTTTCCTCCATTCTTTCCTTCTTCCACCCTGATGAGGCTAAAAGACTATGTTTGAAATTATTAAAATGTTAGCACCAATCTGTTCCACAAGAGAGGATGGATGGGATGTCTTTTTATATTGCATTGTTTTGAATATGATTTAGCTTACTGTGTTATGATTGAGGTCTTTGCACTATGTTTTTGTTTATGTATGTGTATGTCTTATGTTTGTAACAATAAATTAACAAAACATAAAAAAGTACAAATATGGTTCTGATTTATTGGGCCCACCAGTAATGCAGATTACTGTGCCCTTAGCACAGATCTGATCTGGATTACCACTAGTCCTATGCATAAGAACATAAGAGGAGCCCCACTGGATCAGGCTCATCTAGTCCAGTATCCTGTCCCACACAGTTGCCCACTAGTCGCTTCTGGGCATTCTCAGGCAGAAGACAAGGGCAAACCTTTGCCTGCACTTGAATCCCAGCAAATAGCCTTAGAGGAATCCTACAAATGATATGGACTAAGAGGCTCCTTGATCTGGATTACCAGGTAAGTACAGAAAGGGCCTGTGAGGCAAGTAACTGACCTCAGCCTCTGGTGGTCTTGCTCATTAAGGCAACCTTGTTGGCAGCAAAGAAGGTGGTGTTCCACAATGACCCACCAGTGTCCTCCAGCCAGGAGGGCAGTGGGGATGTGACCTAAGTCTAGGAGCTTGAATTGGACCTGGAAACATCTTAGAAACTTGTGCATCTGTACATGGTCATGCTTGCAAGGTTCAAATCAATACCGTGTTGCTTTCAGGGTGAGCCCCATGTGGAGAATCTTACAATAATGCAAACAAGAAAATATTCATGGGTAGATTAATATTAAAAGGCTTATGTTATTGATTTAGGACTGTTGGTGGGCCTCCAGACCAAGTTGGTAGAAAACACTCCATGCCATTCCTGAGTTGGGAATGTGCACAAATATATGTAATATTTGCTATTCATATGATTTTGGACATTTGTATACAAATCTAAAGTTACGACATTTGTACATTGACGTTTGTACATATATGAATGTTTTGGAGTATTCGTACGAAGCTTCAAAACATTTATGAAACAGCGAGGTGGGAAAGTAGCTGTGCCAGTCACATCTGCAACAGATCCTGAGTGAATTCGACATGGTTTGAGAATGGATTCAAAGAGGATTCAGGGTGGATTTGGTGCTTTCAGAGCAGATAAGTTACAGGATACATATCGGATAGGTATGCATTCATATTGGATATTTGTCAAGTAGATATGTGGCCTGAATTCTCATCCAATAGCAAAACACAACCATCGGCAACCTGATCATCTGCTATTAACATCGCAGGCTTCATTGAGGTCTGAGAAGTAGCCCAGAATGGGAAAACGTCAATGCTATCTGATCAAATGATATATGACATCATACACCCTGGGCTTAGTGGCCATTTTAAGCATTTCTTTCAAAGCCTGAGTCCTCAGAACAAGAGCAACAATGCCAGGGACCTTCCCAGAATTGTGGATTGTCAACCCCATGACTGATCATGTAGCTGTCAGGGAGCATCCAGGGGTTGGAAGTCATTTTTGCTCTCTTGTTTCAAAAATGCCATATGTGTCACAGCTCTAAGCTGTGCTGAATCTCATAAGCTGAGCCATTCATGGATAGTATAATGAGAAGACATTTGGCAATGCTGCTGCTGTTGTTGTTAAGATTATTTGCATTGGACATAGGGGATAGGAAATTTGGATTTCCTGTTCCAGCCAATATCTTCTTGTTCCTCTCTGGATTTGGGTTCAGGTTTATCTGGATCACAGTCAAGTCCCCCCCCCCAACCATTCAGTTCATTATTGTTATAGCCAGCTGCCAGGTGCACATATTCACAGCTATACCTGCATCAAGCGCTACAGAGACAGTGTGCTGCATGTCACAGCAGCTCTCCCAGTGGCTCCATGAAGATATAAAATAACTTAGCATTGGTTAGAAATTAAACTAGACAGTAACCGCTATAAAAGGATTCTGAGAAATTCTAATTTCATGGGGAAATGAAGTGCTTTTCGTGGAAACCAGGAACAGACCAAAGTTAAAAGCTGAATTTCAGCCATGGTTCTAGGTCTCAGCCTGAATCCCCATGTTGCAGGAGTGGGGGACCTAGCCTGGCCCATGCAGAAGACTCATTTAAAGTGCCTTCCAGTGGTATGTATTCCTAAGTATGGATTCCATGCTACAGAGCAGGTTTAGGATATGGAGTGGACCATGTGGCCACTGTGAGGGATGGAGGCCATGCCCTCTTGTGGCTTGCATTGGTATGCAGACCCAACAGTCCCAGCACATATCAGACCAGAGACCATGTAGATGTTGCCTCCGGGTCTGGGATGAGTTCTTAGAAACCTTGTGAACTGGAGAATGAAATGAGTGTGAACTAGTGCCAAACTCTGCTACTAATTTGTTAATATGTGAGCTGTAACTCTGTACAAGCTGGGCAAGCTTTGTAGCTGGCACTAGAGCTTCCAAAGGTCAGGAACAAAAGGTTTGGGCCTTTGGTGTTCTGAGTTGGGAGGCACATTTCAATAGTGCTTCCTGTTGTGTGCCTATATCCCAAAACAGAGAGCCACGTTCCCTTTCACACACTGTTCTGGGTCTGCCCCAGTAGCACTCTAGTATATTCACCACTAAGGTCAACAGGTGGAGAAGTATAGGGCACCATTTTAGGCATCCTATCATACACTGCACTCTGTCCTGTGTGGATGGAGTATGCTAAGAGCAGGTGGGGCCTCCCTTATCTTCCACTAGTTTGCAGGAGGGAGACCCCTGGCCTGGACCCTAACCTAGTATGGGATAACGTCTCACATAGAAAGGGCCAGTGATTATATGCAGTAATATTTTATTTCAGTTTTGTATTGTCATTTCTCTGAGTCACTTTGGGCCCTTTAAATATTAAGTTAGACAAGATATGAATGCCAACCAAATACAAAGAGTGCATATCATCATCATCATCATCATCATCATCATCACACATTAGACATCACAATTGTGGAGAAAGACAAAGTGTTTATCATTGACATTGCTATTCCAGGCAACAGCAGGATTGATGAAAAGCAGTTAGAAAAACTTACAAGATATGAAGACTTGAAAATAAAACTGCAGCGACTCTGGCATAAACCTGCAAAGGTGGTCCCAGTGGTTCACAGCACACTATGGGCAGTGCTGAAAGATCTTAGTGGGTACTTCAAAAGCACTGGCATCAACAAAATACCCATTTGCCAGCTACAGAAAGCAACTTTGCTGGGATCTGCTTGTATCATTTGCAGATACATCACTCAGTCCAAGGAGCTTGGGAAGGGTCTGACTAGTGATAACAATTGCCCAAACCAGAGTAGATATATTGTTTGCTGTGTGTTACTGTTGTTTTATGTCAACAACAACAACAACAACAACAATAGGGCAGGGTAGGGGGAGTCTAACTGGAGATTTGCTAGCAACCTCTCCACTTGCATGCCAGCCATTGTAGTATAAGGTAATGGAAACAGGGGTGTGCACAAATGCAATTTCTGGCATTCAATTTGATTCAAATTGAATATAAAAAAAATCAAATCAATTTGAATGTTTAAAATATGAATGTATTTGCATTCGATTTTATTCAAATACATTCGAATAAAAATATGATGTGTCATATTTTAATGCTTAATATGTTATCTGTTTGTTATATTCATTTCATTGTTTTGCCTCTGATTTTTAATGTAATTTTTTTTATCTTATTTTAGATTGTATGCCACTGGCAAGTTTTATACTTTCTTATTGATGTTATTTCTTGTACAGCACTGAATACATGAACAGCGCTTTATAAATAAACTATAATAATAATAATAATAATAATAATAATAATAATAATAATAATAATAATAATAATAATAATAATAATAATAATAATAATGATGATGATGATGATGATGATGATGATGATGATGATGATGATGATGATGATAATATCTATTTGTATGAATATTTGATTCATTTTGAAGATATGAATGTTGACAACACTCATGTGTCCATATGCATCCATAGGCATCCCTTTTTTCCTGCATTCGTCCCTTACGTATCCGTACAAATATGTATGGATAAGAATAAGATGTGTATGGATAAGTATGTAATGAGTATGCATGTCTGAATAATTTGTACAAATGATTTGAAACATTCAAAATTCATTTGAATATTAAAAATGAATGTATAGACATTCAATACAAATTTGAATGTCTGAATTCGAATGAATTCAATTGAATGTTGAATGTTTCAAATATTCTTGTGCATCCCTAAATGGAGCAGGTTTCCACAAGTTTCATTCCATGTGTCTGTAGCCTCACAGGGGCCGATGTGGGTTATAGTCTAGAACAGTGATGGTGAACCTTTTGAGCTCGGTGTGTCAAAATTCACAAGAAAACCTAGCTTAACTTGGGTGCTGTGCCACATCTAGAAATATTCATAATTTTGTGATATTTGTAGCTCTAGTAAAAAAGTTATATTTTTGATATATGTCTTTTATTAAAAGCAAAAACAATTCTTTACATTAGTGACTTTTGTTGCTGAATTTCGTTTGCTAAATCTTCAATTGAAAGTTGGTATTTTGTACACTTCAAGAACAAGCAAGCACTACCTGCCCAAGGTGACCATGTGTGTTACTCAAAAGGGCTTGGTGTGTCACCTGTGACACCTGTGTCATAGGTTGGCCATCACTGGTCTAAAACAGCGGTTCTCAACCTGTGGGTCGCGACCCCTTTGGGAGTCGAACTACTCTTTCAGAGGGGTCATGACAAGTCTCCCCCCTTCCTGCCCCATACTCATCCAAGCTCCCCCACCCTGTGGTTGGGGGTCTCCACAACATGAAGAACTGCATTAAGGGGTCGCGGCATTAGGAAGGTTGAGAACTGCTGGTTTAGAATATCTGGATGGTACTACATTGGAAAAGATGCCGCTGCCACTGTAAGGTGTGCATATATCACCACCAATAATGATTCAGATGTTAACATCTTTATGTCCCATTTCTATGCGTTATGTATCATCACAAAACATGAAAAAGTCTTGTTTTAAAACCCAAACAAGTTCCAGGTTTGGAATTAGCATTTATTTTATTGCTGGACTTTGTGCAACATCTTATTAAAGCAGTTCCCTTTCCCTTTTTCTAATAACAGAAAAAGGCTCAAAACTTGGTAATATTCCCTAGAGAAATGTTGTTCCCTTCACAGCATGTACTCTTCAGATGTGGTACACAGATAACGTAATAAGATTTTTTCCTCCTGTCTTCTCCTTTCTTCTCAAGCACTGTAGCATCTTTAAAGACAATACAATACACCTCAATCACCAGGATTGAAAAAGCCTCCAGTCTATGTCACAGACTGATAGAGCACCGGTGAAAAAAAAACCTTCAAAAGACATTGCAATTGCCTAGCAGGTAAATAACAAAAAACTTTAAAACACTTTAGGCTGCTGGCTGCTTCAGCAACGAAAATCTCAAAAGCTGTTGCTAGGCTAGGTCATGGATTAGAATTGGGAAATAAAAAAGTCTCCTGCAGTCCAAACCCAACTCAGGGAACTATTGGATGCCACAGGCTGCATCCAGATGTTACTTATATATTCTGCTATATTTGGATATTCTGGAACAGAGCATGGATATTTGAAATATCCAAAAGATATGAAATAAATAAGGAAATAAAACAGTGGCTGTGGTCAAACTTAAAGGTTTAATCCAGCTTCAGTCCACTGTCAGACTGAGAGAACACATCAGAAGAAGAAAAGTTGGCTTTTCTACCCCACTTTTCTCACCCATTTAAGGGGATTCAATGCGGCTGACAAAGCTTTCTATTCTTCTCCCCACAACAGAACACCCTGTGAGGTGGGTGGGGCTGTGAGAGCTCAGAAGAGAGCTGAGACTCACCCAAGGTCACCCAACTGGTGTCATGTGGGAGGGCAGAACCGAACCCGGTATTCCCAGATAAGAGTCCGACTCCCTAATCAGTAGACCAAACTGGCTCACAAGCTTTCTTTCAGTGTTAAATAACTCAGAAAATTCTGCTTTGGGTTAGATAATGTGAAAAGAAAATTGCTGGTCACTTTGCTGATGTGTTCACTTGCTCTGAAGGTGGGCTGAAGCTGGATTGCCCACAGCCAGTGTTCTTGCTGGTTCTGCCTTTCAAATCCAGGAAGTTTTGGGATTAATGCATTAGGCAATTAACCTCTAGGCAATGGACACAGAGTTCTTGTATACTGCAGAAGAAACTAAGGTTGATACCGCACTGGCCTGTATACTGGACCAGAAAGGGTCTCTCCTGCACACTGGTGCAGTCTAAGAAAGGATCTGGTTGGACCTTTCAGACTGCATCAGTGTGTGGAAGTGAGGCTCCTAGTATGCTTGCTGGTCTGGTATACTGGCCAGTGTGGAATCACTCTAAAATCCTAGAACTGGCTATCTGGAACACTATTTCTTGCCTCTGTAAACTGAATCCAAGTCTTCAGCAGGAACCACATAGGCTGAAAAGGTCATACAGTAGAGGAGCCTGAGAGCTTCAGTGCCTCTGGCTTGCCCCTCTGGGCAAAGAAGCAAGCTTTCTGCAGAGTGGGTGGGATAACTTGATCCGCAAGGCACTTGCTGCCCTTGGCAACTGTACGGCTGCCATAAAGGTAAATGACAGCAGCACAAACAGCTTATCTGGGTGCCATCTGCCTAGGTACCACTATGTGACATACAGAATGTGTGTCACTTACAGGGCCATTTCCTGTGCACTGTTTAATGGCTCAAGGGAGGAACTTCAAAGCTGGGAAGCTTAATTCCCTGGCTTTGATATATGTGGTGGTGGGAGAGGGGAGCATGTGAACAGTGTATCTCCCACCTCTGGGATGGGAATCTTATCTCCCTCCCATTCCTCAAATTCCTTGCTTTGCTTCCATGCAGAGGTTGCCTTTGTTAGCAGAGCACAACTGGGTGCACAGCAGAAATTAACCAAAATTAGCAGCTGGGTAAAATGTGTGAAAATGAAAAGTGAATTATCAATCAATTCTTGCTCAGGAAAACAGCATGGAATGGAATGTGACTCACACCTTCAAACTTTCTCAAAATATTTTGCATAGAATTAAACTGCCAGATTTATCTTCTACTTAAGTTGTCTAAGACGTTTCCTGGATCCTCTCCGTCAGAAAGAGTCATAAGAAATATTTCCTGGGTTTTAGTCTAAGCATGATGACAGCTAAGGCTAGTGTATTCTGGCTCCATGGTGCTATTAGGATGAAACTGGGGCTCTGGTCAGATAAGTCCAACACAGGATGGCCTATTCATGAGTTTGAATTGAGATTGTACCACTACTGGTCAAATGTGGATTGATATAGGTGGTCCTCAGGCCGTCCCTGTTGGACCTGGGTTTCCTCCCCCTTTTACTACATCAAATCTATCTCGTTTCCTATTGGATGCCATTCATGTCATTCAAGGGAGGCAAGGGTGTGTGTTTGTAGTTCTTTTTAAAGCCTGCTCCCACACCTCTTCCTTTTTTATCTGCTTTTCTTCTCCTTACAATTAATTTTTTTAAAATAAAAAATAAATTTGTGTAAAAATGCAAGAGAGAGGAATCATACACATAAACTGAGGAGAGAAGGGGAGGTGCCTTGTGAACTCCACCTGTGCCAATTGGCTGAAAGGAAATGTTGGGAGGCACCCGCCACAGTACAGTTCTGCCCTCTTTAGGCTATCCCCCCGCTCACATGTGAGGAAGCAAAGATAGCTTGGAATTCCACGACGGTCGGAGTCCCTGTCAGTCCTGTAAAAACAAGATTAGGATGGTCTAACAGGTGTAGGCCAGCTTGGAAAATGACTTAAATAAAATTAATGTGAGGAAAATGACCTGGGGACCTACTCAGGTCAACCTAAAACACTCGTCTGCCAGGGCCTGGGAGTGTGGCTTTTTATTTGCAAATTAAAGGCTACTGGCAATTGGTCAGTTTGCATCTTCCCTTTGCTCTCAAATGCCAGCTGCTGTTGCCTTGATTGACGGTGGAACAATCCACTGCAAGAACAGACTGAAGAAGGGTCATAAGGGTTCTTCTTGCTGCTTGCTCATTTTCTATGGCAGTCCATAACAAGCTCCCTGCCCCCCCATGTAACATCTAAAAATCCTTTATATTTTTGATATTTTTTGATTCTCCAGTGACCAGCTCTGAAGAATCAAGCCAAGTGTGAGGAAATGCATAATCTAATGATTTCTAGATGGATCCAAGAGTACAATGGGTTATTCCAAAATGGAGGGCCATTTTCAGCAATAGCTTGGCAAGTGATGCTTTTTCTATGTCTGCCCTTAGTGGGGCTCAAATGTTTAAAAACTTGGACATGAAAAAGATAAATTCTCACTGACGTCTTTGGGAACTAGGTATATATATCTCTGGTTCCCAGAAAGCATTAAGTTAAAACTGACTTTCTGTCTGACCTAAACTTTATCCCTCCTCCCTTTTTCAGAAATGCATAAATGCACTGAATGAAACTAGACTGAACACTTTATGTTCCACAAATATTGTTACCGGGCAACCAGACCATTGCACTGTGCCAGAGCTCATAAGTTCTTCAGCCACTAACCTTTCAAATGACTAAATCAAGATATATGTGGACAGGTATGGAATAACATAAATCTTAATAGAGAAACCAGTGCATGAGAAGAAGTTCTGACTAGAAAAAAAGAGAAAGGAATCAATCAGGCACTGAAAACATCAAAGCTAGAAGAGACGGGGCTTGTACAAAACAGATTCAATCTATCCTGCTGATGTTCTGACTGTCACTGCCCATCATCCTGGGCTGTGCATGGGTGCCGCTATGATGCACTCCATTCCCATAACAGACTTTCATGTCATAATTTGTAAGCTAATGCAATGTGGTCTGCATTAGAGATGCATTTGTTACCACCAGCACCGATACAAAGTCTTCAAAGCAAAGCAAAGTAAAGTAAAGCAAAGCAAACAACAAACTCAAGGATTAATGAATGCATCACATTACATTTCTGATTATATTATATGGTCTCAATAATCCTATTGATTCAGCTACAAAAAAAAAAAAAAAATTGCACAGTGATGTATGTATATATATAACAATTTTCCCAGCATCCGTTTCATACGCTGTTTCTTGTCCACTGGTGTGGCTTAGATGTCTCTAGTTGCTGCATTGCTAATGGGTCTTACTTCCCCCCCCCCCAAAAAAAAGACATTCTGTGATGGAATGCATTACAAATAACATACTCAGTGCTTTCATTAGACATTTCCTCTTTCCGAAAGATCCTGTTATTTTGCAAAATAGTTGTATCACATATAGGCACCTGCACACACACTCACTAATCCCAACCCTAACCCTATCCATACAGGGCCTGGTTGTAGGCTTAGACCTTTTGGGCAAGGCAGTGATAGATTGCTGTACTTTTACTGACTTGAGTTGCAGTGGCATAGCGCAAACTGGGAGTCATCATGCCCAGTCACCTTTGTGGCAGCTTCCAAATGGCCCTTAGGGACCACAGAAATGGCTATCATAGACCAGGAGGCATGGCTTCCCAGATGACACACTAACTGCACAACATCAATAGCTGGCCCTCTGCCTGGCATGAAAATAGTATGCCCAATGGGTGACCATCCTAAGCAGTGAATAGAACTGGAGCCATTTTGCCAGACTCCTGAAAACAGTCCTGGAATGACTGTAGTTCTGCATCTTCTGGAGAGCAGCATATTAAACACTCGCCTATTATGAGCCTGATCTGAGATGAATATAGGGCCTTTCTGTACTTGGCCCTCTGGGATGGACACACATGCTCTAAAAGCAGTAAATTTGCACACTGCTTAGATTTCAGTCTTGGAGTGACTTCCGATATGTGCAGTTGTCCTCGATCTTCAGGAAAACCTGCTCCACAGCTTCACTAGGAGTGCATATGATGCTCCCAATACAGTCCTGCACGCAGCCTCCACATTACTTCCATGTGAAGGTTGCATGGGGCAGGGCAGGGCAACTGCAGTTGTGCAGTTGCACAACATGTTACCTGATTGCTATAGCAATGGCCTGGCATGCATGACCATTGCTGTAGTGAGGTGGATGCTTCCACGTGGGTCTGCATGAAGGTTGGGACAATCTGGCATTTGCAATGCAAATGCTGAATGCTGACCCTGGTATTAAATGTGGTGGGATAGTATCCCATGGAAGTTAAGTGCAAAAAGCCCTGTAGTTTAAAACAGAGTATATTGGAAAGAAAAGCAAATGCAAAAGGTGCTTTTAGTACTAAGCAGCTGAAATGTTAAAACTGGAGACTGCCAATATTTCATCTGTGGAAGAGAACATTTTTATTACCCAAACTTTATGGCTTTTTCTGCAGTAATGAAGGTGAGCTGCAAAGTACATACTGATTAGGTGACACACCGGTGGCCATCGATCAGCTTTTAAAACAAGCTAAACTGGCTAGGGATGCTTTTAAAGAAAATTTTCTTAGGAGCTCATCTATTCAAACATAATGGGGAATTTTGGGTCCTTCTTCAATCCTATTGCTTCTCGTTCATTAACTAGTGCCACACAGCAACACTAGAATAAGGATGTGCACAAAGCCAAATTCCCCCATTTGATTTGATCTGAAACCTCTGCATGATTGTGTGTGTGGTGTTCAGCTTCATGCTGGAATATCACGCGAATGCTCACAAAGATTTGCAAACAAAAGGAATCCCCAACCTGTCCCTTCCCACCCCTCCACACACCTGCCACTGCTGCCACCACCATCAAAACGCCCCACTCAGAGCCTGATGTAGATCTTCCAGGTGTGTGCACACAGCTCCCCATCCGGGGATTACCATGCCCAGTCCTGGAAGACCTGTTTTGGCTTTGAAGAGTAAGAAAATGATGGTGGATGGCATGATTATGGCCTTCATAAGGGTAAGGGAGTGTGGGAGAATGGAATGGGGGGCTGCGGTCATCTCCAGACCCATTTCTGTGCTGCTCTAAGCACTAAATAGGCCCCATTCAGTTCATCCACGCATGTTGAAATTCATACAAATTTCAAATGTGCCAGATATTTGTGCACATCCCTACACTAGAATCAGGGGGCATTCTATGCAGCTGATGGGCAGGAGAGTTAGGACTGAAAAGGGAATATTTTTGTCACCCAGATAGTGACCAGTCTATGGAATTTACTACCAAAAGAGGTGGTTAGAGCAATCAGCAAATAGTTTTAAGAAAGGGATAGACAAATTCATGGAGGGCAGGTGTATCAATGGCTACTAGAATGGATGCTTGGGTACTGCCTACAGGTTGGAGAGACATGCATGGTGCAGGAAGCTGAGAGCAAATGAAGGTTTTACCTTCTGCTGAGAATGGTCATAGGCAATTGGTGGACCTCTGTGTGAGACAGAATGCTGGGCTAGATGGACTGTTCTTATGTTCTTAACTCTTTTAAAGCTAAAATACTTCAAAGTCAGTTGTTATAAAAGGTAACTTTCAGATATTGGGCACACTGAAGAAGCACACCAACACAGATCTACTACCACCCCTTCCAGCCACACACGCAATGGAAGGAGGGATTTCGATCCAGATTTGAGGTGGGTGCAGTGCAGAAGCACAGCACCACCTCAGATCTGTGCTCCGAAGGTCGTCCCCCCACCCGCCATGATTGGCTCCTCCGGAGCAAGCATGATGAGCTGGGGGTCTCCAATCTCGGGGCTCCCCCTCACCCCAGAACCTATGGATTGTGGCTTCTGGAGCCAGGGGGGCTTCACCTACCCCCCCATCCCACCCCAAGGAGAGTGTGAGCGATCCCCTCCTTACCTTAACACAGCCAGGCCGATTCTGACTGGGAGGTCCCAGTTCGCTTTGCACGTGCATCCAGCGTGCCTCCCTCCTGGCTCCAGGAGGCTTTCTGCACAGGTGTGCAGCCCTGGCCAACTAGAGATGTGCATGATTTTTTTTTTTTGTATTCAATTCATATTGAATTGAATGCAAGAAAATTTGTATTCATTTGAACAGGTGCCCTTCGATTGTGGTAGGATTTGTATTTGATACGAATGTTCGATCTCATATGAATGCATACAAATAGTGTATGAATTCCATATGAAGCTTCATACAAATGTATCAAGACATTTGATTTAGGGATGTGCACAAATGGTTTTTTAGCATTCGATTCTAAACGAATCGGATATTCAAAAATCTGTATTTGTACAAATGGAACACATTCAAATGTGTTAAAATTCTATTCGATGGGAATCTATTCATATGTATTTGTACAAACATTCAATACGTATCTGCTATGAATAGATACATATCTGACATGAACAGATATGTATCTGATATGAACTAATACGTATCTAATATGGAATAGTATCTGATACGTTTCACCAGCTTTACGAATGTCCAAACTATTCATATATTCACTCAAATGTTACTATATGAATATCGTAACATTCCATTTGAGTTTGAATGTCCGAATTCAGCCGAATTTCAAATGTTACAAATATCCCTGCACATCCCTAATTTGATCTGAATTTGAATGTCAATCTTCGAATGTGACATTTGATTTGAATTCAAATGCCCAAATGTTACAAATATTCATACACTTCCCTATCAGCAACCATTGAGGTTATTTTAAGGCTGGGGTGATATGCACGCAGCTAAGAGCGCTCATCAGTAGCCTTGAAATTAATGGAAGAATGTGTTATCACCTGCAGAGTGGTAATAGATGCTTTTCAGCCATAACTATTAGTTGAATAGTCTCCAAAAGCATAAAGTGCAATCTCTTAAACATTTATATTATAAAAAAGCATTAGCCCCCTGCAAGTTTTTAAAAGAAAAGGGACATATACATGGTCTGTGTTCAGTAACTGAGTGCTGCATCTTTTCAATACATCAGTAACACTGGATAAATAAACATTTAGATAATGGATGTTCTCATTAGTTAAGTGATCAAGGAAAGCCTCTCTGAAAGCTACAGAGATAAATGAATTCAGCCATGCTAGTCAGAGATTGAAAACAAAGAAATCAGAAACCAACTTTTCTTGTATTCAGAAGTTGCAACAAAGATTTGTGAAAGGAAATTATCTACTACTATCAGCTAATCCAGGGAGAAGGCAGTTAAAAGCAAAATTTCATTGGCAGTCTATCTTCATGCTAATCTTTGTTCACAGTTTCACAAATATTAGATTTTTAAAAAGGGCCTACTAGCCCTTTAAAGCCTAACAGAGAAAAGAAGTTGTGGCAAGAGGCTTGGAAGTAATTTTCCTGGGACAGTATCCCAGGGAACTCAAGATCAAGGATAGAGAAGCAGCAAGGTAAGTGTGAATGCTGCTGTCTGGCAGCGTCTGCCTCACTGTAGCAATGGCCATGCATGGCTGGCCATTGCTATGGCAATTGGGTGACATAGCATGCAGTTACCCCACCTTCACACAGCCTTTGCACAGAGGTAAGTCTGAAGGCCGTATCTGGGCTGCTCCACAGCTATTGAAGATGGGGACATCTAGGCACACTTGGAGCTGCTCCAAGACAGATGTGGCCCCATCGTGCACTTCCATTCCATGTTGAAGCATGCCTGAATGTCTTAATCCTCACAGGCTATGAAGCTCATGCTACAACGTCTTCTCCCTTTTAGCCTTTAAGGTGCTTTAAAAAAAAGATACTGGCCCAGACTAAAATGGATCCATCAAGACAATTGGAATAGTGTTGAATGGAGGAAAATAATCTCGATAGCCCAATTATGACACAGTGGGGCATTTCCCATATTATACATTCTGGGCATGAGTGCAGAACAACCTGTAGTTGACTCTGTGGCAAGCATATCCATCAGATGGATATATGGATGTATTAAAAATGTACATAATCAATCAGTCATGACTTTGGCTGCATCAAGATTTTGGTTACTTATTCCATTATATTTGGATGTTTCAGAATAAAACATGGATATGTATGTTTTACTCTGGAATATCCAAGTATAATGGAGTAAATGTCTGGTTGTCAAATGAGAATATAAGTTCCTTCAATTTTAGGCTCAGTTCAGCTTTTCAGTGTGTCCTTATGGCAGTATAATCACTGCTGGCTCTGTGTTGAATACAGCCAGGAAGAATTCTGGGAAAAACCGGCTACTGCTGCTGATGACCACAATGACAGCTGCAACAATGGGAAGAAGTGATGCATATTGCAGTACCAACAGACACAAGAGTAAATGATACACATTGGAAAAGGTGAAGAAATAGAGAGACCGGTGAATGAACAACTTTGGCAAAAGAAAGTAACAGTAGTGCCAATAAAGATTGATGCCTTAGAAGCCATGACAAAGCATGCTAGGAATTAATTTAACCCCCTGCTGGATTCTCAAACACACAGGAGTATTTCAAATTAGCAAAAAGTGCTAGATCATACTTAAAGAAGATTACGCATGCTTGGAAAACAAATTTGATATTAGATAAATCTTGAAAAGTAAGTATCTGGAGAGAGATTAATTAACATGACTTATTTTCATCATTTTTTTACTCTATCATTTCCTCAAAAAATCATTAATTGGACTAATGGCAGAATAAATTTTCAAAACAGCAAAAAGTATCACATTAATACTAGATGGAAACTCTTAAATGGTGTGATAAATCAAAAGGAGCAATTGTAAGACTATTCAGGGAAGACATACAAAATGTGGAACAGACAAATGTCCAATAGCAAGTAGATAATCAGTTTAGGAGGATTGCAACTAGTGCATCGACATATTAAAATTTCCTTCCCAGAAGAGAGAAATAAGGAATTTGGTAGAAGTTATTGAAGTACTGGGCATACAAATTAAAAAAAGAAAACAAGCATGGAATGTATGAAGTTAATGGAAACTTCAGAGATTCCAATTAATAGAAGGAAATATGCCAGTGTATGTGCACGAATATTCATAATATTTGTTATTCATACGAATTTGGGAATTTGGGAATTTGGACATGAATTGAATGTTGCAACATTCATACAACAACATTTGTACGAATATGAATGTTTGGGAACATTCATACCAATTTTTCAGACATTCGTTAAACTCGGGATATGCATTGGATATGTATACAAATGGATACGTTTCCAATACAAAAGGATACGTATCCGATATGAATGGATAAGTATCTGATACAAATGGATACATATCCATTCATATCAGATATTCATATGAGTCTGCATGGGTGCTTCCGCACATGCCCTTAAACACCCATTAAGGACACATGTGGAAGCATGCAACTGCACAGTGGCACCTTTTTAAGCCGCTTTTAGTACGGAGCATCTGCACAGTGACACCCATTAAGCACACATGTGGGAAATCGCGTCTGCACAGCGGCACCCATTAAGAACGGAATGGGTGGACCGCAGCCACACAGCGGTACCCATTAGAGACAGATAGGGGCGGCCGCGTCCACACCTATCTGTCTCTAATGGGTGCTTAATGGGTGTTAAAAAAAGGCTACATCCAAGTTAGTCATAATGGCTGTTTCACTGTGAAAACACATCCTTTGAGGATGCATCTGCACAGTGAAACTGTGCCTACCCGGGGCCCTACCCTGGCCCGCCATGCTTGGCTCCGCCGGAGCCAAGCATGGCAAGCTGGGGGACTCTGCTGTCGGGGCTTGCCCTCACCCCAGAAGTGGCGGATCACCACTTCTGGAGCCAGGGAGAGCTTCTACGAGGCCCTCCCTAGCCCCCCCAGGGGAGAGCCCGAGCAATCCCCTCCTTACCTCTTTTGTGTCCCCCCGATTGTGGTCGCGGGGACCCAGGAGGCTGCACACCTGCATGCTGTGCACCTCCTGATTGGCCAGGGCTGCTTCTGGCAGCGCCAGCCTTCAGGAGGCTCTGTGCACAGGCGCGCTGACTGGCCAGGGCAGCTGGGGGAGGGCCCCCGGGACACGGATGTGAGGCGGGTTCTGTGCGTCCGCATAGCACCCACCTCAAATCCCTATCTAAGTTGTCCTTCTGCCATGTGTGCAGAAGGACGGGGTTGGGTAGATCTGGATCTACCCAGCATCCGGATTTAGTAAATCTGGATGTATTCTAAACCAGATTTACTAAATCCGGATGAGGTAGATCCAGATTTAAATAGGTAAGTGCGGAAGCAGCCTATGAGTACATTCATATTGACTAGAATCCTACCACATTTGAACAAATACAAATTTTCTAACGTTTAATTTGTTAGGAATTGAATGCCAAAAACCATTTGTGCACGTCCCTACCAGTAAGCTGATATTTCATAATAATTGTTGATTGCTTTGTAAAGTTGTGATCAGACACAACGACAACAAAAGCATCTCTGAGGCACCTCTGAGGCAGCTTTGGCGCGACATTGTTCTCACACCAGTCTTGCCCTCCCTGCTCCTAAAAGGTCGATTAGAGAAGGTTTGGGAACATAAGGCCACACACTGTTTCTCTGAGGTGCCTTTGAGGCACCCCTTTTGCTATGTCCAAAAACATTCTTAGTCAAACAACGCTTATAATAAGACATGCTACACTTACTCAGGGATTAAAAAAGGAAGGATACTGTTGAATAAACCTTGAAGGGTTACATCATGAGTAGTAAAAACCCAATGCTGAGTGAAGCTATGGATGAAAAATTAATTTGTAATGGCATGATTTGGCATCTGTGGCCAAATCAGTATACTGCTTTCCTTCCTCACAGTACCATAAACTAATCATTAATTTAGACTGTTAGACTATATAACCTCTTTATGGTGCCTTTGGCTTATATTGGTAGGGTGGATCTTCCCTATACTTTGCCACTGACATATTTGTAAACAGGGACTCAGTTTCCCTAGTCACTGGGGTCCTGCTTGTACTTCAGTGAGTTGGTATAATAACACCATTGCCTGGGGGGAAAGATCAAGGGCAGAGGGCAGCATCTGCACTTCAAGTGCTGGTGCATTCTCCAAGCAGACTAGTAGCTTAAAGTGTGGATGGCCCCACACAGGCAGGCCTGAGTGCCATGACAGTGTTCACAGCAACATTTGGCTTGTGGGATCTTGCCATTTTGATTTGATCATGGTACATGGTTAGAGCCATGCTACCTTGACCACTTGCACCATTCGCACCTGCTCCCAATCAAGTTGTGGACAAGTTTTTATTACTGAAGGTCGATGGAGAATGCTTTCAGGTGCTCCAGGGTAATAGCAGAGCAGTGTGGAAGGATCTCCCTTGGAGCAACTGGAACTACTCTGGAAAGGTAAGTGTGAATGAGCCCTGGTTTTCCACAAGCCAGAATAACCCGCATAATGCAGTTTTGCATTACTTGGTGGCTCATGGGAACCAAACCACTATGTTATATGAAGAATGATTGTGCTTCATTTTAAGTCTTTACAAGGGAGCAGTAGTTGAAATAATGAACAGGGAGCAAATCTGCATCCAGTTCTATAATTAATGATTAGTTTATGGTACTGTGAGGAAGGAAAGGGCAGAGGGCAGCATCTTCACTTCAAGTGCTGGTGCATTCTCCAAGCAGACTAGTAGAACTTAAAGTGTGGATGGCCCCACACAGGCAGGCCTGAGTGCCATTACAGTGGTCACAGCAACATTTGGCTTGTTCAGATATAAAGATTTCTCAAAGGTAGAAGGCTGGGTCACACAGGAAAGAGTTAATTTGCGAAAGCTACCTCTGAACAGTTGCCTGGTAACAGGCATCTACACACAGGCCCACCAGAAGGGCAACAATAGTTGTCTACTTGTCTCGGTAGTGATCTATTGCATATAGTTTAATAGGTATTCTGAAAGCGCTTGGTCTGGGTTTAGCTTGTTCTGGTGGTGCTGTTCAAGGGCATTTTTATAAAAGCTCTTTTTCTTCCCTAGGAAATGCAGCGTTTTCACTGATTTGCCAGAGAGGAAATATATAACTGTGACCTCTTTTTCTTTTGGACTTTCATTTCCATCGGCCATTGTTTTAAAATCCAACGGAAATTTGTTTTGCTTTTTAGCAGACCATAAGGATGCATGCTTCTCCATCCTTATTTCTTTTTTGAGTGAACTTAATAACCTCACAACAAAAAAGGCGAAGAAAGGGAATGAACGCCACGTTTTGAGGTACTGTGTTCTACAGTTAGAGAAGTACTTCCTTTTGTTTGTTTTGATTACCATATTTTAGAATTAAAGCTTTTTTATCAACGTTTTCTCCACACCATGCATAATTTTATACACCCCTACCATGTCTCCTAAAACACCTTCTTTCTAAACTAAAAAGCTCTAAATATTTTGACTTTTTCTCATTTGGAAGTTACTCCAGCCCCTCAAATATTTTAACTGTTCTGTTTTGAACTAAATGTGCTATATATATATATATATATATATATTTAAATTCAACAGTGATACCACTCACACAAATGCAAATTTCTGTCCCATTAGATGCTAATGGGGGGAAAACTATGTGTGCACATCACTAACTGACTGCTAAGCTTACTATAGAAGAGGGGTGTTCACTAATGCAATTTTTGACATTTGATTCATAATGAATTGAATTTTCAAAAATCCCAGTTTGTACAAATAAGGAAAACTGAATGTCTGGACATTTGATTCAATACAAATACTTTTGCATGTATTCGTATGGATAATTCGGCCATTTGTATCTCGTACGGACCCATATGCATCTCGTATGCATTCTATATGCATCCCATTTTCATCTGTGACTTCACTGACATGGATACGGGGAAGTGCCTGGTAACACAGAATGGAAAGGCACTTATGTGGAGGCAACCACCGCCAGGCATCTGCTGGCCATGGGGACATGGCCTCAGATATAATTGCCTGCTGGGACATTAGGATATAAGGCAGGTTAAAGATGAAAATGCTGTTGCACTACAGTTGAGGTTCCTCAGCCACCAAGAGTTCATGTGAGGCCATTGACTTGATCACTTACTTGCAGATTTCTTTAGCGAGGTGTTTTAAAGATTACTGACAATACAGATGGGGACAGATAACTTTGTAAACACAATCCTAATCAAGATTCCTCTTGTTGAACACTTTGAGTTATGGACTTTCTGCCTGTGAAAACTAATGAAGCATAGAGAAAGACTGTCCATCCACATTCCTGTGTATAAATCCCAGTTTGAGTACCCTGGTGTGCTTTTCTCTGTGACTGTGATGTATACTGCAAAAGAAAAAATAAAAAATAATGCTCTTTAAACAGACTAACCACTGGCTTAGAAGGACCAATTATTGTAGCAGGTAATAGTTATAATAGCTCTGAGGTGTTAAAAAGGCCCTTTCTGTACTATGTGTCATTTATCTACATTAGTGGGTCCAGAATAGCTTGGCCCAGTGATCTGGATCATGGGAAGGTGTGGGCTGGATCAGTACCATCTGCACTGATCCTGATCAGTCCACACTGTGGCCATACCCACAAACTTCTGGAGGCTGCTTTTTGGAGGTGTGCTAAGGCCTACCATGTTCCTTAATTTGGATTGTGTACTGTCTAATGCAGACAGAGCAGAACAGTGAGGATAAATTAATGTGGAGATCCAAGGCCTTGGTGTGAACCACATGAACCTTAATCTGTTTTAAGTGTCCACACAGAAAAGCCCAGAGAGAGAAAAACAGAGAAATGCTTAGTGCTTTGATTCTTAAAAGAAAGTATTTATGGCATTAAAGTAGAGATATGCACAATATTTTTTCCCCTGATTTGGTTTAATTTGAATAAAACCCCAAGAGCCTTGAACATGTAGTAACTGACCTTCAAAGTACTGAAAGGAATTCTCTAATACAGAAGAGAGAATATTTTGCAGGGATTGTGAAGCAGCTGTCAAGTATATACGTGCAGAGGGTGTGTCCGCTCTCACCAGAAGTGCACTAATTGTTGATTAGGTGTGGAACACAAAGTCATGCTCTACACATTAACGAACCTTACCCGAAAGCTTACCTCAAGCATCCAGGGCAGTGACCATTTGCTTTTCTTCCACACTCCAGGGTTGTCTGAGGTGCCGCGCAAGCTTGCTGGCACCTCAGATGATCACAGATGTGACTGCATGCATGCAGAGCGTCTACGTCATCAAAGCAATGGCACTGACTCACCCGCAGTCGTGGAGGGTGATGCAGCCAAAATGGCGGCACCTAGAGGAGGATTGGGCCCTGGATCAAACAAGGATCAATCCTGGTGAGAGAAACCGGCCAAAGTTGATTAGCTCTCCAAATGCGAGTCCAGTCAACTTGGGTTATTGGCGCTCCTTTCCCATCCAGCAGGATGGGAAGGAAAGTGTGAAAATGCCCTTGGTGTGAATAGAACCGAGCAAGTATTTTCCTGTTCATGCACATCTTTGGTAATCTGCTTGCCAAGAAATACCCCTGGTGCTGACTGCAGAGCTGCTGAGCTTCGAATGAGCGACTTCTGTTCTGAGAGAGACATGAGATTGTTGGTTTATGTTTGTTGTATAACAGCAGCTTGACTTCTTTATGCTAAAGCAGCAGGTGCCAACTTAGTTAGCACTTGTTCAGTGCACAAGACAAAACAAAATCCTCCCAGGACTTCAGTCTGGCTGTGTCTTTCTCTTGAGCTTGATTGAAAACGCAAATAAATCATAACATTATGTTTCTTCTGCAGTCTCTGTCTTCCATTAGCATTTGGAAAGCAGCACCTGCGGCCGTCCCTTAAAATGATAGCTGAAATCGCATCTTAGCTGCATATTCTAGCAATGGGATAATAGGAAACAACGAGTGCTGTTCCTCTGTGGAAAAGAGAAAAAAGAAACAAACATAGAAACACTGTTAAAAATTCAGTGTAGAAATAGGAAATAAGTGTTGAGCTCATTAATACACAAGCAAATGGAGGTCAACTAATGATAGGTAAATTGTAGTTAATGGGGCACATTGTTCATGTGAGAATCTGTGCGTATTCTCAGGCAAATACATACCCCCATCCTCTGCTCTGCCAATAACCCATGAAAGGCAGGCATGCTGTGAAGCTAAACTGTTTCTGAATCAGAATTGCTCAGAAAAGACTTTTCTGGAATTTTCTTCCTTTTGCATGGCTCCGTCACTGCACAAAATGACACTGCCAGGGTAGTGGGGGAGGGATAAGGAACTGATTGAGTCTCTAAAATGCTCTTTCATCCACAGAGAACCAAAAGAGAAATTTGGGGGTGAGGATCAAGGGTGAAGATCTAAAGTTTGGACTCGCCTCCCCTTTCCCCTTACTCCACGGGTTCCAATTTGCTATCCTCCTTTCGGCGAGATAAAGTGGAAAGTGAATAACTACGGCAGTTATGGGGTATTTTTCCACTGTCACTAAAAGTACCCATTAAGTACCCATTAATGGGTACGTAATGGCATTTTTGTACCCATTAATGGGTACTTCTAGTGACAGTGGAAAAACACCCATGCTGATGTGTTCTCTCAATCTAAAAGTGGATTGAAACTGGATTAAAACATAGGTGTGAATGCAGCCTTAGATGATTAATACAGTGACAACTTCTAGATGAGTGGACTGACCTCCATATTATCTGTTAATTAAATGTTAATTGTCCTCCTTCACTAATATAGTGCAAGCACAGACATTTGCATCACATATTGTTTTGAATTTATTCACTCTGCTATAAGTAGGCCAGGACACCCTTTGTACTAGCAGGTTGTAAACACTCTTGGCCACAATACTGGAAACCAATTGCCATGCTAAATTGGAACTTTCCATTACAACATTGCTTCCCCCCCCTTGAGACATAAAAGGTCTTTAATGTTCTGAAGGAGGATTTCAACATGATCGTCTCTGAAAGAGAAAACATTAGCAAGAACACCAGGGTCCTGTTAGGAAACAAAATGGCATTTCTGACAACAAAGTAAGATTGAATGCAGTTTGAACAACCAACATCTAATTAACTTAAGAAAAGGGGTCACAGCAGCACTGGAAATTGCCTTATCCTGAGCTGGACCTTCAACACTGACTGGCAGCAGTTGCTCTCTAGAGTCTCCCCTTTAGCCCTTTGTGAAAGCAATGTTAATTGAACTGGGATATCTTTTATGCAGAGTAGAAAGGCTTTGCCATGGCACTAGAACCATCCACTCTATGGGATAAATTCTGTATCCCCTGGATTTCAGATGTTCAATAAATGTTGTTGTTGTTGTTTTGTCAGAGTCCATTATGCTGTAACGTACCTAACTGCGGTGTCCTAATACCCCATGTTGCAAATATGAAATTACTATCTTCTAGTAGATGTTCCAGATTAGTCTGCATCAGATTTCCAAGAAATCATGTG
Organism: Aspidoscelis tigris stejnegeri; assembly: GCA_023333525.1. Taxonomy (NCBI): domain Eukaryota; kingdom Metazoa; phylum Chordata; class Lepidosauria; order Squamata; family Teiidae; genus Aspidoscelis; species Aspidoscelis tigris. The sequence goes on from JALMGA010000005.1 coordinate 21,897,750, forward strand.
GTTTTATTTATGAGCTTATAGGGCCACTTGTGATATTTGTGATGTGCTTATTCATCCCTTGGCACTTGTATGTTTGGAAATCTCCATAATGCTATGTGTTGTGTTGCGGCACGCCAAGGTTGTCCTTGGCTTGGTGGAGCAACCCAGGCCAAGACTAGAGCCTAGGGATGTGCATGAATATTTGTAACATTTGATATTCTTACAAATTCATATGGATTCGGACATTTGTATATGAACTAAATGTCATGAAATTCGTACATTGACATTCGTATTCTTACAAATGTTTTGGAACATGCATATGAATGCTCTGGAACATTCATGAACCTGGGGACGTGGGAAAGTGGCTACACCTGTCACATTTGCAACGGATCCAGAGTACATTTGACAGGGAGGATTTTACGCTTTCAGAATGGATATGTTATGGGATACATATCAGATACATATTGGATATGTATTGGTATGTATGCGTTTGTATCATATATACATATAAATTCGTATCAGATACAATCCTACTACATTTGAGGAGGATCTATTCGAATGAATACGGATTTTCTTACATTTGATTTTATATGAATCAAATGCAATAATAATAATAATTTTGCACATCCCTGCCAGAGCTCACTGATCCTGACTATGGGAAAGTGTGGATGGGGTCAGCACCATCTGCACCAATAGTACCGATCTTAATCACACCATGTTGTGATCTAGAAGCCTAGGCAACTTTCACAGCTCCACCCCACACCTTTGGGCCTCTGAGGAGTTCTTTTTAGCAGTGTGCTCCTGTATTTTGGATCAGACCACGGGTCTCCTGGTAGATCAGATTAAATGGATCTACCAGTGATCCAGACTAAAGCTTCTTTAATTAGGATTATGCTTTATCTAATGCATACAGAGCAGACCAGCTGGGGGCATGGCCTCATAGATCTGAACGTGCCTAGATGTATTCTAACACAGACTGTTAATATGGATTAAGGGTCCATGCAGAAAGGCCCATGTCTCCAGAGGGATGCGGTGTTAGAGTGGGTCCTGGTGAGAAAATGCTGCTGGACCCAACCCCAATGGAAAACCCCTTTGAAGCAGTCTCTTAGGTATTCCCTGGCTGTAGACTGATCAGGTGTAGATGGCAGCAAGCCATTCAACTTGTCTACCAGGTGCAGTGAGCCCAGCAGTGTTTTTCTGGGTTTTTGGAAGTGGCCCTGGGAGTGTAGTGCCTCTGGGCTCCCAGCTAAAAAAGCCCTGGCCAACAACCTTGCATGCAGAGAACTCTCATTTCCAGCTTCCAAAGTTGGGCCAGGCTGGATTATCCTTGGCAAGCTTCCACCTTGGGTCAGATTGCTCTACTGTACTAAGATCGGATCTGCACATTGTGAATTAATGCACTTGCTCAGATATTACCTTCATTTCCACAGATGGCTTCCTGGTGCCAGGTAAAAACATGGCTTTTGAAAAAGATAAAAATAAAGAAAAACCTAATTTGATTGTATTGTAAATAACCAACTTGCACTATTATATTACACAGCAACATGCTCTTACTTGACTTCAGATCTTTGAATAAATAGATTAAATAATTGAACGGATGGATCAAATACTTGCTGTGGATCAGTAACTTTCATTTTGTATCTTTGAAGGTTGGCAAGCCCTGTGCTTGGCACCAGCAAACACTGCCTGAGGAAGAACAGCAGGAGATCTGTGTTGCTCATGAGGTTGCCATTATAATATTTTTGAATTCTTGTTGGCAAAGCTGTCATTATTTGTCATCGTAATGTGTCAGCACATATTAATTATTCCTCCAAAGAGAAAACATTTTGCTCATCGTAGTGGAAGAAAATCCAATTTTCGCTCCTTTGATAAGGGATAAGATGGAGGATTGAAAGAGATTTTTGGGGTGAAACTTCACTGCAATGGTTTGATTATGCTTTGTACTCTTCTTGACCATAATGATTGTTCTGTGAATTCCAGTAGCAATTACTTACAACATGTCAGTTGTCCATTTAGTTGGAAATAAACATCAAAGCCAAAAGAGAGTTAAGAGACTTAGGAACTGGGCAATTAATGTGAGGCATGTTATTTACAGTGAGACATAAATAGGGATGTAAAATTAAAAATCCATTTTGGTCTTTTCTCAAAATCTCTGGATAGTTTCCAATTCTGCTTCTGTCACTGAGTTGTTGTTACTTTTCAGCTTCTCCATGTTTGTAGGAATGCTTGCAGCTGTTTGCATAGAAGCTTCATTCAGACAGCATTTACTTAATCTGTAATACAGTATCTGGATAATCTGGAATAAAGCATGGATAATCCAGAATAAAATGTTTCTGGATGTGCTTTAGTATGAATTATCGAAATGGTGCAGGTTAATTAAGTGCTGTCTTGATGAAGATTTTGTATAAGCAAATTGAGTAAATCCACAAAAGTGTATATTTCAGTTCGTGTGCAGACTTATATATGTGCACCATGGACATTCTTGAGCTTATTCCCCTTTTAAGTATGGGAGTCTGTACGCATGTGAAACTGTATAACAGGAACATTTTACAAACAAAACCTCAGTCAGCATGGATTCTGAAGAATTCACATGGATTTTCTTTTTCTATTACCCAGATATTTTCTGCTATTCCTCAGTGCAACTAGGTGGCGAAGTGATAAAAGTTTCACCGCAGACCTGAAACGGACAAAATCTTCCCTCCTGAAAATGAATAAAGAGCATGGTAATGAACAGCAGATGAAGTGAAGTAATTGAAATTCTTGAAAAGGGAAGTTGGTCTCAGGACTGCAGCCTTGAACTCAGAAGGCTGAGTGCAGGCTGTTCTATTGGCATTAAGTTGCCAGTTGAAATAAACAAGACTTCCATTATGGCTAACCTGTTCCATTGGTTAGGCTGCAATCCTAAATATGCCTAGAGGGAAGTAAGCTCTGTTGGAAACATAGGACCTCAGTGAGATCGCATGAGATGGCATTTCAGTCACCCCAAGCCAGAGAACAGAGGAAGACCCAAGGGTAGAGATGGAATTGGCATAGCAGGAGCTGAAGAGTGAACAGGGAAAGAACTGGTGCTTTTGCAGGATACTGGGAGAGGCTTGGCCCATTCTCCTCACTTGTGGATGTCTTCAGTTCTCATCAAGCTCCAGAACAGATTCAAAACCATCATGAGTGACATATAGCTGAAGGTGAAGAGGCGAAAGAGCTGGGGACAGATTCACTACTGAGCCCAATTCAAGGTGTTAACTTTAACTTAAAAGGCCCTAAATGACTTGGGACCCAAATATCTGAAGGAACATCTACTCCCATATCAACCTGCCTGTGCCTTAAGATCTGGAGGGGAGGCCCTCCTGGTTGTCCCACCACCATCAGCAGCAAAAGTGATATCCCCTAGGCTATGGAATAGTCTCCCCCTTAAGGTGTGTTTATCACCTTCATTGTACACATTTAGGAAGGCAGTGAAGATGCATCTTTGCCCTGGCCTTCAGTAAAATGGGGATATACTTTTCTCTTCCCACAGGCAGATGCTGTTATTGTTTTAATGACGTTTGATTTTAGATGTTGTTACCCACCTGGAGACCTCTGGATATAGGGTGGGATAAAAATACAAACAAACAAACGTTTAATTATGGAAAGCACCATCTCTCCCCATTCCTTTTCTTTCTTAGCTTGATGAATGCTGTGATGCTGTTGGGTAGTTGATGGCAGTGCAGTTGGGTTGAGCATACCTGAGAACCAAATGTGATTTAGAAGGTAATGAGGTTTGGAGAGAAGGAAAAGATGGCTGGGAGGTGGAAATCTGCACAATCTTAAATTGGCTGTCCAGTTTGAATTTGAAATTTTTGATTGAACAGGGTATGTTTGAACACCCCTTTGTTTGGTTCTAATTCAAATCCAGACAGGTTTAGCATATCTTTATTGGGAAGACAACTGTCTCTGAAGCAGCCAAGCATGCTAGCAGGTCAATTTGGGAGTCGTGTTTGAAGAAGCAATCCTTGGTGCTCAAAAAAATCATCTCAAGGATGCTCTTTGATAAAACTCATTCATAACTTACTGACACCAAGTTCTTGCCTGGTTTTCATTCACAAGACTTACCCATTTGCATAAGGTTTAATGTGTATAAAGTTAATGGTTTGTTGAATTCAAACCTGTAGTACTGATGTACAATTATCAAAGTTAGTTAGATTTATTGCAGTCCATTGACCAATATGATAAAGTTTTAAAAAAACCCTCAGATGAGCTAATAAATATAGGCTGCATCTGCACGGCATGCCTTAATTCGGTTTAACGAAACCGAAATAACTGAACAGGAATGAAACTGTCTCCACCAGCTTTCAACTTGATCCATGTCAACGGCATCCCTCCGGATTCAATCTTCGGAGGCCCCACGGCAAGTCCTCCCTGCCCATTGCCAGTCAGGATTGTGCCCACCCCATTGCTGTTCCCTCCCAGGATCAGCCCCTCTCACTTAGTTCAAAGTAACAGAGATCAGACCTCTCCCTCATGGCTGTGCAGCTCTCCGCCTCCTTTCCTCTGCACCACCTTTCCCTCCCCCTTTTCTTCCAGCTTTGTGCTCTTCCCTCATCACTCCCATCGAAGAAGTCTGGATCCCCCTTTCCCACCCGTGCTTCCCTCGCGCCGAGAGGTTGGGCTGGAGGGGAGTGAGGGGCTTTTTCATTGTTCAGAGCTCACAGCAGCAGCAGCAGCAAGTAAAGCCCCATTCCTTTAAACATTAATACAGAATCTCAGCTGCTTCCCCTCCTTTCACTTTCAAAGGTCTGAACTTCTGAAATTGTGCAAATTTGCAACATTGTTAATCGGGAGTGAAGGGGCTTTCTTGCTACACTGTAGCGCTGCTCTGTGAAGGCTGCTCCAAGAAGTTCAGGCTTGCAAGAGAAAGGAGGGGAAGCAGCTGAGATTCTGTATTAATGTTTAAAGGAATGGGGCTTTAATTGCTGCTGCTGCTGCTGCTGTTTTGCTTCAGATCAGGCAGGGAAACCCCCCCCCCCAATGACGTGCCCAGCATACAGACAGCCATTGGATACAGTGTGATTGCGGGAGGGACACCCTGAACACGGAATCTCATCCCTTAACACGGTACTGTCCACACAGTTAAAAAGGAAACACGTATCGACACACGATTCGGAGTGAGACCTGTTGAAATCAGGATTTATTTCAAAACGTTTTAACGTGGTTTAACACGGAAATAGTGTGTTAAGCCGAACTGCCGTCTGAACTGGGAGAACTCAAAATGTTTTGAATTTGAGATAACGATGCCGTGAAGACGGGGCCATAGTGTAATAAATACAGAGTTTCCAGTTTCAGCTATATTAAAAGCAGATAGTATCAGGGGAGTTTACCAATGTCTTTTTCCTCACTGTAATAGCAACATCTAGGGTCACCTTAGGGAAGTTATCTGACAAATATATTTTACATAAAATACCTTGCACCTTCCAGTCAAGGCAGAGGGTATAGGTGAGATCAATCGATTTCCATCTTCTTTTACAAAAACACCAGGTTAATAGAGTATATTCTATAGTTTTAACCTCTAAGATTTGTGCAAGGGTATACAGTCGCAGAATCCTTCTGTTGAATAGTGGCAATTTTGGTAATGGGGGTGTTGATACAATTGAGGTCAATTGCAGCTGATCATCTGTTAATGGGCTCAGGTATGAGTGCAGCCATTTAAAAACAGAATTTTCTTATTCCATCAATAATATTAGTAATAGTAATAATAACATCACTCGGCTCTACTCTTCCATGTTCTTTCTGACCTTCAATGAGTGCTTTATGAGAAAGTCCACCTTACTTTTTCCTAATAAAAGTAGTAATTATAATCCTCCCTCATCTCTGCAGGATTGAATCTCAACCCTAGCAGCCATTGCACTGAAAGGTTAATGAGCCCTTTGGAGGCATGCATTTTTCATAAGTCTTCGTGCTTTGGAAGCCAACATCTTATATACAATATTTGATTCATTAATTATCAAATGTTTATTCACATTAAATATTAAAAGTGCTCTAAACCATGAATAGCTGTTATGGTTTCCTATTCAGGTAATAATAGTTCCTGCACACATTTTTACATAGGAATCATGAACATTTATGATTTTCATGCTGTTTCTCACACTTATTTCTGTTCTATAGAAGGATCAGGGCCTTTTCACACTATGATTGGGACGGCTCAACAGTTATTTGGCTCAGAGCATCCACACACAGCAGATCCACTTCCATTTTAGAGCGGTTCCAAGCTTGTGTGACCACCCACCATGGACATTAGCTGTGGGTGAGTTCAATTTGTCTAGTCCTTTCTTAAAGCTATCCAGGATAATTGCTTGTTGCCACTTTCTCTGGCAGTTAATTCCATAGACATATTACCTGCTTTATCAAACTAGCCAGTGGGTTAAAGATTTATCCACAGCAGATTTTTATAATAGATGGTATTCTCTTATGACCTATGAGAAGTCCATGAACCAAACTGTGAATCAAGTCTCAGAAGAATTAATGGTACAAAGCCTGTTTTTTTTTTCAGTGATGGCTTTGCAAATTCTTCTTTTTGGCTTATGCTTTGTAAAAGTATGAAGTTTGGATGATCAAGGGCATTTCTACACTTGCCTTGCTTTCTCATCCATTAGGTGGGAAAGGTGCATTAGAGACTAATGTGTACTAGCATTTGCACATAAGAACACTAACACACAATAGCTTAGCCCTAATGCGACTGGAGACTTACCTGTGTTTAGTCACATGTCCAGTCCTCCATAGGGTGCATGCACCAGTGCCGTCATCATGGTGACAGTGACAATCTGTGCACGTGCAGTCATGTCAGGGGTCATTTGAGGTGCCAGCACACTTGCACAGTACCTCAGATGACCCTCTTGGATTGGAAAGAGTGCAGATGGTCACCTCCTGGAAATGCCAGGTAAGCTTTCAGTTGGGATTGAGGAGAATTGGGTTGCTTGCGGAACATTATCATGGTATGCAATTAGTCAACCTCTGGGCAGGCTGGTGGTGTTTGTAGGCTGTAAATGCCTCTTGCAAGTGCTGATGCACCTGCCCAGAGGTTGACTAATTGCATACCAAGTGCAGAAACACCTATAATCTCAGGATTTAGTATCAGACAGCTGTGTCTATCTCAAAATGCACCACTGCATAATAATTAACAGTGTGTATATCTCCAAAGAGATGTAGGGAACAGGTTTCTTGCTTTTCATGAACTTTTCCCACATCAACATTTCTTACAATCTGTACAAAGGTCACTGCTTGATTTGAAGATAAAGTCTTGTCAGGATATTGCCATGCTCAATCAGTTGATTGGGTTCTCCACCTGCTTAACTGTTCCTTAAGTAATACAAGACCCAAATCCAGATTTGGCAAAAAATAAGCCAGCGAATAAGACACATCTAGCTTTTTTAGGTAAGGTTGTTTGTAAGGAATAATTAGGCCAGCTGAGGAATCTGGCCAAGCTGAAATCCAGTGGGGCTGTGAAGTTCAGACATTGGTGTGACTCCAGTATCTCAGAATCTTCAAACTTTTTGTCCAGATGCATCACCTGGCCCTCATAAATGGCAATTATGACATTTTGACATTTCAGCATGCCATTCACTACAGCCCAAAAGCGTGCATGCTTATATTTACATCATATCTGGTGAAAAAGTTGTTGAGATGCTGTCATACTGGGGCCATAGTGGTAACACAAGGAGGTGTGCATGCAACATAAAGTAACATATTATCCAAAACTCTTCTCCCACAGGGACAGGTGGACACCTGTAGTGGTTGGGGTAGCTCTCAACTGATTTGCTAAATGTTTACCCATTACCCAACCCAATTTAGGGCATATCATACCAGTTTGGAGATAGGGAAATGTCAACAAAGTTGGCATGGTATGCTCTGCTGCCTGCAATGTAATGGCAGGGCTATGGCTGAGCTAGGTTTCCCCTAACAAAAATCCCTGGTTTCCGGCTGCAGATAAAACCAGACCAGATGTAGAATTATTTGGTTTATTAAAATTAAAAAGGCAAAACTTCTGACTCTCCTACCAATCAGCTTCATAGAGTAGGGGGTCTGCATGGAGCCATTTTCCTTGAATAGAATGTGGAAAAATTTGGCTCTGGCCTAATAACCCCCCCCCCCAGATGTGGGGGTATTCGTATCTGGGCATGGATATTCCATTGAATATCCATGCTCAGAATGAATAGACCCTCCCCCACAATCCTTTCCTACCCCTATCCCACCCCTCCTTTCCCACCCGCTCCCCACTTACTTTACCTCCTCCTCATTGCCATCCGTGCCTCCTCTGCAGCGCTTTCTCTGTGCTGACACTGCTGCTGCTGCCGCCGCCACCGTCCTGGGCCTCTTCCAGGGCCCTCTGGAGCTGCAAGCAGGTTTCATGGGAGGTAAATACAGAATGTTTTACCGGAAGGCCTGTACCAGAAGGTTTTACTGGAAGGCCTGTATTTACCTCCTGGGAAGCTTGCTCATGGTTCCAGAGGGCCCTGGAAGAGGCCTGCACCACTACCAGAGCACGTTCCCCCCTGGTAAGTGGGCCCCGAGAAGGTAGGAGCGTGCACTCTAGTGGCAGCCCGGGCCTATTCCAGGCCCCTCTGGAACAATGAAAGTGTTCCAAGAGCTAAATACAGGCCTTCCAGAGGGCCCCGGAAGAGGCCCATGCTGCCACCGGTGCAGGTAAGGAAGCCCCGGGGAGGCTGCAGGGGGGGGGAGGAGGTTTGGGGGGAGGGAGGCCATGGGGCATCCAGTATCCTTAGAAGCTTCTACCGAAGCTTCTATGGATACTGGATTATCTGATCCGTGGAACAGGGCCCTTCGAACAGGGCCCTATTCAATCCGTCCACGAATCTCGGAATTCAGACATATTCATCCAGATTCTGAATGTACAAATGATTCATGCACATCCCAGTCATAGAGTGCCCCCTGGTTCTAGTGTTGTGTGATAGAGAAAAGAAATTTTCTCTGTCCACCGTTTCTATACAGTGCATGATTTTACAGAGCAGCATTTCTAAGTTGAAACCTTCTGCCTACAGCTGAACCCTAAGGTGAACGAGAATGGAGAAAAAAATCAGCAGGGTTTGCATAAAGGAAAGGCATCAGTGAGGAAAGAGAGGGAGAAAGAGAGGAAGTATAATCTGGCAAGACTACTTGGTACCTTCTTCTTGTGCAAATTACTGCTGTAGATGAAAAGATCAGGGACCTGTATCCTGTGGTTCTGAGTGCAAATAATATCCAGACACCCAGTGCTATGCATGGGCAACCTTCAGATTTTAGAATGGAATTCATCTGTGACTGGAACATGTACGTAAAAGCAGCTGGAACCTTGATATAAAGCAGACAGTAAATGAACTGACTCAAAAGAAGGGCTTGATGAAATTCAAATTTACTTCAGAAGTTCACTGGTAAAGCCCATAAGGAGAAAGAGAGAGGAAGAAAGGAGGAATGTTTGAGCCTTTAGGGATGGAGCAGATTGACTGCCTGTTTATTTGCCTCTTTATCTGTCTCTCTCTGACTGTCTAATTTCGTTTTAGAAAATGGGGACAAAAAAAGGAACTGTTTTTAAGCAAAGCAGAAAATGTGTTCCTATCCTATTACTTTTCTTATCCTACTTTTTCCAGTCTTGCCTTGAATCAGCCGTCTGACTGCCATTGGTTGTGCCTCACATTCCCAATAGGAGGCTCAGGCTAATGGTGGACTCCTTTTGCTTGCCTGCTCTGAAACTTTGTTGTTCTTGAACCATTTAGTCTTTTCTTACTCTTCCTGAAAACGTTCTGACAAATGAACCACAGCACACCCGGCCTGTTTGCTGAAGATCATGTTCATTGCTTCCGTGGCACTATCTATCTATCTCATCCCCTGCTGTTCCCTTCTCCTTTGGCCTTCAGTCTTTTTCAGCATCTGGGTCTTCTCCAATGAGTCCTGCCTTCTCATTATCTGAGCTTCAGCTTCAGTATTTGTCCTTCCACTGAACAATCAGGAATGATTTCCTTTAGTCTTGACTGACTTGATCTCCTTGCAGTCCAAGGGACTCTCAAAAGTCTTCTCCAGCACCATAGCTCAAACGTGTTGATTTTTTTCAGTACTCAGTCTTCCCAATGGTCCAACTTGCACAGGAATACATCGCCATACATTATCATAGCTATCTGCAGGCCTCCATGATTAAGGATAGCACTCCCCAACCAAAAGGGCCACACTGGTGGACAGACCAGGATGCTATTTTGGGCAACCTAGTCCAGTCTATGCACCATCCTGTGTAGACAGAGTGTACTAGGAAGGAGACTATTTTGCAATTCTCCTTCTCTTTTTTAAAAGTCTTACATGGTTTTATATTTTATTTTATTGTAACTTCAGGAATCTTAAATTAAAAGGCAGGATAAACATTGAGAACAAATGAGTGGGTTAAAAAAAAGCAAGCAAGCAACTAATAATGGGCCTTTCTGAACTTGGCCTTATTCTGGAATATATCCTCGGATCGGGGCCTTCTGTCAGTATGCTAGTACATTCTATGGCAGACCACAGATGAGGCTTGCCATGGTCTACATTAGCATGTTGACAACAGATTCCTATTCCGAGATATATTCCAGAATAAAGCCAAGTGTGGAGTGGGCCATTTTGCTTTCCTAAGGATTATGATCCAGGGATAAGGGTATTATCCTATTCTTGAGTGATGTCCTAATAGACAAATTGTTTGGTGGCATGCCAGCAACTTCTAGTAGTAACAACTCTTTGGTGGGGTAAGTTGAGCTATAACTATTCCTTCATCTCTGGTGTCAAAATAAAGCTCCAGTGTTCTTTATGAAGGAGAGTGCATAGCAAATATTGTAGGGCAAATTGTTTTTCTTTTTGTGGTGAGTGCAATTAGGAAAAACATTTAGGTTGGAATTCACAGTTATCTGCTTGGAAAGGGATCAGTCAAAAATTCCCAGCTGTTTAACAACAGGATCATTTGGAGCCATTCACCTACTGAGTGCTGGGAGAGTCTCATTCCTGGTCAGCAGCCTTTAGCAATGTGAATGACTTATTTTCCTCTTCAATTCCTGGTGAGACATCCCGATGAGGTGACATCCTGCACACCACTAGCCACAACTGGGTGACTGTTGGAGGCAGGTTCAGGCCGAGCAGCCCTCACATTGTGAAACCCAGAAATGTTGCAAACACCTCTCTCCTGAACTGTTCTTGACACTATGGGAATGTTTGTGAACAGGGCCTTTCCACACAGGCTCTAAAACGGAATTAGAGCCTGTTCGGGGAGGGATTAAGATGTGGCTTCTGCAAAGGGAACAGAATTAGGGTCCCTTTGAGGATGCCACGCCTGCACGTCGGCACGCAAAAACGGTTTCTGAAACCGGTTTTGCCGCCGAAATCCTACCCAGATCTAAGACCTGAAAAATTAGGTCTTACATCTGGCTTTTCCCCTGAAACCGTATCAGAAGCAAACACTTACACAGTGGCAGGGGAAAGAGCCGGATTGCTGGATCATGCCCAGCTGTCAAAGAGGGAGAGCATGTGCTCTCCCTCTTTGACAGCTGGCGCTGCCCTCTGGCCTTCGCCATTGGCTCCTTTGGAACCGGCATGGCGAGGCCGGCAGCCGGCTTCCCCGGGTTCCCCTTCACCCGAGAAGGCACGATGGTGCCTTCTTGAGAAAGAGGGAAGCCACAGCCACCACCCCCCACCCCAAAGGGGGTCACGTGCTCACGATCTGGTCCTTACCTGGTCGCAGTGCAGTGGGTTCTGGCAGTGGGGGCCCGGCGTCCACTGTGACTGCACCGCAGCCATCATTGGCCAGTCGCCCTCACGAATCTGCCTGGAGGATGTTTGGGGCCTCCAAGAATCTGCCTCTGTTTGGGGCAGATTCTTTTTAAAAACGTTTTGCTGGAAAATGGATCTTTTAGATCCGTTTTCCGGCAGCATGTGCAGAAAGGCCCCAGGATTCAAACTGTGTCCACAGCAGGTAAGAATTGGGAATAGTTTGGGTCACCTCTGGGACACCTGCAGCAGACTGAAGTGCAAACAAAGCATTCCAACAATTCATCTGGAACTATCCTGGAGATAAGGGCAAAAAGGCTCATATACTCACCAGTGCTACTCTTGATTTGTTTCCCTTAATTAGATATTTGCCCAGTGCCCACACTTTTCAATGCCCTGGCTGGGTAACAGAGCCACACTTAAAGATACTATTCTTTAATGTGATCAAACTGTGAACAACATTTGGTAAAACACACAAAAAAAGATCCCTGGTGTAGAATAACAACCAGAAAAGAGGAATGTTTTGCTAGAGATCTACAGATGTTCCTGCTATATTTTTGCCTGACCTCCGTTTCACACCAAGAGCATTTTAATATCAAGGTGTTAGCAAGTGCATGGAGAGGTTATGTCACAGTCTCATTGATTTCAGTACTGCCAAGCATAGTTGACAGTGGGCTCCATTTAGTCCAGCATGCTTATTATAAAAACCTTTCTTTGAGAATTTTGCTTTAATGATGATTTTGCTGGTCAAGATGTACTCTTCTATTCCAGGCCTCCTTGTATCTCTTCCCAGATCAATTAAGCCTTTCATCCCAATCATCCAGCCTTTTTGCACAGAGATGTTGGACTTGGAGTGTTTGTACTAAGCCATATTTCATTATTTGCTATGTAATTAATTGCCACATGCAAGTTTTAAGAGGCAAGAGACTGAGTCTGATCAAGTCCTGGTAGATTGTAGAAAGTGTCACTTTTCACTATGGCACTGCCCAGAAGGGGGAAATACAGCACCATTATGATGGCGCTATAGTAGGGTTTCCACACTTGTCTGGGGCTGTGCCACCATAGCCCCACTCTAACCGCCCTAAAAGGCATTGAAAACTATTGCTGGAAAACCCATTGCTAACTGCAGACTTTCCAGTATTGGGCTTTAACTCACCTTTCGGATGGAGCCACCATTGCCACTCTGTTCCCCACACATGCATGGAGGCCAAAGTGAATGTCTGCGCATCTATGGTGGTGCTGATGTGCATGTTTGGGTATTTGGTACTGGCCAAATGCTTGGATGTGCATGTCACAAAAATGTGCAGAGACAGCACCAGCCATGACTCTGTCTGTCTAGGAAAAGCTAATGGCGAGGGAAGCAATACTATTATTACTATATTACCATATTATCATTTCCTAGGGAATTCTCCAGCTGCTGCTTATAACAAATACTTGGAATATTTGTGGCACTTTCTGGAAGACCCTGCACAAAACCACCTACCTTTTCATGAGAATCCTCACTTTGGATTGATGCTTTTGCATTCAAGTTTGTGAGAAAGTGATAAATAGATTTGTTATCAAGATGACTCAGTGTGTGTCCAAGTAAAAAACTAAGAGATCCATGAGCTAATCACTTTATTGGATCCTTTATCCCACCCAGACTTTACATTCTTTAAAAAATATTTTAGCCTATCTTAACTATTTTTGTACTAATTATAAATTGTTTTGAGATAATTTATGAGGTGTTACATTAAGGTCATAAAATAAACATAATAAAGAACATAAATAAAAAAATCTCATTCCTTGCTCTTTTTCTGACACTTGCTAGTGCTAAACTAGCAGGAGGAGATTGTGAGAGGATATTTGTTGTCTCTGGTTTCATAGTGCTTACATGGTGGGAGGGCTTGTCTCAGAAATCATTTAAAATCAAGAGGAAGACCACTTCTTCCCAAAGCCTTGTGTCTAGGAGAAATTATATTTGGGTGCGCTCAAAAATGAAGCCAGTTCAAAAAGATTGAAAGAAAAAAAAAGATTAAAAGAAAAAAAATTAAAAGAAAAAAAGATTAATATTCAGCAGTTAAAATATGACAGACATACTGAAGCACTTGCTGTTGTGCTCAGTTATTATCAGTTTAATTAGGCCTCATCTGTTACCTATGAGAGGAAATTAGACAGGCAAATAGATTTTTCTTTAAAGTATTGCAGTAAACGGACTATTGTTAGAATTTTGATTCCCTTCAAATGCAACAATACCCATAATAAATACCCCTTTCGTTATTTCCTGTTATTTAGATAGGAGCAGCTAATTTATGTACTCCAATTTTCCAATCTCATTTAAAAGCATTCTTATTTTCAAGAGGCCATACAAAGTACACAGGACAAAAAAAATAAAATTAAAATTAAAAAATTAAGAACAGAAACCAGTCTAAACAATTCATTAAAAGAACCCCACAATCTGATAGTACATTATGCAACAGTCATACTGATGTGAGGGTACATGGGTTATGCCATACTTGGAGGCTACTGGCCTGTTGCCCCTACAGTTTGAGCCATGGAAAGCCAAGGGAATCTCCAGACAAGAGGGGAGAGGTTGCCAGAAATTGCCAGGAATAGCCCCCTTGTGAAACAATTCTGGAATAAAATACACAGGGAAATAGCTGTAATAATAAACCCCAATATACCCTTGCTAACAAATATATTTTTGCTACACACTTTTTCAAATCTGAGTTTAGAGGTTAAAACACAACTTATGCTGTATTGCTTGCTAGCAGCTACTCAATGTGTCTTGGTAAAGCATTGGAAATATACAGATATTTTGACAAGAGTGGATTTATTTATCAAATAAACAATGTAGAGTAGAAGGAGTTATTGCAGAAAGCAATTTTCTAGAAATATGGGAACCATGTATAGAGATGTTGTTTGGAAACCCAGGCACATATCTACCTGAAAAACCATTTTTAATGGAATGGTTAATGTTTAAAATTCACTATGAAGTCCGGCTGGAATTGAATATTTCAGGGTTGATTATTGTTTTGCTGAGTAAATTGAACCTTCCATTTTAATTTTTAAAAAATCCTTTTCATCCATGTGTGTGAGTGTCTGTGTGTGTGTATATCTTTTCCACCAACAAATCAGAAACAAAATGGATTAAAATGTTCTTTTTGGACACATTATTCTGATAATCCTCCTGTTCCTTTGATAACTTGATTTATGAAACACTTTCATGTTGACATATGGAAACGTTAAATGAAAGAGTCTTCTGCATTTCATTTTGCATTTAACATAGAAATACCATGCTTTGCTTAAGGTTGTCTGAAATTATTAAAAGTATGCATTTTTCAGCACCTTTCAATATAGTTCGAAGAAGTCTCACAAAATCTGTACAGATGTACAATGCACCAGGGCATTTGATTTTTACCACAGACTGACAACCAAACAAAGCCCCCCTCCAGATTTATTTATTCCACAATTTATGAATTTACTGGTATAAAACACATAAGCAATTATCACATATTGTCAAGGTATTGAATCAATATTCAGTATTTTTGCATTTGGCGCAGAAGCTGTGAGATTTTTTCCCTACATGACCCAACCCTTCTTTTGCACAGTAGAGATGATCAATAGTAATAATTCCGGAATGCGACAGTCCACACCAAACTCTCACCATACTTCTTGGGCAGTATTCCAGACAGAGCTGCAATTAGTGGATATCAGGAACTTACACTAAGACAGTTGATTCTACTGGAATAACAAAAGCCTAATTAATTAGATCTATGTGCCGGGACTGTATCAGGAATGCTGTAATCACATTTGGCAAATCAGGTACAAAATAATTATGGGGTTTTGACCCTGTCTGGATGCAGTAAAACATGGGTTGAAATGTATTGTTCCAAGGGAAAGGTGGACACCAAAATTGCTCTTTCATTCCTAACATTGGCTCCCTTGTAAGTCAATTTGATTGTTTATTAGATTATATTCTGTGGGTTTCAAAAGGTAAGCGCTGTGGATGTCCATGGTTATTTTCTATGAGAAAAGTTGTTATAGCTCTTGCACAACAAGAGATGGAGGCAAACTTGTCAGCAGCAGGTTGCCAATAGAAGATACTTTGCTACTTTTTTAGTTGTACTATAGAATTGAGACCTCATAGTTTAGCCATTTCTGGCAGCATTCAAACCTCTTGATGAACCTAGAATATCTTAAACAAGTAGAAAGCAGTTTGAAGCCACATCTATATGGCAGCTGTATCACACATGCAGTGTGGCATGTTAGACTAGTTGGAAGCCATATTTGGACAATATCCTTGCAAGGATCAGAGTGACCACATACTCTCTTGATCCTTGTTCATTGTCCAGCATCATGCCTAGTGTGAAGTCCATCCCCAAGAAGGACAATATTTTTTTTTACATTATATTTGAATCAAATTGAATACCCAAAAATCCAATTTGATTCAAATCTTCTAAATATGAATTTAACAAGATTTGATTTATATTTACCAAATTCAAATCTATTTGTTTGAATTTTCCCCACATCCATACACATCTGTGCATGTCCGAATGCACCCTGTAGTTATCCCATATGAAACCTGTTTTTGTCCCATACGGATCTGTACAAATGAAAAGGAAGGTGTGACCACATTCCTGCTGAGAGATTCCTGGAGATAATTTTTATTGCATTTTATTGCATTTTATATATTTATTTAATACAGAAATCCATAAAATATTGTGAGACTTTAGGTATAGAGAGGGAGAAAAAAATGTAATGCAATAAAATGAATATTGTATCTGTTGTTGTGTTATCTGGTTTCCTAGGTATGTTCTAATTCCTTCCCTTGCATATTTGCTCTTCACATTTCATTTTACATAGGGGTAAAATTTTGTTTACTTTTAATTAATTAATTAGAAAATATTTTAATGTGGTTTCTTCAAATTAAAATTTCAGAGTGGTTTACAATAGGGATTGCACAAATGTATTTTTTGCATTCAAATTTGATTCGAATAGAATATTCAAAATTTTGATTTGATACAAATTTCAAAAATCTGTACTTTCAAAAATCTGATTCATATCTAGATATACGAATGTCGATAAGATTTGTATCCAGTATCCCGTTTTCATCCGCATTATATGTGCAAATACATATAATTTCCATGTGTATTCATATACGATAGATACAAATGTACTCATTCGAATTATTCAAAAACCCGTATCAGTTTTTTGAAAATCCAAAATTCGTGCAATGTGTAAATTCAAATTCAAATGTTGTCATTCAATGGATTCGAATCAGATATTCGAATTTTCATGGGCTGCGTTCAAATGGGCAAAAACAAACACCTCTTGATCACCTTTGGGTTTTGTGAACAAATAGGCCCACACAATTGACCAACAAGCTATCTCAGAGGTGCATAATCCTCTGACAGAGCTTGAGGACATGAGAAAGCACTACGTAGGCAAATCTTGGACCAACACTGTCTATAGTGATGGCAGAGGGAGGAGGTGAATTACTGGGGCTGGTTGACTTCCAGGGCCATTTTTGGTCTGACACTAAAGTAGCATAGATGGAAACCTTGCAACTGTCCATTTTCTACCCCAAGCTGCAAGAATCTCAAAGGCTCAGGCAATATCTGCATGTTCTATTGGAACTAAGCCAGATGTGTGCCCAGTCCACGTGTCAGTGTGCACCACAGGAGGGTACACATTGTAGTAGAATGCCATGGCACTTGGTCATGGAAATCATACCGGGGGTAGACTAGTGGTCTTCTGTGGTGGCTTGTCTAGGTCCTCATTCCTGCTGCCACTCTGGGAACAGGTGATGGTGGCAGGAGTGGCCTGGATCTCATATTGCCAAGATCCTGGAGATGGCGCTGTTCCTGGACCATTAATAGGGCTCCTCCTCCCTGGCCTGTAGCTGGCAAAATATCCAGAAATCCTCAGACTGTCGGATAATTGGTTGAAGAAAGCTGGTGACTGAAGGTTCCATTTTGCATGGACTGAATCACAGCTTATGTCTGAAAATAGCCTGAAACTCTTCCTTGAATCAATGGTATAGATTCATAACCCTCCATTATGCATAATAAAAACCATTTTTGGCCTTTCCTTAAATAGAAATTATACTTTGGGGGGGGGACAGTCTATTCATGAAGGAAGTAAAATAAATTGGATCTGGACAATCACTTCATTGTAATTGCAGGGTTCTTGGTTTTCTCTTTCAGGAGATTATAAATTCTCAGCAAGGAAGACTTTTCTAATTGAAGGAAATGTAGTTTTTTTTTTAATTGGTCCCCTTTTTAAAAACACTCTGTCATTAAGTGTATGGCTTTAACTAAAAATAAACAACTATGTGACTACAAAGGTTTCTGCCAGCCTAAAAGAATGAATTGGCTCCCCCCCCCAAGTTGAAGAAACCATTTTAAATTCTGAGTCACAATGAAAATAAATGGTTTATCAAGTTATATAAGGAAAATGGCAAGCTCTGAGGCATTACAATACCTTATTAATGACACTTCCTGTGTCTCCTATTGAATATACTACTTCCCTTTTGCCCAGCATATTTAAATGCACATAGCTGTTTTATAAAGGTTGCACAAAGCAGTGTTGGGAGAAATATTTTTAGAACAGGAAAAGCAGGTGACAGACAAAGTCAAATGAAGGCACTGACTATTCTGGGTGTGAACGAATGGAATTTTTTGGGATTCAATTCAGATATTTAAAATTCAAATGTATTCACATTTGATTTGAATTGAATACATTTGTATCTATTTGTATGAATATTCAATTCGTATTTGAAGATAGGAATGTCGACAACATTTGTATGTGTCCGTATGCATCTGTATGCATCTCGTTTTTATCCTGTATGCATCCCGTTTTTATCCTGTATGCATCCCGTTTTTATCCTGTATGCATCCTGTTTTTGACCCATACATATCCGTACAAATGGATATGAATAAGATGCATATGTATACCTATGTAATGCGTATGTATCCGTACACATGCGAATGTCCGAATAATTCAAACAAGTGGTTCAAAATATTCAAAAATTCATTTGAATGTTAAATTCGAGTGTATAGACATTCAGTCGAATTTTGAATGCTTTACATATCTGTGCACATCCCTACTGACTATGTAGCTGTTGGTGGACAACATAAGGTTCTCCAGGAGTAGTGAGAGCAATATGGAAATGGCTCTGGTTCAGTGGTAATGCAAGCAGCCTGGAAAGCAAAGAGTCACCAGTTCGATCCCCAGCCTCTCCCCAGAAATAGGCAATGGCAAACCATTTCTGCTTCTCTGCCAAGAAACCTACATAGAGGTGTCCATGCAGTCAACTAGGAGTCGGTTGTGACTCAGTGGTACTCAACGGGTAGGGCAAATGTGCCCATGCAAAATGCAGCTATGCCCCCCCCCCCAAAAAAAGGTAGCAGGACATTTTCCCACAGAAGCAGTAGAAATAACTTTGAAGAAACCACGAATGGCTGATTCAACATTAAGCTAAGTAGACTCAGAATTATAGCTGATCCTGTGGAGGGGGGAGGAGCATGTGTTGTGTGTGGAGCTACTTTTGTATCATCTTCAGAAACTGCAGTTGCTGGAAAATGTGGCTCCCAGGTTGTGCTGAGTGAAGTGTCCATCTGTTCAGGCCCCACCCCTGTGCTTGAGCAGCTGCACTTCATGCTGCTTGGCTAAAGGGTCAGGTTCAAGGTCGAATGGAAAGATCAGCACAGCCTGTATTATGCTGCAACATGCAGATCAGTGCTGTGCAGTTTGGACGGGCATCTGGCTGCCTGTGCTAACAGCTGTCCACATTACTGACAGCTCATCCCAGCCCAATTTCAGGGAACCTTCATTCTGAATTTTCTGTCCAAGACTTTTTCAGCCACATCCAGGCTAGGGGTGTGCATGAATATTCAAAGGTATTCAAAATTCAATCGAATTCTTCCGAATTTTGACATTTGAATTCAAATCAAATATCCATAAATTGGAATTTTAAAATTTGAACGAATTTTCAATTTCAGATCTATTCATTCAAATTACCCAGACATTTGCATGTGTATGGGGTCGTACACGATGCGTACTTACATATACCCATCCTTACCATATCTGTATGCATTTGTACAGATCCGTACAGGACAAAAATGGGTTGCACACAGGATAACTACGGGATGCATACGGACAAGTACAGGTGCGCAGAGATGCAAAATGATGCATACGGGCACATACGAATGTTGGCAACATAGAAAATTCAAATGAATAGATTCCAATTTGCTTAATTCAAATAGATTTTGGTTAAATTTGAATTTTAAAGATTCGAATCAAATTAAATTTCAACAAAATCTAGACAAAATGCATCCAGACAATTGTGCTTCCAGGTAGACTGGTTCTCAATGCATACCTGGATTTACTTGGCAGGTGCTAGTTCAGGTAAGCAATCCTGTGCAGGTGCAGCCAATATTTTTGTGTATAGGATCCTATTTGGGACCAAAGTACCCAGCCTTCCCCATAACAATCCTAGAATAGCCCAAAGATCATCTGGATAGGCCCTGATTCAGGTTCTGCAAAAAATACAGAATATGTCATCTTATTACTTCTCCTCTTGACACACGTGTTATGTCTCTGTCCTTCCAGCTTCCTCTAAGCCTGAAGCGGTGAGGTGATACAAGAATGCCATCACACAGCAGCATATGTTTTGACTCCAGGATTAGCATTATTTGACATTTGAAGGTCAATTATGCAGAATAACATTTTGCACGCTCAAATTTTATCTCCACACTATGTTACTAGTTAATAAGATTACATCTTTCCTACCTAAATGTATTTCTCAATTCACAGCTAACCTCAAAAGTGCAATCTCGGTGCGTCTTATTGCCACAACTAGAAGGATTTTTGCGTTTAATTTCCATGGGATAGTATCCCACGGGAGTTAAGATCAGGAACGGTGGCCAGCATTCACTCAGAGAGCACCAGACTTCATCCAGACCCATCCTGTCATAAGAACATAAGAACATAAGAACATAAGAGAAGCTTTGCTGGATCAGGCCACAGCCCATCTAGTCCAGTATCCTGTCACACACAGTGGCCCACCAAATGCTCATGGGCATCTCAAGCAGAGACAAGGACAAACCTTCTCCTGCTCTCGAGTCCCAGCAGATGGCATTAGAAGCGCCCCAGTTCCTCCCCCCCCCCTCAGCCTGAAAGATGCACCTAGGCATTTGTTCTAGTAGCCATTGATACATCTGTCCTGACCCATCCTGCCTCCACGCAGCCTAGCATGGAAGTAATGCAAAGGTTGCATGCAGGACCATACTAGGAGTGCCTACTGAAGGTGGGGGACATCTGGCATTCTTGGAACTGCTGCCCCCATCTTCCATGTGCATGAAGGCCCTCAACTGGTTCTCTGTTAACTAGAGTTAGGGCTTCTAGTTCTGGCTCTGCACACTCTGTTTAATACTAAAGTAATCTGTTTTGGACTGACACCCAGCAGGCAAAACAAACAAATCAGAGGTAGCTAAATATCTGACTGTGAGATCTGGGAACCTTCTGCTTACACAAATGTGGCTTGCTAAAGGAGTGAAGCAAATTTCTTCAGCAACAGCAATAAAATTAAAATGGTCCC
The DNA here is from genome assembly GCA_023333525.1 of Aspidoscelis tigris stejnegeri. Classification (NCBI taxonomy): domain Eukaryota; kingdom Metazoa; phylum Chordata; class Lepidosauria; order Squamata; family Teiidae; genus Aspidoscelis; species Aspidoscelis tigris. The sequence continues at coordinate 21,919,054 of JALMGA010000005.1, forward strand.
CTGGGGAGAATAATGCAGCTGCCACCTCAAAGGTATCAGGTGAATAAATGCTGCCTCCAGATGGGAGAACGCTGCTCACATACTGTAGATAATCCTACCAAGTCCTGCTTTTTTGCCCCCAAAAGTGCTTTTAACCGGTGATGGAAAGTCCAGTGCTGGTGCCAGGTTTTCCAGCTGTAGAGCTTTTTAGGGAGCCACTTACCATTCTGGATAGAGCAGCAGCTGGAGCGCCATCCAATGTGTGTGCATGGAGGCTGAAACAGAGGAGGTGATGATATGTCCATCCAGGAAATTGAAGGTGGCTGAATTGCCAAGATTGCACGTCACCAAAATGTGCATATAAGGAAGCAATAAGAGTGAGGGAGGAATATCCACCATTATTGCTTCCTATCACTAGTTCTGGCTGACATCTGGAGGCAGTGAAAGAGACCAAATGGCTTCCATGTGCTTCTATAAGAACTTCCTATGTTATGGGTTCTTAACACCATCTACATGGTATCTTATAAAATATCAGAGATGCATCAGGCAAACAGCCACACATGAGAGCTGGTCATCTCATAAAAAGATAAGAGGAGCTCTTCTGGATCAGGTCACAGCCTGTCTAATCCAGCATCCTGTCTCACACACTCATCCACCAATTGCTAAGTTCTGGACAATCTCAAGAACTGGATAGAACACAAAACCTTCACCTGCTCTTGACTTCCTGAATGACCTTTAGAGGCAGCCTGCCTGTCTCTCCAACCTGGAGGCAGTAGGTATCCATTTTGTCATCGATGTACCTGTGCTCCATGAATTTGTCTAAATCATTCTTAAAGTTATCCAGGCTGGTTGCTGTCACCATCTCATTTGGTAATAAATTCCAGAGACCAATGACCTTTTGGGTAAAAAAGTACTCCCAACCTACTCTTCAAGAGCAGGAAAAACTACTTCAAGATTTCCCTTTCAGAGGGTTTTGCCATGTGGGTGATACCTAATCTTGGTAACTTCCCCATGTTGACCCAGAATTTTGAACAATGTACTGGTTACATTGCCTAACGTCCAGTAGAACAACTGGGTACTGGCTGGGGGCTTTGCACATGCTGTTCTGTGTTCAAAGAAGTTCCACTAGGTAGTCCCAAGTAATGTGGAAGGCCAAGCTTGGTACCTGGCCCAAGTCCCACTCACCCCTGCGTCAACTACCATAGCTGCTGCACTTGCTGACTCCACCTTATCTCAGGACTTCGTATGGTTGGAGCCTACTTGTGCCGGCTTGGAAAAGAAGAGAGAGAGGAGCCTCTGTTATGCTTCATGTTATAAGAAGTTCCATGTGCACCTACAGTGCAGAACTATATGGAATTAACTGTAGAGAGGGAAAGTCCTGGCTTGGTAGTAGACTTACAAGGAAACTTAATTTCCCAACTGGGAAGCAGCTGCTTTCATTTTGGTCCCAGCCAAGACTGCTAGTTCTCTGGTTGTGTATAACTACACTACTCTTCTCTTTCTTGACAACAATCCACTGCCTTTCCTAGCTCCCTTTTAAATATTTAAAAGATGCTCTTAAGTTCTCCTTCCTCAAGCAATACTAGTTGCTTTAACTCCCAACATTCATGATACTCTTAGCTGCTTCCTGATGTTCAATGCTGCACTGATTCCTTTTTTTCCCCTTAAGAGTGTAATCACAAGTAACTAGGCCTACTTAAAGCAAAAGCATGCACACCTTACAAAATAATTATTTCAAATAGAGATCATTTTTCTAACTAAAGGAAAGAGGCAAATAGGGTGTAGATACATCTAGGTTTTAATACAACTTTTACCTGTTTTTGGAGTGAGAGAACAGGTTAGCAAAGTTATGTGATGGAATATGCACAAATAATTCAATTGGAAAACTGGGAAGATGAGGGATGGATAAGGCATCTGCATTTCAAATGCCTGACCTGTCCCATAGTTACGCAGCACTAATGGGACAGTAACCTGGTACTAGTGGTGATCCGTACTAATTACCCAGTACTATCAGTGCTTACCTGGCTGCAGCAACAGTCTTAGGCACCAGCCATTACCACAGTGTGTGACTATGGCTGCACCACCCTGTCCCCAATTACCCAAAGAAGTGCAGATCGTGTGTGGCAGAGTATACTGGCTATGTCCTAGATGTGGCTAGTATAGCCATAGTATAGCTTTTTAGTGTTCTGCTGTTATCCGGCCAGGGGATGGTCTGTCACTCTCAGAGCTGCTGCTGGAACAGGAGCAGCTCTGTGCAATGCAGATGCTCTGTGTGCAGTGCAGATGCTCCTGACCCCAAGCAATTTAAAGCCCTCTAAAAATCTTCTTTTGCCTCTGAGCGCCCCCATGCCCAGCTTTTCAACGAGCTTCCAGTGCTACAAAAGGAGGAAAATCCGTGACAAAAAAGTGCACTTTAAAGAAGAGTTCCAGTGCTCTTTTTGGAAGTCGCGGGTTTTCCTGGCAGCATTTACCATGGGGACACTCCGTGGCAAAAGGGGCAGAGATTGCTACCTGCACACACAGCCATAAAGCATTCACACATCTCCCAGAAGTGCAGCAGCTTCCCTTCTTTTTCCTTTCTAAAGCTCAGAACTTTCAAAGAGCCAGAATAGCGCAGAATTGCAACATTGTTGCAATTGTTATCAGGTGTGAAGTGGTGGATTGCTACAGTCACCGCTGCTCTACCGGGTGGATTTTTACAGTGATCTGTGAAAGTGTTGAGAGTGAATGAGTGAACGATTGTGTGGCTGATGGCTGCAGCCGCTGCCTTTGCTGGCACAGGAAGCCATTTCGGGGGGCAGAGATCTGGGAGATGAACAGAGAACCGATGGCTATTTTTCCTTTGAACTTGTCGGGGGGTTCTTCCTGGTTGTGGCCGCGCAGAGCGCAGTCCCTCCCCGTTCCTGCTGGCACCCTATCAACAAGAGAGGGGGCAAGGAGAAAAAGATGCAGGCAAGCAAAACATGCTTCTGTGGGGACGGAAGGTGCGTTTTAAATGCGCGTTTTACTGAGCCTCATGCGGACGCTTATTCCGGAATTGCATGGCACTTTTAAAGTCCGCTTGAATAGAGTGACGGTAGAGGGAAACTAGAGAGGCAAATAAGTCGTTTGGGGATGCAACCCAAGTGTGAAAAGGTCCTTAGTGATTGTTTTTCATCCCTGTCTGGCCCATACCTTCTTGATCATACATTGCTATCCATTTGAATAAATATTTGCTTCCTTACCTTCCTGCTGAACACACAGTTTTTAAACTCTTGCTCCAATATGCAGATTTTCAGTACACTTTCAAGGTGCTATTTTCGGTAGGTGACTCAGCCTTTGTGCACCAATATGACTGCTTGTCACAAACCATTTGTTGGCACAATGACATTCCTGGATGGGGCCCAGGAATCCTTCATCTCTTCCTTTCAGTGGCACCCCAACACAATAACGGCTTCTTTTCATTTCATTTCTGAGGGATATTAATGCACAGGGTTTTTATTTTTATTTTTAACACTCACAAACAAAAGTCTTCTGCAGCCCACCTAATCAGATTGTTTTGTGTGTTGCAGAAAATCAGGGGAGAGGAGAAACAAAAGCCGAACTACTTTCCAAAGCAATTAACCTTCTCCAACCTCTACTGTCACATGTTCACCTCGGTGTGGTGACACAAGGGAAGTGACCGGCTAGTCGTATCTCTTCCAAAAACACCTCCCTGGAGGCTGGCCTGGAGCTTTTTAAATCAACTTCTTTCTCATCCCAGTAAAGCACAACCTAATGTTTTGCTGTTGCATAATTAAACCATAAGGATGTTAAAATTTAGGCTGCATCTATGGTTGTGGTCACACCTTCAGTTTGAACCTCCTTTGGTCTATCTTCAGATCTGACTGCTCACACCTTTTCATTTATATTCCTCTTATTTGTGAACTTCCCACTTTCTACCTAGTCAGAAATGGAAGCAAGCACTCCTGGTTACCCCAGCCATCTGAGCCTCAAATGGCAGTAATGAATCCAGAAGCACCTCTAGATTATGCATTGTGAGTCAGGTAAGGATGTGCACAGATATTCATATACTAATTTTTCTTGTATTCCGTTCGATACAAATTGAACCCCCCCAAAAACATTCATGCATATCCCTAGAATCAGGTGCTGTGTAACTTCCTGGAATTAAGACTCCATGACACATAGTAACTCCATCTTGTCTGGATTCAATTTTGATTTATTGGTCCATATCAAGCCCATATGAAGCTTTCTCCCATATAGCCCGTTACTGATTCCAGGTGGCCATCAAACACCAGCAGAGAGATAGAAATTGGAGGAAACTAGACTTGGATATCAGACAGATTCATAAAGCAGAGGCCTTTTCACACAAGGGGTTTTCAAACGCATGGAGATGACGTTGGGACACAGCATTCGCTCTTGCGGGTGGCGGGATCCATTCCAGGCCGCCCACAAGCGTCCCAACTTGCCCTCCATGCATTCGAGTTTCAGAGCACTAAAAAGTGCTCTGAAACCATCTCCACGCGTTCCGAACTGCCACAGAGAGAAAGCATTCGCATGCTCTCTCTCTGTGACAGCTCGGCCCCTCCCCCGGGCTGCTCCCATTGGCTCCTATAGACCCAGTGTGAGCAGCCTGGGTGCTTCTTTCGCTGCATTCCTGCTCACTCCTAAACCCCAGATCGAGCTCCGGGGGTGGGCAGGAATGCCAGCCAAAAGCTCCCAAGCCATCCCCAGGGTCGCGTGTGTGTGAGAATGGGCCTTACCTTCTCCTGCAGGCCCGATTCTGTGTAGACTAGGCCGGGCTGTTCTGAGCATGCTCAAACCCCCCCCTCATTGGTTGGGCACCCGCCTGGTCTCAACTGGCCATCTGAGCATGTGTGGGTGCCCAGCCAATGATGTGACCCTGGGGATGGGTTGAGGGCTTTTGGCTGGCGTTCCTGCCCACCCTTGGAGCCCGATCTGGGGTTCGGGAGTGAGCAGGAACACAGGAAAGAAGGCACCTGGGCTGCTCACACTGGGTCCATAGGAGCCAATGGGAGCAGCCCAGGGGAGGGTCTTCCCCCTGAATGGGTTGAGAACACTTTTCCATTTGCACTGGCAGGTAAGGGAACTGCTCTCAAAGCATTCCTTAACCTGCTCTCGTGCAAACGGGAAAGTGTTCTCAACCCGTTTGGGGGGAAGTGTTCTGAGGCGTCTTCGACTTGGTGCAAAAATGCCTCTGGACTTGGTGTAATCATGCTAAGACCTGGACTGAAAAATCCAAGTTTAAAAAAAAAAATCCAGAAGCATGATCAAAATAAATCCACTACAGGGAAAGGTCTGAGAATTACCAGAAGAACCCCCAAGTTAGACAGATATAGAAACTACTTTTATAAGAAAAAGCAATTAAAAATTGTTTAATGAGGCCTCCATATATCACATGCTCCACAGGAGCAAATGCAAAATTTAAAAAGAAAGAAAGAAGGTGAGACTTGGCTGAAGACTTCCATTTGGGCCCTCAGACGTATGTACCAATGTGAGTGGCCCCTGCTCATATTTTGCAGAGCTCTTGCCCTGTTGGAAGGTTGTAACAGCAGTCAGCTTTGAGGTGGAGTGTCCACAGTAGGCATGTGTAACTGGGATGTGGCAGAAAAGCCCCTGCCAAATGGCATGGAATTTGGATGCACCTTGATTTTAAATCAACCACTTGTCCCCACATGTCTGCTCCTTGCTCTCCTCTAATCCTTGAAACTTTGGAATAAACTTCTTGGGGAAAAAAATATTCATCACATTGCTATTGTGAGCCAGTTTGGTCTAATGGCTAGGGAGCTAGACTCTTATCTGGGAATACCGGGTTCGATTCCATGAAGCCAGCTGGGTGACCTTGGGTGAGTCACAGCTGTCTTCTCAGCACTCACAGTTCCACTTACCTCATAGGGTGTTCTGTTGTGGGGAGAAGAACAGAAGGTTTGTCAGCTGCTTTCAGTCCCCTTAAATGGGTGAGAAAAGCGGGGTAGAAAATCCAACTCTTCTTATTCTATTGGCTTGCTTAAGACTATGGTGAACTGACACTGGCCTTCTGGAACTATGTTAAATAATAACCATAGTTGACCCTAAAAAACCACAAAGTTCTACTTTTGATTATGATAATGATGTTATGTCCACAGTCAATGAATTGTATGTTTATCATATCAGTATCCTTGAGGGGAACTGATGCTTAAGTGCCTTGACTTTTCATTTGCCTTCCCGTTTCGCAGCATGGCTTGCATTTTTGAATTAAGTATTTTTTATTGCATTTTTTTCCTGCCCTATACCCGAAGGTCAGGCCAGGGCAAAGAAGTTTGTGCCTCAAGGGGAAGATTATTCCATAGCCTAGGGGCCATCACTGAGAACGCCCTCTCCCAGGTGGTGGTTACAAACAGAATCTTAAGGCATGGACAGCTTGGTATAGAAGAAGGCACTCCTTTAGACATTTTGGGCCCAAGTCATTTAGGGCCTTAAAATTTTGGGCCCAAGTCATTTAGGGCCTTAAAAGTTAAAGTTAACACCTTGAATTGGGCTCAGTAGCAAATTGGCAGCCAGTACACTAATTGCATAGTTTAAAAAATTGCTCCACGGGTTTAGGGCCTGAAAAATGAATGTATTCATGCTAATCCAAGATTATTTTCTTTTCTATTAGAAGGAAAGAGCAGGGAGTTGTTGTTTTTAATAGTCAATGTGGTTTTCTTGTGGGGTGCATTTGCACATGGATAGAAAGCCAGAGATGGCTAGGGAAATACCACTGGCAGGTAAGCTTGCCTTAGGCAAGGGATCAGCAATAATTTTTTCAGCACCCTTTAGGAAAAGGCTTCTATGGTGTTGACAAGAAGACAGCTGAAGAAAAATGGGTAGCATTTGTTTTCAATATATTGCCTGAATGAAGTCCTAAAATGCAGCCGAATGCTCTTCTCCATAGACCACGGTGTGCGGACAGACAGACGCATGAGGAGAAAATGATGAATTTTGGTTCTTGATGAATCAGCAAGAGATTAAGAGATAAAAGATTAAGGGTGCCTTCAGACAGCAGCAAAAATTTCACAATCAGCTTTGGTGGTGGTACAAAATTCAATCAGCTTCCGTGGTGGTGCAGCAGCAGCAGGGAAAGTGTGACATTAAAAGCTGCTGATAAGACAGCAGCTTTTAATGTCACACTTTCCCTCACCTGGAGGAAAGGTACTGAAGAGTTTTGGTTGTCCCATCTGGATGCTGGGAGACAGCACTGCAGGGGCTTTGCTCTCCCTGCTCAGCTGTCCCTTGTGCCATCAGGATGACCGAAACTGGCTGTGCAGGGAATTTGAAACTTCAAGACACTTTAAGCTGTCTGGAAGACAAAGAGTTGTCTTTTTTACCCTGCTTTTCTCACCCATTTAAGGGGACTTAAAGCAGCTGACAAAGCTTCTATTCTTCTCCCCACAACAGACACCCTGGGAGGTAGGTGGGGCAGTGACTGGCCCAAGGTCACCCAGCTGGCTTCATGGGGAAGTGTGGAATCTGGTATTCCCAGATAAGAGTCTGGCTCCTTAACCACTAGACCAAACTGGACATACCCTATGTTGCCCTTCCTTTTACCTAAGACTCATGACCACTTCTGTCTTTTAAAGCCAGTGATGAAATTCTTTATTGATGGGACATTTCTGTAGCCTGATTACCATTTATATAAGGTCTCCACTGTGTCACCTGTTTAACTAGGCACATTTGATTTTAATATGCCAGGTGTCTTCTCTCAAAGAAGCATGGATGATGTCACTTACAAGACTATTTTTAGGCCCTTTCAGCACTGAACCTTGTTCAGGACTATATCCCAGAACTGGGACCTGCCATCTGCATATGGTTGCAGACTAAGAGACAAAGAAAAGCTGCATAGGGAGAGGGGTGTTCCTGTGGAGCCATGTCCCACCCCACTGTATCCTCCCTCCAGGCAAGGGAAAGTGTGAAGTTAAAATATACTAATGAAACAGCAGCTTTTAACAGCACACGTGCATGTCTGGCTTTCAGTTTCTGGTGCAACCTCTTGGTTCTGAGCCTGTCTGTGTTGGCTCATTGAGGATCTCTGTGGGGGAAGTGAAGGTCCAGGCTGAGGAGAACCTTCAGACTGCACATCTCCATCTTGTCTCATCTTAATTCCTCATCACTAGTTTGTTCTCAAGAGTCCCTTAGGTATGTGAGTGGAGGACAGAACAGATAGCAAGCGATATAAACAGGATTAAGTCTTTATAGTTCTATGCTGTCACGATGCCCAGCAATCCTGTAAGTGCCTGCCCTCTCTGAGGAGTAGCTTGGCCCTGTTAGGATGCTGAGTTCGTGCAACGGCCAAGTGAATACTACAGTGTGGACACAAAACACTGGTAGCAAGCGTTTCAACAGTAAACTAAAACAAGTTTATTATTATACCCAAGCAATACTAGAAAGGTAATAAGGTTCAGGTAGTTGTTAGTTTAAATTTGCAAGTCTCTTAAGGCTAGGAGCTACCCCTTTCTCCAAAGGAAAATAGTTCCCCTTTTAAAAGACAAACCTCTCCACATTCCTCCCCCTCTGGCTTGCTCTGCCACAGTTCAAGCCAAGCCAGTGTACCAGAACGTGGCTCCAGATGATCACAAGGCCCAGTCCGTCCTTGCTTGTCCTATCATCCAGCCTGGTCAGTTGCTATTGAAGTCTTCCTTCAAGATCTTCCAGCCAAAAGACCTCTGGTCAGCTACTGGTTCCAGCTCCCTCAGGATTCAGCTCTCTTCTCCTTTCAGCTCTTGTACCAGCATGAAGACCTAGTCTGCTGTCTTCTGTGTTCCTTTATACTCATCCCCCTGACCCTGATTGGCTCTAGCCGCAATAAAATGCTGCCGGAGACTCCTAACAGAGGTTGCTGTCCCTCCAGCCTGATTGGTGGGAACTCCTACTCTAGCCCCTCCAGTACTCAGATCCCCGGACAGCTTTTCCCTCCAAAACCTTACTCCAGCCAATCACTGCAACAGGGCCCGCACAGGATTTCCCGCCCTTTTTGCAGCCAAAACCCTGGGTTTGCAAAAGGCTGTTTGCACCAAGGCTGGCCATTGCAGCTTGCAAGAAGCCTGCAAAGCCAGAAAGCAAAACAGTCTGCAGCCTGTACCCAGAAACCGTCACATATGCCAACAAGTATTTTTAACACTGTACTATTTTGGCTCCCTTACAAAAGCAAACATAAGCATTTCATTTCATTCTTTCAAATGATTTGAATTATTCGAATGTGCAGATAACGTACGTATTACGTATGTATCTGTATGAATATCATATGTATCTGTATGCATTTGTGCTTATAATACAGAACAAAAACGGGATGCATATGGGATAAAAGCCTCTGGTTTCTCTTCTGATCGTATAAATCTTTTGCCTTTTACCACACGCCATGACTAACCTCTTGCAGTTTCCTCCTCGGAAGCTGTAGAGGCTGCTTTTACCTGAGGATGACAGGATGTTGGATTTGCAGCAGGCAAGCTGCGAATTTTCCTCCAACTGTGAATTTTATTCTCCTAGTCTGGAGGGGGGCAATGTTGATTAAAAGTGCGATGCAGCCTTTGTTTCCCCTGGGCAATGCCCCTTGACAACCAAACACTTCAGAGAGTTTCCAGGAGTTGCAGGCTTCTTGAGACAGCTGAATCTTTTGAAGAGGTTTTTGTTGAGGACTACTTGAATGATTCATCTGTCTTTGAGTTATCACAGATTCTGCACTTATGACGTGCTTCAGCCAAACCATGCATAAAGCTTTTTTATTGCAACAAACGCAGCTCATTATTTATTCAATGCTATTTTATTGCAACACGTTCTACTCATAATTTATTGAAAATATATTTATATGGATCTTCATAAAAAATAATTCAAGAGTGGTCAAAAACCTTAAAAGTAATACAAATGCAGCAAAAATCATGAAATGCTTCCTTAGAATCTAGTGTGTTAGAAAATTCACTAGATCCATGCTTTATGAGGCAAAGAGCACACATACCATTTTCTATCCAGTTCTCATAATTCTGGTTACCATATTTTAAATTATCTTTTTTATATAAAAAGTTTGTTATTAAAATTTTATCAGTGGATGCAAAAACTCCCACAGATAATTATGTTTAAAATGGCTAACAAGCATGACTTATTCCATTTCCTTGTGCCAAGCATTATCTTAAAATAATAATAATAAAAATAAATATTTTAGAAAAATTATTAACTTAAACCTTAAGGGGAATTTGAACATAAACCTTTTATGAAGAAGAAACAATGAGGGGAAATCTTAGAGCCTTTATGCACTCACTTCTCTGTGGTCCAAACCAGTGAGTCTGAGCCAGCCAGATAAAGGCATAATCTGGAGCAGCACCATCTATATGACAGCACCGGTCCAGATCAGCACTCACCCTGGCCCTAAAGCTCATGCTACCTTTGGGCCCAGGATCCAAGCTCTCTGAACAGCTAGGAACAAAACATTCTGGCCTCAGTGTCACTGGGGAACCCATTTAGTGGTTCATTTTGGTGCATCACTAAAATGGGCTCTCCAGAAGTCCAGAAGATAGAGGTATATCTGCTTTGCACCTCCCTGTTGTGGACTAGAGGTCTACTATTAATCCTGATCAGGAATTACCTGATTGGGATTATACCCCATCCAGCACAGAGAGGGCATACCATAAGGGCCATGGTCTGCATTAGCATGTTGATGTTAGGTCCTTATTCCAGGGTTGACAGGTGCGTCCTTGTATCTGCAGGGCTAGTAACCACAGTTTCACTTATCTGTGGTCAACCGGAACAGGCTCCACTCCCCCCACCAGTGATATTAGGCCTCCTAAAGGCTTCCCGGAGGACTGGGGCAGTCAGAAATCACATGAAATTGTGTGAGATTTCCCATGGTTCCTGGGGATTCATGTGCCATTTCCCAGGGATCATGAGAAATCACAAGAGATTTCCCAGTGTTTCAAATATCCATAGTTTCCGTAACTGCAGTAGGAACTGGTAATCTGAAATAAGGCCCAGTTCAGAAAGGGCCTTACACTAGGGATGTGCACAAATGTTTGGGTTTTTTTGCATTCAAATTTGAGTCGATTCGAATGTCAACACATTCAATTCTATTCAAATGTTTAAAATCCAAATGCAACAAAAACATATTCATTCAAATGTTAGTTATGAATTTGAAGATACGAATGTCGACAACATTTGTATTTAAAGATACAAATGTTGACAACATTTGTATGTGTTATACGTATCTGTACGCATTTCATATGCATCCCATTTTATCCCGTATGCATCCCGTTTTCATTCTGTATTATAAGCGCAATTGCATACAGATACTTATGAATAATTCAAATCATTTGAACGAACGTTTTGGAACATTCAAAATTCATTTGAATGTTTAAATTCGAATGTGAAGACGTTCTATTCAAATTTGAATGTCTGAATTCGATCGAATTTTGAATGTTTAGAACATCTGTGCACATCCCTGCCTTATACTACAGAGAGTCCAAAAAAATGGATGCCTCTGTGCAACAGTAGAATAAGCAAATCAATAAAAGCCATTCTTTGTTTGAATCAATTACATGTCCTTTTGTGACCCCTTCCAGGGGTTGTCTGAGACAATAAGAGACTGCCCGGGAAAAGGTTGAAAGTGCTTCTTCAGTTCCAGTATGCCAAGTAACTGCTTTAGAGTGTTATCCTGCAATTGTGTTTTCACTGCTCTTAAATGCTAACTGTGTTTTGAAATCGCTTGATCTCAGTAGGGAGCCTGATCAGGAAAGTTGATGGCCTCCTGCTGATTCACACCCTCCGTCGCTTTTAGTTCCAAGAAGGCGCCCTGATGATTGGGTTTGGATGAGAATGGAAGGAAGGATAAAAGAGTAGACCTTGCAGAGAGAAATGTCTCCCATCAGCCATAGTGAATAGGAAGAAGAATGAAACAATATCTGACAAGAGGTGCCAAGACTTTAAAGATGATTTCTTTGGTTTTCATTTTTTGTAGATAAAATTTCTTTCCCAAATCACAGGATAAAAGTCCATCCATACCAGAAATCAGTCAAGTTTGAGGCTCTGCAGGAAATGGGCTGTGATGTCCATGGGGCCGAGCAGGAAGGATGGCTTGGTGGGCTTTCGGAAGCCCGGGTGATTGACAGAGGAGGTGTGGTGACCAGTAGAAGCCATGCCAGCAGCATCACGTTGACCAATCAACGACGGCGGAAATCAGACTATAAGAGAGGCAGCTGAAGCTGCCACGAGACTGTTCAACCCAGGGAGAGAGGGTGGGAGCCTCTTCACTTATTTAAGAGGGGAGAAAAAGCTGCAGGAAAGGTGGCATTTGAGAGGGACATTACTTACAGTGAAGGGGTTAGGAGAAAGGAATTAACAAAAGACCAGTTACTTGTTTAAGGAACAAAAGGGATTCAAGACTGAGAATTAAGCTTGCTTGTTTATTTCATTTCTTTTGCTGTAACAATAAACCTTTTGAAGTATGATCATTAAAACAGAGTCTGTTTATTGCTGTCATACAAACGGGGCAGCTGGCAGGTAAAAGAGAGGGTCAGAGTTAGACATTGAGGCTTACGGACACTGGAGAGTGGCTGGGGGCTTGGCTGCTTGTTTCCAGCTCCAGTGGCTCTGAGGAGGTCAAGAGGGGAAGAAGCAGGTGGGTTACCACATGGACACATGATTATCCAACTGCTAGGCCTTTTGGAAGGGCTTGCACAGTCCTTCAATCCTGATGCTGTAGATTTTACTGTTTAGGCTTGCAGTTCAGGTTTGTTACAAATGTCAAAGAATGCCAGCTGAGCTACAGTATTTCCTAGAATGTGTGACTTGGTTAGAAGCAGTGGATTGTGGGAGGCTGCAGACATGATGTAAGGATCTGGATGTGACCTGGGAGACAATGTAGAGACAGTGTTTATTTGATTAGTCCTCTGACCATATCATAGAATAAAATACATTAAGAGGGAGATGATGGAAAAAGATCTGGCAGAAGGGGCAATGGTGGGGTACAATCTGGGGAATGAGTCAGGAGATGAGGAAGCATGTGGCAGGAAAAAGATGTGCCAGGATGTGATTTAGGGAAGCAGAAAGCATGGTGGGAAGAGAGGGAAGGTCTGAGGCATGATATTGCAGTGTGGGTGAATAGTCTGACAAATGGATTAGCCAGATCTAGATTCAATGGCTGATCCATTTTAGATTTAATGGTTCAGGTTCATTATGAATAGAACTGCAATTTGTATTTTGTACATATTAAAGATTGAGGTTTTTTTTTGAAAAATATGCATTCAGCAGGGATGTGCGCATTTATTTTTTGTATTTGATTCATATCAAATCAAAAGCAAGAAAATTCATATTCATTTGAATAAATCCTTTGAATGTGGTAGGACTCAAATTTGATACAAATGTTCGATACAAATCCCATATGAATCCCATACGAATCCATAATGAAGCTTCAAAGAAATGTATTGAAACATTCAATTGAATGTGAATATCAGTCTTCAAATGTGCCAACAGTTGATTCAAATTTGAATGTCCAAATTTGGCCGAATTTGGATAAATTTTGAATGGTATTATATTCATGCACATTCCTAGTATTCAGACATAATATTCATTGGGAAATTCTGTGGACTTTTTTGGATGGAGCAGGAACATGCTACTCTGCTGATTCTCCAGAAATCTAACAACTCCAAAGCTGTGGTCACATCTTCACTTTAATCCTCCATCAGTCTGCCTTCTGTCCCCACAGCTCACACCTTTTTAGTCCATTTTATTTGTGGACTTTCCTCCCTTCAATGGTACTTTTCTGAGTCCTGATTTTTACAGGTCTCAAGGGGTGCGTTCCCACATGACTATTTTAGTGTGGGTTGGACTACTTCTGACCCGGCCAGGCTACTTTGATCTGAATATAGGGCCGAGTGCACATCTCGGGCCATTCCCACCTGTTTACTGATAAACAGAACTGAATCCGAATAGCGTCATTTCCCCTCACCACCCAAATGCCCAGCATGTAGAAACAGGACCTTTTAATCTCTGCCCCTCCAGGCAAGATTGGTGGAAGAAGCTCAGGGGGCTGTTTCTTGACCCACTTCCCTCCCTCCCCTTCCACCCCCTCCCCATCAAGTCTCGACAGCGTGCCTCTTCCTCCTCACCTGCCTTATCAGCCTGCAGGCACCTCAATCTACTGGCTGAGGGAATCACAGCAGCAGCGGCAGGGCACCTCAGTTGTCGTTATAAGAGGAGTGCATCTGCGCACAAGCAGATCAGTGGCTTGTGTGTGTGTGTGTGTGTAGAATAAAGTTGTCCTCAACTCCATTATGTTTTTGGTTTTACTTTATTAGTGGTGTGGGTTTACGGTGTGCATGTGTGCGTGGGCACACATGTGTATACTAGCTGGTTGGCTCTTTTCTTGACTGTCCAGCAGGCAGGTGGGTTCCCTTCACTACTGGAGGACCCTCAGGGGTGGCCCCTTCTCCCTCCCTCCCTCCTCCCTCCCTCCCTTGTTACCTTCCTCTTTGTTTTTCCATCTGGCTGGCTGGCCGGCCCACACTTCCTCCTCCTCTCTGTTGCCACTGTGAAACCCCACCCACGTATGTCTGGCATGGGCCAGAAGGCCACAGCTCACCTCCGAAAGCCCAGGACTGTTCCCATTTGGGGAGGGGGGAAACAGGCTCATCTCCGAAAGGGTAAAAAAGTCCTGCTTTTCTCAGGAGTTTTTCTTCTCCAGATTTTCACAGAATAGCCCTCATAAAATCCAGACATAAGAACTTGAATGGGAATGCTGGATGCCGAATTTGGATTACTTTCAGAAGTTGTGGGAACACTGGATACCAAATTCAAATTCAGTGTGAATTTAAATGCCTATGGGAACGCAGCCAAGCTGTTATAAAGTGTTAATCTGTTTTCATTTTTTGGGTGTGATCAGGCAAGAAGACTAAAGGAGGCTGAACCATACTATAGTGGGCGGATACTGCATTTGCCTTCCATTTCACTCAGTGTGTGATTACACACTGTTAAATCACAGAAATTTGTCCTATCAGAGTGCAGCAAACATTGTGATGATGGAGGGAAGGTGGAGGTTTTAAAAAGGCTTTGGACAGGAACAGAAGGATGTGAGCATAGTGACCCAAACTGAGGATGAACTAAGGAAGGAACGTCAGGTATTGGGTGTGATTGGAGTTAGTATCTTTTGAGTCCTGTTTCCTAATAGGATGGACTATTTCAGCAATGTGTAACCACGGCCCAAGAGTGGTTTCCTAAGAAAGTGTTAACATGGATCACAGCAGGATCTTGGTATATTAGCATTCATCTTTCTTACTTTGTCTATTATCATTATTGCTATTTCACTGTCCAATTCACATTTTTATGAGTCTCTTTTTCATCATCAGCTTTAATCTCAACCATCATGGAGCATTTTAAATCATTTGCAACTTTTTTTTGTCATTTTGCACATTTGCGTCAGTTGACGGACTCGTACAGATTCTTACGGCAGCACATTCAAGTCATTAATGCTCATTTCAAATCTACACTTTTTGTGCCTTTTAAGATTATTAGAGTAGAAAAAGTCATCTGTGTCTGTGATTCATGCAGCATGTTTCAGGGTGAGTATGACTAACATTAATGCTGTTGCTTATACAAGTTTTGCTGAGTTTAAGTTGCATATTTGAAACAAAACCACCGTAAACTGTCAGACGTGAAAGGCTGGACAGATGGCCTTCCAGCAGGCTAGCGGTAACTACTTGAACATAAGTAAGGGAGGCAAAAGTCTCGGTCAGAATCTCAAAGATCAAACAGTTAAAGTCTGAGATTTATTGTATCACAAAGAGTCCAAGAGTCTGTGGCAACTTTTTAACACCAAGTCTTTTTAAATTACTACTACTATTTATTTATTTATTTATTTATTTATTTATTATTTATTTATTTATTATTTATTTATTTATTTATTATTTACATTTATATCCCGCCCCATACCCGAAGGTCTCTGGGTGGGTTACAACAAATTGAAATAGAATATATATTAAAAGACATTAAAAGTTCAGCAAATATAAAACAATATACAATATGTTTAAAATAATAGTGTCTGTACTGAGAGGGAACATAAAAAGCTTAGCCAATAACTGCTGCTGCTGTTGTTGTTGTTTTGTTTAACAAATTTATATCCTGCCCTTCACCAAATGGCCCGAGGGCGGCTTACAATAAGAATAAAACATATCAAAAGAAAAAATAATAATTAAAAATATCACCCCTTCCTTCCCTCCCTCCCTCCCCTTCCCTCCCTCCCTCCCTAACAGTGCGGCACCCTGAGGAAGCTATTTAGATGGCAAAAGCCTAGTTGAAAACATATGTTTTCACCAGGCACTGAAAAGCATACAGTGTAAGCATCTGGCGAACCTCAAGAGGGAGGCTGTTCCAAAGTCTTTGGGCTATCACAGAAAAGGGCCTCTTGTATATTCCTAGTACTTAACATGTGCTTGGTGAAGACTGCATAGTTTTAAAATGCCTCTTTCTGGCATATTTCCACAGAATAATAGTCTGCTGTTTTTTTTTTGTCTTTGTTCAATGATCTCTTATTTATTTATTTATTTAAAACAGACTTCAAAACTAAAACTATAGATCAAACAGGAATCCAACCCAAACCAGGAATTGATTTTGAAAATTATTATCTAGTAGCTTATATATTATGGTCAGTTACTGGGACAGGGTACGAAAGTAATTGGTGATGTATAGACACAAAATAAACTAGAAAAAGGTTATATTATAGTCTGTCATAATTACTATTAGGTCAGCATGTTTCTACAGTAAAGAAAATAAAAATCAACTGAGAATTAAAGGTACTTCCTACTTGCAGAACACTTGATAACCCATTCTGAAAATGTACTTTACTAACTTGCTAAGTGTGGCTGAAACATCAAATACGAAGTATTTCTCACCATTGGCTAAATCTGAATCAACCACAGGCAGAGGTATCTGCACTGATTGGGCTTTAGAACAGGAAATGTGTGCTGAATAGTAATGCAATGCAGATGACTAAGCCCATTCTGCATCAGTGAATGTGAACTACATCCATATGAACCACTCACACTGTGGTGCACAGTACCTATAACACTCAGTGCAACTGACCATGTCCCCATCAATTGGACATTACATCTGGGTAGCAGGAGTGTGGGGGATGGGGCCTTCAAAGGCAATGTGTAGAAGCTTTGCCATGGATGCAAGGTTTCTTTGCAGGTATTGTGAAGATACCATTCCCATCAATGTGGCCACTGTTGCAGAGACATTGTGAAAGTGTCTTTGCAGTCACATTATGATTGAGCATGCCATTCAGCACCTTGCCCATTATCATTTTAGATCCATTACATATGTGGATGCCCATTCCTTGATCCAGATCAGAGAATGCTCACATGGATGTTGACCACATTTATCTGGTCTCCCACTAAGCCAGACTAGTAAGTCCTTAGCATAGTTCTGATCCAGATCTACTCTGCTCCTATGCAGACCATGGGTGTTTTCCCACTGTCACTAGAAGTACCCATTAAGTACCAATTAATGGGTACTTAATGGGTACTTCTAGTGAAAGCAGAAAAACACCCAATGTTTTCTTAGGAGCTTCTTGATCCAGATTGCCGGGCAGATGACATGGTCTCAGCAACTCCTTGATCTGGATTAAGAAATAAGTACAGAAAGGCCCAGAGATTCAATTCTTGATGCTTTTAGGCAGAACAAGGAATTCCTCTAGTGAACTGTCACTGTGGACAATATTGTGGCCTGCTCTGGTTGACTTCAGATTTCAAGGATTCCATGAAAAGATCACTCACATGTTTATCTAATCTGATTCATTTAACTGGTGATGAAGATGCTAGAAATGTACATCTTGTTCTGGTAGCATCTGAATGTAAAGCATGTGATGGACTTACACAGGAGAAACCATTGCTCAATCAAATACCAATTTGGAAAACAGCATGAAATACTGCAGTAGTAAGGTATGTATTTGCAAGGGTAGAGAAAAGTATGTGTGCTGCCTGTTTTCCAGAGATATTAAATCATTGCACTAGAATTACGGATCTCAGTTTTATTCCGTTTCTGAATCTGCAGTGAGCAATAACCAACATGCCAAGGCAATGCAGAGAGCAAATTCGGAAAGCTGGTTAGCATGAAATTTCCCTCTAGCATCTGAGATAGCATCAAAAGTAGTGGAGGGGAATTGTTTTTCTACTTTATTTGCTTTGTCAATTGTTTTAGTTTCATGCATACAGATTTTTAGCTTTCTGATTCTATACATATGCAGAATGTACTTTTTGGTTAATTCATACATTATTCCAACTCAAGATATATTCTGAGTAGATACAGTGGGAATTGCACATGAATTAATAAAAATGATTCTGTATTCCAATATCTGTAGAGACCCAAGAAGCAAAAATCGACATGTGCTCAAATCTCATATGCACACAGAGCCTTTTTACACTTATTTTGGAATAGGCCCTGTTCTCCACCTGTTGGTGCAGAGTACAGCATGTCCAAAATATAATGTATAATAAGGCCCAGCACAGAAAGGTCACAGGATTTTGATCATTACAGGTTTTAAAACTAAACCAGAATTGAACGCCTCCTTATCATAGCTGTTAGGTATGGGTCACTTGGCTGGGCTGACTTTCACCGTTTTCATGGCCTTCCTCCCTACAGAGTGCATTGCTGAAGTTCCAAGTGTTAAGGGTATATTTGTAAACCCTTTGTCACAAATGTGAACTTTTCTTTTTGAAAATCACTTCCAAACAGTGATGAAACAGTCCTTGCAAGTTTCTGGTCAACCTCTATTAAACAGAACCTGAGCTAGGAAGAGAGCCTTTTCAGCTGTGGCCCCTGCACTGAGAGCAATGGCAAAACTGTTCACCTTTCCCATTGGTCGTATATCCCTTGACATTAGAGATCATGTGGTAGCCAGCCCAAGTTAATGCGAAATAAAGTAGATGGTTCCCGAAAGAAGGATATTGTATCCTTTTCTTGTTCTTCATATTAATTCCTGTGTTTCAGCTTTTATATTTTAAGCAAGGCTGTTGGATCAGGTGCTGTCAGACAAGCCTTTATTTTTAAAAGAAGCTTATCATGTTCTAAGATTATACAAAACACTATTGTTCACTGCCACTTTCTGTTTTGCAAAGCAAGAGTTCTGTGTTTCAGAGGTACCATAAAAAAAATTGTGATGTAGTAGTTACTATAGTAACTTGGCATGTTTACATCGACAGCTAGTTGAAGAGGTTGGGGAGGCTGTAAAGCTGTGTATTATTCCTGCCTTTTGTTATTATTCTCCTGGATGTTTTAAGCATTACAGACAGTCATCCACATGAACAACAGAGTATTATCAGATGTACAATTTGTGGGGAAGAGTAATTACAGCTTCTGTCGCTACCGCCAAAGGGGGGGGGGGAATTCATACCATTTTCAAAATCAAAGAAGCAGTTAAATCATTTATTTAATTATAGGCCCCTCAGAAGTGCTACACACTTTCTGCTCTTATATAAATTCAAGACTGTAAAATAATCTGCTTCAGCTATTTGATCACGAGCCTTGTCTTCTCCTTTTATTGTCTCTCCCCCCCCCTTTTTTTGGTGCATGCATGAAAAGAGTAAGGTCAGGTGTGTTGCTTGTTAACTCTATAGTTTTTACGCAGGTCCATACACCAGAAAAAGAAAGAATGTCAACCAATAGAATAAAATAATAATAATAATGATAATGATAATCAAGCATTTTACAGTTATGCCTCACCACGCAGCACAAAAAAGACACTTCCAGGTGAGGGAGGAATAAAGTTCCAGTTGTTTTCTTTCTGAACCATGTGTTGGGGGCTACAGAGGAAGATCAAGGAGAGGTTTTGTTCTAATGTTTCACACTTCCATTCTACTGGTCTGATAGCACTGATCCTTGGATCACCACTATTACCATAACTACATATACCATACTCAGGTCTACATAAAGGTAGGAAGTTTTCCTTCCCCAACCCCCATGTCATAGTTTCTTTCAGATGGTTTCCCTCCTCACTCTCCACCTGGTTTCCCTTTCCTGGTTTCCTTCCTCACTCTGCACCTCCCAGAGGTATCTGGAGAAATATATGAGGGACTGTGCTGAACTCCACTTTTTGATGCAGAATGGAATAGGTTTATTGATTAATCAGTATTGATCATATCAAAAGGGAAATTTAAAACCATGTAATATATAAAATCAGCATTTAGACTGTCTTGCTCATCCTTCTGGATTGTGGTGAGTGGATATGAATTATGGTGCATGAATATGCATAACATTTGAAGTTCATACTAATTTGTCCAAATTCGGACATTTGAATTTGAATCGAATGTTGGCACATTTGAAGATTGGTATTCAAATGTGAATCGAATGCTTTGGAATATTCATAAAAAGCTTTGTTACATTTGTGAACCTGGGGAAGTGGGAAAGTGGCAGTGGCAGTCACATTTGAAGTAGATTGAGAGTAGATTCAAAGTGGACTCAGGGTGGATTTGATATGTTCAAAGTGGATACATAGGGGATATGTATCAGATATGGGTTCCATAAGGGATCTATAGGGATTGGTATATGATTCATATTGAACATTCATTCAAATGGGATCTATTCAAATGGATACAAATTTCTGCACTCGATTCAATACGAACTGAACCCCCCCCCCAAAAAAAACAATTGTGCACATCCCTAGTGCATGACTTGAATCTTCATGGCCTTAAGGATGAACAGTGCCAGTCTTAGGGTATTGTGCTAATCTTGTTCCCTAAGCAATGTATGCTGCATGCTACCAGTTTCCAGATGTTTTTGAGCAGTTCCCCCCCCCCCCCTTATTTCTTTTTGGCTGCACATGAATGCAGCCTGAAAAAAGCTGAAGTTTAATTGGAAAAAATGACCTTGGCAGTCTAACTGGGCTGAACAATGGTTTTAAAAGAACTGCTACACTGGAAAATGAGAAGACACAGTAGCTCATTTAATATTTACTGTATGAACTAGGACTTCCTGTTCCAGATGACACACATAAGTTGTATCCAAATGTAAGTTTGCCACCAACTTCTTCTTTTCTAGCTCCTTAACTAACCTTCATCTTTCCTTGAAACCTGTGATAAGAATGCAGAAGTGTAAAATGAAACCCAAGAGTGTGTATTGTAGTATGGATGTGTTCAGGTCTCAATTCACTGGAGAAATCAAAATGTCTCCTACCATCTGTGCTGATTCGGTTGTATATTGCCAATGCAATCATTTAATGCATTATCAGTCAATAGTATAATGTCACAGTGACAAGATAAGGAGGGAAAGAAAGTTCTACCTGAATTATGTCTACTTTACATATTCCATTTCTCTTGTTTCTCAGGCTGAAACTAAACATCTGGATGATCTTTTGTAGAGAATAATAACAGGCTTGCCCTTATATTGATTTTATCAGACAAGAAATGCTGATGGTATATTTTAACTCAGCAAGTGGCCTCTTTTACTCAGGACTGTGTTCAGGAGAGTGTGAGTGATGCTGCCAAACAGGAGACCAACGTTTGGGGGATGGTCCACCTATAGGCTAGCTACGTGATGCCCCACTGCCCCAGCACCCTGAGAAGCAACTTGGGGAGCTGCCTGGACCCTATCTCACCACATTCCACTCCACCCTGCCCTGCCTCCAAGCATTACCCCTGCATCAGACCTAGGGGATGAAGAGCCACCTTCTCATTCCACATTCCTGATCTGCTATAGCCCAGCTTGCTTTTAATCCACTATAGACTTAGTGATCCTGTAGACTAACTTTAACTTCATCCAGACAACACTTACTTAGGGTGTTTTCCACTGTCACTAGAAGTACCCATTTAGTACCCATTAATGGGTACACAAATGCCATTATGTACCCATTAATGGGTACTTAATGGGTACTTTTAGTGACAGTGGAAAAACACCCTTAATCTGCATTATTTGGATAATCCGGCTAAAGCACATCCAGGCACATTGGATTCTGGATTATCCATGCTTTATTCTGGATTATCAAAATAATGTGGATTAAGTAAATGCAGTCCGATTTCTCTGCTGATAAAGCCTAGTAACAGAGAACAATGGAAATTATGGAATAGTGACCAAAATCAGTTCCAATGAGCTTTTAATTTAGGGTGATTGTGCACTGCCCAATATATTGGACCAGCAAGCACACTAAAAGACTCCCACATTCTAGTGGGATCTAAGGGAGAATAGGGCTTCCTTTAGACTGCACCAGTGTGCAGAAGGGAAGGTCCTAGTACACTTGCTGATGTGGTATACCAGCCAGTGCTGAAATGCCTATAGTGTAAGAAGAAACTGCTGGATGTGCTGCTTGTGGAGGATTTTGAGAAGTTTTCTCCCTTTGTGATTTACTACCACATTCTATAGTAGCTGATTCCATATAGCAACTTTGGCTCCATCCACATGTAACCCCTTTAAGGTTTGAAAGGTATGAAGGTAGAGAGAGTTCCATCAGATTGGCAGAGTATTAGCGGTTTTCCACATTTACCACTCAAGGAATTTACCACTCAAATGTCTCCTTCCCTTTGCAACGTGGTACAGTCTGAGGAAACCCTCCCTTTTTAGTATGCTTTGCCCACTTTTCATGAAGGGTATATTGGACTAGGTTCCTCTAAATGGGCACTTAGTCCAGGATGCTAGGAGACCTTTCAGGGAATTTTTACACTTACCTTCATTAGACTGTTCCAGTGGAATTAGATGAGCTATAATGGTCTACCAGTAAATTCCACAGATCAATGATCTTCTGAGTGAAAAAATAGTTTCCCTTGTGAGTTGCAACTTTTCCATTGTACAATCTCTTTCCCTCCTAGTCAAGATTCTAGCCAGTCTTGGCTCAGGGGATGAAGGAGAAGACAGCATTCAAGTTCACAGCCTGGAATTCCTGTTTCAATCTTGACAGTAGGAAAGGAGGGGTGTTTTCCCACTGTCACTAGAAGTACCCATTAAGTATCCATTAATGGTTACTTCTAGTGACAGTGGAAAAACACCCAAGGTCTTCCCTTATCCACCAGCATCACAATGATGTTCTCAGTGGGTGAGGGAAGCCCTCCCACCTTTGGTCAAACCTGAAACCGTGGAATCCCAGGTGTCAACAGGTGAGCCAGTTTGGTCTAGTAGTTAGGGAGTCGGGCTCTTATCTGGGAATACCAGGTTTGATTGCACACTCTCCCATGAAGCCAGCTGGGTGACCTTGGGTGAGTCACAGCTCTCTTTTGAGCTCTCATAGACCTACCTACCTCACAGGGTGTTCTGTTGTGGGGAGAGGAATAGAAAGCTTTGTTAGCCTCTTTGAGTCCCTTAAATGGGCGAGAAAAGTGGGGTAGAAGAGCCAACTCTTCTTCTTCAACTTCACAGGAGGGCTCACTGTTAGGGAGCCGGACTCTTAACTGGGAATACCTGCTTTGATTCTGCACTCCTCTGCCAAGTCTTCTTCTTCTTCTTCCTGTTCAATGGTGACCTCATTGTCAGGGTGGCAGGGTGAAGAACTCTTCATTGCATCCTGCTATTAGAATGTTCTTGAAGTGTTTATGGTAGCATGGGGGTGGGTGGGTGGGAATGAATGTGGTATTCATGCAGATACCCATTCTTGCTTATGCCCTGATTGCACCATCAGGATTCAAGGTCAATTTGATCTGGGGCCTATTCACACTTGGCTTTATTCTGGAATATATCCTGGAATAGGGGCCTGCTGTCCACATGCTAGTGTAGGCTACAGCCGGCCCTAAGGGAGGTCTGCCAGAGTCTGCAGTAGCACCCAGAGCACAGGTCCCTATGCTGAGATATATCCTAGAATACAGCCAAGTGAGAATAGGCCTCTGGTCTTGATCCCTTTGAAGTGTATTCTTGGACATTACATTAGTGTTTTAAAATGCTTACATTTAATTTGGAATAATATGCACTGAGCTCAGCTGGTAGCTCAGAGGGCAACAACTCAACAGATTTCCTTTCAAACTATTTGGGTTATCTACCTTCAACACCTGCTCCTTTAAAGATATTTTATCCTGAAAGAAAAGTGATAGGAGAAGGTGGAGTATGACTTTCCTTAGCTTTTCTTGATGTCCACTCTGGCTGTGGTCACACCTAAGGTTTAACCCAGCTTCAGTCTACCTTCAGAGCAAGAGAACATCTCAGCAAAGTGACCAGTAATTTTCTTTCCACATTATCTATCCCAAAGGTGACTTTTCTGAGTTATTTTGCACTGAAAGAAAACATCCTGTGCTGGTGTACTCTCTCATGCTGAAAGTGGACTGAAGCTTCACTAAGCCTTAAGTGTGTCCACAGCCTGTGTCTCTTAAAAATCCAAAATTGCCAAATTCTCATGGACCACCAGAAGATCACTTAAATTAAGCTCCTTCCCATGTCCCTGGCTGTCTCTGTGGTTATCCATCCTTCCAACTTCACAGTCTGCCTTCCTCTTTCTTTTAACAGCTTGTCAGGAAGCTCACATGCAACTTTATTTCCCGTAGATATGACTAGTCTGGTGTCAGTTTAGATTTACAGCCTGGCTCACACATGTGCACATTACCTGACCAGATGTAGACATGCTGGGATGATTAATTTACTCATCAATTTGGCTGAATTACTAACAGTCAAATAAAAACACCTTGTTGCAGTGCAAACTCTTCTCTAGTAAGTGCAAACAAGTAAGGCATACTTTGGAAAGTTCTGTTATTCACTAGACCTTATTGGTCTAGTGGTTAGGGAGCCAGACTCTTATTCTGGGAATACTGGGTTTGATTCCACACTCCTCCATGAAGCCAGCTGGGTGACCTTGGGATAGTCACAGCTGTCTTCTGAGCTTTCACAGTCTCACCTACCTCACAGGGTGTTCTGTTGTGAGGAGAAGAACAAAGGTTTGTCAGCCACTTTGAGTCCCCTTAAATGGGTGAGAAAATTGTGGTAGGAAAGCCAACTCCTCCTCCTCCTCCTCCTCCTCCTCCTTGGCCTAAAGGGGCTATAGGAAGGTAGGGCCCAGGTCACAGAGACCACATGTCAGCACTTGCTGGGAATGCAATGAACATATGTAAGTCCACATGTCTTGAGCACTCAGCCAGCTTCTAGGTTTGCTAATTCTTGCAGAGTGGTAAAAACCTCTCTGAGGCTGTTTCTGCATGGGTCCACAGATCTGGATCAGAGGGCCTCTGATGAAGATGTGGAGCCCTGCATCCACACATTATTCCAGATTGTGGAGCCCTCCTTGAGCATGGATCCATCTGCACAGGGCAGAGGTAGATCAAATTCGAGAACCCTTCTATCCGGTTCAACAGTAGACCCCATTAACGGGCTCTGCAGTCCATCCTCAGTGCCTCATTCTGGATCACGGAGTCATGCAGCTCCATGATTCAGAATACCTGGAAATGATTTTGGGCATGATAAACCACCCCACCCCACCCCCCATCCTGTGGTTAGGAATTGTTATTCCTAGCTGTCAGAGGTTGGGGGCAGCTGTGAAGCTCATGCCACACTGCTCAAAGTTTGCAGCTGCACAGGGGGTGAGTATACAGATCTGGATTGGCGCTGACTGCACAGACAGTGCAGACCTGGGCCTTGCCTCCTCAGGATCTGGACTGGTAGACCCAAGAAATCGGGATCAACTGATCCAAAATTTCTGCTCCCTCAGTGCAAAAATGGCCTCTGCAAAAGTCAGAATAGATCTGAGGTGTTTTTCCACTGTCAAAAAGTACCTATTTTTGCACCCATTTAGGACCCATTTTGGTGTGAGCCGGATGATCCCATTTCCACCACAGCACCCATTTGGGACCCGATTGTTTCCACTGCTGTGGGGGAAATCCAGATCTGATGGGTACATTTTGGCCTTTAATCCGGATTTTCTGTAGACCCCATTAATGGGGTCTACAATGGGGTCTTCTGCCAGAAAATCTGGATTAAAGGGAGCCTGTTTCCACTGGAAACAGGCAATGGGGTCCAAAGGAGGCTAGGGGGAGGGGATGCACCCATTGCCCCCCCTAAACCTCGGCTCCAAAGTCACTTTGAAGTCATTTCGAATTGACTTCGAAGTCACTTCGAAGTCATTTCGAAGTCTGTGCAAAATACCTTCAGAGTGCCTCTGAAGTCTGTGCTGATCTTCAGAGTGAACTTCGACGTGACTCCGAAGTCATTTCGAAGTTCACTCTGAAGATCAGCACAGACTTCAAAGGCACTCCGGAGCTATTTTGCACAGACTTCAAAGTAACTCCGAAGTGACTTTTGAAGTGACTTCAAAGTGAATTTGAAGACTGCCCCCCCAAACACCTGGGGTAATGGACCAACCCCGTGTGGGTCGATCCGGATTCCCCACATGGGTGCAAAGCTGTTTCCACAGCAGGGGTGTCAGCACCCATTGCTAATGGGTGCTACACCTCCCGTGGAAACACATTGGGTGCTTCCCTTAATTCAGATCTACTAGATCCGGATTAAGGAATGTACCCATTTCTTAGATCCAGATCTTCTTAGATCCGGATCTAAGGGCTGCAGTGGAAAAACACCCATAGTTTATTCCAGCAAACACTGTGCAGGTGTCAGATTGATGTACATGCCTGGGGCCATAAAAGAAAATGGGAAAATGATTCACTCATTGGGCCATTTCTAGAGCTTCATGTCGTAGGCCTTGCACTAGGGAATTTTGTTCACCAATCTCAGACCCTTTCTGCATTGGAACCACTGTCTGCATGCTGGTGCATAGGCCCTGCCCAGGGTCTGCTGTAGTCTGTACTAGCATGTAAACAGCAGGTGCCTATTCCATGATATAATCTGGAATAAAGTCCAGTGCAGAAAGGGCCTCAAAGTCTGCATGGGCTGGAACATGTGCCCTACATGGATGACTTTCCACCACCCAAAGCAAGGGATCTGGCTCAGGAATGAGCTGGGAACTGCCACATGTGCTTGGAGCTGCTCTGGAATGGGAGCAACTCCATGCAGGGATGCACACAAGTGGGTTTTTTGGCATTGTATAGGATCCATATGGAATCCTTGATACTGTGAACAGAAAATTCATATGCGAATGTGGTACGATTCTATTCGATACAAATTTATTCATACGAATTCATACAAATATCTGATATGAATGCATACGTATCCTGGATACGTATCTTGGATACAGATCCTGCATATGGATCCTATACAAACTCATACATATCGGATATGTATCTGATATGTATTCTCAGTTTAATGAATGTATGAACTATTCATACCAGTGTTCTGAAACATTTGCATTTGTACGAATGTTAATGTATGAATGTCGTAACATTCAATATGTGTATGAATGTCCAAATTCATAAGAATTCATACAAAAAACTAATGTTACTATTATTCGTGCACACCCCTAGCTCCACGGTATGTATAGGCTCCGTGCTGGAGCATCTCCAGTTGTCTCCATCTTCCAAGTGTGAAAAGACCCTCCTTTTAGACCCATGGTTAAGGGACACATCTTAACTCTAAGCCTTATCTGACGATAGCAATTATTTGTGGTTTTATAGTATTTTTTTATTTCAATTGTGACTGTACCCATGGAACCTGATAGTGCAAACTATTGGTTGATTAGGAGACAAGGTGAGCAAACACCTCTACCCCCATTTTGCCCTGAAGGCATTTTAGCCCACTGTTTAAGCAATCTAGTGCTAGCTTGGACTAACTATGTACTCTTTTGAAAGATGTCACCTCCTTGCCCCATGGAGGTAAGGACCCAAGAAGGCAATTAAAGGGGCAAACATTATGGCA
The DNA here is from genome assembly GCA_023333525.1 of Aspidoscelis tigris stejnegeri. Lineage (NCBI taxonomy): Eukaryota > Metazoa > Chordata > Lepidosauria > Squamata > Teiidae > Aspidoscelis > Aspidoscelis tigris. Next base: position 21,946,726 of record JALMGA010000005.1, read on the forward strand.
GCATTCACCATACTTCCAGCTCATCCTTGCAAATCCATATGGAATCCTTGATACTGTGAACTTTTGTCTCTAGCAAAATTCCAGTCTCCTCTGTAGTTCTTTCATTCCCCATGGGTGATCCATCACTTTCTGCCCTTGATTCTGCTCCTTTTGGGGGGGGGGCAGGGATGGGAGCTGTGCTCTTTATTAGTTTTATTGGGTAATTCTTCACTAGCCAGTATACCAGGCCAACAAGTGTACCAAGCTTCTGCCTCCCTTTTGCTTTCCAGTGTGGTCTAAGGGCAGCCCCACCTGAGATATCCAGGAATGAACACAAATTATTCATCAGGTTCATATTCGGATGAATTCGACAATTCACATTTGAATCAAATATTGGCTACATTCAAAGATCAACATTCGAATGTGAAGTGAACGCTCTGGTGCACTTGCTTGATGCTTCATTATTTTGCAAAGCGTTAAGTGGATGGCCAGGCACATCGAGAGTGGATTCAGAGTGGATTCAAAGTGGGTTTGGAAGACATTTGAAGGGGATTTGGAGGCACAACTGGTGACAGGTATTTGAATCAGATTTGAATAGCATTTGAAGAATATTCGCAACAGATTCAGATCCCACCATATTTGAAGCGGCTCTATTCAATTTGATGCGAAGCAAACCTGAAAAAGAAAATTGCACACATTCCATCAGTGGGCAGAAGGGAGGGTCCTAGCACATAAACAATCCTTGCATGATTTGACCAAAAAGCTAGTAGTAGTTCTGCTTCTAACTCCAAATCTTGCTCCAACTCCAGAAAGTTTTTCCAATGTATAGATTCATTTTTAGTATGAGTAGGGACAAGAGCAAATTCTCTTTCTCCCATAGCTTCTTCTGCCTGTCAATGGTTCTCTAAAAATAAACAAGCCCACCGGAAAAAACTTTATCTGCTGTCAGTCACTAGGTTAGCTGGAGGCAAGACAAACCTCTCAGTGACTGACATGGTGAATGGTTCAAATAGGTGATGATGCCGAAAAGTCCTCCTCAGTTATGACTCATATGCAGTGAGCCGACTTTCTTAAGAATGACATCTGCATTTCTGTTTCCTGTAGGACTCTGTTATGCAAAAGACTTCCCAGAACTTCAGGCAGTGATTTTAGGTTGGCTACTTATCTAAGGGTCAAGTTTTTTTGTCTTAATGCATTGCAAGGAGCGTAAGACAGGAAGGACAACACTGGGCAGAAGAAACTGCAGTCAGTAGCATGTCCAAAGATGAGCACCAGAACCCGGCACGTAGACATCTCTGCTAACTTCCATCGTAGAGATAACTGACATTTAAAAGAAATGGGTCCTGAGTCATTCTGTTTCTCTGCGTTAAGTCATGCATATATTTAAAATATGTCAGAACTGCCAAGGTGAGAAAAAAAAAAGATCAGTGTTCACAGGCAAAAAGAATGATGATTTGAGAGTTACTTCTTATGAGTGGGAGTTTCCAAGGTCTATGGGAAGGGAAATGATTAGGAGGAATTATTTTGACACTAGAGATGGGCAGAAAACAAGAATGAGTTTAAAACTTGATTCTTGTTCAGTTGTGAAGCAAATGCTTTTGTGCATTCGTTTGATGCTTCGTTATGTCCACAAAGGTGGAGAGGTAGCAAAGCGGCTGCCCAGTCATATCTTCAGTGGATTCAGAGCAGATTCGAAGTGGATTCAGAACAGATTTGGATGGGATTTGGAGAATCAACTGGTGGCAGGGATTCGAAGCGGATTTGAACATGGTTTGATGAACATTCACAGTGTATTCATTCACAGTGGATTCAGATCCTACCATATTTGAAGTGGCTGTCTCTCCATGAATGCAAATTTTGTTTGCATTTGCTTCAACACAAAGCAAACTAAAAAAACGATCTGCACGTCCCTTCCCTTTGTGGTAGTTTCTATTCTGTTTTCACTAGCTGAGTCTGATTGCATCTAGAGTCATCAGTCTATGAAATTTACTTTTAGACGAGTGGTGACAGCAACCAGCCTGGATACCTTTAAGGAAGGATGAGATAAATGCATGGAGGACAGGTGTATCAATGGCTGCTATAATGGAGGCCTAGATATTGCCTCCAGGCTGGAGAGACAGGCAAGGTTCCTCTACAGGACACTTGCAGGGATTCAAGAGCAGGTGAAGGTTTTGCCTTTGTCTTCTGCTTGAGATGCCCAGAAGCAATTGGTGGGCCACTACGTGAGACAAGATGTTAAACTAGATCGGCTGTGGCCTGATCTAGCAGGGCTCCTCTTATGTTTTTAATGCAGACTAGTTAAGTCTGCACACTTAGCAATGGTGACAAGGTGGAAGAGTGGGAGAAAGCACTTGAGGGTACAAATAATAGTGCTTATGATAGGCTGTGTCCCTTATGAGTATGGGGTCAGGTTGACCCTACTGTCTTCAAGGATTTCTATGTTACTCTAATGTTGCCATGAAGATCCTGCCATTATGTGAATTTATATTAGTAGAGCAGTTGCTCTCCTAGGTGCTGCACACTTTTTACCTGTTTTTAATTTTGTTTTTTTAATGCATTTTAATTGTTATAAATTCATCCTAAGAGTACAGCACAAAAGTATAAATGTCAATAATAACTTTGTTTTTGGTTTTGAGACCATTTTGTGCTTCTAGTCAAATGTAAAGTGTTTGCTTCTGTTCTTGCCACCCTGGCTTTAGCATTTGAGTTGAGTTTCACATTTGTGCATGATCATTCCTATCTGGCAGCTGGGTCATTTAATTATTTAGTAACATGCTTATAAACCTGCAATTTAATCACATGCTTTCCTGAAGAACCGGTGCTTTAGTGAGCCATAAATGACAACCCTATGACACTCAAGCTGTATATTTTTCCTGAGGTGTCATTCTAATAGCAGAAAGGCTGTTGCATATGAAATGCACAGATTCTTTTCTCTAATGAACAGATTTTTAAGTAGCTTCAAACCAAAGAATGGCTTTGGAGCCAAGCAGAATATCATCCAGTCCCATAGCTGCCCCCAAGACAGCTTTCTGAAAAATCTTTTCAGCAGCCCCTTGCCTTCCATGAAAAATTAGCATATCTCATTAGCACATCAGACAGCCTCATTTAGAATGTGACACATGCACAACAGTCCCATGTTTGTCATTGGAGTTAGAGGATACCCAACCACCTGGTCAGAAATCTGGAATCAAGGCATTAACTAGGTGATTGGCTGTCCATCTAGCCCAGCATCCTATCAGTGACCTACCAGTTCCTTCCAGGCATCTCAAGCTGAAGACAAAGACAAAACCTTCATGTGCTCTCGAATCCCTGCAAATGGCTTTTAGAGGCATCCTGCCTGTCTCTCCATGCTGGAGGAAGTACCTAAGCATACGTTCTAGTAGCCATTGACTTCCACGAATTTATCTAATCCTTTCTTAAAGCTATCCAGCTTGTTGCTGTCACCAACTCCTAGTACACTTGAAGAACTTTGGTGTGGAAGAACCATCATGTTCTAGAAAATTGATTTCATTTTCATACTACTATTACATAGAAAATTCTTCCTAACATACAATTAACTTCTGATCCAACCTCAAATTAAAGCCATGTGAGGCAACAGAAATCTCTCTTTATCTTAAAAAAATTAAGGCAGTCCTTGAGAGTTGTAATACCTTGTAGTAGTATTAGTACTCCAGAGAGTGTAGTGGTTTTAGAACACCATGTAGTACTACTGCTAGATTCATGGGCTCTAGTTCCTTGCTTCTGCTAGTAATCCAGGTTTAGAGTCTTGCCACATCCGTCCGTCCATGTCTTTTCACCTTTCTTTGGAACTGTCAATGTAGTTTTCAAAAGATTAAAGAACAAAGCATCAATTACTGTGAATTATAACTAGTTCAGGAACTGGCAACATGAAGGAACACATGCAAGAAGATGCTTGAAGAGCAAAATGACTATTCCAGAGAATTCTTGAAACAAAACTGATTCTGATTCTTGCCAAGAGAGTTATATCAGTTCTCCTTTGTGTTGCTTTCCAGAATCTAGGACTCGCTGCACCTGAGGAATATGCATGTCTGTGAATATTCTAGACCATGTAGCATGGCTTAGTTACTACAGGCCACACTGGAGCAGGCTACCAGTAGCCCACTTCAAGAACGGTCTTTACTGAGACCTGCTGTTGCCTCTGAAGAGTTTACATACCTTTCCTTGCAAGAGACAATGCAGAATATAAGAAAGATCCCAGCACTGCCTCCTTCTGCCAAATGTCCTGCAAACTCAAGCTTGCCTACATTTCTGACAAGGTGCATACATGCATCACTTTTCTAGTTTTCTTGTCCCCTTTTTTTTCACATGCAATCTCATATACAGCTCACCAGACATGCACGCAGGTGGGGGTTATCACAGGAAAACCAGCATAGCCTAAGCCAGGGAACATTTTCCTCCAGCTACAATTCTGCATGGCCACATTTTCAGAGACGCAGGAGGTGGTCCAAGAAGTTGGCCATTTTCTGTGTCTGCACAAACAAGTCCATTCAGAGAGACACCAATGTAATGTGACAGAAAAGTCTGTATGGTGTCGGTGGCCAAGTCATGGAAAGTGGGGAAAGCATTCTGATAGCAGTTTCCATCCTTTTATGGTCAGATGGTACCTAAATAAGTTTGGGACTGAGAAATCTCTGTGCCCTTGGAGCTTCTCCATGGTGCCATTATGGTACTCAGTGGATCCTGCTCTAGCTACTGAATGCAGCTCGCAGAAAATTAGTGAGCAGCCACAGAAGAGAGCAGGAAGAGCAGAGGAACCACCAGTGTGCCTGTGGATACATTACTTTGATGTGAATTGGCAATGAAGAAAGTTCTTAAATGGTCAGCTGTGCAGTTTGCTCAACGATCCTACTTTGTTGCAGACCACAGCAGCCAACCTTGGAATCAGCTGAAGTTTCTTTCTCCTTTCATTTTCTCCCTACCTGCTCTTTCCCTTTTTAAGCTGCATCCTCTAGTGATGCAATGGCTAACAACACTAGGTTGGAACCCAGAAGTCTTTTGGTTCAAATTCCAATTTTGCCATGGAAACTCATTAGATTTTGCAAAACATTTGAGTGCCTCAGGAACGTCAGAGGGTGGTGTAAGAGTGCGATGGATAATCTAGAATGTTTCTGGATGTGCTTTACTCTGGATTATCTAAATAATCCAGAGCAGGATGCCTCTAGGGCCATTTTCTGGGATTCAAGAGCAGCTGAAGGTTTTGCTTTTGTCTTCTGCTTGAGATGCCATTAAGCAATTGGTGGGCCACTGTGTGGGACAGGGTGCTGACCTAGATGGGCTGTGGCCTGATTAAGCAAGGCTCCTCTTAGTGTGGATTAAGTAAGTGCTGTCTGGGGGGATGAAAATGGGGCTACGGTGAGGTTGCCTCAGATACGTGAGGCAACCCTACTGAGGCAGTGATGCAATGGCCCCATCTGAACAGGGCTATGTTATATTATGGCCTGATGTGTGTTGGTGGGTTTTTTTGTATGCTTCTTTATCTTTATTATTATAAAACAAAAGAATGGTGTACATGAAGGGGAAGCTACTATAGCATCTTGCCATGCCTGCTAGATTCAAGCAGAGATCTCCCAGCATGGTTTCGCTTACTGGAATGATTTCCCATTGCATTATTTTGGCAGCAGCTTCCAAGTGCTCCCTGTGCTCTTGTCTCACTCTCATTTATTTTCTTCATATGCTACACAAAATCCAAGGTGTCAGGAAAAGTAACACAAAAGGACCTCGCCAGATTTCTTGGTATGGATTCAAAGTAAAAATACTGCTGGATATTTTGCATTATTTTTTGCTGCAAATTATGTAACCAATAGAACACACACAACAACCCCATGATTCCTTCAGGGCTGTCTGGAAGTCCAGCTGCAATGCTAAGAAGGTCTCAGCACTTTAAGTATGGTTGGCAGTAGACTGGGAGAACTTTCCCCTAGCGCTGAAGAACCCTTCAATGCTTCTGCAGTTTGAAGTGACAAAGCCTTGTTGATTTCTTTGCAGTAAGAAATCAGCAGTTACGTGGAAACACTGCAAAACTCTTTTTGAACGTTACTTCTTGAGGGGAGAGAGGGAGATAAACAATTTTTAAAAAATCTGAGAAAAATCTGGTGTTCCTTAACAGAAGTTGATAGTGTTTCTGCACTGGGCCTTATTCCAGATTATATCCCAGAATAGTGACCTGCCTTCCACATGCTGGGGGAAATTACGGCAGGCCCCATCCACTGGCCAGCTCAAAGACCATGTAGATTATCTATTTCTCTTTAGCAGGGCATTCAGTGTCACTCTGTTATTTAAGAACCATCTAATCTCCAGTGGTTAGATTTTCTTTTCCCAGATAAAAAATATCCATTTCCCAGATAAAAGAAACCGTGTCTTATCTTTAAAGCAAAGATAAAAGAAATCCAGGGTTCAAATACTGACTTTTATATTTAAATATGCATTGAAAGGCTAGAAATTCTTTCTCTGGCTCCCTCTGCTGCATACATTGACCCAGAATAAAGGGAATTTGCCTCGGAAGTAGAATATGGATAGGCGTGTTCCTTTCATGGGTCTAGGTTTCACCCATTTTTTTCAGTGAAAAGCATTGATAAAAAAGGACTAAAGGATGTTTCTGAAAATATTGAATTTTACATGACTTAAGAAGAATGTTCAAACACAAAAATAACAGTGAAACTTGAAGGTGACCTAAGCAATCCCAGTTTGGGAAAACAATAATATCTTTGGAAATTGATCCATTCAAATATTAACCTCTTTAGGTTGCATTGATTTCAGAAGTGAAATAGTGATAAACGTCCTTTTCTTTAAAATCAGTAATATGAGCTAGGAAATTCTAGGAGTGTGATTTAACTTCTTGAAGAAAATCATGCAGTTTATCTTTTATAATGGGGTTACAATTAAAATGCCTTATTTAATTTGCTATGACATTCACAGACTCCAAAGTGGTGATTGTGGTTGTGAGTAAAATATGAAGTCTGTTTAAGTTTCATAGTAACTGGATAGGTGTAAAAATATTGAGAAAGCAATATATATATTCGGGGTTGATAAAAGAAAAAATTGGAGAAAGGTGTCGATACCGTTTATATAGATAGTTTGAAATATGAGGGACATCACAACACCTGAAAAAAAATGTCCTTTATAAGACTAACTTGATTAGGACTATTACTACTATCAATATCAATAATAACAATAGCAACAACAACAATAATGTCATCATCTCAATTCTTGATTACCAAATATTCAAAATACAACTGGGCAATTGAGAGAGGAATGAGGCAAAGTAGGGAGGGAATAAAGATAGATTTCCTTTCCTTTTCTTTGTACTTTTGGCTTTGTGGATATTTATGTAGATATCTAAACATGTTAATGTTCTCTATCATTAATATTAGTACAATTATTTTAAAATAATAACTGAGTAAGTGGTAGCATACTGGAGGGAGGGAGGGAGGAGAGAGGAACGGATGGACAGACTGTGGTGACTACTGCTAAAAACAATTAATTATGGAACTTTGGAGTTAATTTCACCCAATCCTTCCTGAAATCTTTTTATTCTCTCCTGTATTTCATGGGACGAAAATCACTTAGTTTGGATTTGTTTTTATATCCCTGGATCTTTCTTTTATCCAGATGGTACATTTACTACTAGATAGCTGGATAGCTTTAAGAAAGAATGGAGAGACAGGCAGGATGCTTCTAAAGACCAGTTGCAGGACATCTACAACAGGTGAAGTTTTCCTTTTGTCTTCTGCTTGAGAATGCTCAGAAGTAAATGGTGGGCCACTTACAGATAGGATGTTGGACTAAATTTTCTCTGGCCTGACTGAGCAGGAATCATCTTACATCCTTAGATGCTTTACCTGACAGTCCTTGCTGTCTTCTGTTTCCTGAGGGATATGTGCAACATGTGAATCTTGCCTACTTTGGTGTAGCCAGTTTGGTGTAGTGGTTAGGGAGCCAGACTCCTACCTGGGAATACTGGATTTGATTCCGCCCTCCCCCATGAAGCCAGCTGGGTGACCTTGGGCTAGTCACAGCTGAGCTCTCACAGCACCACCCACCTCACAGGGCGTCTGTTGTGGGGAGAAGAACAGAAGGTTTGTCAGCCGCTTTGAGTCCCCTTAAATGGGTGAGAAAAGCAGAGTAGAAAAGCCAACTCTTCTTCTTCTCTTCTTTCTAGGCATTGGCTGCCATTATAAGCTTCTTCCTGGGCAGGACTGTAGCACACATCAATGCACACCTGTGTGTGCTGCAGCACCACTCATAAATGGGCTTACAATGATGGTAATGCCAAATCTGGAAAGTGTATAAGCCATCCTAAGCATCATGAGAAAATAGGGTCGGTTGTAGATAAGATTAAGTGAATGAATACATGTGAAGCAGCTAAAAAGAAGTTATACCAGGGGCCAGAACAGAAGTGGTGAGAGGTGAATTCCACTGCACTAGTCTTCTGTATAATGATTATATACCTCTACATTAGGTAACCATGGGGGGGGGGGAGGAACCGGGGCACTTCTAAGGCCATCTGCTGGGACTCAAGAGCAGGAGATTTGTCCTTGTCTCTGCTTGAGATGCCCATGAGCATTCGGTGGGCCACTGTGTGCGACAGGATGCTGGACTAGATGGGCTGTGGCCTGATCCAGCAAGGCTTCTCTCATGTTCTTATGAGACATATATGAAGAAATGGAGAGTGCACTCAACTTTTGAGCTGTAGTGTACAGCAGAGTGCCACACAATTTACTAGCTACCGATGGTATAAAGTAAGACAGCAGGAACAGGTGGAAGAAGACCCCTGACTGTGACCCAGGACCACCCAAATAATCCTAGCCACTGATGATGGCGATGTCTGGTATAGTTGCTCTTTTGCTTTTATGGCTCTTTAAGCCTGATAATGCTTTATTAAGAAAAAAGGTGCGTAAGTGCTTGTTTGGCATGGTCAGGGATCTGGACTTCTTGGAAGGGAAGCGAATGAGACCAGATCACCACCTAGAACCTGTGTTTTCTTGGCTTCACACAAATCTTTTCCCGAGCTTAGTCAGAGGATTACAAGCAGATGCTTCCATGGTAATGTATGTACACAATGTTCACTGCCAGAATGGTCAGCCAAGAATGCAGGCTTGATTGAAGCCCTTCCTGGCTGCATCACTAATGTGATCATTCTGTTTCCTGGAAGGATGCCCAAACAGAAAGGTTAACCAATCTGAATGTCAAAGTTTATTAAATATCTCTCTTTATGTTCACATTTGAAGTTTTTTGAAAAATGGTCTATGTGAACCTATCACGCCTATTCCCAGCAAGGATTCTGCCACTTCTTTGTGCAGATGCACCTATATATGTGACATTTGTTTTATTTTTCTTGCTTCTGCTCTGTCCTGGCTGGGAGAACAGGCCATCTCCTAATTAAGCATGAAGCCAAAGGATACATCCTATGAAGCACACTTTTTTTTTTTGCTTCATTTAATGGCTAATTGAACCGATGTTGTTATTGTAATTAGATCTTAATTTGAGAGAGATGTTTACTTTGCTGCCTTGGATTCTTGACTGTTACTGTGTGCAGTGTAATTTATCTAGTTCATGAAATATATGGAGCAAATGAAGATAAAAATGTTCAATAATCTCATATAAAAACAGTTGATGATAGATAGATAGATAGATAGACAGACAGACAACCATTCAAAGTTCAGAACTATCCCCTACAAAGTAGGCAAGCTGCCCACCTGGTACTAAAGTGACGACCATTCCCTCCCAAGGGAGAGGAACTGTTTTGAACTAAGAGGTTTCCGACCTTGATGGTTTTCCATGAGACTGAAGATGGCTCTGGAAGTCAGCCATTTTCAGTCTGACAGACAACAGGACAAGTGACATGGTAAGACTACCTCCAGTAATTTGTCTCCTCTACTGCCATCGTTATACATGGTGGCAGAGGACATAATCTGCCTTTAGCATCCTATCCATTTAGGGTACCACTGTGGGCAGATTTTGTGTCTCAGAGACATCCTCTCACCCTGATGTGGGTGGGCATGTTTGCCTGCTAGGACACAAGGGCATTCAAGAATCAAGAGGTGCCTATTTTCATTTGTGTAGATCATTTCTTTAGCTCATTTTTCTTTGTAAAGTTCTTTTTTGTCTGACAGTCTGGTATGATGGCCAGATGAACAGGACTCCTGGCCCATTAATATTTGCATAGAAGAAGGAATTGAATGTTAAATAGGCAGATGAAATAAAAGTAACCACAAAAGAAGGCTAGAGTTACATTGAAAGGGAGATGGAAGAAAAGAAGATGAAATAGGATATGGGAAACAGGAGGAAGTGATGTAGACAGAGGAATAAAGAAGTAGAAATATTTAATTTGAATCTAGATTGAAAGATTGAAAGACAGAGAGGTAGGTATGTCCTATGGCACATACTGTTATGTTAGGGGTGATATATAATGTGATGCAATATAACATATAAATCTAATATTGTATTATGTTATGATGAGTCTTGGGGTTTGTTTGTAAAGACCATTGTAAGAGCTTTCTTTTATTAACATGTTACTATTTGAAAGAGTTTGGAGAGACAGGGGGACTATTCACACTTACATGTTAGGCACAAATCAGGGCATTCTGGGATACTCTGTCCACATGTCATGCCTCTGTCCCAGAGCACTCCAGAGTGCCCGGATCCTCCATAACTGTGGAGCAGTATCAACTGTGATAATCACAGCAACGGCCTGGCGTGCAGCAGAAGTTACCATCCTGGATGGTTCAGGATGGACCAACAGCACCGTAAGAGGCCAAGAAGCACTAGGGAAGGGCTGCCTGCCTCCTACTGCTGCTTAGTTTTGGAGTATGGGGAGAACAGTAGGATGTACTGTTCTTCCTACGAAGCTTCTTAACTCCAAAGAAAAGGTAGGCTGTACATTTTTTGCTTCTGTCTGGAGGCACCCTTAAACACAGCTGAGTGATTTTACAAGGCTAATTTCTTTTTTTTTTTGTCCATTTGTTTACTAAACTTTTAATAATAGTTCCAATTACACAGCATATACATCATTATGATACAAGACCCCATTCACTCCCTTTTTGCTTCTCCTTCCATTGCCAGTTCCTCCACAGCTACATCTATACAACTATATTTTCATTAATATAGATTAGACAAGGAAATCACAGAGAGTAGTTGATTTGGTCATTTAGAATCTCGTGCTTAAAACAAAGCTTTCCAGTTTTGCAGTACTTCTTTATGTATAGCTGATTGCTTCTGAGCAGCAATGTATTCTGTCATCATTAGCTCCCACACTATTTCCTGCCATGATTATTTTGTTATTTGCAAACTTCCACTGCCTGAATAGCATAAGAGGAGCTGTATATGGGTGTTTTTCCACTCAGCACTAGAGTACCCATTAAGGACCCATTAAGGACCCTTAATGGGTATTCTAGTGCTAGTGGAAAAACAGCCTGTACGTTTAACTGAATGAATGAGAAGCCCTGCTTTAAATCTAGGTAGGGATGCGCATGAATATTTGTAACACATGAAATTTGGGCATTCAAATTCAAATGGAATGTTTTGATACATTCATATGAAGCTTCGTATGGGATTCGAATGGGATTTGTATGCGTTCATATGGGATTGAACATTTGTATCAAATTCGAATCCTACTACATTCGAAGGGCCTCTATTAGAATTCAATACGAATTGATTAAAAAACCATTCCTGTACATCCCTAATCTCTCCCCTTTCATTTGATTCAAACCAAAGGGAGGAAGTGTTCAGCTTTGTGTGAAGACCCCCTGAATGTAGGGGGGTGACCTTCACATATGAATATTCATGGTTTGCATCCCATCTCACCCCTGCCACTCACATTTTGATGCCGCTGGCACCACAGTGCTGCCACCGTGCGCTCATCAGAGGCTTAATGGGCCTCCTGGACGTACATGCACACAGGTGGAAGGTACCTCCATCTGGGAATAGTGGAGAATTGCATGAGATTTCCCATGATTTGTGGGAAACAGCATGGGATTTTCCATGATTCCTGAATGGGGCAGCCTCTCCAGCTGCGTGCACACCTCCAGGAGGCCTGGGTTGAGCTTCTGAGGTGGGCGTGATGGCAGTTACAGTGGCGACGATGATCAAAATGGAAAGTAAGGGGGTGTGGCCATGGGAGACGTGAAGTGGGCAGATCCAGCCACATCAAAGCTTCTATGAACCTTCTACGAAGGCCTGATACATTTGTCTTGCACATGAGGGGGGGGGGCTACAAATGTAGACCCCTTTCAATTTCTGCATGAAGTGTTGAAGCTTCGAATTCAAATGCAAACATTTTTTGCTCACTCCAAAATCTTATTCAAACTAACTTAGGCTTTCCTTAACTTTAAACCTTGTACTGGTTTTGGTGTAGTCTGATGCAGTTTTAATATGTTCGTTTTTAAATGTTGTGAGCCGCCCAGAGACCCTTGGGCGTTGGGCGGGATATAAATGTAAATATAAATAATAATTGAGGGCAGTCCTTACTACAGTTGAAGCCTGCAACAAACTGTCAAAGCGCTCTCTCCACAGCTATCAGTTTGTCTAAACTGGTACCCAATGTGGTCTGAACCTCATGTGTGTTATCATCTAAGAGCCCTGACTTGGCTAAAAACTCAAAGGGGATTGGGCCATATTTATCTGTTCTGAGGACTTCATAGATCACTCCCAATTCTTGCCAAGGAAAGGAGGGCGGGGGGTTATTTAGGAAAATGGTTAAGAGCAAAGATCAAGGTTCATTCTTCCAGAGCTCAGCAGCAGGAAACAGGATAAAATTCAGTTGTTTTTGTCTCACTCTTAACTTATACTTTAATGTGATTTCAACACAGCTGAATCTGAATTAATGCACAGCAAAACCTGTGAGCCAGTTTGGTCCAGTGATTAGGGAGCTGGACTCTTATCTGGGAATACTGGGTTCGATTCTACCTCCCCCATGAAGCCAGCTGGGTGACCTTGGGCTAGTCACAGCTCTCTTCTGAGCTCTCACAGCCCAACCTACCTCACAGGGTGTCTGTTGTGGGGAGAAGAATAGAAAGCTTTGTCAGCCGTCTTGAGTCCCCTTAAATGGGTGAGACAAGCGGGGTAGAAAAGCCAACTCCTCCTCCTCCTCCTCCTCCTCCTCCTCCTCCTGTACGTAGTTCAGATGTTCTGCCAAGACTGAAAAGTAGAGGAGTAGAGAAGCTAATAGTTTACACACACGGTGAGGATGCCTTTGAATGCATTTTGATTCAAAAGAAATTTTCATACCCTCTAAATCCTTCTGACACTGTTTCTGAATCTTTTCCCTTCTGGTTTTCCTGCATCTCATCATTGTGGTTTTCAGGGCATCCTTATTAATCTCTCAACCTTTTGTATTTGGAACCACGTACTGGACAAGACTATATAGTGGAATTTTTAAGCTCTGTCCTGGTGTATGTGTATTTTACCACCAGCATTCTTCTTCAAACCAGTTGGAATCATTCCTCATAGTGCTTTGAATCTAGATGGCCAAATGGGACAATCATCGAGGAACTTCTAGCTCTAAATCCAGAACTGGCATCAAAAGACTAAACTTTGTGAGGAAAAAAGTTAGCGACTGAAGCTAGTAATGCTATGCTCAAGGGCCCTTTCTGCACTGGGCCTCATTCCACATCTCAGAATAGAGATTTGCCATCAACATGTTAGTGCAACCTATGGCAATCCCCAGGCAGGGTCTTTTGTAGTCTGCACCAGCATGAGGATGGATGGGTCCCTAGTTTGAGATATAAACCAGAATAAGGCCCAGCGCTGAAAGGGCAAAGGTCTCTCTACTATGGTACCCTTTTCTGGGTGTATCTGCGTGTTTCATTTCAATCATATCCCATATCGACCTGTATGTACCTTAAGATCCGGAGGGGAGCCCCTCCTAGTTGTACCACCACTCTCGGCAACAAAAGGGGTGGCCACTCAGGAGAAGGCCTTCTCAGTGATGGCCCCTAGGCTATGAAATACTCCCCCTTTTGAGGTGCGTGTATCACCTTCACTGTACATGTTTAGGAAGGCAGCGAAGAGGCATCTGTTGCCCTGGCCTTTGGCTAAATGGGGATATATTTTCCCTTCCCACTTGCAGACGCTGTTGTTTTAAAGTATACTGTTGTTGTTTTAATATGTTTGATTTTAAATGTTCTTACCCACCCTGAGACCTCCAGATGTAGGGTGGGATAAAATTGCAAGCCAGCCAGCCAGCCAGCCAGCCAGCAAATAAATAAATAATGAGGTGGCTTTCAGATCTTCTCTTCTCCACTTCTATCTCTCATCACACACTGCTGCATTTTCCTCCAGTGCATACCACCATTGCTGAAAACATTTGAGGGACTCCACCTGGGCTTCTGCCTGCCAGCCCATCCCTCTTCAACAACTTAAAAGAGCTGGGGAAGAAGAGAAGGATGCTGGACTCCACCTGGGCTTCTGCCTGCCAGCCCATCCCCCTCCAGCAACATAAAAGAGCTGGGGAAGAAGAGAAGGCTGCTGGACTCCACCTGGGCTTCTGCCTGCCAGCCCATCCCCCTCCAGCAACTTAAAAGAACAGGGGAAGAAAAGGACGCTGGACTCCACCTGGGCTTCTGCCTGCCAGCCCATCCCTCTTCAACAACTTAAAAGAGCTGGGGAAGAAGAGAAGGATGCTGGACTCCACCTGGGCTTCTGCCTGCCAGCCCATCCCCCTCCAGCAACTTAAAAGAACAGGGGAAGAAAAGGACGCTGGACTCCACCTGGGCTTCTGCCTGCCAGCCCATCCCTCTTCAACAACTTAAAAGAGCTGGGGAAGAAGAGAAGGATGCTGGACTCCACCTGGGCTTCTGCCTGCCAGCCCATCCCCCTCCAGCAACTTAAAAGAACTGGGGAAGAAGAGAAGGATGCCGAACTCCATCTGGGCTCCTGCCTGCCAGCACTTCCTCACCACCACCCTCCGCTTGCAGCCCATTTAGGAGTAACAGAGGACAAGAAGCATGCTCTGCCTGATGGGGTTTTCTCCCTTCTGGCACTAAATATTAGCGTGGAAAGGCATTGTGTGTGTGTGTGTAATTTTAGATAGTACCGTTCTAATATTCCTCTCATTGTTCAATATTGTTTTAAATTTTGGGTGCGTCTGTGTGTGTGTGTGTGTGTGTGAGACTAGCCAGCCTCCAGACAATACTTTTCTTCTTAACTATTATACAATGTTTTATTTGTTATAGTTATGCTATATATTGTTTGCTTATGTAAATTGCCGTAGGGAACAGTTGTCTTGACTTAAGTTGTTGATTATATTTGCTTTTTTAAAAATGTAATGGCTGTATTTTGCTTTGTATTTTGATATATTGGTTGTATTTTGCTTTGTATTTGGTTTCCATTTGTTGTGAACCGCCTTGGGCAAGAGTTTGTTTTGGAAAGGCGGTATATAAATAAAAATGGAATGGAATGGAATGGAATGGAATGTCACAGAGGTAATGAAATGCTACGCTGCTCATTATAGAACAATATGGCTTTAAATGATTTCATAAACCTATGATGCTCACTTGCATTGTTATCAATTCCGAATGACTTCACCAAAAGTCAGAACTGGGGAAGGGGAATCAGTGAATATTAATTCTGATGAACTTTAAAGACAGTCACATGGAGTGCGATCTCAAATCAAAGTGCCTGACTTTTTTCTTCAAAGGGAGTTGGCCCAGTGGCTGTCATTAAAAGGTTTCTAATCTCCAAAGCTTCAGACTGGAGAAAGGATTTTTAAAAGTGGAAACATGCTCATTTGTCCATAAATTCATATAGCCACAAAGAGGTAACAAGTAAGGTGCCCAGCAGTGTTGAAATCATAATTTATGGATATACAGTAGTTGGACTCAAAACAATGCCAGCGAAATATTAAATCTGATATAGATTTTAATCAAAGCAAGTTTTGATTAAAATAAATGCATGTGGATTTCTATATCGATTACTTCAGTTTCAGGCACAATGAATTAAGTCAATGTTAAAGTTGAAAACATTGATTTTTTTAAAAAATGCTGCTTCGCTTTGAAGCTACTTTATATATATATTTATATATTAATGAAGGTCTCTCTTGCATCAGCCTCAGGTGGCAAACTCCAGCAGATGAGTCTCCTTTTTTATAGCAGACAGGTGGCAAAATTGGCATCAAATGCACAGAGTTTGGACCTTCAGTCAAAATTGTATTGAGCCTGGCTGTAGACCAAAGCTGCTGAAAGAGCAGAATCAAATGGACGATCCTATACTTATGAGATCATGAGTCAAGCAGAAGATGAAAACTTAAATTCTTTTTTCAATGGCACTAACTAAATCTCATTGATTTACACAGTATTCCAGCTGCCTAACTGCATCCAAGTTGGCAATCAGATTAATCTTCAACAACAGAAGGAATCACTAGGAACAAATAATGCTGATGGCATAGGACTGAATAGGAGATTTTAAAAAAATTCCTGAAAAATCAAGGGAGCATCCAATCAACCCAGGGGTCAACATGGGCCTTCCATGTGTTGGAACATTATTAACTCCTTGGGCAATTGGTCCCACCCCTCAATTGTAATGGTCTCTTCTTTCAGAAATTCCCCTTTCCATTTTTTTCCATGGGGATTTTTTTTAAACTGAGAAACAAAAGCCTGCCACTGCATGCCTCTACCCACAAGCAACAAAGAACACAAAAATACATGATTTTAAAACAACTTGTAAAAAAAAAACTATTTTCCCCTTTTATTTCACCTAAGCTGAACATCTGCTATCTACAGTATGTGTTTGCTTGAGCTTTGAAACAGGAGTAGTTCCAAAGAAGATTCAGTGGCTAATTCAAGGATGACTTACCTGCATATTTTCCCACCTTGGCCAAGATCTTAGACTCATGCTGACCCACAGAGATACTGGTACAGGATACCGAGGCCCTGGTCACACAAGTCTAAGACAGGATGACCTCTTCATTAATTCAATCTGAGCTTGTACGAGTGCTGGTCACACCTAGATTGTTATAGGTCATCCTCATGCCATCTCTGCCTTGGGTTGCATTGGTCACACCTTTCTCCAAGATCGACCTGAGCCTCCTCTTGGCTCTCCATCCCCTTTCTGATTGGATGCAAGGCACACTTCAAACTGTTCTTCAAGCAGATAATCAAATGCACCCAAGCTTGATTACATTTCAAACACTTAAATTGAACATAAAGGGAGTTTGGTTAAAAAAAACAAAGAATACTTTGTACCCCTTTAGTTTGATACAGACTATGTTTGAATGGAGCCATCTACCACTTATTGGCCAATGTATCCAATAAAGCATCTTCTGCTACCTTGTCCCAACTGTGGCAGCAGGAAGAGCCTAGCAGGAATTGTGCTGTCCCATTAGTAGGCATTATTGCCATCTGAGATGCCGCCATCTTCTGATAATACTATTTTGCCTCCCTCAATGGAGGAGCCCTAGAGCACTATGCTAAAGAACTCTCTCCTCATTCCAAAATGGAGAAGAGGAGGCATCCTGCCAGGTGGCGAACATGGCACCTTCCTCACACATTATGGAAACCAATCTTCTGTGGAGGTGTGACCTGAAGTTGCCTCCAGACAAGCCTTTGGAGGGGCAGCTTGTGGCTGACCATATGGTAATCAAGCTGGGTTTAAGTAAATAGCCTGTCCACATGACTAGGGCTCTGGATGAGCCTTTCCCAACTTCTCAAAAACAGTATGGCAGAACAGTGCCCAGTACTCCTGCTGATTGATGCATTATGCCAGCCCAAAAAATGCCTAAACACTGGATCCCAGATGACTTTTTTTGGAAGAGGTGCCTAGAGAATAGAATTTATTGCTGTCCAATCATTCCGTCCCTTCTAGGTCTTAGGGTGGGAACTGGCTCCAAGTGGAGCCTGGCCATTTGCATGCCCTTAACCCTGGGTAATCCTGTATGTTATGCAAACAGACTGAAGTTGAAGTCAGCTATAGCCTGCCAGTGATAACGTTTTTCTTCATGGGACCGCAGTTGCCACAGTCAGTAGCAATTCCACTATGATCACTTGGCCAGCTCATGCAAGGTTAACTATTAACTTCTATTGATTGCAATCCATTAGGACTAGAACCTGAAGGGAGAAAGAAAGCATTTTGGGGACAAGGCAGCAATGTAATTTGCTAAATCACTACACACAGCTTCCGTCATGGACATAATTCAGAGCCCTGGAATGTTCTTTGCAAGGGACCTTGACTGACACATGAACTCCATTCCTTTACTCTAAGTAGACCAGTATTTTGTTGTATTAGAAAATAGGACAAAAAGAACTTATAGTTTCACTACTCTCACTCTCCTATTGCATGATGGAATGGTTGCTATGGAGAAATATTTATGTGTTGCAGAAACACATTTCTTTTCCTGGGCTAGTGATCTAGGGGTAAGCAATTTTAAAAACCCTTCCTTCTCAACAGGGATGAGGCATAGAATATTTCTGCAAGGACTGTCAGAAGGGTCAAATTTCACACCTACAGTATTTGCCATATGTAGGACATACTCCCCCCCCCAAATACACCTAAAATATGGGGTACATCCTATGCATCAGTATTGCCAGATAGAAAGTGCCAGAAAAATGTTCCCACCCTCAACCCCACCCAGCCCTGTCCGTATTCATTCTCTCATCATCTTCCCTCTCTCTCCTCTCTTTCTCCCCCTCACTCCTGTCCTGATGTGCAGGGGCAATGGCAGTGGCAGCGTGCGGTAGGTGCTTGGGCAATCACTTGGGTGGGCAGATAGGCGTTGTGCATACAGCACACGTGGGGAAGTGGGCGGTGTCATCCCTTGTGCAGATGTGCTATAATCAGAGCGAGCTGCATGAAAAATACCTATGGCTGAAGGGAAGAGAAGAGAGAGCAGGATCCACTGCTCTGGGATGAGGTGTCAGGGACCTTTGTTGCTGGTCTGGATGATGGCAAGTAGTGACATGAGAAATGTAGAAAATCATTTTTTTTCTTTTAAATACATATAAAAGTGTGTGTGTTACTTTACGCCAGCAAATACAGCACTTTAAATTTCCTAAGCTTTATTTTGCCTACTGTGGACCAAAGGGAGACTTCCAATACTAGTTTCACTCCTTGTTCTCCAACTTGGTAGTATCAGTACATTGCTAATTGTTGCAGCCTTTGTTGCAGTTCTAATTCTATTTAGGAGTCCCTCATGGCTAATATTTAGATACCAATCAAAATATACATGAATTCAGTATATTCACAGCATAGGAATTCACTTTTGTAAATCACACATTCCTATCTTGTCTGGGAAACAAGACATTCTAAAATATGTAAATGAGCCAGATAACTTGTCTAGCCAATTTGTTTGGTGCTGCTGTGTTGTAAGGACTCATATATGGTACATTGCTTCAAGGTTGTATGATGAAGTGCTCCAGACTGGGTTTGTGTTCACATGTAGCAAAAGAAGTCCCTCAAAAGTTCTCTGGAGATGGTTGCATGAGGCCTTGAGTTCTCATAATTCACCTTTACCAGACTAAATTGTTCAGGTAAGGGAGGGAGGGGCAGACTAATCTGTGAATGTTCCCACCTTTCAACCATCTTGAAGCTATCATGGGGTGCGTCTCCATGGTCTCTTTTTGCTTCCCTCTTGTGTCGAATTTTTAAAATGTGGGTTGTAATTTGAAATAAAGCATCCCCATGTGGTTTGGGGCAATGCGGATTTAAAACATACTTTCCTGTCTCCATGTAAACCGCTTTTTGTGAGCCCGCATCTTTTTCTCCCCACCCCCACCCCCCGCCAGCTGCAGAGATGAAAGGCAAAAATCTCAATTGAACCTCCAGAACACAAAATCATCCTTTTGCTTGGCTGCCAAGAGTTAAAAGCAGTTACTGAAAGCAGCTTATTCTCTCCATAACTAATGCTTGCAACATAGTTATACGCAAAACTGAAAGCAGGCTCCCTTCAGCTGTCAAATTCAGCTGCCTGCATTCACCTAATGCAGAGGTGTCAAACTCAATTTTGCAGAGGGCCATATATTAAATTGAGAATGTGTAGGCGGGCCGGATTCAAATAAAAAAAATGTACTGAATTATTATAACATTTTATTTATTTATTTAATTATATAGTATATAATATACGGTTGTTCTCCTCACAACAGGCACCTTGTGAGGCAGGTGGGGCTGTGAAAGCTCAGAAAGAGAGCTGTGACTCGCCCAGGTCCCCCAGCTGGCTTCATAGAGAAAGAAGAAGAAGAAGAATTGGCTTTTCTACTGTGCTTTTCTCACCCATTTAAGGGGGCTCAAGGCTGCTGACAAAGCTTTCTATTCTTCTCCCCACAACAGAATGCTGGCAGCTAGAGCCCGTGGTGGTGGTGGGAGGGAAGCATGGCAGGAGGAGAGGTTTGGGGGCTCCCACCTAGCCACAGACACGGAAGAGATGCTGAAGAGAGGGCTCCGGGCCCCGCTGGGTCACCCGCTCACCTGCCCGCCCGCTTGCTCTGGGCCCCGCTGGGTCAACTGCCTGCCCGCCTGCTCGCCCCAGGCCCCGCTGGGTTACCCGCCCGCCCGCCCGCTCGCTCCAGGCCCCACTGGGTCACCCGCTTGCCCGCCCGCCCGCTCGCTCCGGGCCCCACTGGGTCACCCGCCTGCCCACCCGCCCACTCGCTCCGGGCCCCGCTGGGTCACCCACTTGCCCACCCACTCGGGGCCCCGCTGGGTCACTCGCCCGCCCGCTTGCTTGCCCACTGGTGGTCTCCTTCCCTCACCTGCTGGCAAAGGAAG
Source organism: Aspidoscelis tigris stejnegeri (assembly GCA_023333525.1). Lineage (NCBI taxonomy): Eukaryota > Metazoa > Chordata > Lepidosauria > Squamata > Teiidae > Aspidoscelis > Aspidoscelis tigris. Next base: position 21,967,417 of record JALMGA010000005.1, read on the forward strand.
AGAGACAACAGCGGCCGGCCAGGCGAGTGGGCAGATTTCCCATGCTTGTCACTGCCTTCGCCGATGCCGCTTCCACTCAGCACCGGCAGGAGCCGCTGTGAGGGAAGCGCGTGCGCGAGAGAGGATGGAATGGGTGGGGGGAGGGGGCGGTGACAGGAATCTGTCTCTCCTCACATGCAGCCGCGTAAGGGACGGCGAGGCGAAACCATGCTGGGGAGAGGCTGGGGAGGCAGCGGCGGCGGTGGCGAGGGGCGAGGCGGGGGGGCCTGCGGGAGACACATTGTGATCGCGGGCTGTATTGATTTGGCCCTCGGGCCGTATGCGGCCTGCGAGCCATATCTTTGACATGACTGACGTAATGGCTGCTGATTAGCACAAAACCAGGCCTGCGAAGTGAAACTTAGTTTCACTTGGGAGGCTGCATTATTAGGAGGGGGAGGGGGAGATTTGCTTGCTGAGAAACAATCTCTGTGGTAATGATAATGATAATTAGTATCACCTTTCCCTGTGCCCAAGCACAAAATCTCTGTCTCCCTCCAAAGTGAAACAATGTGACAGTTTGGAGCTCTGCTTGTGGGCTGAAAGAGCTGAATGCAACTGATTCTGACAGCCAATTCTTCTGCAGAGATAAAAAATGCCTAAAAATGCAGTGGCATATGGGAGAAGATGTGGAGAAAATGTCTCCATGCTCCCAGGAAAACCCGTGGCTTCCCAAAAGTGCGGAGGTAGTCTTGTTTAAAGGGGTTTTTTTTTTCTGCTGTGGATTTTCCTCCTTGGTGGCTCTGGAAGCCCGGAGTAAAGCTCTGCATGCAGATGCTCAGAAGCAAAAGAAGTTTTTTAACGGATTTTTCTTTGCATGTAAGGCCATGATGTCCTTAAATTGCATGTTAATGCAAACTACTTCTCATCTAGTTTTCATTTCAGTCTTAGCAGAAAACAATGAATCATTAAAGAGCGGAAAGGGCAGATAGAAGAGGTGGCCAGCCCTTAGCCTTTGACCTTCATACAGCATGTTTTGACATCAATGGACTAAACTAAATTTTAAAGACATAAGAAGACTGACCTCCAATTGCTATACTGCTATCTGACAAATCTGATTTTACTGTTACTATAGTGCAATATAGATAGTGTGTAAATGTAAATATGGATTCTAAGAAAATGCCAAGTTCTTGACATTTGGAAGTTATTTTTTTTAAAAAATAGCCAAATTGAAACTTGTATCAAAGGATGAGCCCTATGGTATGGACCAGTCACCTAGATTTTCAAATTCATACTACCTGAAATGGGCCAGACAGCTAGTATGGACGAGGCCAAGTCCTGCCCACTCCAATCACTCTTTGACCACATTGGACAAAGCAAGACACCCAAAATGGCTTTGTAGCCCAGTATAGGCAAAGATCTCTTCAAAGAGGTCTATAATTGCTCCAGCACCAGAACACCAGACCATGGAGGCATGCATATAGCACAGCTGCATGATATGGGAGGACCCTTTTCATCAGAGTTCCAGAAGCATCAATGGAAGTGAGTCCATCCTAATAGTCCCCAGCTCAGAAACTCGGTGCCTCCAAGTTCTCTTGGTGGCAGCAGCAAGGCTTGGAGTGAAAAGGGCTGGAGAAACATGGAAGCCCTGTTCCTCTGCACCAGCAACCTTTTCTAGGTTGGGAAGGGTTGCTAGTTTTGGGTCAGGGTGTCCTGCACTGTCCTGGAACAAGAGGGTATATGGTGGAAAGGTTCCTAGATTCTCAAAATCATATCATCTGAACTTCCAAATTTTGCAAAATTCACTCAGATTTAAATTTTCATCAAAAATGGATGCTAGGGCTGGGCACCTCCCTTACAAAATCAGACTGCATCATTTAGGCCTCTTCAGCCCTGGAAGGCGGCATTTTAAGAGGGGACCAGATTGAAGTATATAAAATCATGTATGATATAGAAAGGTGGATAGAGAGAGAAAATATATTTTTTTAAATCACACAGCACTAGAACCAAGGGGCACTTTATGAAGCTGATGAGTAGGGGAGTCAGATCAAACAAGGGGAAGTATGGGCCTATGGAATTCTACTGCCCAAAGAGGTGATAATCCTCAAGAGCTTCTTAAAGATAGCTTTAGGGGTTAGACAAATTCATAGATGACAGGTATATCAATGGCTACTAGAATGGGTGCCTAGGTACATCCTCCAGGCTGGGCAGACAGGCAGGATGCCACTGAAGGCCATTTGAAGGTGAAGAGCAGGTGAAGGTTTCCCCTTTATCTTCTTCTGGAGATGCACAGAAGCAATTGGTGGGCCACTATATGAGACAGGATGCTGGACTAGATGGGCTGTGGCCCAATCCACAGGGCTCCTCTTATGTTCTTATGTTAACATTTTTGCAGGGTCTGTGTGCCATTTGTACCACAAGAGGTCAGTGTGAACAAACTCTCTGTCTCCATTTCTGTATGTGTTTAGATAACTGCACTCAGCTCTCATCTAACAGGGTTCAATATAGCATAGGAACACTTTTACACAGTTGTTAAAATGTAATTTCATGTCTCTTGTGTGGTCAGTAAAATGCAAGCTGTGTCATTTACTGTGACCCTAAACAATTGCAATAATAGTAATAATCAATTTGGAATTTGCAGAATCATTGACTTAAATGTTGGCAGATTGGTCTCCCCTCCATGTTGTCACTGACCTGGATGGGTCCATTTCTAGCACTTCTTCCTCATAGTCAGTTTGGTTTAATGGTTAGGGAGCCGGACTTATCTGGGACTACCAGGCTTGATTCCACATTTCTCCATGAAGCAAGCTGGGTGACCTTGGGCTAGCCACAGCTCTCTTTCTCACCTCTCACAGGCCCACCTACCTCACAGAGTATCTGTTGTGGGGAGAAGAATAGAAAGGTTTGTCAGCTGCTTTGAGTTCCCTTAAATGGGTAGAAAAACCTCCTCTTCCCCTTTTACTGTTTGTTTTGGGACACATGCATATAATATCTAAGTATCCACTGAAGTGGGAAAATCAAGACTATTTGGGCAATAGCGCTTCATTTTTAGTTTTCATTCTTGATCTTAACATCCTAGGCTATGTATTTACCAAATATAAGATTTCTATAAACGTTTTTAAAAACATAATTCTTTTATTAAAGTTTTCTATAAACTTTGAAAGACATTTCTCCCCTCCCCACTTTCAAGCACCGCTGTTGTTTATAATAAGCTCTTTTTAATTTGTTTTTACTGTTGTAATTTGCTCTGAGGCCTTCAGATATAATATGGGGAAAAATACAAATAAATAAATAAAACCCTAGGCCCTTTCTGCACTCAGCTTCCTAACTACCCTGGTTTGCACTGTATGTTCTGGATGTGGAGGGGGTGAAAGCCTTCTACCTTGGGCCAAGCTCGTCAGCAATGCAGAAGCACTATACCTGTTTCATTCCAGGCAAATGCATCCTTGTCCAGGGCACTGCACAGCCCCATCAGCAATTGACCTGGATCCCATTGCTCGTACATCATGTTTAAAGCACAAGTGTGGAGCTGAACAGAATTGTCTTTGTAGTTCTGCCAATATCTGACTGCCATCTTCAAAAGCACCATGCCCACATCCATGCCAGGGTTCTGAAAATGATCTTCAGATGAGGTGTGTGGGCAGCAAACAGAAGATCATGGCAGTAACACACAGATGCTGTGACATGTCACTGATTCCAGAATGCCCACATTCTCCTTGTTCTGGGTCAGGTACAGAAGTGCGGATGCCTGGACCAGAACAAATGGCATTAGTACAGCTAAATAGACCTCTTCAAGGACAGGGGGCCCTTAAGATAGTTATGGAACAGAATAGTGCTAGGGCCTTTTTGCACTTCATTTCCCTGGACCACTGTTCCAGGGAAGTGAAGATCAGAGATGGAGGCAGGTGTACACATTTCAAAGATACCAGGCACTTCACTAAGTGCTGGTTAAGAGTCAATGCTGCTATGTTGGTTTTAAATTTTAAATTTTCAGGTATAGGGTGGGATATAAATATAACTATAAATAAATAAATAGTGTCCATTTTCCTTTTGTATCTAGTCTCTTTAGATTGTAAGCCTGAGGGCAGGGACCTGTCTAAGATTTTTATAATATTGTAACCTGCCCTGAGACCTCTGGGTATAAGGCGGGATAGACAAATAAATAAATAATAAATAAATAAATAATACATGGAGACTATTCTACTCATGGAAACTCCCTGGAAGGATTTTAGAAGACTACATGTGCTCAATGAAATAGAATACTCAAGGTGAGGTCAAAATATGTAGTCACAAGCCACCTTTCAGTCAGAATTCTTTTCAATGATTAGATCAACTGAGGCACTCTTCTGAAACTGCATTCCCATGGAAATCAAAAGAGCAGAAATCAGAGGAGGGGCTTTCCTGCAATGGTTCCTTGATTGTAGAATGTCCATAGTTCATCTGACAATAAATCTTTACATAAGGTGCAGAACTACTACATTCTCTGTTTGTATCTCATGCGAACCTCATTGAAAAATTGATCAAATATGGGTTTGACAAGGCAACTATAAGGTGGGTTCAAAACTGGCTTAGTAATCGTACTCAAAGAGTGGCTTTAAATGGCTGCACATCCAAATGGAAGGAAGTGTCAAGTGGAGTACCACAAGGTTCTGTCCTGGGCCCAGTTTTGTTTAATGTTTTTATAAACGATCTGGACGAGGGAGTTGAAGGGAAACTGATCAAATTTGCTGATGACACAAAGCTAGGGGGGATTGCAAACACCAGAGAAGAGAGAGAGAGGATTCAAAAAGATTTAGAGAAACTCGAACAATGGGCTGCAACTAATAAAATGGTATTTAACAAAGAAAAATGCAAGGTTCTGCACCTGGGCAAGAAAAATGAAAAAAGCACATATACAATGGGAGGAATTCGGCTGAGCAGCAGCACATGTGAAAAAGACTTGGGTGTCCTGGTAGATCATCAACTGAACATGAGTCAACAGTGCGAGGCAGCTGCAAAAAAGGCAAACGCAATCCTGGGGTGTATTAGGAGAAGCATAGAGTCCAGATCACGTGAAGTTATTATCCCCCTCTACTCTACCTTGGTCAGACCTCATCTGGAGTACTGTGTCCAGTTCTGGTCACCCCAGTTTAAAAGAGACACTGACAAGCTGGAGCAGGTTCAAAGGAGAGCTACCAAGATGGTGAACGGTCTGCAAACCATGTCCTATGAGGAACGGCTTAAGGAACTAGGAATGTTTAGTCTAACAAAAAGAAGACTGAGAGGAGACATGATAGCTGTCTACAAATACCTCAAGGGTTGTCACAAGGCAGAGGGATCAGCCCTGTTCTCACTCTCTCAAGGAAGGACTAGAAACAATGGGGTGAAACTGCAGGGGAAAAGATTTAGTTTAGATGTTAGGAAAAAATTTCTAACAGTAAGAGTGATCAACCAGTGGAACAGGCTGCCACGGGAGGTGGTTGGTTCCCCTTCGTTGGAGGTCTTCAAGCAGAGACTGGACGGCCATCTGTCTGAGATGGTTTAGGAGATCCTGCCTTGAGCAGGGGGTTGGACTCGATGACCCAGGAGGTCCCCTCCAACTCTACCATTCTATGATTCTATGATTCTATGATTTGGAGTAAGCTAATCACCCTGAAAGGTCCCCGATTAACATTTTCAGTATACGAATAAAATTTAGACTGTACATAAGAACATAAGAGAAGCCCTGCTGGATCAGGCCACAGCCCATCTAGTCCAGCATCCTGTTGCACACAGTGGCCCACCAAATGCTCATGGGCATCTCAAGCAGAGACAAGGACAAACCTTCTCCTGCTCTCGAGTCCCAGCAGATGGCCTTAGAAGTGCCCCAGTTCCTCCCCCCCCCTCAGCCTGAAAGATGCACCTAGGCATTCATTCTACTAGCCATTGATACATCTGTCATCCATAAATTTGTCTAACCCTATCTTAAAGCCATCTAGACTGATAGCTGTCACCACCTCTTCTGGCAGCACATTCCATAAGCCAATGACCCTCTGGGTGAAGAAATAGTGTGATCAGACACAACCAAAGAAGCATCGCTGAGGTGGCCAAGAGAAGACTTTGAGGTGAGATTCTTCACACACCAGTCTTCCCTTTTCTCATCTCAAACATTCTGGGCGAGACAAGGTGGATTATAGAAGGCTTGGGAACATGAAGGCCACATACTGTCCTTGGGCGAATCCCCATGGTACTTTTTTGTTTCTCTATTGTCCCTCTATTGCAGCAGATTTTAAAAATGCCGTTCAATTCCAAATTAACCATCCCCATGAGGCTTAGCAAAACGCGCATTTAAAATGCACCTACCATCCCCACAGAAGTGTGTTTTCTTTGCCTGCATCTTTTTCTCCCCGTCCCCTCTCTGGTTGATGGGGTGCCGGCAGGAACAGGGAGGGACTGCGCTCTACGTGACCACAACCAGGATGACAAGTCCAACAGAAAAATAGCCATCATTCACAAGTTCTCCATCCGTCGCTCCTGCCTGCAAAGGCAGAGCCAGGCTGCAGCCAGCACTCGGGTGGAAGCAATTCATTACGCTATTCACAAGATCTCCGGCCGTCAAAACACCTCCCCAGCCAGCGATCATGCAATCATGCGCTCATTCACTCTCAACACTTTCACTTGTGGGCTGAAGCAATTCATTACAATGTATCTTATGTGATTGGAATGGCTCCCTACTGTTTTCATAGATCATGAATGCTGGCTGTGGATGAGAGGCAAAAAAAGAGAGTGTGTGTGTGAGAGAGATGATCTCTCCAGCCGGCAATCCCCCCCCCCCCAATACCTCTTTTGCAACGGAGCGTCTCCATGCACAATGTTGCTAGAAATATCTGCGGCTTCCAAAAAGTGCACTGGTAGTCTTGTTTAAAGGGAGGTCTTTATTCCGCAAATTTTCCTTCTTTGTGGCGCTGGAAGCTTGGAAAAACCCGTGCATGGAGATGCTCCGTCACAAAAGAAGCTTTTTAGTGGGCTTTTTATTGCTTGGGGACACGGCCTTTGTGAGGCAATGTGATTATAACCTTCACTCTGTGATTAGATGAGTTATGAAGCTGTGCCTCTTTACCCTAGCCTTTGGCTAAGTAAAGGAACAGCCTTTTCCTCCCCACATTCAGCCACTGTCATGGTTTTGATATGTTATTGGTTTTAATGTGTTCCCTTGTGTATAGGATGGGATAAAAATGCAAATAAATAAATAAGCAAGCAAGCAAGCAAGCATGCTGTCTCTCTGAGGTGCCCTTATTTTCACTGCTGTTGCTGTTCGTTCTATTAAGTTTTGTAAACTGTACTTAGAGTAGTTTCACCTGTAGCATACTACAAGGTACCATGCTAGCCTAATTGCTTTATGAAAGTAATGGGCAGCTGGTAATAGTAACAGAAAGATGCCACTCATCATGCAACATGATTTTCATAGCATAGTGACATAGTGACATAGTGACATAGTGTTCCTCAGGGGCTAGGGAGGCAATGGAATCAGCAGAACTTCATATCTCCTTGCTGTTCTCCTGTCTGAGTTGCCATTTATGATGCGTCTTCTTAGTTTCAATGCCCAAAGAGCGTTTTGGACTGCAGTATCTTATTACTGCAACTGAAAAACAGGTGTCCTAATTTCATATTTCTTGTAATTAGATATCTAAGATGATGGGTCTTCTACATTTTAATCTCAGACTCAGGCAGGAGATCCCATACAAATGGTGTAGCAAGTAAGCCCATCCTGAATAACTTCATGTATATCAAAGTTTTATTTTTTATTTTTTTAAAAAAATCAAAGCAGAAACTTTGGTTGCAATCTTGTAAGACAATATTAATATTCCTACAGAAAGATACATCAAAAATGCACCAACCATCAGTAAATAAATGCATGCCACCCTTACGGATGTCCAATATAAATAACACATTATTTTTTTAAAAAATAAAGAAGTCACTTGAAAGCTCAGGTGAAAAAAACTGATTAACTTAACAGCAGGATTCTAGTTATAATCACATCTCACCTGCTGTTACCATTGCACTTTGAAACTCCCTTTGAGTACTGAATAAAGCACTCAGTGAGCAATGAAGAAGTAATGAAGAACAGGCAGTGTACTGTTGAGCATGATGTAAAGGAACACGAGACAAGTAAAAAGTAGGGCCGCATTAATTCACTACTAAGGTTGCATGCCCTCAATGAAAATAGGTTATCTGGCGACAACCACCAGGTCACTGCAGCCTCACACTACTAATCCCCACTTTGGGTCTCCAGCCTCCCTCTGAGGTGAAAAATACATCTTCTTCAGGACAGAGTATTCAACTGGAGAAATGAGAAGTTTGTCATCTTCCATTGTCACTCCTTATTCTCCTGGAAACATGGAAAGTGACTATAACTGGGTGCTTATAGTGTGTACTGACTATCCTAGATTTGATTTTCAAATCCTATCCTCAAAGTAGTAGTACCACTTTCTGATACTGTTACACATATATCTCTGAGAAGCACGAGAGGGAGAAAGATGGCAATAGATGCAAGGTGACCCCAGAGTGCAACTCTACAAAGAGAAAGAGAGAAGTAAGTTTTCCTGCTTGGAGAAAAACATCAGCAATCTATCAAGGGGATAATTCATGAAAGGTAAAAAAGTCATTTATGTGCAGAGCTGAGAAATAAGTGCTACTTGAAGCCCCAAATTACCCCATAGTTTGAAGACTGGAATGATACACAGGGGGTTGCCTTGGCCTTCTGATACCTGGGAGAAAAGGTGAAGGATAGAGGGAGTGAAGAAGCTTATATTTCTGCCTTATAATTAAAATGCCTTTTATAACACCAGAAAAAAAAACCCACATACTTCAATATGAACAAATTGAGCAGATGTATAAAGAGAAACTTACATCAGATGAGGGACATCAAATATTTGATTTAATAAATAACAGAGCAAGAAGATCAGCAGCAGCAACAGTAACATCAACATTGATTTAGGATAACCTGGAGGCCATTTACAATAAAATAAAAAAAGAAAGAACATCGCAATAAATATTTTGAAATATACAGCAGCTATGAACAATATTACAGAATCTGGACTTGGAACTGTCTGAAACTTGCTGTAATGAATTTTGCCTTGCCCCACCCTGCTGGCTTCTTTGGACATATTTCGTTCTGGAGAGGAAGAGGAAGAAGAGAAGGAAGAAGAGTTGGCTTTTGAAAGGGATCTCGGGGTTTTGGTGGACAGTTCAATGAAGGTGTCAACCCAGTGCACAGCAGCAGCGAAAAAAGCTAAGTCAATGCTGGGAATAATTAGGAAGGGAATAGAAAACAAGTCAGCAAGTGTCATTTTGCCTCTTTCTAAATCTATGGTGAGGCCACATTTGGAATACTGTGTACAGTTCTGGTCACAATATCTCAAAAAAGATATTTTGGAACTGGAAAAGGTCCAGAAAAGGGCAACCAGAGTGATTAAGGGTCTGGAACACCTCCCTTACAAAACCAGGCTGCAACGTCTAGGCCTCTACAGTCTGGCGAGACGGCGTTTAAGAGGGGACCTGATTGAAGTACATAAAATTATGCATGGTATAGAAAAGGTGAATAGAGAAGATTTCTTCTCTCTGTCACACAACACTAGAACCAGAGGGCACTCTATGAAGCTGATGGGTAGGAGAGTTGGATCCAACAAGGGGAAGTATTTCTTCACCCTAAGGGTCATTGGTTTATGGAATTTTCTGCCTGAAGAGGTGGCAACAGCTACCAGCCTAGATGGCTTTAAGGAAGGCTTAGACAAATTTATGGATGACAGATGTATCAATGGCTACTAGAATGAATGCCTAGGTACATTTTCCAGGCCTGGGGGGGCGGGGAGCAGGACACTTCTAAGGGCATTTGCTGGGATTCAAGAGCAGGAAAAGGTTTGTCCTTGTCTTGGCTTGAGATGCCCATGACATTTGGTGGGCCACTGTGTGTGATGGGACGCTGGACTAGATGGGCTGTGCTTCATCCAGCAGCGCTTCTCTTATGTTCTTTTCTACCCTGCTTTTCTCATCCATTTAAGGGGACTCAGCTGCTGACAAAGCTTTCTATTCTTCTTCCCACATCACACACCCTCTGAGATAGGTGGGGCTCTGAGAGAGCTCAGAAAGAGACCTGTGACTAGCCCAAGGTCATCCAGTTGGCTTCATGGAGGAGTGTAGCAGAGTCAAACCCAGTATTCCGAGATAAGAGTCTGGCTTCCTAACCACTAGACCAAAGGGGTGTGCATGGCTGGGAAAGAGTGTGAAACTCCACCATGGGACCAGGCCATCTGCCAGGCACCAAAGCCAAATGAAACACCAGGTTCTCAGCAAGTCAGCATTTTATCTTGTCATCTGGAGGGACACTGAATCTGTCAGCTTCCATACTAGGACTGGTATGCAATAATAGATTGGGGTGGGGATGCCATGACACAATTCTAAAGTATCTCTTCACAGCTATCTATGGAAACTAGATGGCTGGTGGAACCTCTCTGAATTTCTGCCTCATTTTTAGAATGTAAAGTGTACAGAACCCGATTCTTTGGCCTCTGAGTTGATCCCAGCTTCATGGGAATAGGATGGCTTAAGAACATAAGAGAAGCCCTGCCAGATCCAGCCACATTCTATCTAGTCCAGCATCCCATCTCCACACAATGGCCCACCAACAGCTTCTGAGCATCTTAAGCAGAAGACAAGGCTAAGCCTTCACCTGCTTTTGACTCCTTACAAACTGTTTTAGAGGCATCTTGCCTGCCTCTCTAAGCTGGAGGCAGAACCTAGGGATCCATTCTAGTAGCTACTGATACACTTTTCCTCCATGAATATTTCTAATCCTTTCTTAAATCTATCCAGATTGGTTTCCATCAACACCTCTTCTGCTACTATAAGATGCTTCACACTTGTATCTTGCTGGTGTTGCCACATGTTGCTACTGATTCTAGGGCAGGGTGATTTTTTATCATGTAGCTGGATAAATCACTGAGCTTTGGTCTTGGATTTTCTCTAGTAGAAAATACTGAAGCTAATGCAAAAATCAAAAGCTTAAGTGCAACGTAGCTCTTACATACACATTCTTCTTGCTTGTATTTTTGTGCCATCTCTTTCATACACTCTGTATCCCCTCCCTCCCTCCTTCCCTCCCTCTTTTCCCTTTCCTTTCCTTATCCCACATTTTTGCATTGGCAAAACTGCTGACTGTGCAAACCCTCACAGAATGAGAGGCTGGGATTCTTTCACTGACAGCCCCTTCCCACCTGCTCTGCTTCCTTGAGTTTTGCCCTGCCAGCCTCTCAGTTACAGCTAATGAACCTTATAAGAGAAGGGCAACTGTAACATGGTCTGCTGCATTTAGAGCACATTAGAAATAAGCCCCAGACTGGGTATCTCTGATTTGAAGCCCTTCCAGAATCATGCTTAGCATTATCTACCAGCCCCGAGATAAAGCTGAAGGCAGAGATCAAAGCATGTTCACTTTTTAAAAAAGCCCAGCTGTCACAACATCTCAGTCTGTTTATACAACTGAATTCCATAATGATTTTATAGCTAGACTCATAGTGATTCAGGCTAACCATTTGGAAGTTTGGCACATAGACAGCCAAGTAATATTTTCATAGCTCAACAGGGGAGATCTGAACACGGCTACAACCAAGTGAGAGTCTCTGGGAAGAATAACTAACTAAACAAGTGTAGGGACAGGCAAAAAAACTGAGTCCCATGTATATGGAGGGGTGGGGTGTCACAATTTTTTTGGGGAATGAGTAATATGTCATATCTGATCTTTCCCATAAGGGAGTTAATTACATTGGTAGATTAAAAATGTTGAGGATAGGTAAAAAATATTTGGAAGAGGCTGATCCCTCTCCCCGCCCCTGCTACAGGCCTGCCTGCTTGAATTTAAGTTCTCTCCTGTACCCCAATGCTGCCATTTTACTAACTGCCACTGTTCACATCATCATCTGTCTTTATTGATTATGAAGCTTCCCAATTCTTGCAAGAGCCAAACTATTTTCTCTGATGCAACTGCAACAGAAAGGATCTCTGCCACCTGACTTGTGTACATCAACAGGAAAGGTGCATAAGTACTGCATATTTTGGCCCTTACTGAAAGAGCTTGATCTAGAATAGTCAGATCTAGAATAACCAGACCCACTTATCCCAACCATGGGAAGGTGGTGAGCATGATCAGCATTGAGCAAACACTGAGTAAACAGATCTACTAGTAATCCAGATTAAAGATCTCCTTAATCTGGATCTGGCTCCATCTAAAGCAGACAGAGATGTCCTTCTAGATCTGTGTTAATGTGAGGATCTGGAGATCTAGAAATGTACTATATAGAGAACGGGCCTACAGTATGTTTCTGGGTGGATGATGGTCTTTGAACAGCCATGCTGAGCACTGACATCTCTAGGAGTAGACATGAAACTGGCAGATGTTATCAGCAGATGGTGTGTCCCAAGGTTGTGAGAATGGCAGGGAAACAAGCAGCCAGGGTGATTGACATTAAGAATGTGACATTTGAAGACAAAACAGTATAACTAAGGGGAAATTATATTCTCGGACTTTGCACCTTCATGAACATCTGAGGTCTATTTAATTTATTTAGATACCTGGCTGAGACCCATTTCTTTACCCTAGACTTTGGTTGAAAAAACATTGTTATTTTATTCCATTTCATTCCCACCCTGCACCCGAACATCCCATAGCCCATCACAACACTCAAACAAAAACAACAATTTGATAAAACAGAATAAAATATGTTGAAAACATAACCTTCTTGCCTCAGCAAGACTACATTCAGAGAAAGCTAAGCATATTTTAACCAGGTACCCAGTGCTCCCATGCTGGGAGACTGCTCCAGAATCTGGGGGCTCCCACAGAAAAGGCCCTCTCATATGCAACCACCCCTCACATTATCTAAGGATAGTGGAACTATGGGTGTAATTAACTAGTGGAAAAACACTCTATAAGAAAGGCCTCTTCCCTGCGCTTAGTGGCCGAGTCAATCTTCATTGAAGAAGACATCCCTTCAGATATTCAGGGCCCAAGCCATTTTGTTGTTGTTGCTTTAGTCAGTTCATTTTAATGAAGTGTGACAAAAATACAAATAAACAATAAAAAACTTCAATAAATCAGTTCCTAGGTTCTTGGTATTTGAGCACTATCCTTATCCTTATATGCAACATGTAAATCCATGTCCATATGCGATTCAAAATAAGTAGAGTATACAGAAAGATTTTCAACACCAAGGCCTTCCGAAAAATGATGACCTTCCTTCATGAAGAGATATTAGCAACATTTGGGAGTTGCAACAAAGTGTTGCAGTATGAAGTACTGTTTTATTTTCACTCTTATTCACTTCCTATCTATTCTACCCCCATCCATGCTTCTGAAATAGTAAGTCAACACTGGGTTCCTTTGGAGTTTCTTCTCTCCTGGTTTTTTCCCCCTTGCCTAAAGATTTTTGTTTTGTTTTTACCATGTTCTTTAATTACCTATTCTGGTTTGGGCAATAATATCTTCTCCATGGGTGAAGGTGGAAGGTGGAGAAAAAAATCCTACCCAGAAAATTAGTTTGTTATCTTTTCTTTTGTGTAATACTCTTTATGCAAAGAACATGCATACCTATCAGAGGCAGTCTCCAAAGGAGTCTTGATAGAGCTGCCACTCGGAGGAAAGAGAAATATCACAAGTGTCTTTGTAAACATATGTTGTCATGACAACCTCCATCTCTGAAGTGACAGAGAACTCAAGGGAGGGGAAACATGAGGAAGAAAACCTTAGAAATTCAAATGGCTTGGTAGTCTCTTCTGACCTTTCATTTACCTTGGCCTTTGGTTGAGGAAATTTTTCCCTCCTCATTTTCAGTTGCTGTTACTGTTTTTAGTAGGTTCACTTTAATTTTGTTTTTATTGCTGTGATATGGCCTGAGACCTTTTGAGTTCAGGATGGGATAAAAATACAAATACATAAATAAACAATGCACAACAACTTTTTGTGGACAGAGTTGCTTGCAAACCATATTAGGAGTCCATTATCATAATATTTCCCGAATGTTAGTCTATTAATTAGTTCAGCGGAGATATCTAGAGAAGAGACATCAGAAAAATTCATTTGAGCAAAATAGATGAGGCGCTGGAATCTATTGATTGGGCACTGAGGATTTGCAATGAGTAAAATGTGACTTCAGGAGTGGTTGTTGTTTAATGGTAAAGCAAATTCTCTGGAAAACTGAGGGTCGCAAGTTCAACTCCAGCCTCTCCCTGGAAGTTGACAGTGGCAAAGAAAGCTCCATAGAGGTGCTCAAGCAGTCAAACAGGAGTTGGCCACAACAAAAACACAAGTTCATTTTTTTTAATGCAGAGATGGCCGGAGGGAAGGCCCTTTTGCAGAACCACCTCTGTAGCTCCATTTTGTAGGGCAAAGATTCCCAATGAAGTAGCAATTAAGATGCAGTTCCAGAAGAAGAAGAGTTGGCCTTTCTGTCCCGCTTTTCTCACCCATTTAAGGGGACTCAGAGTGGCTGACAAAGTTTGAACAGGACACCCTGTGAGGTAGGTGGAGCTGTGAGAGCTCAGAAGAGAGTTGTGACTCACCCAAGGGCACCCAGCTGGTTTCATGGAGGAGTGTGGAATCAAACCCAGTGTTCCCAGATAAGAGCTCGGCTCCCTAATCACTAGACCAAACTGGCTTACATTTCTGATTACGATGGTGCACTTTCCTGGGGTGCATACTCATTGCAAAGGGCCTCATGCTAGTGATGTGCATGAATGTTTTTTTTTTAATTTGATTTGTATTGAATCGAATGCAAGAAAATTTGTATTTGTTTGAATAGATCCCCTTCGAATGTGGTAAGATTAGAATTTGGTACGAATGTTCAATCCCATACGAATGCATATAAATGGCATATAGATCCTATATACGAATGGATTTCGAATAGCATACGGATCCCACACAAATGCATACAAATCCCAGATACAATTCCCTTGCAAATCCCCTATGAAGCTTCATACGAATGTATCAAAACATTCCATTTGAATGTCCAAATTTGGCCAAATTCAGCTGAATTTCAAATGTTATGAATATCCATGCACGTTCCTACCTCATGTTGCTGCAACTGCAAATATGGTGGCCTTTGGGGTAAGTGGAGATGTGGCCTAAATTAAACTAATAACCTAGCCTCTGTGGTTTTTTAAATTTACTTTTATGTTTTTAATTCCACCCCTCATTATCTAAAAGGCTCTCAGGAAGGCTTACAAACTGTTAGTAGGAGAGATTTCTGCCCTCAGGTGTTCAGCCTAAACTTCCATCCCCACAATAAAGGAGTGCAGCACCTTAATGGCAGGAGCCCTTGAACCCACCTCAGATGAGTGGTGCACAGTGTCTTTAAACCACAAATTTCACCCCCCCTCACTAGTTTTGAAGTTACAAAATGAAGGTTCACCTGATTCAAAGATGCAGCACAGAGGTATTTCTCATTGTGCTAGAAATGGGTCCAGAAATTAGCTATTTTCAACTTGCCAATGGGCAGAGCAGAACTCCAGCAAGTCAGTAGCGCTATCTACCTATATGGTGGTGGCACGAGTGACCACAGAATGGTTCTTCCTTCTCTGTGGCAAGGCATTTCCCAGCCTTTGGGGACATGCTACATGCCCAAGGGTACCTCTGGCATGCAGGCCTAAAAATGCTGGATAGCAGGATCAAGTCCTGAGCCCTTGTTCCTTGCTATTGCTTTTGAGTGTAGCCAGGACACTTGGTGGAGCCAGAACTTTCTTCTCTATGGATTTAGCCTTTATTGGCAGATTCTGAAGACCCCAAGGTGGACTTAAGTCTGAAGACTTTTTTCTTAGATGTTCTGAGCCTGGAAGCTTTGTTTCCCCACCTGTTTTCATTGACCAACCAAGCAGGTAATTTTGTTAGACAATTCCACCTGATGGTGGTATGCTAGTTAATTAGGCATGAGGCAAGGATGCAAACATGTCAATGCAGTGATAAAATTTGATTTCACGTTTCAGTGGGGATGTGCTCAAAAATACTAATTTTACATAAACTATGTGTCTTAGAAAGCATGCTTTTAGTAGTAGTATAAAGCAATACATCAAGCAGTATCAAACTATGGCTACCCAGACATTACTGAAATGCATCTCCCATTGGCTATAGTGGCTGGGACTAATGGAAGCTGCTTCACAAAAACATCTGGAATACCATAATTTTGGATATCCCTGGTTTAATTAAAATTTTCATTTTCAAAAATTATGTACGAAGCAGATCAGGGACAGGCTCAGTGGAAACTCATACATTGGAACCACTGACTAGTGCTGGAGCAATAAGAATCCTGCTTGGAAGCTACCCATTGATCTCTAAATACCCTACTTTGTATTTTTTAAATTTGCATTTGTATTTATATATCACCTCCCCCCCATGACCCCAACAAGCAACAATACAGGAAACATTAAAACAGGACAAAAATAGATGTTAAAATATTTAATAAAATGTTAAGAAGAAGAAGAAGAGTTGGCTTTTCTACCCGGCTTTTCTCACCCATTTAAGGGGACTCAAAGCTGCTGACAAAGGTTTCTATTCTTCTCCCCAGAATAGACACCCTGTGAGGTGGGAGGGGCTGTTACCTGATCATCAATACAACTCACCCAGAGGTGATTCCCCTGTGGGCAACTGAAAAACAGTCCACAGGCTGACTAGTAATAGCTGAATTGCGCCTAGGATGGCAGATCTGCAGCCTCATCTGAGTGCTGCATGGTGAGGTATGACTGCAGCTGCGCAGTCATTTGCAGCTGCTGCATGACCACAGCAACATCTGACCATGCCATGGGAATCTGACTGTCCATTCACACTGCATGGACTGCTGGCCAGGTACAGGGCTAGTCTAACACACACAGTGCAAGTGGCTGGCACCATACTTCAGCTTTACTTGCCTGGCATAGTATTATTATACCATACCAATCAGGTTAGTGTGAAAAGGCCCTAACTGAAAGGGCATGTAGAGAAGATCTAATAGGTAGAATCAAACAGAGGAGGTAGAATCCCTTCTTGTTATTAGGCACCACTGAGCTGGGTCAGCTCCTGGTCACTAACCCTGTGTCCCCACGCCAAGGATACCGTGAGGCGAAAGTGAGTTCGCCTCGCGAGAGTCCCCATGCAAAGCCCTAATTCAGGCTACATGAGGGACAAAATCCTCAAAACCAAAACAACCCCCTCCCTTTCCAACTGTTTTCACAGTGAATTAGGAGTCATATTATTCTGATTCATGGGGATGCTCCCCGGGTTATTGGGGGAGGAGGTTGGCGATCGTGTCATTAGCAGGTGGGGTTTTGTCTGTGCTAGCTGTTCCTGCCGTGCTTGCTTAAATTGTGCTGAAGGGAAGTGGTGAGGGGGTCTAATTCCTGTCATTTGCTCTGTCATTTGCCTTCTCGCATGGGGCTGCAGAACCAAGAATTAAAAGATTCAAGCTGCCTGTTGCCTCTGAGTCTTAAAGAGGTGCATATTAATTAGCTCCTTGCTGGCCAGGCTGGTGATTGGAGCTTACTGTCGCTGGGAAGTAAAAGCTGCCTCGATATTTTAGGTTGGTTGTCTGGCTCCCCTCTCCTTCTTTGGCTTGCTGTCAGGCTTCAAGGGGGGATCCCTCCAGCCCCTGAGCTCTCCTTCTCCAAGAACACGTCTGTGCTTGCTGTCATGCAGATGTGCACAAGTCTGCTAAAAGCTTTCAATCAGGGCAAAGGGGGAGGAGAAAAAAGGATGTGGTTTCCCTGATGCCGGGGTTTATCACATTTGCTTGGTGACGGGTGAATTCGAACCGAACCCGCGCCCTCCTACACCTCATGGGAACATCTTAATCCAAACTACAATGCGGATTAAAATGCCCCGAAACAGCAGTGAGGTAACTGGAGCCCGTGGGGATGAGCCCTAAGTTAATACATCTATGGCAGGCTACTTGAGAGGTACAGAAGTGCTTTATTGCTGCCTTCTGGAGAAATGTTGCATATTGAGCTTATGCCCCTCTGCTGTCTAGACAGGTGAGCTATGGCACTCCTTACCATCTCAGAAACAATAGTAGAAGTTTCTACTTTAGGGTGATTCTGTACAGGGACTCCCTGTTAGATGAACCAGTAGTTCACCTGCTGGTTTGGTATACAGGCAAGTGTGGAATAGTCCTTAAATTCATATAATCCTTAGCTGAAATGGCAATATTTGCTTTGAAGAACTTTTCTAATTTCTTGCTTGGAACTCTATATCCTTTCTGCTGTCTATGGAGAGTAGATTCAAATAAGAACAAAACTGTGATTGCAATAATTCACTTATGTAATAGTCCTAAATGCACACAAATCCTTTTTGAGGTCAGTAATTGTTTCTACAGGCCTTTCAAAATATATATACAAGGTTGCTAGGTTACAGTAAGGAAAGCAAAACAAAGCCTGATGAAAGGAAAAAATGAAAATCAAGCAACTCTTGTTTATCTGAGATATGGAATTGAGTACCACATGTGCTATTTCTTCAATATCTGCACAATTAACTTCTCATAGTTAGAAATTGGTTGAAGCTTACAAACATGTGGGATCCTTCCTCTTTAGTAGGCCATCTTCTGACCACATCTAGCCCCCTTCCAGATGGGGGAAACTAGCGCCATTATGGCACCACAATGGTGTGAGTGCCTTACAGATCTGAAACAACTCCACCATAGCTCCATTCGCCACCCCACCTCAAAAAAAAAAAAAAAAAAAAAAAAAGAGGTATAAACTATTGCTGGAAAAAATCTACACATCTGGTTGTAGGTTTTCCACGAGCACCAGTTTCTTAGGCTACCTACTTACCTTCTGAATGGAGCTGCCATCATAGCTCCATCCACCATGCATGCATGGAGCAAAACAGCAAGCACATCTAACCATTTCAGATGTCCAGAACCCCAGGATGTGCACATAACTTAAAACATACAAAGACAGCACCATAACTGGCACTGTCTAGCTAGCAAGGGATAAAGGTGTGTTATCCCTTGCTAGTAGGTTATTCAGCTACCATCTGGTGGTGGCCCTAGTTGGTTCATTTTTCTCTGGCAGTGATTTATCACTCCCAGGGCAAAAGTTCCAGAAGACTCAACTGCACAAATTAATGTTGAACACATATCTTTTGCTTTTTATGTTTGTTGACCTATTAGCATCTAAAAGTCCATTAGCATCTAAAATAGAAGAACCTTTATGGGAGGCTTACCCCTGGCTCGCCCTGCACATTATAAAAACAAACATTAAAAAAAATTTCAAACAGTACAGTATTTCAAAGTTACTTTGACATCAGATATTTGGATATAAAATACTAAGATACATGAATGAGTACAAATGATGGAATGGACCAAATAAACTGATCCATTCACACTGCTTTGTATGATGTATATTTAAATGTTGCATACTATTACATAAACTGCAGATGTCTTCTGAATTATTTATCCACTATTTATTCCTAAACTACAGTGGACTGAGCATTCTTATGTTGTTTTAATGAAGTTTTTAATAATGTCTAACAGTATGCTCTTTTATATATATAATTGTGCATCCTCTTGCTTTTTTTTTTAAATGTAAACATTTCAAAACATAAGGACCTAAGAGAAGTCCTGGTGGATCACACCTGGCATATTGTCCCACAGGGAGGATCCCATTTGCTTCTGGGCATTCTCAAGCAGACGTTGAAGGTGAAACCTCAACTATTCATGGTTCTCTGAAAATAGCCTTTAGGGCAGCGGTTCTCAACCTGTGGGTCGTGACCCCTTTGGGGGTCCAACTACCCTTTCAGAGGGGTCTCCCACCTTCCTGCCCCACCCTCACCCAAGCTGCCCTGCCCCCATGGTTGGGGGTCTCCACAACACAAGGAACTGCATTAAGGGGTCGCAGCATTAGGAAGGTTGAGAACCGCTGCTTTAGGGGAATCTCTCCAGCCTGGAGGTGGGGCCTAGGCATCCATTCTATTAGCCACTGATACATTCTTTTAACAACTGGATACAGGCTGGTGGCTGTTAACAACCCCCACTCCACCCCAAGTAATACATTCTGTAGATCAGCAATATGTTGGGTGACAAAATACTCTTGTCAGTCCTAAGACTCCTGTCCATCAGCTTCATAGAATGCCCCCTGGTTTCTTGATCCACCTTTTCCATGATTTCATAAACTTCAACCAGGACTCTCATAAATACCATCTTTTAAGGCTGAATAAGTCTAGAGATGACAGCCTGATCTTGACTTACAGGGCAGATGTTTTAACCCCCAGATCATTTTAGTTGCTTTTTTTTTGCCCCTTTTTCTATTCCACAATATACTTTATGAGATGCAGTGACTAGAACTGTAGAAGAAGAATAATGGGCTTTTCAACACCACTTTTCTCACCCATTTAAGGGGACCCAAAGAGGCTAACAAAGGTTTATATTCTCCCCACAGCAGACACTGTCTGGGGTAGGTGGGGCTGTGAGAGCTCAGAAGAGAGCTGTGACTAGCCCAAGGTCACCCAGCTGGCTTCATGAGGGAGTGCAGAATTGAACCCAGAATTCCCAGATAAGAATCTGGCTCCCTAACCACTAGATCAAACTGGCTCACAATATTCCAAATGTAGCCTCAATATAGATTTGTAAAGAAGTAAAATGGTGCTTGCAGATTTAGTTTCTATTCCCTTTCTAGTTATTCCTAGCATCAAATTTGTTTTCCCCACCCACTGCTTCTGTCCACTGGGTTGACATCTTCATTGACCTATCCACTAGAACTCCAAGATGCCTTTCCTGTTCCATCGCTGAAAGCCCAGATGCCATCAAATTGCAAATGTAACTGTGGAGAAGGGCTGCCTGAATGTAGCATTACCCTACACTGAAACTCATTTGCTGCTTGGTTCTCTACTTGCCCAATATCAAGAGGTCCTTCTGAAGCAAAATAAATAAATAAATAAAAATAAAAAGCTAATTCGATACTGGTTATAATTAGGAAGGGAATACACAACAAGTGTCATTTTGCCTCTTCATAAATTTATGGTGAAGCCACATTTGGAATATTCAGTACAATTCTGGTCACTGCACCTCAAAAAGGATATTGTAGAACTGGAAAAGAGCAACCAGAATGATTAAGGGACTGGAACACCTCTCTTACAAAATCAGACTGCAACCTCTTCAGCCTTGAAAGACAGCATTTAAGAGGGGACCTAATTGAAGCATATAAAAGCATGCATGTTATAGAAAAGGTGGATTTCTTTTCTCTGTCACACAACGCTAGAACTAGAGGGCATCTATGAAGCTGATGGGTAGGACAGTCAGATTGGGCAAGTATTTCTTCAACCTGAGGGTCATCCGTCTATGGAATTTGCTGCCAGAAGAGGTGGTAACATTAGCCTATATGGCTTTAAGAAAAGGTTAGACAAATATATGGATGACAGATATATCAATGGCTACTAGAATGGATGCCTAAGTGCATCTTTCAGGCTAGGGAGACAGGCTGGGATTTGAGAGCAGGTGAAGGTTTGTCCTTGTCTCTGCATGAGATGCCCAGAAGCAGTTGGTGGGCCACTGTGTGAGACAGGATGCTGGACTAGATGGGCTGTGGCCTGATCCAGCAGGGCCCCTCTTATGAGTAATTTAGTGTCATTGTCAAACTTTGCAGTCTCATTGCTTGCCTCTATTTTTATATCATTTACTTTTTTATTTCCTACACACTGCCAATTGTCGATTTATATGTTAGTACTCTCTTTTTCTTCTTCTTTAACAGTTATCAGTCCAGGACAGAACCTGTCCTCTGATTTCATGACAGATGAATTTAATCAATTGACAAATATCCTGAATAAGATCAATCTGGGATACCAAGTTTCAAAACACACACAAAGAGAAAAAGAGAAATAAATCTCATTTAATCTGTACAGATGTTTTCAAACTTGATGGTAACTCAAAAGGAGAAAATGCATCCCTAGCAAACATTGTATGGCTATTCAACGAAGACATACTTGTTAAAATTGGACTAGACAAATGTACAATATTGGCAAAGAATAGGGAGAAGATCATCCGTTCAGAAAGATTTTTCCCAGAAGACAGCTGTAAGTATACCAGAAGCGTCTGCAATATTTCATTTTCAAGTTAAGGAAAGTGAGCATAGCATATTTTAGTAAGTACAGAAGTTAAGTGGAGGAAACATAATTAAGACAATCAACACCTGGGTGATACCAGTAATGTGATATTCTGCAGTAATTGTTGATTGGACTCAAGCTGGGAGGAGAGGGATCTTCAGATGAAGCACACTATTGAGGAGGAACCATGAACACAAGCTGAATGAAGTTATACATTATAAGCTTTGATGAATACTGGATAATCCATGGACAAATAGAGCCTACAAATGTAGGTCCTATTTGATTCGGCCATGAATCTAAGAATTTGTACATATTCATATGCATTGTGGATGTCATGAAATATTGGTGCACATCCCTATTAGGGAAACCATTAAGCCAAGAACAAGATAAACCTTATTCATACAACCACTTCACTAAGGGCCAGGCAAACACTGACAGAATGAAATACAGTGCCATATGTCAAATCACCTAGCTATTACAATTAATCTGATGTATCAGTGTGCAAGAGCTACAGAAAAATCCCCAAATAAGTCTCCTTATAGATCTATTGTCTGCCTTTGTTTGCTCCCTTTAGCTGCTCAGGATATTATTTAAGTCATGTGAAGAAGAAAGCCTCCTCTGCCAATGTTAGCAGTGGTAAACCTGTTCAACTGACAAGCCTTTTCCACACATTCTGAATTATTACTGTGGTGTTGTTTAATGTGCATCAGGAAATATTGGTTTTATTTGTTTAAAAAAAAGTGATGCAGCTTCACTTCCAAGGATCTCAAGAGTATTCTAAAATTATCCTTTAACATGGTGTTCTTTCACAGGCTTGTTCCTCATCTCACAAATCCTACAATATGTGTAGTGGTTGGCTGAGATTCAATAAATATCTGTGATAAAACATTGTTGAGATGAAACTAATACTTCTTGGTGGAATCACCCATTCAGGCAAAATTACATGGGCTATAATAATTGGAGATGTGAATGAATTAAAATTGCATGTTCGGTTCACCATCAAACCAAGCACCCCTTTGTTTGGTCCATTGGTGAACCGATTAATCATTTTCATATTATATATATATAATTTTCCATTTTAAAAAGTGATTTTCAAGGGCAAAACATAGTATATATTTAATTTTTGTATATTTAAACAACCAAACATTTGGTTCAATCCAAACATTTGCAAATCAGCTGATTTCTGGTGAACCATGGACCAACCTAACCAGCACATATCTAATAACAATGGGCCCTATAACTTGCCAAGAAGGTATGTTGCTTCTGGACATAGAGATAGGAAGTTCTCATTTGTGAAATTGAAGATTTCTCGGCTGGATGGTTAGTTAATATCCACTGCAATCACTTCAATATGGATAATGGTACAGTGTTTTCCAGTGCATCTCTAGGCAACTGGCCACCTTAGGATGCAAAAGGAAAACCACTTGTTGCAGAAAATTTTGTCTTGCATTCAAATAACACAGCTTTTTTAAAATTCCTTATACTGTCATCCTTTTAGCCAAACTGTCCAACAGCAAGAGCATTCAAAACTGGATATACCTTGATTATTTTTCACAACCTAAACAGTGGCATGAATCACAGTTCTTAGCTCTATGAAGTCTGTCATTTATTCATGGGTGGCTTGTCCTTAAGGAGAAAATAGGTAGCAACAACCTGTTCCAGTGTAAAGCTGAAAGTTTCAGCCCACTTTATACATATATTCAGGGTTGGCTGATGTGGACATGAAGTTGATTGTTATGGAGGTTTAGATGGAAGCATCTCACTGACCATTAGTACCATAAATTCTGCTCCTCATTCTACTTCCTTTTAGGTACCACCTGTAGCCCACTGTCTTCTGCATTAGGATAAGCCTGGGATTGACCTATAGAAATAGCAATTTCAAACTTTTCTAGCAATAGGATATGGATCCTGATAGGTATAGTAAGGCTGTAACTACAGCAAGAACTCTGGACTTCCTGTCTCCAAGGCTGAAATTTTCTCCACATGTAATGGGAGATTCAAAGGGATTTTAAAGACCCAAACAAAAAAGTGAATAGGTGCTTGTGCTACAATGTATTTCTTACTTTATAAGATATCACAAGACACTTGCCAATTTCTGGGATAATGTAAATGAAAGGCTTTGAATACTTGAGAAAAATGCTGCAGGTATTTCAGGTTTGTTGCTTTTATGACAGTAAAAAGACTTTCTTAGGCACTTTGAGTACAATAACTTAACCATCTTCCATGACTGTAGCTTCATAACAGTTTTAAATGGGGGGAAAAAGAGCTTCATATTTTCTAGATGAAATAACTATCAAACTTTAATCTGCTTCCCGATATTCATGATAGAATGTATTAGGGATGCACAAAATCTGATTGAGTATTTCAAATTTGTAAACATTCACACAAAAAACAAAATTTTGATCAAAACGAAAAAGCCTGCCATTTATGAATATGAAAACTTCAATTGAATATTCATATTTCACCATGTTTTGGTTGTTAAAAGGTTACAAAAACTTTGTGAAAATGTTAATATTAGGGATGTCCATGAATATTCATATGAATTTGGCTGAATTCATATGAATTCAGACATTCATATTCAAATTGAATGTCAGCACATTTGAACATTGATATCTGAATTTGAATGGAGTGTTTCAATATGTTTGTATGAAGCTTTGAGTTGGATTTGTATGGGATTTGTATGCATTTGTATGGGATTTGTATCAAATTCAAATCCCACTACAATTGAAGGGGATCTATTGGAATTAATACAAATTTTCAAATTTAAAAAAAATCATGCACATCCCTAGTTAATATGTGAATGGGAAAGTCCAGACAGCTGATTTAATGAATCTGCAATGAATTTTTTTCAGATGTTCAATAGCGAAACAAATGTGAATTTTCTCATTCTTTTCTCTTACCACGTGACAGAAAAACTCTTAAATTACAGTCTGCATCATTCTTCTAGACTTCTCAGCACGGTGTGCATTAGAGGTGTGCTGAATTGGTCCAGTTTTGAAATGATTCAATTTGACTTGTTGCTTGACTTGTGGAATCCAGAACAGAACACCCAGCTAGTTTGAGAGGGCAGATTAAAATCTGAACCAAACCAAGAGGCATTTGAACAAGCCAGTCAAACTATCTAGCTTGAGTTTGATTGATATGGATTTGCATTTCTTTTGACTTCACCTTTTTCTTTATTTGCAAGCCAGAGACCTATTTGCATGAGGGCTTTTGGAATGTGTGAAGGATGCCCTGGGATGGAGCATTCACTCATCTGGGGGGGGGGCAGTTCTGTTTGGACCACCCCAGCCTATCCCAGAGCACCCTAGATGCGTTCTGGGTGTAGAGCAGTTAACCGTGCTCTGTACCCAACCCAGGGCATTTGGGGCCATCCCTAAGCTGTTCAAGACAGAGTGTTCTCACGCTCCGTCTCTGACAGCTGCAGGCCCCTCCCCATGCCTGTCTGGATTGGGTCTGGCTGGACCCAGGGTGGGAAAGCCTGTTTGGTCCCTTCTGTGGGTTTCTGTGGGTTCTCGGGGACTAAATCGGGTCCCCTAGGGCCCACAAGAACCCCCCAAGCACCCACCCTCCCAGGCCTGGGCCTAAGTGGGGATGTGTGCCCATGTGAGGTACTTACCTCACCTTCACTAGGTCCCGAAATGGCAAGCCAGGTGTGCCTGTGTGCACTAGCAGCTCTCTGATTGGCTAGCTGTAGCTAGCCAATCAGAGTGGCCGGCACACGCAGGCACACCCGGCTTGCCATTTTGGGAATGCTCTTGGATACTCTTGGATGGTGGGGTGGCATACTGTGCAAATGGATGGAGCATCCCAGAATGTCTTTGTGCAGTAAGTGCAAACAGCCTCACAGTTTCAACACCTATCTTTGAAAAGATACAACAAAAACAAGGTGATCTTCCACAGTACATTTTAATGTTGTTTGACCTTGCTGTGAAATCTAACAGGAAATATTGTAATTTATAACTAATGTGAGGGGAAATTTTATTAAGTGTGATTTTTCCTTTCAGCAAAACATGTTAGCCAATTTAATTGCAAATTATCTCCCCTGAGATCATTATTCAACAGATTATTAAAAATATTTGTGTGTGTGTATTTGCTGAAATTTTGCAAAATGTATTTATGGTGAAAAGAAAGAGCAGGTATAAAATGAATTTTTAAAATGTTGACCATTCTTAACAACCTCAGGTGTTCATAGATTAATTTTATCAACTTGAGCACTTATATTCCATGAGTTGATTAATCTTTTAGCCTTTTGAGCCAAATCTTGATTTATTTATAAATTCTTCAAAAGGCTATTCTATGAATAAATTACAGAAATGCATTCAGGTACTTCTGAGAAGGTAGCAATATATTTGTGGCTAGCCCTTGCTTCTTCCCGAAAAGAAACAAAATGTACAGAAACCTAATAATTGGAATGTTTCCTCCTGTTTACCCAGCTTGAAAGCAACATTTGCATCAAATCCAGACCTGTAGGTCAGTTAATTATGTTTAAAATTCCTTGCTCTAAAAGTATTTCAAGCAGATTCAGAACAGGTGTTTGTGTGTGTGTTGCTTTGTGGAATGTTTGTTTGCAGGAGCAGTTTCTATATTTAAATTGGAGATTGGGGTGGGAGTAGGACTTTTAGCAAAATACTTTTGAAAATTGCTTTAACTGAACTTGATTTTCTTGTTCTTCACAGCTGCCTTTCCCCCTCATGTTTTTGCTCTTGCAGGTTTTTCTCAGCCACCCCTTTTAGCATCCCGAACACAAATAACTTAATAAGCAAAAACAGGTGAAAAATATGTTGTACAGATGGTTTAGTATCCAAGTGGGAGAAGAGAAAGCTGGCTTTTGGCCAAAAGCCTGGCTAAACAGGTGTGTCTTCAGCAGCCAACAAAATATATAATGTGGTGAATCATAATGAATGTCTAAAGGGGAAGCTGGCCACTTTCTTTGGACTATTTCTGAGAAGGCCCTTTCACATGTTGTTGCTGTTTGGATGAGCATGATTATCAGAACTATCAACCAAATATCTGAAGAACATTTAGCAGAGATAAGTCATTCTTTTAGATATGTTGGCACAAGCTGTTTAGAGATTTATGTGTTAATATTAGAATCTTGAATTAAATTTGGTAACGAATTGGGGTTTGATCTGCTGAGAATAAAAGCACATTCACACATAGCAAAAGAAACATCTTAAAATTCCCTTAAAGAGGCAGCAATTTGTGGGCTTTGTGTTTTCCTTTCCCACCCTTAAGGGGACTGAAAGTGGCTGACAAAGATTTCTGTTCTTCTCTTCACAACAAACACCCAGTGAGGTAGGTGGGGCTGTGAGACCTCAGCAGAGAGCTGTGACTAGCCCAAGGTCACCCAGCTGGCTTTGTGGAGGAGAACAGAATCAAACTTGCTGGGTATATGAGCCTGGTACTCTAACCACAAGACCAGACTGGCTTTTCCTCAGTGCTACTTCCTGAAGATAAGAGCAGAATGACTAATACAATGCCTTTCCCAATAGACAGGAAAGATCTGAATGAGCAAGTAGGATCAACAGAGCAGCATTTCCTCTCTTTCTGTTCTGCAGGAGGCTCCAAATCTGATTCTGTCCCAAAGCCAGTCAAGAATTGATGAAATTAATGAGTCATGGATGCCACCATATCCAGAATAAGGATGTGCATGAATATTCTTAACATTCATTATTTGTACAAATTAGTCCCAATTCAGATGTCTGTACAAGAATAAATCAATGTTTCAGGCATTCGTTAAAGTGGGGAGGTGGGAAAGCGGCTGTGCAAGACACCTGCAATGGATCCAGATTGTATTCAAAATGGATTGAGAGTGGATTAAAAGTGGATTCAGGTCAGATTTGACACTTTCAGAGCATGGATTTGTTACGGGATATGTATCAGATATATATTCATTCATATCAGATACATATTCATTTGTATCAGATACGTATCGGGTATTCCTATGAATACATTTGTATCAAATAGAATCCTACCACATTTGAAGGGGATCTGTTTGAACGAATATGGGATTTTATAACTGTATTCCTGAACATCCATAATCCAGAGCCTTCCACAGAAAAGGGCAGTTTGACAGAGTGGTCCACAGAAGGCAAATGGGCTTGGTTCCTTAGAAAAGATCTAGTGCAGAATGTGTTAGGAGGAGGAGGAAGGAGAACAGTATGACAAAAAACAGCTCAAAACTTTTCTCCTATATAGCACTTATAGAGCAGGCACCTATTCTAATATAAGATTACTGGCAAGTAAATGACAAACTCAACTTGTTGCAAAGGTCACTGACAAATGAAAAGATTGTATTGTTCTTTGCATGGGGCTCAATACCAATTTAGTTTGTGCAGCCCCAAGCTTTTACATGACTTGTAACGCAATTGAAGAGGCAACGAAGAAAAGTGAGAAATAAGTGCAATATATGTAGTTTGAAAATTGCTGCTTCCAGAAGACAATGTCAAATTAGTATACTAGATGTTTTATTTTTCCTAGGCCCAGTTTCCCCCAAAGGGAACAGAGTAATCAGCAGCATCATTTTGAGGACATTCAAATTACACTCCCATCATCATTTATTATAATCCCTCTACAGCTGACCTTTTGCAATTTTTGAAAAATTCACCGTCTTCCAATAGGAGTGAGTTGGCATCTTCTTGCTTTTGCCCTCTGCTTAATCTGAAAGTAAACAAGTATTTTTTAAGAACAAGTGTTATCGCTTACCTAACATTTTCTCCACAGAGATAAGTATAAAATTATACCTTTTGTGAGTCTAAGCTACTGGGTTTAATAGAGTGCACAGGAACTCTGTAGTTTAAACCAGAGTGCAAGACATTCCATCTTTTGCAGGCTTCCCTTACAGAAAGGGTGAAAAGTTTGTTTGTTTGTTTATTTGTTTGTTTGTTTGTTTGTTTGTTTCAGTGATAACAACTAGGGATGTGCATGAATATTCACCACATTTGAAATTTGTCCAAATTTGGACATTCATATTCAAATTGAATGTTGGGACATTCCAAGATTACATTTGAATTTGAATCAAATGTTTTAATACATTTGTACAAAGCTTCATTAAATTTGTGAACCTGGGAAGGTGGGAAGGCGACTGCCCCAGTCACATCTGCAATAGATTCAAAGTGGATTCAGAGCAGATTGAGAGCAGATTGGTGCACTCAGAGCAGATATGTAGGGGATTCATAGGCGATTTGTAGTGGAGATTCAAATCATATTCATATAGAATATTCATATTGAATTTGAATCCTACCACATTTGAAAGAGATCTATTCAAATGAATATGAATTCAAATGGCCAAATTTGGATAAATTTGTATGAATTTTAAATGTGATGAATATTCATGCACATCCCTAGATTCCTCAGCCAAATGTCAGGGTAAATAAGTGTGTCTTAACCAATCTTCTAAATGTGTATAATGAAGATACCTGGTGCACCTGGGGGTGGGGCAGAGGAGACTATTTCATGGTCTAGGAGTTGCCACTGAGGTGACCCTATCCTGAGTGCCCACCTCTTTGGCTACTGAAGGAAGGGCTAGAGTGGGGTTGTGACAGATTCTGGCCTGGAAAAGGTTTGAAAAATAAGAACTTCACACAGGCACTTCAAACCATTTTTGACAGATATGTGTAACGTCCTTGCCATCTGGAAACATTTCTTTTTATATACTGCAGAACATTCTTTTAAGCAGCAACAGCTGAATCCTTCTGTCTTCTTCTAACAGGTCATTCTTAATCTGATGGGTCAATTGTCTCATAGATCAGTTTCACAGGTGTCTTTACAGGATCCAGCTTGCAGGAGGGGAACACAATTACTTATTGCTTTTCAGATTGTTGCAGAGGAAAGCAAGAGGAGAATGGTTTTCATTTTACTTCACAGAGCTAAGATCATGTATCTTATTTTTTGCATGAATGCTCTTCTCCACCATGTCTGGGTTTTTTTAAACTATATCTGTGAGTTAGCATTGTGCTGCCCCTCCCCCTTTAATGAAAAGTAAAAGATACTAAGGTGCCCCTGGATGTGGTTGAAAACCTTAGATTCTACTGGGACTTTATTGGGAATGCCACACATATCCTTGACATTCCTCCATTATCAAGGCAAAATCCCCAAAACATTGCCATTATGGGAAATCTAGCAATGGCGCCAGGTTTCCTGTGATTTCTTACCTCCATCTGCTGGCTCCTTGCATTATTGTTGTTTCTAGACATGCACAGCTAGCTAAGAACGGCAACAAACAAATAGCAGATGCTTGATTGATATCTGGAATTTGGAACAGAAACAATAATGGAGGGAGCCAGCAGATGCTGGTAAGAGCCCAGGATAGTCTCCTTATATCTGACAGAGACACATGAATGCAATTTCTGGATTCTGGATTCAATTCAAATTGAATATTTGAATGTTCAAATTTGAACAAATAGAGAAAAAACTAATGTATTCAAATTCGAGTCCAATTTGAATACATTCACATCTATTGTACAAATTTTTGATTCGTATTGGAAGATACGACTGTTGACAACATTCGTATGTGTCCATATGCATCCCATTTTAATCCTGTATGCATCCCATTTTTGTCCCATATGTATCTGTACAAATGCATACGGATATAAGATGCATATGGATATGTATGTAATGCATACGTATCCGTACAAATAAGAATGTCCGAATAATTTGTACAAATGATTTGAAAGATTCAAAATTCATTTGAATGTTTAAAAATGAATGTATAGACATCTGATTTGAATTCGAATGTCCAAATTCAATTGAATTTTGAGTGTTTTGAATATTCTTGCACATCCCTATCAGAGATAGTGAAAGGCTGCTGCAAGATCTAAAGTTCCCTCAATTGCTTCCTGCCATCTGAAGGCACCTCTAATTTGGTAACATATTAACTTATGAACTGCTTTTACTTGTGAGGAGATGGACAGACACACTCACCTACAGGGCCTTTTCAGACTTAGGTATAGGGACAGTGGCCAGTCTTCACAATGTGAAGGTCAGCCTTGTTCCAAACCTACCTGGAACTTATCCTGCAGCAAGGTAAGTTTGAACACTACATCTGACAGTATCCTCTTCAACACAGCAATGGCCATGGAGATTGGGGGATGTAGCACATGACTGCATAGCCACAGCTGTGATGCCCTGTTCCCACACTACATCACCATGGGAATGTTGCATGTGGGGCTATACTAGGAGTGCCATGTGATTTGACGTGGGAGGACAGATGACTCCCTCTGAGATACGGTTTTTGACTTAGGGGAGGGAGGGAAACGCAGCCTGCCTCTTCAGTGTCAAAATCACAGCTGATCCTGGTAAGGGGGAAGAAGTCTCCCCTGTCCATCAGAATTGCACCAGGGGATTCCCTTGCTATGATTTTGATGGCTGGGGAGAGCTGCCCTGCCATCAGAACTAAAGCCAGGAAATCCTGGCTTTGAATCTGACAGTGGAGACATTCTCAGACAGGGAATGTTGGAAGGCACAGACACCTCCAAGGGGATCAATACATCAGCTCAAGTGGGGCAGTGGTCCCTTCTCTATATGCAATGAGGAGGCAGTACCAGACAATCTCTGCAAAGCACCATAAAAGCACAATGAGGATTGAGCTTATATCGATAACTCAGTCAATGACTCTAAGGCTGGATTCACATTTGCCATTTACATTATAGCTTCGTACCTGGCCAGCAATATTCGTAAGTGCAAGTCCAGGACTGCCTGGATCGCCGAGGTAACATCCACAGCAACATTCAGTGAGAGGTCAGCCATTGCCATGGTGATCCACCAGCTGGGTGCTATGCCCACTCAAAGTGCCACACATGGAAGACACTGAGAAGCCACCTCACCAAGGATGATCCAGCCACTTCTGGGTAGGCTATGGACTTTTTTTTAAAGCAATCCACGGCTGGATCACTCGAGGGAGGGTTTATCCCATTCCAGGGTGGCTGTAGCAGAGGAGCAATGTGGATGCAGCTGATCAGTGTGTGGATGGAAGAGCTCCAGAAGGAAGTGTGAAAAGGTCTTATGATTGTTCAGAGCCCCCAACCATCTCTGTCACATGACTATTTCACTGCATAGCATAACCTTGAAAACTATAACCACAGTTGGCCTAGTGGTTAGGGAGCCAGAGTCTTATCTGGAAATACCAGATTTCCATTTCCATTTTTATTCATATACCGCCTTTCCAAAAGTAAATTTTGCCCAGGAATTTTGCCCATTGGTTTACAACAAATGGAATAAAAATACAATGCAAATACAATCATTACATCAGAGAAATACGGCTAATAAATATAATCAACAACTTAAATCAAAGACAATTTTTTGCCCAAGGCAGTTTACATAAGTAAAAAATACATTGCATGTTATAACAAATAATACATTATATAATAATAAAAAGAAAAAAAAACTTATAGAGCAGGTGGGAAAGCTGGCTATTGAGTTTCCCTCCCCTCATCCATGGTGGTGTTGGGGCAGAGTGGATTTGATTCCACACTCCTCCACAAAGCCAGCTGGGTCACCTTGGGCTAGTCACAACGCTCTGCTGAGCTCTCACATCCTCACCTACTAGGGATGTGCACAAGTGTTTTTTGTTTTTGTTTTTTTGCCATTTGATTTGTAAGGAATCAAATGTTAGAAAATTTGTATTCATTCGATTAGATCCCCTTTGAATGTGGTAGGATTCTATTCAAAATGAATGTATCCATATGAATTCATACGAATATCCAAATGCATACATATCAGATACGTATCCTGGATGCACATGCATTTGTCTAGTCATACATAACGGTTATGGACCTCCCTCCTGTCTTACACACACACACACCTTGCCTCTCTCTCTGTTTCTCCAAACCTGCTTCCCCTTCTGTCTTAAACAACCCCTCTCGCCTCTGTTTCTCTGAACTTGCTGCCTCTAGTGTCTTACATACACCTCGCCTCTTTGTTTCTCTGAACCTGCTTCTCCTCCTGTTTTAAATACACATCCTGTTTCTCAGAACCTGCTTTCCTTCAGTTTTTTCCCCGGTTTAACAAATGTTCGAACTATTCATACAAATACGAATGTTAATGTACAAATGTTGTGACATTCAATCTGTGTATGAATGTTCAAATTCGTACAAACAATGAATGTTATGAATAATTGTGCAAGTTCCTACCACCTGTCTCACAGGGTGTCTATTCTGGGGAGAAGAACAGAAAGCTTTGTCAGCCATTCTCCTCCTCCTATTTAAAGTAATTTTTGAGATAAAGAGGGCTGCAAATACCTTGGGCTCATCTTGGTTTCCTTAAATCACCTTTAAAGCAACAAGTTTATCATCTCTATGTTCTACAACTTGGGTTTGTGACAAAAGCCTGCATGATGAAGAGCCTAGCATTCCTAACACATCTGGGATCAAGATGGAAATAAATGCAAGCCATCTTGAGTTTTTATTATTATCGGCATAACTGATTTCAGGATTGGGCTGGCAGTTATTTCTTCATAGTAAACAGCAGGCAGGAGGCTAGGATTATACCGAAATCTTATTAAATGAGCCCAAGGGACTTAAATTCCAAAAAGCGGTGCAAAACTTTCTAGCAGCTCTTATTATATTGTTATCTGCATGACTTTTCTGAAATGAAAGCTGGCGAAATTGCTGTCGGAAGAGGAGGCGGCACAATGTAATAATCAAGGGCTTAGCTCTAGGTTTCTGGAGAAAGACTCCTGATTCTTGGTAAGCTTTCCTTAGATGCCTTTTTTATATAGCCAAAGATTTTTTCAAGGCAATAATGTTCTGTTCAATTGACTAGGCTTTATAGTTTTAACCTGTACAGCTTGCCTAAGTTTCTCCATGCTGCCTTAAGGGAGAATTTGGAATAACTGAAGATCTGGAGTTCTCAAACAAATGGGCCCTGAATTTGGAAGAACTGAAGCCCTGAAGATGCATGCTTATAAATAAATCTAATATTAGCTCACTTTCTTGTCAATCTTTGAACAAGCTCATTGCACAAAGGATGCAGTGTCTTGAAGCCATATTCAAACACAATGAATCAATTTATTGAATTTAATAAGTTTATAGGTATATACAGTACGTACGCATCTCAGTTTCAGAAACAAGTACATCTTGGTTACATCAATCAGCTGTTTACAGATGTTTAAAAAAGGGAGAGGTCAATATATATAGTATGTACAATATAGTTCAATAGCAAATCTTGGAGATCAATATTGGCTTGAATGCTCGTTAAAGCACAGAATATAAAGAGACCACAAGAAACCAAGAACTGACTCTTCTACCATTGTAATGGTAAGTTCTGTATTAAAGAACTTAGAGTCACCAAGAAAAGGCCTTTCCATCATAAGTCATGGTGGAACCAAATCAATCTCATCCACAAGCCCATGGAGATGTACTTCATTCTGAACTTTCTAATGCTCATCTAGACCCACAGGAGTGAACAAATCTGGATCCCTGCCATGGAAGAAGCACATCTAATGTACAATCTTCTTCCATTATTCCTTAGCCTTTGTGCAGGATTGTTCTATTGTTAAAACAAACACCATCCATATAACAAGGTGTCTTGACATAGAGCCAACTGGAAACAAGGGAGGCATCACAGATGCAGATGTATCCCACTTTAATGACAGGAAGTAGCAACCTTTTCCACAGAATAGGATTTTCTACCCTGAGATGGCCCCTTTTGGTGCAGTTGTCTGTACTCTTCATTGTGTTACACTGATATTAACTCTTATACCAATGCTCCAGGCCCATTTTCTATTCTCACCTGGCAGCCCTAGTCAGGGAATTCAGCTCCTGCAGGTGGTGTTCTGCCCACATGAAGGTCCTGCACTGGAAGTGACGCTGTTAGGTCTTCTATTCCCCACCCCCATGCTGGCAGCAGTTCATTGCCATACACCAGCTTCCCTATTAGTATCCAATTTGAATAGTGCCTGCTTGCTGGTGGGGTTTAGCAAGTGGTGAAGTCATACCTTAATTGCTACTCAATTAGCTTGATAGAGCAGTTAAACTGAGTTAGATTGATTGTTGTAGTTATCCTTAAAGTTTTATTTTCCCATGCAATAATTATGTTTTAATGGGATAAATTGCTCCTTGCATTTTTTTTCTTCCTCTGTAAATTTGTTCCTGAATAATATGCTTTTGATTTTCTCCTAACATTATGCTTGAAATGTTCATAAACAGAAATGTATTCAAGTGTCTACCACAGATGCATTTGAATAGATCTCTAAAGTGATTTCAGTCTCTGGTCACATCTGTCATTGCTCTCTCAGTTACAGACTGGAGCAAACCAAACTTTCCTCTTTATCTTGTAGAGATTTGCATGATCTCTATTGAAAAAGAAGCCTGGTTGATGGAAAATATAGTGAGAATAAACAGTCTTCTTCCAAATTCTGAATTTAACAAGCTGTTTAGAGTTACCCAATGAAACTGAATCATGGAAGAGTCAAAATAGACAAGATATTATGCAGTGTGTTTGTTTGTGTGTGTGTGTGTTTTCATACAACCAGTTAAACTTCAGAATTCACTAACACAGTTTGTGGTGTTGGCCACTAGCTTGAATGGCTCTGAACCAGTCTCAACAAATTTGTGGAAGAGAGGGTCATCGTGAGTTAGTTTATGTTGACTGGAGGGGGAACAAAGAAATAAGGACCTAGAGTATTTAAAGGCATTCTTGGACGAGGCCTTTACTTGGTTTTAGAAATTGCAGAAATACACTTTGACAAGAATCTAGCTGGAATTGAGAGGAGCTGCTGTGTGCTGTTGTAAGAAAGCTTGTAAGATGTGATATTCTGCATCAGTGATCCTATATAGACTAATATTTTGGATAGGGTTTCTTTGCCCATTCAGTGTAATTGCTGTGGAATTGCTACATGCTTTGATTCTTGTTCCCAGAATATGGGTCTGCCATCTGTTTGATGAAGACAATTTCAGAAGTGTGTGTGTTGGGCAAAGAGAAAATCTAGTGTTAAAATAAAAAAGTTCTGAAATGGGGAACTTGGGAAACTTTGGTTTTCAGACTCTGAAGAAAGCTGGGATAGGGCCATGGCAACAAGAATGTTTTCTCCCACGTGTCACCTGCCTTGGTCCATTCTTGGTCCATATTAGAGCAGTTTGAGAAAGATCTCAGTGGAGGAAGTGATCTCTCCAGAGACTGAACAGAAATTGACTGAGAATTTGATTAAATAATCTGGAAAAATTGCTGCTGTGCTGTGGTAAGTTTGGGAGGTAAGTCCTCTGGTTTTTGGACAGAGTTTGGGGGACTGCGTGCAGAATAAATATACTATATCATAACATAGTATTCATTCGGAAAAAATTATCTTTAAGAATAATTATTTAATTCTTTTAAAGTTAATTTTTCAAAAATAAAACAAATACATTGAATAAAATGAAGGTAGAATGCCAGGAGGGGAAGGGAGGCTGAGTGTCACATGTATGACTACCTGCCCATGAGGCAGAAGTCCTGGGTCTGCGCTTCGTGCAATGAGCTTCGGGCTCTCAGGGAACGTGTCTCTTCCCTCAAAGCCAAGGCAGCGGACATGGAGAAGGAGATAGAGAGCAACAGGGCTGAGGGCGAGGCCTTCAGGGATCCAGTAGTAGCATCCCACTCCATGACAAGCAGTCCTCCAGCTGCTTTGGAGAGTGGAAGTCTCAGGATGTCAAGCTGAGGAAGAGAGACAGGCTCCCTTAGTTGATACCCCTTCCTTAGTGGATGTGCCTGTATCTTCTTGTACCAAGGATACTCCTCCATGTGTAGCAGGAGGAGGGCTTCTTATAGTGGGCAATTTGATTATCAGGAATATAGAGAGCCGGATTTTTGACGGGCGTGTTGACCACATGGTGACTTGCCTGCTGGGTGCAAAGGTTGCAGACATCACATGGCATCCAGATAGGTTAGTAGACAGTGCCAGGGAGGAGCCAGTGGTCATGGTACATGTTGGTACCAATGACATTGGGAAGGTGAGACGGAGCATCCTGGAAGCCAAATTTAGGTTGTTAAGTAGAAGATTAAAGTCCAGGACATCTAGGGTTGTATTCTCAGAAATTCTACCTGTTTCACATGCAAGACTAGCTAGACAGGCATTGCTCAGGAGCTGTCAGGCAGTGCTAGCTGCCTGCCCTAATATTTGTGTGTAAGCTCTCTCCCATCTATGGGATTCTGTATGTAATGACTGCCTGTTGTTTGGGACCTGACAGTTGACTCCCCCCTCCCTGCTGAGGTGAAGTGATACATTTGAGAAGGATTTGGCTCCAAGTTTAAATTGGTGTTGAAAAATAGTTATTGTTCATTGGTCAAGGGCCAAACCCCGCCCAGCTATGAAACATATAAAAATGCTGGGCTTTCCGTTCCAAGTTGCTCCCAACAAGAAATGTCCTAACGCTGAGCTGAAATAAATCACTGTTCATATTTTTCAAGAAAGAGTCTTGTGGTCATTCTTTGCCGGCCTGACAGGAGCCTCAATGTGTGGATGGGGCAGTAGTGTCGGAAGGAGGGGTTTAGATTTGTTAGGAACTGGGGAACATTTTGGGACAAGCCAAACCTATACAAGAGGGATGGGTTACACTTGAACCAAGATGGAACCAGAATGCTGGCACTTAACATTAAAAAGATTGCAGAGCAGCTTTTAAACTGATCCCTGGGGGAAAGTCAACAGGTGCTGGGTAGCATCCAGTTTGGGAGAGTGCACCCTTGAGTGAGAAGGGCTGGAAATATGCACATAATGCTGAGCGAACTGGGGGATTAGTCAATAGTATGCAAGCAGAAAGATGCAAGGGGGTGTATAAGGATTCACATGTTCCTCAACATCAGAATTTGGATCAGAGGAGTGAATATAAATGTATATATGCAAACACCAGAAACCTTTGAGCTAAAAATAGGGGAGCTAGAAAGCTTAGTGATGGATAATAGGATTGATATTATTGGTATAACTGAAACCTGGTGGACCAGTGAAAATCAATGGGATACAGTCATACCAGGTTACAAACTGTACAGAAAAGACAGGGAAGGGCAACACGGAGATGGTGTAGCTTTGTATATTAAGGAAGAGATAGAATCTTATGAACTGAAATGTCTAGGGAAGTCTGACTCTTCCACAGAAGCAGTGTGGGTAAAAATACCAAGTCAAAAAGGAAGCCTAACAATAGGGACATGCTATCATCCTCCCAACCAAAGGTCCAAAGGAGATCAACAATTGGAAAATGCGATAAAGGAGGTATCCCAAAAAATAGGGTAGTTATAATGGGGGACTTCAATTATCTTCACATAGACTGGGTGAACTCCTGTTCAACTCAGGAAAGCGAGAGAAAATTCCTAGACCTGCTAAATGATTGTTCCAAGGAGCAAATCGTAATGGAACCAACCAGGTGAAAGGCAATCCTGGACTTGATCCTAAGTAATGCTCAGGACCTGCTAAAGTACGTCACTATGGCTGATCCAATTGGGAACAGTGACCACAATGCAATAACCTCCAACTTAAATACAGGGAGATCGTAAACTTTCAAAAAAGAAAGTTCCCCAAAAGGGATCTCAGGGTTCTGGTGGACAGTACAATGAAGGTGTCAGCCCAGTGTGCAGCAGCAGCGAAAAAAGCTAATTCAGTGCTGGGAATAATTAGAAAGGGAGTAGAAAACAAGTCAGTAAGTGTCATTTTGCCTCTTTATAAATCTATAGTGAGGCCACATTTGGAATATTGTGTACAATTTTGGTCACCACACCTCAAAAAGTTTTCCCTTATGAAACCAGGCTGCAATCTCTAGGCCTCTTCAGCCTGGAGAGACAGTGTTTAAGAGGGGACCTGATTGAAGAATATAAAATTATGCACAGTAAAGAAAAGGTGGATAGAGAAATTTTCTTTTCTCTATCACACAGCAGTAGAACCAGAGGGCACTCTATGAAGCTGATGGATAGGACAGTCAGATCTGACAAGGGGAAATATTTCTTCACCCAGAGGGTCATCGGTTCATGGAATTTTCTGCCTGAAGAGGTGGTAACAGCTACCAGCCTATATGGCTGTAAGATAGGGTTAGATAAATGAATGAATGCCTAGGTACATCTTTCAGGCTGGGGTGGGGTGGGGGAGGGGAGCAGGATACTTCTAAGGCCATTTGCTGGATTCAAGAGCAGGAAAAGGTTTGTCCTCGTCTCTGCTTGAGATGCCCACGAACATTTGGTGGGCCACCATGTGCGACGGGATCCTGGGACTACATGGGCTGTGGCCTGATCCAGCAGGGCTTCTCTTATGTTCTTAAGATTCATTCTTGGCCTGGAGTAGTATTTTGAAGATAGAATCAGTCATCTTTATGCTGATGTGAATACTGCTTTTGACACAGTGTCTGGTGTGGTTTCCAGGACTCTGTCTTGTTTAGTTTTGTGAGATAAATTTTCAGTTCTCATAGGGAGGATATGATAGCTATCTCCAGATAACTGAAGGCTGGTACACTGCAGAAGAATTGGAATTATTCTCACTTGCTCTCGAGGATGGTATTAGAATCAATGGGATGAAACTTCAAGAAAGTAGATATGGATTAGACATTAGTATGGATTTCCTGAGAGTAAGAGCTGCTTAATAGTCATCTGTCAAGGATGACCTGTTGAGTGAGGAGTAGGGGTGTGCACAAAGCTGGTTTCCCACATTTGATTTGATGTGAATTGAATGTGGGAATATTCAGCTTCAGCCAGATTTCCCCCCCCCCCCACAAAGGTGGGGAACTTTCTGTTGGTGCATGAATATTCATATGAGTATTTGTGCATTAAAAGAAGCAAACCCCCCACTTACCTTTAGTTGCACCACCACCACCACAGCATGCTTTTCTCCTAAGCACTTCTGGGTCTGTGCGCACAGGTCACACTGCATCACATGATCCCCAGATGGAGACCTGCACATGCAGAAGACCCAGAAGTGCTTTTTCAGCCACTGAAGTGTGCTGAAATAGGCCCAGGGATGCCACCATGGCCTCCACAAAAGTAAGCGAGAACACTGGGACTGAACGGGAGGTGACGGTGGCTACCCCAAGAGCATTTTGGCACTTGTCAGATACCAAAAAAGCATAGACCCAGAAGTGCTTAGGAGAAAAGCATGCGGTGGCAGCGGTACAAGAAAAGGTAAGTGGGGTGACGGGAGGCCACAGAGGGGGAGACCACGGGATGGACAGGAAGCCTCAAGGGATAGTCTTCACTGAAGCTTTGATCAACATTTCAACGAATATCAGATAATCCGATTCATGGACAACTAGGGCCCAGAATTTGTATGAATTCCAAATAGTACGAATATTCCTGCACATCCCTTGTGAGGAGGAGTTGGACTTTATGACCACGTGGGGTGGTTTAGCACCGGGTGGTTAAACCGGTTTAACCACCCAGTTAAGTCCCATTTTAGACTGTTCCCTACTTACCTTCTGCACTGGAGACCTACTTTGGCACCCTTCATGGTGGCCGCTTACGCATTTCGGTGAGCGAGATCCGTTTCTAAAACGGGTCTTACCACCGAAACCTGGTTTAAATTGAAGACATCAAAAATTAGGTCTTCAATCCATCCCTTCACTTGGATCCGTGTGGAAGCGGTGCTTCCGCACATGGCCAAGCAAAGGGATGGATGTCCTGGTGGCCACCATGTTGGGAGGGGTGGAAGCAGGATGTCCTGCCTTGGAAGCCCCTCCCTCGTGCACCATGTGCTGCCGGAAATATGCGGTGACTGGCAGCTGCCTGCTCCAGTCCCGCGGCTCTGGGGGCAGTGTTGCCGGTGTGGGAATCTGGCAGACTTTTTGAATGGGTGCTGTGCCTTCCACGCAGCACCCAGGCAATCCGCCTGCCCGATCCAGCCTCCCCACGCGTGTGCGGACATGGGGAGGCCTCCTCAGATCCATCCCTATTTGGGACAGATCCTCAGAGGACTGCTCGCCGAAAAACAGATCTTCTTAGATCCGTTTTTTGGCGGCAAATGTGGAAGCACCCCAAGATCTCTTCCAAGGGCCTTTGTTTTTGTTATTTGTGAATTTAGCTAAATTCATTCACTTCTAATTATCCTTTTATATTTCCTGCCTGTACCTAATTCATGGATTCTGAAGGCTTATATTGCAAGTATACATTATACTAAAAATACTGCCATTTTAGCCTCACTTTCTTGGGAGTAAGTAGCAATGAACATATTCAGACTCACTAATAATACTGATTTAGGGTTGGACTGAAAGGGGAAAACAGTAGCTCCTTTGAATAAAAGGATACACACACCTTAGCTTCTGTAGTTATATACTGTTGCTTGTAATTAGGATCAAGTCATAATCCTGTTGTGTATTGTTAATTTCTGCAACACCTCCTGTGTTCCTATATCCCTTTGCCCTTCCTGTCATGATGTATTAATTAGAAATGATTGCTTTAATTACTGAAGAGTAATGAACACATCTGGGTGATCCAGACATCATTTTCAAGGTAAAACCACTATTGCATGCACAATACATCCCTTGGGTTCTAAGGATCTTTTTTTAAAAGGACCCTAATCATTTTACTACTATTCTCACTATATTAGGGATGGCCAGTGAGCTAATAACCCAGGTCTATGCCCCAATCACTGATGCCAAAGAGGCTTAAAGTGATAAGTCCTATGAAGACTTCTAACACCTTCTAGAACTAACACACACACATACATACACAAAGTCACTTTCACCATAGAGGACTGGGATGATAAAGTAGGGAATCAAATGATAATCGGAATAACAGGTAAGTTTGACCTTGTTATGAAATGAAGCAGTCCAGAAACTAGTAGAGGTTTGTCATAACTCATTGGTCATAGCAAACACTCTTTTTGACAACCCAAAAGGTGACTCTACACATGGACATCACCAGTTGGTCAATACCAAAATCAGATGAATTGTGTAATTTTCAGCTACAGAAGTATAAACCCTTTACAGGCAGTAGAAACAAGATCTGGAGCTGACTGTAGCTCAGATCATGAGGTTCTTACTGCAAAATGCAAATTGAAGAAAGTAGGGAAAATCACTAGACCATACAAGTATGACCTAAATAATCTCCCATAGGAATATGTAGTGGGGATTATGAAAAGATTTAAGGAATTAGATCTGGAAGACAGGGTACCTGAAGAACTATGGACAGAGGTTTGTGACACTATACAGGAAGCAGCAAGAAAAAACATCCCAAAGAAAAAGATCAAAAAAGCCAGATGGTTGTCTGATGAGCCTTTCCAAATGGTTGAAAATAGAATGAAAGCAAGGCATGCACTAGTGAATGCAGATTTTCAGTCAATTAGCAGAGAGATGAGAAGACTATCTTAAATGAACAAAACAAAGAAACAAGAAAATAATAGAATAGGAAAAAAAGAGTTCTTTTCAAGAATGTTAGAGATATCAAGGTAATGTTTCACGTGAAAATCAGCATGATACAGAAGAGAAAAAAGAGAACATGGCAATAACACACAGAAGAACAATATAAGAAAGATCTTAACATCATTGATAATGATGGCGGTGTGGTCACGAGCCTAGGTTGTATTTGTATTGATGCTTTTGATCCTGGAACAGTGTGGGAAACCCATCCGAAGCTGGAACCGTTGCTTCTGGAACAAAACAAGGTCATCCATATTTGGACAGCTTGCTTCATGCTAGCCCTCATGCTGGCTCTGAGCTGGTGCTGGGGCCTTCAAAATGCTCTGGCCCTTGTTGCTCCTAAGGGACCCATTTCAGTTGTGTGCCAGACAATGGAGGTACGCTTTCCACACACCTCCATGGTCCAATATACTATTCCTAGCATGTCAATAGGCCTCAGTGTCTTGGTCTACTAGTGAACTGGGCACCCTATCTCAACCTACGCTCTGTCCTATGAGGAGGTAACATTTCAGGAGACGGCAGGGCCTCCTGTAATTTTCAGTAACATGCAGAAGATACGCCTGTAGACCCTTTCTCTTCAACAAATCTAGTTCACCAGTGTATGACAATGTCATCACAGAGCCCAATATGAATTTCTACAAGTTTTGAGACTTCATTTTAAAAAATGAAGTTATATTTTACTCACCATGCATTTACAAAACAATGCTCCTAAGAACTGTGTTATACAACCATGTAAGGGCAAAATCGTGATACACAAAATCTTGTTACGAGGGATGACTGTATTCCAATAATTAAAATTTCTAAAAATGTATCCATTATTAAGGAATAACAATGAACCAATACTGAATAGCCTTCATTAACCTCCATACTGCAGTGACTGATGAGAGGTTTAGTTCACAACATTTTGAGAGAATCAGCTTAGCAATGCCCAACTGGGAGATAAATTGGGCCTAGGTTTGCAGCAGATATACTGGCTTCATCATTACTATGGCTAAGTGTAATTATATTTCATTCCCTTTCATCTTAAAATCAGTGCCATTATGCAAGTGTTCAGTAAACATGGCTAGTTTGTGCCTTGCATGCTGTACCTGCTCAATTTGTCCTTTGGGGAAAACGGGAAAGACTCGGCCAGCTAAAGAACAAAGCTCAGTCTGGCTTAAAATGTCACCTTTGGATGTTAGAAGCTAGTAGATTATGAAGATAATGAAGAGTTGCCTCTTGTTGCTACGTTACAAGCCATTCAAAACTGATATGTCAGGATGTTCAGGGGGGAAGAAAGATTTTTTAAATTGAGTGACCCATCAAGTTACTCTCTTCCACCAGCAGCATCCTTTCACACTTAAGCTTGAGAGCATGGGCGCAGCAAAAATAAATAAAATAATAATAAACTTTCTGAGGCACTCCTGAGGCAGCTTAGAGAAGATTGTGGGGCTGTTCACACACCAGTCTGCCCTCTCCCCTCACATGAACTTTCTAAAGGTGAATTAGAGAAGGTTTGAGAACACAAAGGTCCCACACTTCCTCCTGAGGTGGCTCTGAGGTGGCTCTATCAGTCTGGGGTAGAGAAGGGCTGTGGACATGAGGGCCACACACTGTCCCTCAGAGGTACCTCTGAGGCACCTTTTTATTATTATTATGTCTGAACACAGCCTAAGGGAAACCAAAAGCAGGGCCTCTCTTAGACTACACCAATGTGTGGAAGGGAAGCTCCTAGTATGCTTGGTGATCTGGAATATCAGTCAGTGCATAATCACCTTAAGCATCTTCTGTTATTGGACTTCCTAGCATTCTTCCTATGCTCAGAGGAGTCCCAATCACCTGTATGGTTTTTCAAAAATGCAGAACTGCAAATCATCCACATTGTTAAAGAATTAGGACCCAGCTTTCACCTGCATTAATCACATAGTTTTTACTTGGCTTCTCTGGAGCTCTTATTGAGTGGGAACATTATAGTACTAGTGACAGGATTAACAAAGAAAATGCCAGTATTGACTGACAAACATATGCACACACTCCCATATGCTATGGGAGTTAGTAGAAAAAGTCATAGGAGAACATAAGCTGGATTTTTTTTAGGCCATTTGAGTTTTATTGACAGGTTTTAATTTTGCTTCTACTGGTCAATTAAATTGCGGTCTGTAGCTTATATGTCATCATTTTGGGAACTGCTATGAGACATTTCCATCTGGCTCTGTAGAACAACATAAAACAAACATTGTGCAGAATG
This sequence comes from Aspidoscelis tigris stejnegeri, assembly GCA_023333525.1. Classification (NCBI taxonomy): domain Eukaryota; kingdom Metazoa; phylum Chordata; class Lepidosauria; order Squamata; family Teiidae; genus Aspidoscelis; species Aspidoscelis tigris. The sequence goes on from JALMGA010000005.1 coordinate 22,011,989, forward strand.
AAACTCCTAATTTCCTGACTTTACTTGCCTCTGTTTACATTCCTGCTTGCAATCCCACCAAGAGACAAGCCCTGTGACACTACAACCGTATCCATTTATAGGAAATGATGAAGAAGGAACAGTAGTGAAGGTCCAAGCATCAAGATTTTTTTGGGATTTCCGTGTCATTTCCCTGATGACATGGGAAATGGACACCTGACTGACAGGATCAAATGGTCCCATTTCTGGGCTGGAAGGGGCATCAGGTACACACCCAGCATGTCCTGGTTTTCCAAGCTTTGGAAATTTCATTGCTTCCAGGTGGCACAATTAAACACAAGACACGGAATGGGCATGGATGTTGGCCATCTTCTGTCCTACACTCAACTATGGCAAGCAGGAAACAGCCACAGCAAGTCACCTGTTCTGCTGTAATTTTCTAGATGAAAGTGGGCATGGCACCTAAGAGCAGGAAGTTACCTCAGAATCCCCAAAGTCCAGGCCACATGAGGGCAGGAAGTGACCTCAAAGTTCCAATTTACGTGAGCAGCAGGCCCAAGGAGGAGGTGAGGCACAGTAACCATACTGTGGAGGCTCTGAGGAAGTACCCAGTGCCTGTAATATGGATGCAGTCCGTGTTGCATACAGACTTTGCTCTTAATAATAAAGAGCAATATATAAGAAAAAACATTTTTTAAAAAATGTATATCCTCAGATAGATAACACACAAGAACTTTCTGTAGATTTTTAGCTCATTTTCATGATGGATGATGTGCAATATGGGGGAAACAGCTATTCATGTTAGAAACCAACCCACAAATGATAATAATATAAATAATAATACTACTGTACACACACTCTCACACACTAATGCATGTATAGTAGGGATATTCATGAATGGGCTTTTTTGCATTTAATTTGTACAGAATTGAATGCAGTTCTTTTTGTTTGAATAGATCCCCTTTGAATGTGATAGGATTCAAGTTGATACAAATGTATTTGTATGAATTTGTATGACTATCTGATATGAATGCACACATAATCAGCACGTATCTGATACATATCTGCTCTGAAAGCATCAAATCTGCCCTGATTCCACTTTGAAAAAGCCTCCCTCATGCACCACTGTTGTGTCTGAGGATTCTCTTGCTGCAGTTTGAAAGGTATGGGGAAGACCTCAAATGAAAAGGTGAACGTGGCAGTTCTGGAAGCACAAAATGGGCCCTTGGGCCATTCATTATCTGCATTTGAATAGGCAGATAATTGCTGAAAGTAGCCAGTATATTCCTTGGGTGGAAAGAGTGGCAGGAGTTTTGCTACTAAGCACCACAAAGGTGCCAATGGAGGAACAGCAGGGGAAGGGCATAGCATGTGTGAAGATGCCACACTCTTATTCCACGCTGCATAGCATGGTGTGAACACTGGACCTTCATGGTGCTTTGGAAGCACTGTAAACCACCATGTGGATCCTGGCAGTTGAACTGAGGCTTGATTTTATATTTTGTAGTTCCCATTTTTAATTGTTACAGGGGTGGTTGTTGTTTTGTTTTGTTTTTGTTTGCCAACAGACACTTTTGGAAAGCTTATATGAGTCTTGCTGAAACCAGAGGTTTTGTAGAAAGGAGAGCCACAAGAAGAGGACTGTTAGAATGGAGAATTAGTGGGGCTGGCCTTTCTGCTGAGGACTGGCTGATCATATGAGAATAGGGATGTGCACAAATATTTTTTGGAGACTCAATTTGTATCGAATCAAATGCAAGACAATTTTTATTTGTTTGAACAAATTCCCTTTGAATGCGGTAGGATTCAAATTCAATACAAATGTTCAATACGAGTTCAATTTTAATCCCCACTACAAATCACGTACAAATCTCCTAGGTATCCTCTACAAATCCCCCATGTATCTGCTCTGAATGTGTCAAATCCATCCTGAATCCACTTTCAGTACACTCTAGATCCATTGTAGATGTGACTGCCATAGCCGCTTTCCTACCTCCCCAGGTTTGTGAATGTTCCGAAGCATTTGATTTGAATCCAAATGTCCATATTTTGATGAATTCGTATCAGTTTTGAATGTTATGAATATTTGTGCACATTCCTATATGAGAAAGGTATCGAAGTAGTTTGCCATACTTTATTTTAAGGAAGATCCCGGGATGGGGTTGTGCACAAAGCACGTTCTCCGCCTTAATTTGAATTGAATAGGTGTTGTCTCCCTTAGCAGCATGCCTCAGAGCTTTAAGGCCTCTTGGAAGTGCATGCAAGCATGTGTGCAGCTGAAATGGCCACTCAATTCCCTGGGAATCATGGGGAATCTCAAGCCATTCCTGGGGAATTGGGTAGTCATTTCAGCTGCATGCGTGCAGTGGCAGTGGTGGCAGAAAATTGTACGTGGAGGTTGAGGGAGGGGATGGAGAGAGTGACAACAAGGTGGTGGCCAGAATGGGGAGGACAAGACAGGGGGTGTGGCCATGAGAGATGTGAGGTTGAGGCTGGAAAGGGGTTTCCATGGCCCCCTGTTTGAATATATTCAATTTGTTTGCAAAGTGTTGAAGCTTCAAATTTGCATGAGAATTTGAAGCTGACAAAGGTATCTGGCACATCCCTAGCCAGGAATAAAGCCTGTGGCCTTTTGCTTTTTAGGCAGAGGATCTACCACTGAGCTACAGTCTTTCATGCGTTCTGGGAAGTCAATGTGAACAGTACAAAATCTGCTTTGCAAACCTATTTTGGATCTCATTTAAGGTTCAAGGGTAAAATACATCTCCTGGTGCTACATGGTTGATTATGTGCTAAACCCAGCCCCTCTGTGTGGACCAAGTTCTGGATTCATCTTTGGATAATTTATCTTGTTGACAGAATTTTTACATCTGATTAATGTTTACTGGTATGAATTCCAAGGTGGACTAATTAGTATACAGACAACAAACAAGAGTTTCAATGATAAGAAAGGCATCTGCGTGACTGTCATTCTCACATTGAGATGCATAGTAAATGAGAACATCTGATTAAGACAAATAATTTGAAACTTGATGAGAAGCAGAACTTTCTTGCTCTGGCTCCCTTGGGGGATTTGCTGTTTGGCAAGCAAGGATATTGAAATAATCAGTTTGGGTCTGTATCTAGGAGCTGACTGCATGGTCGGGCCCTTTCCGTTAGACACATAAATGGCTCAACGGCTGGCCAACTCCATGTTGCCTTTTTCTCAGCACACGACTCATTAACAACGCCAGTTAGTATGGGAAGCATTTGCCCGTGAAGTCCAAGTCATATATTCTATGTGTTGCACAGACACCCAGTCATAATGTTCCCATGTACTAGTATGTGTTTCTCACTTATGCAAACTGATGATGAACTGAGGAAGGATGTGTTTGCATCCTGTTTCTTAATAAAACAGACCATTTCAGGAAGGTGTGACTATGGCCTGGAAGTGCTTTACTCCAGATTAAGGATGTGCACAAATATTCATAACATTCATTATTTGTATGAGTTTGTACAAATCTGGACATTCGTACATGAATTGAATGTTACAATATTCGTACATTGGCATTTGTACAAATTCAAATGTTTATGGACATGCATACAAATAGTTCGGACATCCATTAAAATGGGGAGGTAGGAAAGCAGCCGCAACAAATCCAGATTGCTTTCAACATGTATCGAGAACAGATTAAAAGTGGATTCAGGTCAAATGTGATGCTCTCAGAGCAGATTTGTTAATGGATACATATCGGATATGTACTCGTTCACATTGGATATTCCGTATGAATATGTACAAATACATTCACATCCAATAGAATCCTACTACATTAGAAGGGGATCTATTCGTATGAATATGGATTTTCTAACATTCGATTTGTTACAAATCAAATGCCAAAAAACCCATTTGTGCACATTCCTACAGATTATACAAATAATGTGGATTAAGTAGGAGGAAGCTGGTACTGAAAGAGATTGAATTGAAGATGAGGATTAGGAAGAGTTGTTAGAGAATCAAGGCAAAAAAAGGCTTTTGTTAGCCTAAAAAATATAATTTTAAAGTTAATAGTTAATCTTGCAATTAAACAAGGAAACGTTTTGGCGGAACTTTATCCCTTAAAGTAATGAACAACATATTTTTCTTATCCACTCCTTTTCCAATCTATTAGTATTTTTCTTGACCTTTTCTAGCTCTGAAAGAATCATTTATGAAGTCTGGCCAGCACCCTCTGAGTGGCACTGTTCATTCACTGCTGCCCTCCGTGACCAGGTAAGTTTTGTCCTCAGGGTTTCTATACTTTTGCTTGATTGCATATTGAATCACTAGAGGAACAAGAGATTATGGAAACTGAATGCTGAATCATCCACACAACACTCAGGAGAAATTTACAATAATGCCATATTACTTTTCTGAATGCTTCATCACTCTTGAAGTTAGGATGCTGGGCATCCTTGAATCATGTTTGACTCTTGATGACTACATGAACAAATTCCTGACATTCCAAATTGTCTCTAGTAATACCTCCAAGTTCTTTCAAGATCATTCCAGCAGTCTCTTTGACCCTGTCCACCCATAGTTTCCATTGTCTTCCTCTTCTGCTTATCTCCACTTTTCCAAAGCACATGCACAAAGTATAAGGATGTCTGCTTGACGGGCATTGCTTTAAGTAACCAGTTAGATCTTATTTGAACCAGATCAGATCTGTTTGTTTTCTTGCAGCTAACATAACCATCTCCAAATCCATAATTAAAAGGTATTTTTTTCTTTCTCTCAGTTTTTCTTAGTGTCCATCTTTCACATCTGTACATCATACTAGGAAGGACCATTGCTTCTGTCATTGCGGTCATCCTTTTACTGCCACAACAGTCCTCCCCTGGCTGCTTATCTTATTATTTGCCATGTTGTTTTAAATCCTTCTGCAGTTTAGAGTGGTTACAGCTGTAAAATCTAGCTCATGTTATTTTATTGGTAAACTGCCTTAGAAAGAGCAGACAGTTTTCTTGAGGGAAAACATACATATTTACACATATTACCTCTGTGAGTGGAGTCATTAACATGGTACTTGTTGTAATCAAACCTCTTGCCATTTCTCAACGCCTTCAGGCTGGTATCAAGTGCAGAAAATCCATTGCTATCTAAAAAGCAACAAAATAACAAGAACAGAATTGTATTCTGAATGTGTAAAAATCCCACTAAGAGATTTTGCAGGTTGCAGTCAATATTCTTTAGCTGTCTATCAACATTCCTTGGACAATTTCATCTGAACTAGGAAGCACTTCACAGCTTTCAGAAAACATTTGGGAGTCAATTAGAGTTGTGGGGTTATTTGAAGCTCACTAGATAAATCTAGCCACCTCTTAGAGAAAGGGGAAAGACTGCCTCTCATGCTGTTGTCTTAAAGTCCATGAGCAGAAGTTGCATCTAGGTTGCATCCAGACATCACTTACTTAGGCCTTTTCTGCATTTACTGCTTTTAATCCAGATTAATCAATCTGGATTATCTAAATTTGGATCAACCACAGGCAGGGGCATGGATGGAAGCTAGATGGCAGCAAATAGGTTCTAAGGAGTGACACAGTACAGATGCCTAAGCCCTGTTCAGCATCAGTAGATGTGAACTACCCGTGACAGCACCTCTCATTCCTGATGCAATTGGCCCATATCTGGGGATGTGCATCAATATGTATGAACTGAATGCTAGAAAATTCATATTTGTACGAATACACCAATTTGAATATGGTAAAATTCTATTTGATATGAATGTATGTGGGGGTGCAGTTGCCCATTCTGGCTAAGAAGTAAAAGACAACTGTTGCTACATTGAAGTTACTAGGCCAAAAGGAAGCATTCCTAAGGGCACTGTGACTTTGTTAATCTCTAATGCAAGGTTTTAGGAAGTGATAACACTAGGCATAACATCCTCTTATCATTTGTATAACATCCACTGTGTATGATAAACAATGTATAGTACTCAAGGATGGTAACATCTTATCCGGTTATGCCAAATATGGGCACCCCAGGGGGAAATTTACATTGAGAAATGTATTCTGTAACTGGGCATAAAAAGCCCCTAAATCTTCAGTAAAGGACAGACACTTTTTACCTGGCAACCATCCTGCGTGTGAGCCTCAAATCATTACTACAAATGTATTCGTATGAATTTGTACAAATATCCGATACGAACAAATGCGTATCAGATATGAATGAATATGTATCAGATATGTATCTGAGATACGTAACCAATACATATCCCATAACAAATCTGCTCTGAAAGCATCAAATCTGACCTGAATCCACTTTTAATATGCTCTCAATCCATGCTAAATGCACTCTAGATCCGTTGGAGATATGACTGGCTCAGCCGCTTCCACCTCCCCAGTTTCACAAATGTCCAAACTATTTGTATGAAGGTCTGGAAACATTCATATTTGTACAAATGTCAATGTACAATGCCCAAATTCATACGAACTCATACAAATAATAATACATATTTACACATAGTACCTCTATCACCATTGATGAAATGCTGCATCCAGGTAGCAGAGTCGAGGTATCTTCCCAGGCAATCCAAAGACACTTTTGCTATGGACACGAAGTATCTCAAACACTATTGTCATCAACACAACCATTGTGATGATGCCATGTTCCCATAATCTTCCTGGTTCCATTCTCCATGCAGACGCCTCTTCTTTGATCCAACAGATGGCACTAGTATGGATATGATACCAATTTACCAGATCCACCACTAATCTGGATTATTGTACCCTTAGTACAGATCTGATAAGTGAAATAAGTAACTGACATCTGAATGCAGCTAAAGTGCTTCTGGCTAAGCATAAAATTGTTTGCAGATAAATCTAGTTACATTAGTATTTTCTTGATAATCCCTTGACATGATTTTCCTGCTCATGCTGTCCATTTTAAAGCAAAAGTGAGTTTGAGGAGTATCTACCAAGGCATTCACTTACATGTTAAGAATTATTTTGATCATAATAGCTGCGGTAATTCTTTCATTAAAACAACCAGAAATGTACCTTGTGTACAAAAAAAACCCTGTGTTCTCTTCTGGGGAAATTTTAGATAGTCCGATAAACAACTTTAATGAATCTCCTGTGAACAGAGTGGAAAAACCAATGGTGATATTTTTATTATATCTTCAAGCAAATGTTATCCCTTCATAGATGCCGCTGCTTTGCAAAGGATTGGCTGCAATTTAATATTTATATGCATTCAGATTAGGGATGGGTGAAAAATATTCATCTGCTTTGAAGTCGCATTCACAATGGCTGGACCAGAGGGGGCAGTGTCTTCTTGATCCACATTAACATGCTGATGTGGAGGTCTATGATATGGATGAAAAAGCTCTTTAATCCAGATCAACAGTAAGTGCAGAAAGGACCTGCTGTAGTCTGCAACAGAATGCAGATAGCAGGCCCCTATTCCAGGACATAATCCAGAATAAGGCCCAGTAAAGAAAGGTAATTGTCTTTTAAAGGTTATGTGCCTCCTCCAGTGAAACCAGTTCAGCTTGAGCTGTGGTGTGGGCACAGAGGGGAGAAATGGCAGAATGTGCCTTTTCCTACAGCAAACAGATCATCACAGTAGCCAATTCCATCTTGTCTATGTTTAGCTGCAGCCAATGTGACAGGTTTAAGTGATCTGAAGAAGGAAAAGGCCATAGTTTTAGGGTGTTTTTCCACTGTCACTAGAAGTACCCATTTCGTACCCATTAATGGGTACTTAATGGGTACTTTTAGTGACAGTGGAAAAACACCCTTAATTTAATGTTTGCTATGTTTGTTTGCCTGGACAGCAGAGGCTTGCAGATTTGATCCCTGTCACTGAAACAGAGGAAGGTGATGGCAAATCACTTTGGTTTCTTGCAAAAATAACAAAAACAAAAAAACAGTACAGATGCATCTACAGAGCCACCAAGACTTTTTTCTGATTCAATGGATCCTAGCAACCTAGCAAAGCAACACATTTGCTGATTCATAGGGCAGTGGCCAAGCTACTGATGATGCCAACCTTGCACGGAAAGAGCAAGCCCAGGAGTGACGTATGTACTTGGCCACCCCCTTGCCTCCATAGTAGCATGGATGGGGTCCTCCTCCCTGATCTCCCTCTGGATTTGTGACAAGCAGTTCACCCTGCTTTTCCTTGGCCTCTGCTCTCACGGAGGGCAGGCATGGCACTCGGAACTGGAGAGGCAGGTGTGACCAAGTTGGAATGGTCCAGAAATGTCCTATCTTGTTGCAGTGTGGCTGTGGTCTAAGTGGAGCACATGCTTCTACTTTAAGCTGATTAGTTTTTTTTCTTTCCCTTGGAAAATATCCAGCAATAACATACTTCCCATGATGTTTTTCCTGACAAATTGTTGACTAATTAAACTGGAAATAATTAGTCAACTAATGAGTCATGAGTAAAGGTGATTCATATTCCAGAGGAAAACTAAGATAATACCCACTACACAAACAACCAACACGCCAAAGGGAAACTTTCATTTTACAACTAGTTGGTTTTTTAAAATGATTTCTAAATTTCTTCCTGACCAGTGTGATTCTGGACAAAATGATTCTCTCCATAGAATTCTAAATTCTATTATTTCCCTTACCTGGCCTCATGGAATTAAAGCAGATAAAGGATGCTCTGGTCTGCTCATTTGCCAGCCTTCTATTTTGGGGCACAAAAGTGTGCCTTCCCATTAGATTGCAGAAGCAAAAAAAAAAAAAAAAGGCCAGGGAACATTTATTCTGCACCTCTTTTATAACTGCAAAGATGTGATTATGGGAAGCATTTATACAGCCTGTTAAAGATTTTTCAAGTCAAGCATCTTACTTCTCGTCACTTCTATCTATATTAGAAAAATAATCATACTGGTCAAAGTAATTTTTATCTGACTTGGACTGATATTACTTAACTTATCAGCCACAAGCAGAATACCCAGTGGAATGATGGGACATGAAGTAAATGTGTAGAATCTCTTCATCTTTTCTGCTTCATATGAAAAACTGAGGTCCTACAGTATAAACATTTTCACTGCAGTATAATTGTATACACTTCACTTGGCAACTAGTGACTAGGGATGTGCACAATTTTTTTTATTGCATTCCCAAATTCAGTTTTAATCAAATGTTCAAATATTCTATTCGATTTGAATGTTTAGAATCTGAATGCAACAAAATCTGATTCAAATCGGATACACGTGAATCTATTTGTTGAATCTATTTGTTCGATTCTAATCTGAAGATGCGAACGTTGACAACATTTGTATCTGAAGATACGGATGTCAATAACATCATATGTGTCATACGTATCTGTACACATTTCATCTACAATACATATGAGATACAGATGCATTCAGATTCGTATGTGTACATCTGTATCTGTACATTTGTATCTGTACATATCTGTACATTCAAATGCTTCGAATCATTCAAGCAAATGTTTTAGAATATTTGAAATTCATTTGGATGTTTAAATCTGAATGTGTAGACATTCTATTTGAGTTCGAATGTCCACATTCAATCAAGTTCAATTGAATTTCAAATGTATAGAACATTCATTCACATCTGCACTAGTGACTCATGGTTCTAATTTAGTTTTCCACTTATTTAGAATTTCTGTTATTTGTTAGACCATTTGATATTTGTTGGCAGTTTTTTACAGATCACTTTTTAAAAAATCTCACAAACGTCCCCTCCAGACTGTGTCAAAGCAATGTGGCTCCAATGTCACTGCATAGGGGTTTCTGCCCTGCCAGACTGGCGGACTGGAAGCTTCTCAGAGATGCAAAATTGGCTTCTAGGCCACGCACTGGCAGATCAGATGCTTCTGTGTCCCAATATTAGGGCCCTACTAAATGGAACATTTAGTTTATCTGAGGCTCAGCTTTGAGAATGACCTTGAAAAAGCTCCTAGTCCACCCCAAACCACCCACCTGGGGCGCGTCTTCATGGCATGTGTTATTTCAGTTTAAAGAATTCGAAATAAAAGAAACGGAACAAAGCTGTCCAGACGACTTGCAAGTTGATCCGGTTCCGATGGCAGCCTTAACGCGGGATCAATACTCGGAGTCCACATGGCAGCATTGTCCTCCTGCCCATTGCCCACACTCTCTCCTGTGATTGGTTTTCCCTGCCAGGATCCCACCCTCCCTTCTCTTTGCGTCATGCTCCGCCGGGAATTCCCTGCCCAGTCCACCCTCCCCCTTCCCAGCAGCAGCAGCAGCAGCAGCAGCAGCAGCAGCAGCAGCAGCAGCAGCCATCCATCCATCCATCCATCCATCCACCCACCCACCCATCCACCCACCCACCCATCCATCCATCCATCCATCCATCCATCCATCCATTCATCCAGGCGCTGCGGCGCTGCGGCGCTGCGGCGCTAGCGGCTTCTCCCTGGGGCTCCGCTGCCGCTTTTCCCCCGCTTTGCCGCCACTTTGCCCCGCAGAGGAGGAGAGCCAAGGGGTGGACAAGAGGGCGAAGGGGGCTCCTCGCTTGCTCTTCCCCCCCGTGGCCGGGAGGGAACTCCGCCCCCCCACCTCACAGGGACCGAAGCTGGATTAAAACCTTGGCTTGTGGTCACACCTAAGGTTTAATCTAGCTTCACTCCACCTTCAGAGTGAGAGAACACATCAGCAAAGTGACCAGTAGTTTTCTTTCCACATTATCTAGTCTAAAGGTGGATTTTCTGAGTTATTAACCCTGAAAGAAAACCAGCTTGTCAGTTTGCTGGTGTATTCTCTCACTCTGAAAGTGAACTGAAACTGGATTAAACCTTAGGTGTGACCACAGGCAAAGTAGCCTAGAGGGGGCTCAAAGCGGTTGACATTCTGTTTTCACCCTTCAAGGGACTAAGTGGCTGACAAGCCTTCTCACCCTTAAGGGGGCTGAAAGCGACTGTTCCGAACCTTCAAAGGTCTGAAATTGCGCAAAATTGCAACATTGTTTTAAAGGTGTGAAGTGCTTAGATTGATACAGTGTTTCAGCTTTAAGGACTGGAGGTTTATAGTGGGTGTTTGAGGGTGGATTTTTTCAATGAAGGAAACCCTAAACATGACGTGCTTCTAATACGTTCAGCCATTGGTTACAGTGCGATTGGGGGGGCGGGACAGCCTTAACACTGAATCTCATCCCGGAACGATACTGTCCACACAGTTAAAAAGGAAACACGTATCGACGCCCGATCCGGAGTGAGACCTGTTGAGATCAGGATTTATTTCTAATCGGGATAACGTCCTTTAACACGGAAATACCGTGTTAATCCGAAGTGCCGTCTGAACTGCGCAAACTCAAAACATTTTGAATTCGAGATAACTATGCCATGAAGACACACCCCTGGAGATCAACAATGTTGAATAAGGAATAAGGAGCTCTGAATGCATGTGGAGATGGATTAAAAAGTTCATCTGACCATTTTCCCCATTCAGGAAATACCTGCCTAGAGGATGGATCAGATCACAACAATGCCATCCATGAGTATGGCATGCCAGCCTCCCAGGGACCCCCCCCATCTCTCTTTGCCTTGTGAAGAAGAAGAAGAAGAAGAAGAAGAAGAAGAAGAGTCGGCTTTTCTACCCTGCTTTTCTCACCCATTTAAAGGGACTCAAAGTGGCTGACAAACCTTCTGTTCTTCTCCCCACACCAGTGAGGTATGTGAGGCTGTGAGAGTTCAGAAGAGAGCTGTGACTAGCCCAAGTCACTCAGCTGGCTTTGTGAAGGAGTGCAAATCAAACCCAGTATTCCTAGATAAAACTCCCTAACAACTAGACCAAACTGGTTCACAAAATGCCATGCAAATATCAAAACACTGACATCCCTGATCTCTTCCAGCTGATTTTCGGCTGGAGGGGACGGGGAGAGAAAGGAGAGTGGAACATAATTTCTATTCTCTTCTTTCTCCTCCCTCTAAAGCTTCCTACCATGCACTTAGCACATAGACAGCTCTGAAACAACATGGTTTAGGGCTTCTGCTTGAGGCTAGCCAGAAGCCATCCTTATCTTTTAAGCCTCTTTAGATTCTGGTAACGAGCAGAGGATTGGACTTGGTGGTCCAGTCTGATTTTATGATTCAACAATAGAAACTCATAGAATGAAAACTGTTAACACTTCCTTTGCCCTTTCAAAATGTTATTCACATCACCGTACCGAATGTGCTGTCACTTTTGCCCAATTAACTAATTTTATTTAAACATTTTTGATAGGTGAAGGCTGATTAAGGATTTCTGCACCTGCCTAGAAAGAACCTTAGTCAATTAACATAAGACAAAAGTTCCTCACTGTGTTTTAGTTTAGCTTAGTTTTGATTTTCATTTCCCAGTTTTCTCCCAATGAACTTATCTATTTCTCCATTGTATCCTCACAAGAATCCTGTGCAGACAGAGGCAGAGAATAAGAACATAAGAGAAGCCCTGCTGGATCAGGCCACAGCCCATCTAGTCCAGCGTCCCTTCACATACAGTGCCCCACCAAATGCTCCTGGGCATCTCAAGCAGAGACAAAGACAAATATTTTCCAGCTCTTGAATCCCTTAGAAGCATCCTGCTCCCCTCCCCCCAGCATGAAAGATGTACTTAGGCATCCATTCTAGAAGCCATTGATACATCTGTTGTCCATAAATTTGTCTAACTCTACATTAAAGCCATCTAGGCTGGTAGCTGTTACCACCTCTTCTGGTAGTAAATTCCATAAACCGATGACCCTCTGGATGAAGAAATACTTCCCCTTGTTGGATCCGACTCTCCTACCCATCAGCTTCATGGAGTGCTACCCCCTCTATCCACCTTTTCTATACCATGCATAATTTTATCTACTTCAATCAGGTCCCTCTCAAACGCTGTCTCTCCAGACTGAAGAGGCCTAGAGATTGCAGCCTGGTTTCAAAACGGAGGTGTTCCAGCCCCTTGATCATTCCGGTGGCCCTTTTCTGCACCTTTTCTAGTTCTACAATATCCTTTTTGAGGTGTGGTGACCAGAATTGTACGCAATATTCCAAATGTGGCCTCACTATTGTTTTATAAAGAGACAAAATGACACTTGCTGACTTGTTTTCTATTCCCTTTCTAATTATTCCCAGCATTGAATTAACTTTTTTCACTGCTGCTGTGCACTAGGCTGACACCTTCACTGAACTGTCCACCAGAACCCTGAGGTCCCTTTCCTGGTGTGTTGCAGGAAGGACAATAGCATGTCCCTATTGTTCGGCTTCCTGTTTGGCTTGGTATTTTTACCCACACTGCTTCTGTGGAAGAGTCAGACTCTCCTAGACATTCCAGTTCATAAGATTCCAGCTCTTCCTTAATACACAAGGCTATACCCACCTCCATGTCCCCTTTCCCTTGTCTTTCCTGTGCAGTTTGTAACCTGGGATGACTGTATCCCATTGGTTTTCACTGGTCCACCAGGTTTCAGTTATACTAATAATATCAATCCTATTATCCATCACTAAGATTTCTAGCTCCCCTATTGTAGCTCAAAGGCTTCTGGTGTTTGCATATATACATTTGTATTTACTCCTCTGGTCCAAATTCTGCCATCAAGGTAGATGTGAATCCTTATACTGCCCTTTGCATCATTCTGCTTGCATACTATTGACTAATTCCCCACTTCTCTCAGAATAATGTGCATATTTCCAGCCCTTCTCACTCAAGCATGCACTCTCCTGAACTGGATGCTGCCCAGCTCCTGTCAGCTTTTCCCCAGGGATCAGTTTAAAAGCTGCTCTGCAGTCTTTTTAATGTCAAGTGCCAGCATTCTGGTTCCACCTTGTTTCAAGTGTAACCCATCCCTCTTGTACAGGTTTGGTTTGTTCAAATGGACAAAGGTTAGCCAGTGAGGCTCATGCGTTGAGCAGGGAGCTGAATTCAGGGGCTCCTAGATTCTAGCCTGACTTTGTAACCTCTGCATCATGCTTGCTCTTAATAAGTCAGGGTCCTTACTAATTCCTTGGTGAGTTGTTATTAAAAAGCAAGGGTAACACATCGAAAGGTAATACTTAAAGTCTCTTTTTCCAGCAGGAAACACCAACACTGAAAAACAAATCAAGATAAGAATTATGTGCATTTTATTCAAACCAGAAGGGATTATTCTCTTTCTCTCTTTTAAAATCCTATAGTTGATCAATATTGATGTTAAACAAATTCCTCCAAGCTAACTTGTCTTTCCTCTGCATAAATATTCCAGAGAACGTAACATGAGAATTTTTCATAAATAAAGAGCCATTTGAGGAATGACTCTGCGGTGACAAATTCTCTCAGATGACCCTGTAATCATTCAAGGGTACCATCTCAGCAGAGACTTTCTGCTGTGCATGAGAGGAAGTGAAACAGAAGCCTCTTTTAATTTGCTACTTGTCACCCACTACTTGATAAACAATATACAGGTGTAATCAATGTAGTTGTTTAATCGAACTTTTTGTTGGTATGGAGGGAAAACGAACAAACCCCTGATTAATTTAAATTCCAAGAGCTTCCATTTTGGTTCATAGGGGTGGAATGATATAAAGCACACAAGGATTGACAACGTGACAAGAAAATTCCTCACAGGTAACGACTTTAGAAATTCAACTCATGCTGCACTGTAAGACTCATTATAAGCAAAATCTGCCATTGCCCATCACAGCTGGGTTGTGTTGAATGCATTTCATGAGCTGCAGGGACTACAATTTAGTCAGGGAAAGAATGTGAAGCCCTTAGAAAGAATATAAAATCCTGTCCGAAAAAGTCCACTTCCAATATTTCCTTCCAGATTGTTACCAGATAAAGGAAGGTGGAATGTCATTATTGTTATGCTTAATGCTTTTTCATGTTGTGAAGATTTCTCCCTGCCTCCCTCCCTTCTATTTCTAACCATCCTTCTAGGTCCCAGAGATATAAGGCAAGAGCAACCCATGGTGCATTCAGAGAGGACTTTTTCCAGACACCTCTTTTAGAACACACCTCTTCTGTAGATGCACCAAAAAAAAAGGCATTGAAACAGTTGAAGAAATAAACCTATTTCATATTTCCACATATTGTTCTTCCTTCACCTCAAAGTCTGGCTAGGCCTTCTTAACAAATGATCACCACGGATTGACTACTTATCTCGCTGGTTTTCTGCAGACCTGACTGGTCACTTGCCAACAGCATTTCTTCCTGTTTCATGTTTGGCTACATTTCCAACCCAATATGATTTGTTTTGCCCTGTATGAGGCAAGGGTGGCCATTCTCAGGCTTCAGAACATGATAAGGAAGTTTTAGGGATTTTATGTTTGCCCTTACAGCCTGAAATTTGCCTGGAGGGCATCTCAATAAGTGTGTCTGATCGCACACACAATTTAAACACAATCATAATAAGTGCAGGATAACTTTCTTGATATTATGTGAAAAAGTGTGGAACAATCTAATGTTCCAGAGGCAAAAAACACTCTTATTAATGATTTTTTTTAGACCTGTACTGGAGGAAACCTGATTTCAGGATGCTCTGTTATAGCAGGGTGAGTCAAAGTAGTTAAAGTATAATCCATTCTCTTGATTGATTTATGCGCATGTACTTTCTTGTAGCCAAAAGAAGGGGGAAAGGGGGAAATAGGAATATTTTACGACGCCATGTGCCTTTTAAAATACAATCTGGGTTCCAATATGGTTTCTGTGCATCCAAAATAGATTCTGCCTTCACTCAGGAATCTCAGGTTTTACTAGTCCATTCCTAGCTGTGGTTATGTCAACAGGTTATGCCAATTCAGATTTACAAATGTCCAGGCCAGGAGCTTTCACCAAGAGAGTTTTATACAAAAACTACTATTTTAGGGAGACAGTGTCTCTCATAGCATATTGTTCCCCCATCTCTATTACCTGATTTAGGGAGTGGCTTCATAGTGTAACAGTGCCTTCATTTGTAACTTCTGGCACAAGCAATTGCTGTTGGGAAATTCAGTTCTAGGTTCTTAAGAAATTATTAAAACATTTAAATAGCAGCTGCCATAGCAAACTAGCCCATCCTTTTAAGTATTCTTTTGAAGTCATGTACCTCTCCCTTCTGGGAAGTGTTCCCAGCAAGGAGAAAGCAAGGGAAATTGTAAAATGAAACTTTGTTATCTTATCAGTGTGAAGTGTGTAGTGGGTGAATTGCTACATCTTATCAGGCTGAATTGTTACTTCTCTGCTGAATATGGATCTGGCGCCATAACAAATCTGGCAAGGGGCTGGTCCCTGCACAGGGTGAAAGCCCACCCATTTCATGACGTATTTGCCCCAATACTGCTGTAGCGTTCCCACAGCAATAAAGAAGGAGCGTTTTAAAAGCAAAAATAGGGGAAAAAACACCTGAAAAAACAAGTGTTTATTCCATTTTTAGCCAAATAATCCTCAAAATACCCTGAAATGGATTGATAATGGGGACAAAGAGAATCCAGACCATTTTAAACTGTTTTAAAATGCCAATGGGAACTGGGCCACTGACTGTTTGAGATAAGCTAACAGAAGAAGTAATTAGGAAGGTATAAACATGATGTGAAAAATCTTGGATTATATCCTGAGAAGATAAAGGTCATGCCAGACCTTTGTCTTCTCAGTGTATTTAATTAATTTATACCTGACAGCATAGAAGAAGAGGTAGTTTTGCTCTCTTGAAAGCCAAAATAGGCAAAGGTAGAATATTAAGGAATAACAAGCTTAAACAAACTGCATCTCACTAACAGTATAATTAAGTCAGTGGTGATATGTGGCGAACGTTGGGCACAGAGAACAAGTAATGAAAATTATGGAACTGGAAATTATAGATCTGAAGACATTACCAGATATGTACACCAAGGGAGGGAGGGAAGAATTGTCCATATATGGCTGAAATAAAGACCAGTGTTTCAATTCAGGAAATATTCATTAAAGAAAATTCTACATATTTTGTGCAAGCAATGATAAGAGAAAACAAGGTACTAGAACAAAATGGCAGAGTTGTGGTAAGAAGCAACAGCAGAAGACAGTGGATGGAAGTGCTAAAGGCAGGTCAAAAGAGAAATAGTTTTGTCCATACAGGCACCAGAACTGAATCTTACTTGGTGGCACCTACCAACAAGTCACACTGGGCTGTAAGGTTCTGTGCATTGACTCAAGTGGTGCGATCGGACATGCTTCAAGTGATGCTCCCTGGGAGAACTGGAGTCAGGGATGCCAAACATTTTACATCTGTATGCACCTTTCTGCATCCTGAAGCCTGGGAATGGGTGTCTATTCCTCATGCAGAAGATAATAGCACCAAGAATGGCCCTTTCTTTCAGTTACTTTGACAGAGGACATAGAAGAGGAAAATGTAGCTGGCCAGTGATCAATCAGTGCCCTGGAAAGTTGGGCGGGTGGCTAGCCAAACAGTGATGCACACTTATTGTTAGGAAGGCACTGCTGGACTTCGTGGAAAGGGAAAAGCAACATGTGGAAATATGAGGTAGGATTATTGTTTGAATGGTTTTTTGGGGGGTGGCTGTAGAAGGGGCACACTTTCTAAAAGAGATTATTGAAAAAAGCCCTGCCTGATTCCACACTAGGAAAATTTAGGTGTCATTTTCTGTCTCACCCTTCCCCTTGTTCTCGTCACCACCATTCGCCTCCCTAGTTTCTTTCTGGAGTAATTTATCTATTGCTCTGTGAGCTAAATAAATTTAATGTGTTTGTAAATAAGCTGAAAGCTCAAGTAAGTTAGTAAATAGCCTTACATGGCTTGAGGGCAGGTCAAACCTAATGAACACTTTAAAATAAAATTAATTTTTATTTACCACAGTATAGGAGTGGTGGTTAATAAAAACCTTTGAATCTGAAAACTCTAAAATGATTTTTTTTAAACCTGGAGATGAAATGATTTAAACTTCATGTAAAGAGATACAGTGCCACCTAGCTTTCAGTCCCCCAAATGTCAACTATTAGGTTTCCCCACAAAGTTTGCTTTTCATATTACAAGAAAGGGAATTTATCTACGAATTTGGGAAAGGCATCATATGTAAAGTTCTTACTCAGCCCCTGCAGCCACAAGCATTGTGGAGACAAATGAAAGAGTTTTGTGGGGTTCCAACACCTGTGGTGGTCTTGCTGTGAAGAAGCAAAAAGATGGTTTCTGGTAGCTTGGAGACAGGAATCATTGTTTCTTTTCCAATAATAGTAATATTATTGGAGTTTCACTTCACTAACCTGGGATTATATAATGCTGTAATTATGTCTGTCATCCTCAATATAGTGCTGGGAAAATCACAGGTTTGAGCCCATGTCTGGACACATCCTTGACAACTCTCCAATACTGTTGAATTTCAAAAGCTAATTTCACTAATCTAGATCCCTCCATTATAGAATACATATCTCCTCTCATATTTCACCATGCTGCCAAGGAGTGATGGGTATTTTTGATTGATTGATTGATTTTCTATCCTGCCCTATACCCAAAGGTCTCAGGGCAGGTAACAACATTTAAAATCAGACATATATTAAAACAATATATAATAAAACCGTAACTGTGTCTGTAAAGTGGGAAGAGACAGTATATCCCCATTTAGCCAATGGCCAGGGCAATAATTTGTAAAGAGCCAGAGAATCATTATGTATTTCAATTTTTAACTTTATACTTGAGTACTATACGGTTTCTGATACAAGGAATTTTCTGCCAGAAGAGGTGGTAATTGTTGGAAATACAGCATTTCATGTGTGTATGAGAGAGACAGACAAGTCAGCCTAACCTGAGAAAAGGGGGACAGAGCTTAGTCTTCTGTCAGTTTGTTTAGTCACTTTTTATTATTATTATTGAGATAGCTGAGAACAAATCAGTCTGTACTATGTTATTCCTGCTGCATTTTAAGTAAAGTTAACTTTTTTATTTTCACTAGTCTTTTGAGTGGTCTGTGTTTGGGATCATTGCAGAGTCTTACTCCGCAAACTCTGAGAAATCACACAAGACTGATTTTTCAGCAGTAACAGCAACCAGCCTAGACGGCTTTGAGGAAGGGTTAGACAAATTTATGGATGACAGATGTATCAATGGCTACTAGAATGGATGCCTAAATACATATTTCATGCTGAGGGGGGGAAGCAGGACGCTTCAAAGGCCATTTGCTGGGATTCGAGAGCAGGCAAAGGTTTGTCCTTGTCTCTGCTTGAGATGCCCATTGACAACTGGTGGGCTACTGTGTGAGACAGGATGCTGGACTAGATGGGCTGTGCCCTGATCCAGCAGGGCTCCTCTTGCGTTATGTTCTAATGTTATGTTATGAATAAGTATGCAAAAACAGACAGGCTGCATCCAAACATTGCTTATTTATTCTGCTATATTTGGATATTCCAGAATAAAAGCATGGGTATTTTCGATGCAGTCTTACTATAAATACTGTATGCACCAAAGATATCATGAAGAATGTCACAGAATAAATATAGCACTATTTCTTAAATGCAGAGCTGTGTAAAATAATGACAGTATAGATGGGATGGATTAGGAGATTCCCGCCCCCGCCCCCAACGAACACCAGAACTAGGTGTTACCTTATAAGTGAACTTTGTCAGAACAGACAAAATATTTTTCCCCATATAGCATGCAGTTAAACTTTAGAATTCACTACCACACCCTATGTGCTGACCATGGTTAGAAAAATATCACTCAGTTTCAATTAGACTGAAGATATAAATACAGTTTTATTAAGAAAAGTGAGAAGTTACAACATTTACAAATGTAGGAATATATTTCCCTTTAATACTCCTCTGTCATTGCAATGAAAATGGAGGGAGCTGGCTCTTAGGAGCCAACTCAGCTCTAACACAGAAATGCAGGATCTTTTACAGCTTATCTGCCAAAAGTTCCCTCCCAGAGTTTTTCTTATCGGTTTAGCAGAAACCTGGGATTTCATGCCAAGTAACACACCTCTGAAGTTCATTTGCATCGGATATATTCATTGTGGGGAGGAGATTTTAATATGTAAGTACCTTATTAATACCTATAGTTCATACCCTGGTCGCCTACTTAGCTAAATATCTTTTGAAGTTCCTACAGCTGCATCAGTTGGCCAATATAAGTGGGTTTTTTTTTCCTTATCTCTTACAGCAAGCAGAGAGGTGCCACCATCTTCCTTGGTCCATCTTGGTTGCCAAGATTTTCTCCATATCATGCGCCAATATTTATGTACATATAGTCCTGCCAACATTTACTAGTATATATCTATTTTTCTAGATGGTCTTCAAGAAGCCTCCCCCATCCTTCTTATCTGACCAGAGAACAGGGGATAGAAGCCCACTCTTTCTCCATTTTAGCTCTATTACCTTTCTCTATATGCAAGCACATTACAGAAACAAAATGGCTGTTAATCACTCAATTTATTATTACAAAGAAAAACTTTCTCTTATTTCTCACACCACCAACCTGGATGGTATTAAAAGAAGGTTTGAACAAATACACAGAAGAGTCATCACAGGCTGCAAGCTTTGACGGTTGGGTAACTTCAGGGAGGTCATTGTTCCCCTGAAGCTCAGCTGCTAGAAGACCTGTGAGCAGAGCAAGGTGTGTACTTCCAGTATGCCTAATTTTGTATCTTTATACAACTGGCTGGCATTTGAACAAAAAAGCCCATTGGCCCTTTCAGGCCAGTGTAGAAAGGTTATATGCCACACAGATCTTCCCTGATCAGAATCACCGTTAGTCAAAATTAATCATGACTACTGGGTAGACCAATGGCCCTAATACTGAACAAGGAGGCATGCTGTACTGAGGCATATCTACACATTTGGGACAACAAGGGAGCAATTTCAGCAGTGCACCGAATTGTGCCCTGAAATGCCTCTGCTCCAGAGGCTCCCAACGGTAAAAACCTATGGCTGTTTCTGCACTTACTGTTGATTCAGATTAAGTAACCTCTTAATCCTGATCATGACCCTCCCCATCCCGAACATTAAATATTTTTCCCAAAGTAAAAATAGACCAATAATCCAAAATACAGTCCAGTGTGTTAAAAGGAATGGAGGAGGAGAAAGAGGAGAGTTTGCTTTTATATGCCACTTTTGAGGACTCAAAGTGGCTGACAAGCCTTCTGTTCTTCTCCCTACAGCAGACACCCTGTGATGTAGGTGGGGCTGTGAGAGCTCAGAAAGAGAGCTGTGACTAGCCCAAGGTCACCCAGCTGGCTTTCTGTAGGAGTGCGGAATCAAACTGGCAGACTACCAGATAAGTGTCTGGCGCTCTAGCCCCAAGACTGAACTGATACAAGTCCCTTTGAATTTAAAAAGGTTATACTAACTCTTGAGCATCAGTATGGCTTTATTTAGATGTTGCATCCGAGTGTAGGCCAGATACATCCAGTAAACCTGTAGGAACTAGGTTAATGTTCTCTAGCCATGCAAGCAGATGCTGTTGGCAGCTGTGGTCAGGAAAAATAAGTTAGAGATATCAGAACCTGATCTGCTTTAAGTATGCCAGGAAGGAAGGAAGGGTGCTAACAGAGCAAGCCTAACCATATTTAGTCAAAATTAAATGCTGTTTTTTGTCTGTGGTGTTTACTCCAGGAAAGTGAAGACAGGGCTGCAGCACTGATAATGTTTATTTCAAACAGTTTGGAAAACAAAATGTCAAAGCACATTTTGATTAAAAACACATTTTGATTAAAAGCATGTTGAAAGATGCTTAAAGGAATATAAAAGCTTGGCAAAGCATAAAAGCTGATATTCCTGAATTATTCAAAATTCCCCGTTACAACTATTGGAAAACAGAACAAAGTGAAACAGCTGAACACCCAGCTGGATTGCTAGACTGAAGCTAGGATAATAATAATAGCGGCAGCAACAGTGCTAACAATCGAAAACCATCCAAAATGCAAATTTCAAGAGTTTTACAACATTATAATGCCAAACTTCCATATCAACCTGTCTGTGCCTTAAGATCTGGAGGGGAGGCCCTCTGGGTTGTCCCTCAGTAGTAAAAGGGGTTGGCACTCGGGAGAGGGCCATCTCAGTGATGGCCTCCATGCTATGAAATAGTCTCCCCCTTGAGGTGTATCAGCCACCTTTACTGTATATGTTTAGGAAGGCAGTGAAGACACATCTCATTGCCCTGGCCTTTGGTTAAGTATGAATATACTGTCTCTTCCCACTTTACAGACACCGTTACAGTTTTAATATATGCTGTTGTTGTTTTAATGTATGTCTGATGTTAAGAGTTGTTACCCGCCCTGAGACCTATGGGTATAAGGCAGGGTAGAAATACAAATAATAAATAAAATCCTGGAAATCTGTTTCCTCAAATCTGCCCTATAGAAGTTACAACCATGAGACCCTTAATCTAGCTTCAATGGAAAAGGTTTGATATTTACCAAAGGTTAGGTCATTTAAATAATAGAAGTACATATTAAAAGCATCATTATAGCTAATGCCTTAATTTAGTGCTAAATTGAGGACAAATTAACCCAGCCTATTAGCTATTGGTAGAATAGGTCTTGGTTTCAAGCACAGTTATTTAGTTTCTAAGTGCGAGTTCCTATTCAAGGAATAAAGCGCTATATACAAAGCCATTTACATTGGGATTTTCATCGATATGTAAAGCACATTAAAAGGAAGAAAAGGAGCATCTGGCAATCAGATTCAACCCCAATTTTGTGTCCCCACTCTTAAACACTTAAAACTACCAAAAATGGATTGGGGAAAGCAATTCTTTCCCCTCCTCAGCCTTTTCCCACCCCTCACTCCCCATTGTCCAGGGCGCACAGCAGCGGTGGCAACTCAAGCCCTGTTCACCCACTCCACCTCTACAGCCACCATTCCCAGCAGGGGTTCCCTCCGAAAAAAGCACCCTGGCTGGCTGGCTTGCTCTGCCACCACCGCCTGCACAAACACACTTAAACATACACACCTCTCCCAGTTCCTGCAGCAGCTTCACTCCCCAAAAGAGCAGCCTGGCTTGCTGGCTGCTTCACTCTGCTGCCGCAGCTGCCTGCACACACACACTTAAACATACACACTTCTCTCAGTTCCTGCAGCAGCTTCACCTCTTTTCCTTTTTAAAGATCAAGGAAGGAGGGAAACGGCCAGGATTGCGCAGGATTGCCTCTTTCAGTCTTTAGGCTTGTGTGGGTGAGAAAGGAAACATTGTTATCAGGTGTGAAGTGGCTGAATTGCTACAATGAAATAGTCTGTTGTACAGGGGAATACTCTAGCATTCCCACAGCACTAAGGAAGAAATGTTTTAAAAGCAAAAGTGGAAAAAAACACTGGAAAATTCCAGGGTTTATTTTTTTCCATTTTTAAGCCAAATAATCCTCAAAATACCCCTGAAACTGATTGGGAATGGGGACAAAGAGGATCCAATCCATTTTGAAACTGTTTTAATTGATTGGGGGTGGGAACGACGAGGATCCAAACCGTTTTGAAACCATTTTAAAGTGGCAATGGGAACTCGCCTTAAAAGGAATGTTACATTAGACATACAATTAAAAACACTTGATACCAATGTTCTTGTACCACTAGTCTAGCAGAATCATCAGCCCTGTTCAGTAGACCACATCTAATTACACCAATTAATCATGGCCCTGAATGTTTTATTATGCAAACAGATAAGTAGGGGGTGCCATGACTGGAGGGACTAATCCACGCAATTTTCTTGGAAACAATTTCACAGCAATACGTCCATTGCGGCCTTCTGGGATTCTCTTTCTCTCTCTTTTGTTTCCTGGAGTAGCCTATGGCCAATGGTAGTCCAAAGTGATCTCCAAAACAGGAAAGATTCCACTTAGATTCCAAGACCAGATGAGATTGGTGGGAAGCAGCCTAAATGCAGAGATATAGAACAAAGAGTTGAGTGTAGTTTCTTCAACCTAAAGCTGGTGCAGCTGAAAATCATTAATGCTCCTTGGCATCCTAGTTTGGCAGCATCCAGGGCTGCCTTTGTACCATAGAAACGAAGTATCGCAAGCCAAAATCCTAACAACCAGATCTAAATATCAAAAGTAAGAGCTACAGCAGGATCTGGATAGCAATATAATTAAGAAAATTTGATCAATAGTAAAATTGCAAGAGTAAATAACAAAATTAAAGTGCTTCATATCTAAATACACAACGTGATCTAGAACATGGTCATTGTGTTCTAAAAGAAGAGTCCTTAAGTCCAAGATAGCTGCCAGTCAGGGCTTTTTCAGCTGAGTGCCCGGAAGAGGCACACTTCTGGTGCTGGGCTCCTTGTGGCTGGTATACTGGCCCAGACACTCACTGCCATGTTCATGCAAGTGCTGGTCTTTTCCACCAACTGATGATGCTTTAGAAAGGGCTACAAGGAAGAATTAAGAAGCCTCTTCTTGATGAGGGTGTGTGTATACACACACACACACAAAAAAAAAAAAGCAGCGACATCATCTTGCTGACAAAGGTCCATACGAGAAAAGGTTGAAGGATCTAGAAATGTTTAGCCTGCAGAAGAGAAGACTGAGAGGAGACATGATCATGGTCTTCAAGTATATGAAGGGCTGTCACCGTGCAAAGGGATTGTCCCTACAAGACAGGAGGTCTAGAAACAACTGTATGAAACAAATTAGATATTAGGAAAAACTTCCTGACGGTGAGGGCAATCAGTCAATGGAATAGGTTGCCACTGGAGGTAGTGAGTGCTCCTTCCCCAGAGATCTTGAAGCAGAGGCTGGACCTATGTCTATCTTGGATGGTTTAGGAAATCCTGCATTGAGCAGGGGGTTGGACTTGATGACCCTAGAGGTCCCTTCTAACTCTATGATTCTATGTATAGTCAAAGCTATTATTTTCTCAATAATAATATATGGCTGTAAGAGCTAGACCATAAGGCTGAGTACCAAAGAATCAACATTTTCAAACTGTGGGGCTGGAGAAGACTTTTCAGATCCTGAAGTTGAATCTCAAATACTTTAGCACATTGATATGCAGTATCATGGGCTTGGGCAGCAGGGCCAGGCATGCTGTGGTCCACATGGTCACAGAGGTAAGGACATGACCAAATGAGTAAACAACAACAACAACAACAACATAGCCCAATTAAGTGCCACACCCATGTGGATGCAGCTTTCTATTGCCAGCGAGAGGATGGACCTCTGCTATGCCAGCACAGCCATTGTGCTGCCCGCATGCAAAAGCTGTGGGAACTTCAACATCTCAGGAACCAGGTGGTGCTGTGAGTGTGAGCAGGTCATCTAAGCCTCCACTGTCTTCCTTATGACTATGAGCATGCAAGCAAGATTTGACCTGGGAATAAAAATGCAGCAGAAAACATACAAATCACATGCACCCAAAGGGAAACACTACACTAAGAGAAAGATCTGAAGGGAAAAAATGCTATTTACAAATTCACTAATCTGGACGACTGGCACCATCTTGTGTTTCTTCTGCAGAATTTCATTTCACAATGAGTTGTTCAGCTTTCTTCTGAAACAGTGAAAGAAGTAAATTTGTTCCGAGAATCGCATGACCGAAGCACAACTAAAAGTGATTGCAGAGAACCTAAAATGAAGCTGGGGCAACATTGTCCCCTAAAGAAATGAACAGCAACTCTAACTTCAGTTTATTGTCTGGCTATCAAAAAGCAAAATAATCAATTTTCTTTATTATTTATTTTTAAGACAGCCTTAAAACTTTACATTATCAATATGAAATCTCACATATATTTATATTACATCATTTGTTGTTAAGTATAAATCATTTCCTCTGTTCCTCTGAGTCTTCTTTCAGTATCTCCTTTTAAGTCTCCTTATCAGTACTTTTTCCTTCTTTCAGCTGTCCACTTGAGTATAAAGTCAACCAAATCCAGCAGTTATTATTCCTGCTTCTTGTAGATAATTGTTAAAGGGTCTTCAGGCTTTTACGTACTTATTTATTGTCCTGTTCTTTTAAAAGTTTGTTAATTTGTCCATCTCTGCTATTTCAGTCAGTTTAATTAGCCAGCTCTCCACAGAAGGAATTCCACCTTCTTTCCATTTCCATTTCTTTCCATATAATCTTGCTGCTGTTACCATATAGAGAATCAAAGGACTTGCATTATCTAATTTTCATCTACTATTCTTATTAAAAAACATTTATTGTGTTTCTTCAGTGGAATTTCACTTCACAACGAGTTGTTCAGCTTTTTTCTTCTTCTTCTGAAACAGTGAAGAGCTTAAGGGCCTTTCCGCACTGGCCGCCGAAAAATGGATCTAAAAAGATCCGTTTTTCAGTAAACCAAATAGGGGCAGATCCTTGGAGACCCCGCACATCCGCACACGCATGGGGCGGCTGTGGCAAGGCCAGGTCTGGCAGCTGGATCGCACGGGGGCTGCGTGGAAGCCACAGCACCCAGGGCCGAAGGCAGCCGGATTCCCGCGCTGGCAACGCCACTCCCGAAGCCGCGGGACTGAAGCATGGAGCTGCCAGCCACCGCGTGTTTCCAGTGGCGCGCGGCATGCTGGGGAAGGCAGAAGGAGGCAAACCAGCCTGCTTCTGCCCCCCCCCCCAAGATGGTGGCTGCTGGGACATGCGGCTTTCACCTCTCCATGTGTGGAAGCATCCTGCTTCCGAAATGGATTGAGGCGAAGGGCCAGATTAAGCTCTAATTTTTCAGGTCTTACATTAGGGTCGGATTTCGGAGGCAAGCCTGGTTTTAGAAACCGGTCTTGCACACCGAAATGTGGAAGCGGCCTCCAGAAAGGGGCTCTAATAAGGTCCCCAATGCGGAAGCATCAAATATAAGTTTCTTAATCTATCCTTAATGTGTGTCTATATCTGTTTTTAGGGCCAGTGCAGAAAGGCCCTAAATCATCATATCCGAAGGTTTCATGGCATATTTTGCAGGGATGCTTAAAATGCTCCACGTTTCATCTAGAATCAGATGAGAGGGAAAAGTGAAAAAGGAAAAATATTTTCCTGGATGTTTTGCTTGGCTATCCTAGTAATCTTTGTTTAGGGAACAAATAACAGTAAATTCAATGAATTTTTAGTAATTTCTCTGGCGAATTCAACACGTGATGGAAGGTCGATGACAAGCGAGGCTGGCCCGGCCACACTCTCTCTAGCCCCAACCAGCTGCTCGGGGCTTCCAGATGTTATAAAACTACACCTCCCATCACCCTTTGTCATTGGTGATGCTGCTGAGCTTCCCGGAAACTGTAGTTCAGCAACCATCCAGAGAGAAAGGCAAATTTTTATAAACTCTCTTCTCTTCGGTTGCAAAGTTACCGTCGCCAGCAAAGCGGCACCCAAGCTAGGGAGCGCCGCAAAGAGACCTCCCAGCAGCGGCTGATTTTCCAGCCCAATAATAGAAGAAAAAGCGGAATGAGCCACGCGGCCTGGGTTGGAAAATGGACTAGGACGGGAAGGACGCTCCGATAGGGCGCGAGAGAAGTCGCTCAAATCCCCCCAGCCAGTGAGAAGCGGGAATTGAGGGCTGGAGGCGGAGACCCGGAAAAGGAGACCCCGCCAGGTGTGCCCGCAGCCAGGGAATCTCGAGGGGCGGTGCAGGGGGGCCCAGAGCGACGAGCGGGCGCAGCCACAGCCACCGCCGCCATGTTTCAGTTTCTGGTGAGTCCCCGGAGGGGCTGGGCCGAGAGCAAGGGGAGCCCGAGGACGCCCGAGAGGGAGCCAAGAGGCGCCCTGACGCGCAGCCAGTGAAAGCGTCCCCGGGGCGGCTTCAGTCCGCGCACCGCTGTCTGCCCCTCTCGCCTCCTGTCCTGGACGCTCGAGATGGACCGGTCAGAGGATGCCTCTCTGGCTGGGGTCGCGCTTCAGACCACTTTCAGAGTGAGAGGACGCATCAGCAAAGTGACAGGCTGTTTTCTTGTCACACTTAAGCTGTGGCCAGACTTAAGGTTTAATCCAGCTTCAGACCACTTTCAGAGTGAGAGGATGCATCAGCAAAGTGACAGGCTGTTTTCTTGTCACACTTAAACTGTGGTCAGACAAGGTTTAATCCAGCTTCAGGCCACTTTCAGGGCGAGAGAAAACAGCTGTGGTCACGCTTAAGGTTTAATCCAGCTTCAGACCACTTTCAGGGCGAGAGAAAACAGCTGTGGTGAAGCTTAAGGTTAAATCCAGCTTCAGTCCACTTTCAGAGTGAGAGAATGCATCAGCAGAGTGACAGGCTGTTTTCTTGTCACACTTAAGCTGTGGTCAGACTTAAGGTTTCATCCAGCTTCAGGCCACTTTTTGAGCAAGAGATTACCTCAACATGGTAATAAGCTGTTTTCTTTCAGTGTTAAATAACTCAGAAAATTCACCTTTGGGATAGATACTGTGGAAAGAAAATTACTGGTCACTTTGCTGATGTGTTCTCTCGCTCTGAAGGTGGACTGAAGCTGGATTAAACTTTAGCTGTGACCACTGCCTCTGAGATGCCCCTTTTGTTACTTCTGTACACACGTGAATGTCATTTGTTTCTTTGGTTGCAAAGCTTCATCCAGACAGTGGTATATTTTGTGAATTTGCAGACGTGGTAATTGAATGACTGGGCTTATCTTTCAGGCACCATCAAGTGAGCACACAACTGCCGCCAGCAGAGCAACCTCTTTCTGCGTATTCTGTCTAATGGTATCAGTTGTACACAGACTGATGACGCCTTCTGGAAGTTATTCAGCCTTTTGTTTCTCTGAAATAAAAACTTTTCTTGAGTAATTACTCTGATAGAGCCATTCTTTCAGGACGCACATGTGATACTGCTTGACTCTTTTGTTTTTACTTTTCTATCTTAAGATAGAAAAAGGAAACCCAGAGAAGCACAGAATAAAGGGAAAAAAAGGGGGGGGGAACTAAAGAGCTAAAATGGGAACGGTCTTTAATAATCCCAGCAAGTTTAAGCAAAGCCTTTATCAAAGACTGCATAAAATACATTTAACGAATTGTTAGTAAAAACAACAACAGTACAGATTTAAAGCACTTGCATCTAGACTATATAAAATAATGAATGAGTGGACTGAAGTAGAAATAAGATAGATTCTTGAATGAAATATTTTAGCTCCATTTGAACAAAATGAAGAATTGGATCTTCCTTGCATTTCCCCATAGATACTCCCTTAAGAACTTCTTCACAATTGTTTATTGTTTTATATTTACTGTAACTTTTGTGTGTTGCGTTCAGAACTCAGCTAGTTTGGTTCTACTTTTAGTTATTTTATTATATTTTTATCAGCCCTTGAGAATGATAAAGGCTTTGCCAAAAGATTTTGGGATTATTTAAGACCCTTCCACAGTTTGTCCTACCCATGTGCTGAGATTTTCAGAAGAGGCTCACCTGCCACGTTCTTTCTCCCTGCCTTGTTTGCTCCCATGCGTTAGCATTTTTGGTCTTTGCTTGGCCAATGTCTGGAACACAAGTCATTTCCCTCTCCTATTCTTAAGAAAACAGCTTGAGAACTAATCTGCCTTGGAAGTTCAGCTCCTCTTGGACATGATAACCTTTTGTTATGACCTGACCCTCTTTGATTACTTGGCTGAATAGGTGAAGATTGCTTAAGGCTATAATTTAGGGCTATTTAACTGGCAGTAAAACTCACTGAAATATTTTAGGCATTTTTTCTGAGTAGCTATGTAGGAGGGTATTTTGTTAAGTCTTTGGGTCACCTATTTGTCAAGGTCATGCAACTTCATGTTTCTTAAAAACTGATCTGGAAATCCAGTTGCAAGTAACTGTGCTTGAGTAAATCATTCTGAACATTTAACCTTTGCCTAATGTTGCAGTTAAGTGGAAACAACACAAAATGAAGTTTCATTCTCACAGTGGCAAATACTGCAAGGATTTCAGTCAGGCAGCCCTGGGAAGACAGGACCTCTCTTCTCATTGGTTTTTTTAAATTATTTTTTAAATTTTTTTCTCTCTTTTTTTTCTCTCTGTAGCATAGTCAGAGACTCTTGTCCTTTCTGCACTTACCTGCCTTAGATCTGGATCAGTGGGCCATATTATTCTGGATTGTGGGGAGACGTGGGTTGGGTCAGTGCAGTCTTCAGTGGTACCACTGATCTGGTCCACACCACCCTGTGCCTGTGACACTTGTGTGAGCTTCACAGTCACGCTGGCCCCTCTGCTCTGAAAGTTAGGAATGAAAGCGCCTAGCCTGGATGCCCAAGCAGATAGCTTTTGGTGGTGTGCTGCACACCTGTGTTTCATAACAAGGCCCTGACAACCTCTGGTGGACCCAATTAAACAAGTCCATCAGAGATACAGATGTATCTCAATCTGGATCCTCATCCATCTAGTGCAGATGAAGCAGGACCAGTGGGGGAGGGATTCCCAGGATCCAGACTATGAGGTTCCTTATACTGGATCTAAGGTAAGCTCAGAAAGGACCTCTTTGAGCACAGCAGAGCAGTAATGTCACTGCAGTACATAGGGAATAAACAGCAGCTATTGCAAGTACAACAGCTATTGATCATGTTGCATGGAGCTTTGGGCAACTACAATATAAAACTCTTGAGGAGAGGTTATTTGCTGACCGGCAACATTGTAATCAGTTTTAAGGTGAAGGCAGAAACTTTGTGTCTCCATGAACAAGGTCCATGTACTTGGCAGCAGAATATTCTATTGCTTCCTTTCAGAACTTTGTTTCGATTTCCCATTCTAATATCAGTTCATTTCCAGTAGCATATTGTGACCAACAGTACAGTATGTTAAAAGAATAGTACCTGGGATAATCCTCCGTAGGCAACCACCTGCATTTTGGTACACTATGAAAAAAAAACTAAACTAAATGTGAACCAACCATGTTCATGGGTGTTTTTCCACTGTCACTAGAAGTACCCATTGGGTACTTAATGGGTACTTCTAGTGACAGTGGGAAAACACCCTATGTTATATATGATATAACTTGTGGGATATATTCTTTTTTGCACTTAGCCTGAACTGTACTCTCTGGTTGTAGATGGCCATTCAGCGGAATGAGCACTGCTTAGAACTGAAAGCATTGTCCTCTGCTGAACTTGGACAGGCTTTGGGGAATATGGATGTGCATGGATATTCAGAAATTTGAATATTCAATTCAAATCAGTCAAATGTTGACATTGGAACTCAAGTCGGATTATCAAAAATCCAAATTTACACATTTGGACTAATTTTGGATTTTTGAAAATCCAGTATGGATTTTCGGATAATTTGAATGAACAGATTCATATCTGTCATATACAAATATGGATGAATTTTTATGTATTTGTGCATATAATGCATGATGAAAACGGAATGCATACGGGATAAATATGTATTTGCACAAGTTTGTGTATTGGATACGAATCTTATCGACATTTCTATACCCAGATACGAATCGGATTTTTGAAAATCCAGATTTTTGAAAGTCGAATAGAATTGAATATTCGATTCAATTTGAATTGAATTCGAATGCAAAAAATACATGCAAAAAATGCTACTGGGGAAGGACTGAGTGGCAATCATGGATTCCGTTAGCATTTATTTATTCATTTATTTAATTTATTATTTGGATCTTTGAGATTTAAGGGCCTGCATTAACGTGCTTTATACAGCACAGTTAGGACCTGTACAATTTTATGTTCATATTTTAAGTCTAGGCTTATTTTAATCTGATTCTGTCTGCAATGTTGGATTTGTTTTTCACTCTTATTTAAACAGTGCCATTGGCCACGGTCTGGTCTTTTACAAAAAGTTGGATTCCAGTGGTACTTGTCTCATTTGGTGAAATCCAAGGAGACGTCAGAATTATTTTAAGGGCATCTGTGATTCTTCTGGCAAAACAATGAATTAGCTGCCTTAACTGGTTTAATGAAGAGTTGACTAATGGTGCTCTTGCACAGAAAATCCATGACAGAAATGACTTCTGTTTAAGGCTTTTTGATTAGCGTCTAAGGACTGGAAGAAAGTTGATATATTCTGTCTTCTCTTGCCTTCTCGGTATGTAAATGATCAGACCGTCCTCCTTCCTATTTGAGACTGTTTCAGAGAGATAACGGAATAATCTTATTAATGGCAGTTTTGTTTCTGTTCTTCAAAAGTTCAAAATAAAGGCATGTATGTTTAAAGGGTGAAAGCCTGTGCATATAATTAGGAGAACTGTGAGAAGCCCTGAAAATGCTTGGCAATCTTGTGCTGTTCACAATTGACATGCAAATTGCCAATTGTCAAATATACTAGCAGTTCTTACCCTCCTTTTACTAATTGCTTAAAAATAGTGGTAGCTGATTCTTCATGTAAAAGGTCAAGTCTGCAACCCATCTTGTCATCCAGTATCTGTTTGTGTAGTGGCCACCCAGGGACACAAGAGACACACTTAGCTTTCTCCACTTTCACTCTTCCAGCAGCTGGTCTTCAGAGGCATGGCATCTCTTGCTGCCATCAGATCTAGCCATTGACAACCTGAACTTCTGTGACTTGATCCAAATCTTTTTGAAAACATCCAAGATGATAGCCAATACCACATCTCTTGGTAGCCAATTCCAAAGGTTAACTATGTGTTATGTTTTTTGTTTTTGACAATGATTATTTTATCTGTTTGGAGTCATCCAAGATTCAGCTTCATTGGGATATATGTAGGTTTTACAAGATATTTCAGTTCAGGAGTTGACTATCTGAAATAAATGGCCCAGATCCACAAGGTTGAAGTGACTTCAAACTCAGAACACCTGATATGCTAGTGTGCAAGCTGCCAGATATGTCTTGTAGTCGTACATTGCAGGGGACCTGACATATGAAATTTATACACGTTTGTTATGCCTTCACCAACCTCGCTGCCAGAATAGCCATCTGTGGGAGATGCTTTGCTTTGCTTTCTGGTGTGACTGTGAAGGAGATAAATGACCACTTGCAACTCTGTGGTTCACAGTTTGTTTGTGGAACACTTTCCCAGTCAAGTGCAGTAGGTTTGAGACCTTCTTTGTTGAACAAGTTTTCCTCTACTCAGCTTGAAAATGCTTGAAATTGTTCTGACATGAAAACTGCCGTTTGCCAGATCAGAGCAAATTATTTCTAAATTAATTCTTCTGATGTGCTCATGATTTTTACCTGAGCTTGAGGCCAGGAAAGACTTTGTTTTCTCTTGCCCTGTCCTGCCATTCCTTCAGCCTTTTTCTATGTGTAGAATCATGTAGAAAATCATTGTGCCAGAAGTTATATAAGGTATATAAATTGACAAAAATTGGAGATTTGCCAATATCCATACAATTTCCTTCAGCCCCTTTAACTCTCGTTACCCTATGCCAACTTGACTAGTGGTTAGGCAGTGATAGGAACCAAAGTTCCATTACATCTAGGGGGCACCTAAGTGGCTATTCCAGTGCTACAAGCTTTAGGCTGGGGTATGTTTGTTTGTTTTGTTAATTAATTTGTTTATTTATGTACCACTTTGTATTGAAAAATCTCAAGGCAGTTTACAAATACTTCTAAAAACAAGGTTGAGAATGCCTCCTGAAATATTTTTCCCGGCACTTTATTGGCATTGCTCTATATCCACAGCAATCCCAATATATTCTTAGGATAGTCCATCAAAAATGTGCTACACAGGCATTATGGGAAATCCATCTCTGATGCCAGATTTTCTGCCATGCCGGATTGCTTACCTTATTTCTCATTTCTTTGTGGAATCACTTTTCTTGCAAAATACCCATATGTAGAACGTGGGCCAAAAAAACAAATGGAAGGCAGCAGGCACTTACTGTATCATTCTGGTACATTTTTAAGAGCAGCAATTCCACAAAGAAATCACAGAAAAGGTTTGCCCCAGGATTGCCTCTTGTCATTAGGCAAACCTGGGGCATTTTCACACTTCCCTTCCAGTCCCATGGACAGAAAAGGTGTGCAATTAACTAACGTTGACTAGTGCTTGCACTTGCAATCACTAGACGTTAGCCTACCCTCAGTGCGATTGCCGGGCCGATCCTCTTCTGGGTGCTGCTATCTTGAGTGCAGCACCCTCCGCGACTGGGCACGCGTCAGCAATGTTGACGCTCCGTGGAGTTCCAGTCGCATCAGAGGGTCTTTAGAGCTGCCAGCACACTTGCGCTACACTGGATGCTTCAGGTAATGTCTGGGGAAGGTTAGCATACTTGTGGAGCACAATTTCATGCTCCACTGCTAGCGTGCAATTAGTCAATCTCTGGGCTTTCCTAGGATGTAAATGTCTCCTGACAGTGCAGAGACACCTGCCCAGATGTTGCCTAACTGCATACTATGGGCTGAAGTGCAAATTCAGCCCTGGAAGGAGATGATTGTGGGAACTAAACAAGATTCCAGAATTTCCTCTTGCAAACTTGTGCTAAACTGTTGATTGCCAGCATCTTTCCAGGGTCATTTCTGTCTTAGATGGGTTCTACCTTCAGATTGGGGTGGGGGGGTGGGGAAGAGCCATGAGAAGACCTTCCCTGTTCCCAAATCCCTGACCAAACACATCTGGAAATCTAGCAACACATGTTTTTCTTTAAGTTCTTTTATCCAGAAATAAATAAGATGGGGCTTGTGGGTAAATTTTGAGCATCCACAAAAATCTCTTCAAAAATTAATGAAAGGTTAGAGCATCACTGTTAGCAGAATGGGGAGATAAGGAAGAAAAAAGTCAAAGTACAGATAAAAGGTGAGGAAAAAGTTTGTATTGCCCTGAAGCAAGATGTACATTCTTGTGTCCAAACAGGGTAAACAAAAATTAGAAGGCTGTGCTGTTTTCCTGTAGATTTTTCATCTGTGGTTTGCCTTCCATTTTTCTACATGAGCTGGCTTCTTGCAATGTTTGTCAGCTGCTTGACAAAAAAACGAATACAGTTCATTTTTCCAACCACCGAGTGATGGACTGATGCCACCATGTGCTCTGTGTTCTTTTGGCACGAAGCAGAAGAGCTTGACTTGGGTGGGTCCCTCTCTTAAGATTTATTTGTTAAATGAAATATTATGGCTGAAGCTTTACATGCCTTGTTTTTCTTTCCGGTGCCTGGATATAGGACTAAGACATTTAGTTCCTTCTTATGTAGCTGTCTTCTGAAAGTGTAGAGTACACGTAGTAGTCATCTAGAACGACTATCAATGCGCCAGAGTTCTAGATTATGGAAAGAAGGGGAAAGAAGCAGTGGGCCATGTTGCTGTGAAGCTGGGTAATGAACTGGAAATCTTTTTAAGGAGGCAGCATAGTTTTGGAATGGATATGAGCTATCACTCTTTTGCAAGGAGAGAAAAGCTAGAGCAGGGGCTGTCTTACTTTCCAGTTAGACGGAATCTCTATTTGCCTGCTTAGGAGACTGCACGATTTCTGAGCAAAAACAGTGGAAATCAACTTCTGCTAATGTGGTGTGTTCGGCACACATGTGCTGTATAGCCTAGCTGATCTTTAACAAGGCAATACTTTGTTTATGCATGGTACACTGCTTCTGTTGGGAGGTGCCCCATTGGCAGTGCCAAATGACTGTCTAGCTGGGTACATTTCTGTGCGTGCTTTCTGAAAAGTTTAGTTTCATGTGCTGTTGCCTGTCTCACAGAAACCTCATTCACATGTAGGAACCTCACTATGAGACCAAACCAAAGGCTTACTGCTGAGATCTAATTAACACCTGTAGTGCATATGTACCCACAAAATCTTTCACTGAAATCTTTGCGATGAGCTGAATCCACAGAAGCATAATGCCCAAATGAGAGTTTGCTTTTCTGTTTTCTGAAGCAATTTCTCTTTTCTCTCTGGTTTTTGTTAAGAATATAAGAGGAGCCTTCCTGGATCACACCACAACCCATCTAGTCCACAGCCTGCTAAGCCCACATCCCACAGTTTGTTTCTGGGCATTCTTGAGCAGAAGACAAGAGTGAAACCTAAAGTTTGAAGTAATCTTTCCATCCCTCTGATTCTACATGCTAATTTCAGTTCTTGGTTTACCAAGAAGGGGCACCATTTTGGATCCTAGATTTTATGTTCTTTTCCATGCCCCTTTGCAGGCATTTTTTTTAACTGTCGTATAAGAGGAGACCTGATGGATCAGGTCACAGCCCTTCTCGTTCAGTATCCTGTTTCAGATAGTGACCCACCAATTGCTTCTGGGCATTCTCAAGCAGAAGATGAAGGCAAAACCTTTACCTACTATTGTCTTTGGAAGCAGAACCTAGGCATCAATTCTAGTAGCCATTGATACACCTCTCATCCATGAATTTATTTAAGCCTTAAAGCTATGTAGGCTGGTTGCTGTCACATCACTTCTGCTAGTAAATCCCATAGAACGATGACCCTTTGGGTGAAAAAATACTTCCCATTGTCAGTCCTAACTCTCCTGCCCATCAGCTTCATAGAGTGACCCCTGATTTAAGTATTGCATGATAGGGGGGGGGGGGGGAAGAATCTTGATCCACCTTTTCCACACCATGCAATACTATATCAGAATTCTGCATCTGTCTAGAGCAATAGTTCTCAACCTGTGGGTCACGACCCCTTTGGGAGTCGGTCTACTCTTTCACTATGTCATTATGAAGTAGCAACAAAAATAATTTTATGGTTAGGGGTTAGGGTTAGGTTAGGTTGGGGGTCACCACAACATGAGGAACTCTATTAAAGGGTTGCGGCATTAGGAAGGTTGAGAACCACTGGTCTAGTGTCCCATTAAGATTGAAAACTGGATGCTGTCTCTTACATTGGGCAACCCATGTAATCGAGACCTCTGTTGTTATCTCTACTTTTTTTTTAGTAACTGAAATTCCAAAAGATCTTCCTACTGGTCCTAGACTAATAATTTGCATTGTTACCTTTAATACTTGTGAATTTATCTAAATATCTTTACAAGGAAGTGCTAGAAATTTTTGTTTTTGGAGGAAGAGGTATCATGGTTTGATGGCGAAAGCTCCCAGTGGTATGAATTTGAAACGTCTGGTGGCCTCTGTTAGTCAAAGAAGGTGGTCCCACTCTTTGGTAAAATCCTGTTTAGGTCAAGTAAGTTAGAAGTAAAAACCCTAACATTTGACGAGGTTTGCTGCTCCAAAGCATGCATATTATTAAACTGTGCATTTATTTAATATCCCAAATCAGCTTATATAGATCAAAGCAAAACACGTAAGAACAGAAACACCATTGAAATCATGTAATCAAGTCTAAAATGATCAATTGACCAAATTATCATCTACCCACCACCAAACAAAAATAACATAAATGTCAATAGTACATTTTAAGGTGCTGTCTGCTTATATCTGTATACTAAGAATCTGGGAAGAATAAAAATGTACCGTATTTTCCGGTGTATAAGACGACTGGGTGTATAAGACGACCCCCAACTTTCCAGTTAAAATATAGAGTTTGGGATATACTCGCCATATAAGAAGACAACACCCGGCATATAAGACGACCCCGAACTTTTGAGAAGATTTTCCTGGGTTAAAAAGTAGTCTTATATGCCAGAAAATACAGTATCTACCAGGCACAGACAAGACTTTCTGAGGGAAACATTCCATAGGGGACATATCTGCTGAGAAAGCATGAAATATTCTTAGCCTCTGCAAGATTTGGGAGCTTGAAAGGATTTAGATCTTTAAGACTCTGATTAAATAACAGTACTTATATTATATACATACAGATGTGGATTTACAAGCATAATCAGACAGGAAATTCATAAACACTTTTCTTCCATTAATAGAGGGAGGAGATGAGTTTGGAAGTTTTTCTCATGTCCTTATTATACCTTCCTTTCAAGAAATGAATAAATGGATGCTTCTGAAGGCCATTTGCAGGGGTTTGAGAGCAGTTGAAGGTTTCCCTTTGCTTTCTGCTTGAGAATGCCTAGAAGCAATTGGTGGGACAGGATGCTGATCCAGCAGGGCTCCTATTATGTTCTTATGTGCACCAATTTTGTCTCTTATACATGGAAGTACTCCTTTAGAGTTTTCCTAGCTATATACTAGCCTCAAAAAATAGTATTACTGGTTCTTCACCCAGATTTGGAATCCCAGTTAGTGCATTGAGGAACTGAAAACCTGCTATTTTGTTGGATTTAGGTTTGTTGGAAATAATAGATCTGTTACAAAATTCAGTAGTGTATTGTTGGACAGATCAGAAAGACCAATCATAAAGAGGGAATGGACTATAAGAATAATTGCTTTTGCCTCAAAGCTTAGCTTAGAAAGAGAGAAATGAAATTAGACCCATAGCTGTCAATAAAAAGAGTGATATAATGTAACATGGATCACTGGTTCAGTTGTCTGGTTTTTACATGGGCAGGTTTGATTTGTATGCCGAGTCTTTGCATATTTGCCGTCCAAAATTGAGAGCAAGAAATGTGAAGGAATTTTAATAAATGTTCTTCTTAATGTTGTTGGCTTATAGAGCTATCTAGCTGGATAAAGAGTTAAATTACAAGACTCCAATCTACTTGTGGTTCAGCACTGATTTTTATGGTAAAAATATGACCCTTCCATAGCCTAAAGTAATTTCTAATGTTTCAGCTGGCACAGGAACATTAGGTCCTTACCTGGCAATATTGCAGGGAGTCCCAAGGAAGGAGTCACATTTAAGAGGTGAGGGAGCTCATCTCTTCATAATCACTGCCATTTTAACCCATTCCACCGGCAGGGACGTGGTATGCCTTAGTGCTTTCCGTCCCTTCCTTTTTTCCCTGCTTTTCTTATATCACTGCTTTTGTTCATGCCTAGAATGAGGGTCTTGCTGCAGTTTAATTCTCCCCTCCATTTAATATACCATATCCCTCACTCACTTAATACACCACGTCACTCTATATCTCCACCGCCCTCTTCTCTGATACGGGTGGAGCTATACTGTAGTATGAAATGCAAATGCTCACCTGGTTTGGGTTTGATGAACTGCAATTCAGGATGTCTCAACAATTTTATGGACCACAGCTGCCAACAGCATCTGCTTGCATGTCTAGAAAACACTAACCTAGTTCCTACAGGTTTACTGGATGTATCTGGGCTCCACTTGGGTGCAACATCTAAATAAAGCCATGCTGATGCTCCAAGAGTTGACCGGTAGTATAACCTTTTTAAATTCAAAGGGACTTACACCAGTTCAGTCTTGGGGCTAGAGTGCCAGACACTTATAGTCTGCCAGTTTGATTCCGCACTCCTACACAAAACCAGCTGGGTGACCTTAGGCTAGTCACAGCTCTCTTTCTGAGCTCTCACAGCCCCACCTACGTCACAGGGTGTGTGTTGTAGGGAGAAGAACAGAAGGTTTGTCAGCCACCTTGAGTCCCCTTAAAGGTGAGAAAAGTGGAGTATAAAAGCAAACTCTCCTCTTTCTCCTCCTCCATTCCTTTTAACACTCTGGACTATTTTGGATTATTGGTCTATTTTTACTTTGGGAAAAGTATTTAATGTTCTGCATGGTAGATTACTGATAATATGGTGTATATCAAAGTTTGTAATGCAAATAAAGGCTTTAAGTACATCCACTACTCTTATCGCTTTCAGGCTAGATGAAGCCAAATATAAATAAATATATAGTTTTTAAGAAAAATAATAATCAGTCATGATAGCAATGCCTGATCTGTTTGGTTGATGTTTAACATAAAAAGGGTATTAAATCCTGCTTATCTCAATGTAGCATATGTTAATTAATATTACCCCTCAGTTTAGTAAGAAAAGCTTTATTAACTTTTCCAGTAAAATGTCACCCTTCTACAAAAACATGAAACAAGAATATTGGCAATTAATGACCAATCAACTATAAAGGAGCAGAGCATTTTAAATCCTGGATTATGATTCATCAGGTCATACATTAAGTTAATAACCAACCAGTTTTAATTTTGCACGAAACTTTTTTAATGCCTATACTTGCCAAGAAGAACATGTCTTTGTGATTTCTGACAAAAAAACACAAGGTCTATTATTTCTCTTGTGTGGTCTCTCTCAGTTTCATGTTGACAGGAAAATTGCTTAGTTATTAAGCTCGCTTAATAATGTGCTTAATTCTTTGCGATGGTGGTCTGATAGAGGCATGCCCTCTCTAATCCCCAAATAACTTTTACTAAACTCCTTTGTGGGCAGCAGGATTTTACTGAGTGGAGCAGCCATTTGCAGGCAAATTAATCATTTTGAAATATATATTTATTTATTTATTTTATAGGTCCTTCTCAGTGGTAGCTCCCAGATTAACCCTAACCCCTGAGATGCATCAGGCACCTTCACTTTACATGTTCAGGAGAGCTGTGAAGATGCACCTGTTTGCTCCGGCCTTTGGTTAAATAAACAGTAGCTTTTCCTCCCCACTTTCAGGCACTGTCATGGTTTTAGTATGTTCATTTTATATTT
Organism: Aspidoscelis tigris stejnegeri; assembly: GCA_023333525.1. Lineage (NCBI taxonomy): Eukaryota > Metazoa > Chordata > Lepidosauria > Squamata > Teiidae > Aspidoscelis > Aspidoscelis tigris. Next base: position 22,052,087 of record JALMGA010000005.1, read on the forward strand.
GGCTTTTAGCATTGTAACCCACCCTGAGACCTGTGCATATAGGACCAAATAAACATCCAAATAAATAAATTTGCAGCCCACCCTTCACTGGAGGGTTCCAGGTGGGTTGCAACAGTGAAAAGATTAAAAACTTCAATTAAAACACAATATAAAAATACAACTCATTCTCCCCGCCACCAAGCCAGGTGTTTTAACCAAGTGTTGGTAGTCTATTCCAAAGACAGGGCGACTCCTTCATGTACCTCTTAGAATAACGGAGCTACAAGAAGGCCTTCGCTATGTGATCTTAATGCATCAGATCTGTATGGGAGAGGACACTCCTTCAGATGTTCAGGCTCCAAACCATTTGGTGCTTTATATATCAACGTCAGCACTAGTGTCAACTTCCTGACCATCTTTTAAAGGTAGCCCTATGTACAGCACATTGCAGTAGTCTAATCTAGAGACTGTAAGAACATATTCTACTTTCACAAAGTCACCCTGTCTAGGAAGGGCCCAGAGCCAGCAAACCAGCTGGAAATGGAGGAAAGTACTCCTGGCTGTTGCTGCCAAATAAACCCAAAATGACAGCAATGAATCATAGGGTGTTTTTCTACCTGGCACAAGAGTACCCTTTAAGGACCCATTAGGACCCTTAGTGGGTCCTTAATGGGTACTCTAGCGCTAGGGTTTTTTTCCACTAGTACTAGAGTACCCATTAAGTGCTAAGTGGAATAACACCCCTAGAGCACCTCTAAATTTTGCACCAGTCCTGATATGCACCACAGGTATTTCAGCAAAACTGATGTTGACATTTTTCTGTTATTAATAAGAATTTTTAACTGCTTCAGCTGGATAGTTAGCTTACAGTGTTGGTGTGATCATGATAAATCAAGTAATGACCATTCAGATACATTAGATATATGTGTAAAGTAGGGCCTTGATAACCTGGGGGCTGAAAATGTTGCATCATTTCTTTCCCTTCTTAAGGGATCTATTTTCTTTTAACGAAGTTATTGTGATGCATACCATCATAAATTTGTTTTCTTTTTTTCTTCTAGGCACAAAATAATTCTCTCTCCAAATCTAGTTGCTTTAATTTAAAATTGCTGTAAGTTTGGTCAGACCTTTGCATGGTGGCTGTTCATATTTTCTAACAAGTCTTTTTGTTCCCAGCCTTTGGAAGAACAGCCTCTCATTTAGTCCAACCCAAGAACCACAGGCATTCAAATATCCTCACTTCCTGGCAGAAGTATCTATTTACCCAAACTGCGTGCCAGTTTGGTCTTGTGGTTAACGTGCTGGACTCATATCTCGCAGTCATGGGGTTTGATTCCGTACTCCTCCACAAAGCCAGATGGGTGACCTTGGGCTAGTCACAGCTCTCTTTCTGAACTCTTACAGCACCACCTACCTCACAGGGTATCTGTTGTAGGGAGAATAGGAAGCTTTGTCAGCTACTTTGAGTCCCCTTAAATGGGTGAGAAAAGTGGGGTATAGAAGTCAACTCTTCTTCTTCTTCTTGAGGACTTTTCCTCAGATGGGAAATCTTTTAAGGAAGAGCAGTCTCTACAAGTCAGTGTGGGCCAAGCTGCACCTCCTTAAAGGAACATGGTCACAACCGACTCCAAAGCTTTGATTTGTGAATAGAGATGAATGGGCGTATCTAAACATTTACCTGTGAAAGACTATTTGCCAGACCAGAAGAGGATGGCTGAGCTTTGTCTAAGATAGAACCTGCTAATGTAGGACTTCTCATCTGTTGCTGTAATTCAAACCCCATCATTTCTGCCAGTGGCTAGGCCTAAGAAGAGCCGTGGTTCTGTAATATCTGGAAGATCCCACATTTCACGCATTAACTATTATGGTATTAGTGTTCCTGTGTTTGAATCAGGACTTGGCTGTGCTATGAATTCTCTATGACTGGACAGGAGAACCTCTACTGAGAGCTCATCAGCTCTATTTTTAACAGTGAGAGAGAAAAGCAGAAGAAATTGGGAATACTGTTTCCTTCTTTCCTTCTTTTCGGAAGCTGACCATGTTGACAAGGAAAGTCTCCTGTACCTAGATTGTTTTATTCAACCATTCTTCCTTATCCAAAATCTGGTTCACATTCAAAAACCATTCGAAACTTGCAAAATGTGTGCACCTTATCTGAAAAAAAATCTACTTGAAGGCATTGTTTTTAAGAGCTTACATGGAAACAAGAAGTCCATACTGTAGAAATTGCTTGGCAAAAATATTGCTCCAGAATGCGATAAACACTTTAATAAGAATCAGCTTTGTTTTGATTGAAACTAACTCATTTTTTAAAAGTCAGAAACAAATCAGTATTTTTTAAAACTGATAGTTTTAAAACATTTAACACTATTTATTAAGTATTGTCTGCCCTCTTCCTTCCTTCCTTCCTTCCTTCCTTCCTTCCTTCCTTCCTTTCTCCCTTAGGTTGGTTTTGCACTTGGAAATGTAGTTGGGATGTATCTGGCCCAGAACTATGAAGTAAGTATTTCTGCTCTTGTTTTAATTGATGTGGTCACACTTTGGTATTAGTAATTGAAAATCACTGTTTCTGCTAGAAGTCAGTCTTGTATGTTCACCAACAACTTTTTTTCTGAATTAAACTGTGATATATATATCTTGTAGGCTGCATCCAGTCATCACTTACTTATTCTGCTATATTTGGATGCTATCTAATTTTCTAATTTGAGATGAAAGACTGAAAACATGAAGTATCCAATGCTGGATTATGAACAGAGGTATAAACCCATAGGCCTTTTTGCACTGGGTCTTATTGAGATGTTGATGAATTACAGTTACCATTAGTCTCAGCCAGTTAGGCCTTTGACAAATAATAATAGGATTTAAAAGATGGCTCAGCCTTTATTTCTCAACAATAAAAATGGGAAATGAATCTCTTTTTATCTGTAGTATATATGTCCCTATCACAGAGTTCTTAGAACCTGAAATGTAAATAACAATATTTGGTGACATTTTTTATTAAACTAGTAAAGATACTCTTGGACTCACTTCTGTCGCTCTTAAGATATCCGATATTCTCTTCTGGTTCTAAATAGGTTCCAAACCTTGCAAAGAAGCTTGAAGACATCAAAAGAGACATAGAAGCTAAGAAAAAGCCTCCAAGTGACCAATGATGTTGTCCTAGTGGTCTGTATTAGCTGTAGATGATGTAGGCGTGCCACAAGGCTTCAGTCGCCGAACCTGAATGTGGCTTTTGTGGATTTCCTCCAGGTCTTTTCTTGAAGAACATCACTGCCCTCAAGCTCAAATGTCGTCACATCCCTGGGATCTCCCAGCATGTTGTTGGATATTTGACTTAAAAAAAAACCCTTTTATGTAACAATAAGTATACAAACAGAGAGAGAGATGGAACCTTTTCTTAGTGCTGTTGTCCACTGATAGTTTATATTCAATATTAGAATAATGTGGATTTAGATGGATTGCTACCATTATTCCAACATGATAATGTAGCATAGTCAGGCTGTTGTAATGATTCATTAAACAAACTAATAGTATATTAGGAATTATTCTCCAAAGACCTGCTCTTCTTTTTACGTGACTTTATTAGTAGCATAACTCTACTATGGTTTTGTACAACTATTGGTAATGTACTAAATGGTTGATTAGAAAATGCTTGTGTTTTGTTCCTGTATGGGGATGCATTCTTGGGTCATATATTTCTATTCTTTCATGAAAAGAGTGGGGGCAGAACTTAAGATTTTTTGTGGATACCAGAGATGGCTTTCGTTTTAACCTCAGGCACCGTATTGATGATCTTGATTGAAGTATATAAAATCATTCATGGTACAGAAAAGGTGAATAGAGAAAAAATATTTTCTCTATCACGTAACACTAGAATGAGGGGGCACTCTTTGAAGCTGATGGGCAGGAGAGTCAGATCAGACAAAGGAAAGCATTTCTTCCCCCAGGGGATCAGTGGTCTATGGAATTTGCTGCCAGAAGAGGTGATAACAGCAACCAGCCTACATAGCTTTAAGAAAGGGTTAGACAAATTCATGAATGACAGGTGTGTCAATGGGTACTAGAATGGATGCCTATGTACATCCTCCAGGCTAGAGAAACAGGCAAGATGCCTCCAAAGGCCATTTGCTGGGATTCAAGAGCAGGTGAAGGTTTTGCCCTTGTCTTCTGCTTCAAGATGCCCATGGGCAATTGGTGGGCCAATGTGTGGGACAGAATGCTCGACTGGATGTGCTGTGGTCTGATCCAGCAGGTCTCCTCTTATGTTCTCTTGTTCTTATCCCTGGTTTGCACTTTGGTTCTGAAAGCTCTTTAACATCCTTAAAATATCATTGGTATTATAATTCATAACATGTTGATGGTCCAATCATCAACATTTGGGTCAGTATTTTACACTCTAGTTCAAAATCAAGTCAGTTATTATGTGGTAGTATTAAGAATTGGTAGAATCTGGTTCTATTGTCAGTAAAGACAACGAAGTCCTGCATTTTTAGGGGTAGTCTCTCTCTCTCTTTCCCTCTCTCAAATTAGCTCAGGTGTACCAAACAATTGCTGTTTATTTTAAATAAATCCAGAAGTTTTAACACGCCACCTGCCAAGTCAGTTCTCATTAAAGTCAATTTGATTGACTTCCTGTGCCTTTCTCCATATTTCCAACCACTTTCTTTGTTCTGTGAATTACTTCTGAGAAGTTACTAGTGGAGTTTGCAAGAATGTGTTTTACAAGGTTTTGCATCTGTCATGTTGACTGAATACTGAAGGTTCTAAAAGTAGCAATGGAGGGCAAGATTCTAATAAAACCCTTGGCATAAATGAAAAAAAAACTGCTCTAGAAGGAATATTTATCGGAATATTTATGATGCCCCAATGCCCATAACTCAAGAATAGGTACACTCATTACATTCCTGAATGCTCATCATTGTTAGGAACATTTTGCATTACTGATCCAGCAACAAGAGCAACCAGACCCAAAAGACCATATAAAGTTGATATAGGATTGGGGTATATGATGAGGCTGAAACTTACCAACTCATCTTGGACACCAAGCCAAAAATCAACTCCTTTTCTCATGCATTATTTTCATCACTAGTGAACAAGGACCTGTTTGCATTTATCTGTATAATGTGGATCAGGATGCTCTGGGACACTCCATCCACATGCCATGCCACCACTTCCATCCCAGAACATCCCAGTTGTCTGTAGCTGTGAGGAAGTAAAAACTTGTCAACAAGTTGATTGGGAGCGGCTAGAATGCCCCGTCAGCAGCATTTGTGAACCTGCAAGGAGGTGTGGCATTGTGGCTGTGCAAATGTGTGCTGTGTTGTGATTGCCATGGCTTGCAGCAGAAGTTGCCATGGCCAATGTCATGTCTATTTGCATGGTAAGAGACAGACCATCCACACTGCAAGCATTGGTAATAACATTGGAGGGTCCACCAGTGTTCACAGTGTGAATAGGGCCCTCCGTCCCTGTATTTAACTGCAGTGGTATGATATGATTATATCATTCCACACAGTTAAGTGCAAACAGGACCCGAAACCTGGGAGGTGTTTTTTTCCTCATCAGCTCAACTGCTTTATTGACTTGAAGCAGAGTTTGCAAGAGGTATGACTGATTATTTACACTCTATCCTGTTGCTACCACAATGTGCAGCAGATAGGGGAAGCATCCTGAAATAAAAATTATTGGCAACTTTTACCAAGTGTTTGTGTTTCATGAGTGTAAAACGCTGGAACTAATATGCCTCCTTCAAAAAGAAAAAGAAAAAAAGAAAAGAAAGTGTTTGCATCCGGAAGAGCTTTCCTACCAAGAATGTTTCCTTTTCTACATGCTTTTATGTAATTGAAGGCTTTATGTGACCAAGCCACTTCCCTCCTGCATGGTTTATACACCTTTGTCATTCCAAGCTGCTTTTTGGGCTATAGATGCATTTGGAATTCTGACAGCATAGCAAGGGTACTGCTTCTGCTGTGCGAGTGCCAAGAGAAGAGTCACCATACTGCCTTCTGGGGTCATGTCGAGGACCCTTTGCCAACCACACATATAATGGGAGAGCTGAAGACTTTGGATGTGTGGCCAGCTCCACATTCGTTCATGTTTTAAATGTAAGAACTTTCCTGGAAATCATCAGTGAGAGATAACACTAAAGCCTCTTGAAGTGTCCAGTCCAAGTGAGTTCAAGCTACTGTTGGACCAGAGATCCCATGATCCCTAATTTTGGTTATGTTAGCTAGGATTCATGGACCGACTGGAATGAAGAAAACCCTGTACCTTTGGGCTACAACTCAGAGGGTGCTCCAAGACCAATTATTTTTTATGTCTTATTTGTGGATCAAATAAATAACGTTTTCATAAGATGCTTCCCTTGATGATGGTGGTTTCCTTTGGAATAAGGCTGGGAGCAGGGAATTAATTGGGAGCAAATCTTTGCTGACCAAGATCCATCACCAACTATTGGAACCCTTTAGTTCTGCCACTCTTGTGATATGTACAGCTCCTATCTGGCTGCAACCACAAGCTGTGACACGAATGGAATTAGGATATAACATATTTTTTGGAACACATACTTGTCCTGGAATGAACTGTTTCTGGAGTAGTGCTTGGAAGGACATTAAGAGGGTTCTCGGCAGGGCCAGTGTGGAAAAATGCCATGGATTGCTGTTGGGAGAAATTTCTGTGTAGGGGTGTTTTTCCACTGCAGCCCTTAGATCTAAGAAGATCCGGATCTAAGGAATGGGTACATTCCTTAATCCAGATCTAGTAGATCCAGATTAAGGGAAGCACCCAGTGTGTTTCCACTGGAGGTGTAGCACCCATTGCTAACACCCCTGCTGTGGAAACAGCTTTGTACCCATGTGGGGAATCCAGATCGACCCCCAAGGGGTCAGTCTGTTACCCCAGGTATTTTGGGGGGCAGGGGGGTGCAGTCTTCGAAGCTACTTCAAATTGACTTCAAAATCATTCTGAAGTCATTTCGAAGTCTGTGCAAAATAGCTCCGGAGTGCCTTTGAAGTCTGTGCTGATCTTCGGAGTGAACTTCGAAATGACTTTGGAGTCACTTCAAAGTCACTCCGAGGTTCACTCCGAAGATCAGCACAGACTTCAAAGGCACTCCAGAGCTATTTTGCACAGACTTCGAAATGACTTCAAAGTGGCTTCGAAGTGACTTCGGAGCCTAGGTTTAGGGGGGCCCCAATGGGTGCATCCCCTTCCCTAGCCTCCTTTGGATCCCATTGCCTGTTTCCAGTGGAAACAGGCTCCCTTTAATCCGGATTTTCTGGCAGAAGATCCCATTGTAGACCCCATTAATGGGGTCTACAGAAAATCCGGATTAAAGGCCAAAATGTACCCATTAGATCCGGATTTCCCCCATGGCAGTGGAAACAATCGGGTCCCAAATGGGTGCCGTGGTGGAAATGGGATCATCCGGCTCACACTCAAATGGGTCCTAAATGGGTGCAAAAATGGATACTTTTTGACAGTGGAAAAACACCCTGGGTTGCAGGCAGACTGACTTGAGTCCATCAACTGTATTGGAACAGAGATTGTGCACCTTCTGGTTGTCATGCTGGGAAGGTGTGTGTGCCAAACTTCCATCTGGAAATGTCCGATATTGGAATCTTTGTATCTTAATTTTTGAATAGGTCAAATCAAGTGTCCTGAACTTCTACAGTAAGCAAGTTCTGTGTTCTGCCTGTTTGGGATTTCTGCTTCAACCAAGTGTTTAGATAATTATGCTGTGAGTGACAATGCTTCCATTAGTACTGCCAGGTCTTTCTGTTCCATTAAAGATCAATAGGCTCTTCAGTTCCAGTAAGAGTAGCAGCATCACAATTTCTACAGTGTAATTTTATCATTAATAGGGAACAGAGATGGCAAGTCTTTTTCCCTCTCAATGGCTTCATGGTTGGTGGTTGAGTGTAGCGAACTTCTTTTCTCTTTGCCATGAACTGGCTACAGCTGAACGGTAAAACATTCCCTTTACTTGCAGAAGATCCTATGCTTGATTCTTGGCATACCTGCAGAAGGCAATAGAAAGCCACTGGAATTAGGCACCAGGAGCTGAGCTCACTTCTAGAGCATTTTCCCTTTGCCTTTCTATCTGATTGTCTCCTTAGTTTTGAATTTTATCCCTTGGAAAAGGGACAGCAGTTGATCCAGTTTTTCTGTTTGCTCCACAACTTCCATAACTCTGATTTATCTGTGTACCTGAAGATCATAAAAATTGTAGATTACAAACAAACAAAAAACTTTCCCAAGCTGTAGGAACAGATTTGTTCTTTTCAGGGGACCAAGCTAACCACTGAAATTGATTGAGAATTGTATGAACTAAGGCCCAAGAGCCATAGGCCGGCTCAAGTCCAGGTTTCTACTCCTTAATAAGGCTGGCAAAGCTGGTGGAGTAACAAAATAACTTCTAATAAATTTATTCTAGAGAGAACAGGAAGAAGCTAAATTGAACCCTCCAAAAACTGCCAAAGGACTGTTTTCATCAATCTCGCCCAACGTGCCTAATGACAAAAAAATGGTGGCAGCTGAAGTTCAGCAACACTGGAGATCTGCAGGTTATGCAATCTGGCATAGATGCCTGGTTGGAATTAGTGTTTGTAGGAGGAACTGGTCTTAGTTCAGGAGTAGAGGACACAGAAAACTCTTGACTGCATTTCTGGATATCCACTGAACGTAAGTGTAAATAATGCCCACCTAGGCTGCTTTCAATGAACAAGAAGCAAGGGCCTGCATTTTTGTACCCTCACTGTATAGCAGCCTTGAATGGAGTTGTACTTAGTAGACATGTGCATGAGCTAAAATTTGTTGTTTCAGTTCAAATTGAACCAAGCCTCTCTGAGTTCAGTTCGATCTACAACCAGATTAAACAAGCTTGACCAGGTTCTAATCAAACCTTGAACAATTCAGTAACTGTTCAGTAGTTAAGAAGGGGAAAGTACAATAAAATACATTGAATAAGTCCTATTTAAAGGTCCAAATGGAAGCTGAATTGAACTGCTTCAGATGGAACCAGATGATTTAACCCATTTGACTGACCATTCCCTGGTTTGGTTTGGTTTGCCCCAGCCCCTCAAACAGGAACAGTTTGGTTTGATTCTAACTGGTTTGAACCATCCAGTTCAATTCGAACCAGATCAAATCTGAACTGAATTTGCACATCTCTAGTACTTAGCACTGATTTGGGCTTGAACCTTATTTTCCAAAGGCATTTGGTATTGACAGTCGTTTGAGAAAGAAGACAAAAGAAAACCCATTGGTGAAATAAAGCTTCTATTGCTTTTCTATTGTGCAGGTTTATAATATTTATTATTACTACCACTGGTATTTTGTATGCTTTTGTAAATTTGTACTGCACTATTCAAGTTCTTTAAATCTCTCATACTTTATAGAGAAGTAGAATCAAAAGTTGCTATCTCCCATTCTGTCCAAGCTAAGCTCTCTGGGCTTCTGATAAGTTACTTTACAGTTACCTGTTTTCATTACCTCATCTTGAAGTAGAAATCTTACATTTTTCACGGTCTACCCAGTTGTTCTTGTTGTCTCACTGTTATATCTGGAAATGTATATTTGCAAGAGTTTGAAAAAAGGTGCTTCAAAAATCTGTTCTCTTTTTATGAAACTTATTTACATTGCTCAAAAATGCAAGATGATGCATGCATTAATCAGAGAAGGCATTGTGGGCCAAAGGGAAACTATTTATTTTTAAAGCATAATTAATTATGAAATTATTGGAGTTGTTGCTCTTATATATACACCACTGGGATTTGTATAATTGGCATATGCAGTCCATTTCTATTCGAAATTGGTTCATGTATTGTTATTAGCTTTGGTCTTTTGTTTACCAGAGTGAAATTGCAGAGTTTTTTTCCTGAACTAAGATTGGTAAGTAATCTCTTACTAAAAATTCACAAACTGTGAGAACATAAAAGAACATTAACTTGAATAATTTATTAGCAGACAATTTCTACAGCAAAACTAGCAAAGTATTCTTTATTTCCCATTAGTGGAAAAAGGAAACCCATAAAAAACGAATCCTTGTACAATTTATGTGACTAGCTAAGGATCTGTTTTCCTCATAGATGAAGGATGGACTGGGTACTAAAAATATCTGACATAAACTCACTGAATGGTACTGTTACGCAGATGTTAAGTGTTGGCTCTGTGAAAATGGTATGCTATGAGCCGGCTGTTCCTAAATTACTTTTCTGATGGTAAATATGCCCCCTTAGGCTTATGGTCAGTTCTCATTTACATAGAAACATTCTCTGCTTGTTAGCACATGGCATCTTTAACATACATTTTGTGACAGGTCATGCATCTTCCTCCTGGGCTCTTACATCGAAAGTGTGGAGAAGATCCTGAGAAAAGACTCATCATGGAAATAATGATACCTTCCTTTCCCTTAGTTCCAAAACACCATGTGGGAATTTGCAAACAATCTTGTTTCAGCAGATGTTTCACTATCAGCCTAAGGAGCATCTTCAGTGCAAACCAAGGCATAGAATGGAATAGCGATCACCTCAATGAGCCTTTTAAACAGGGCAAGATTATTTTCTCCCTTAATCATAGAGATATCTTTATGCAAATAATCTCTTCTGCTTTGTCATGTTGGATAATCATATACAATTTTCTACATTTATTTTTTTAAAGTACTGTGTTATAAATATATACATATACATACAGTCTTTAAAGCAAACCGTAGACGTTAAGGACTGTAGAGTGTGTGAGTTACACATACATGGAGTATTGATTAAAGGCAAAGGATCGGTTCATGTGACAGAGCAAAAATGGATTTTCAGTGAAAATGTGGTAACAGAGAGAAAAGCAAAACAGACCTGTTCTTTTGAAAAAGAGAATATGAGTAATGCATTTTCTGTCTTCAACACTAGATGATGGTAGCATGATAAAGCTTGGGAGAACTTCAAGTAGAGTTGTTTACTGGATCAATATATACTCTTGTGTCTTCCTTTCTTAGCATTTGTGCAAAATATGTTGTTTTAATTTGCTATTATTTTGCAAGTTCTGCTGCTGCTTACTATGATGGCCCAGTAAGATTACTGACAACTGCCCAGTCTGGAAACATATTCAACTGGAAAAGTCTAATGCCCCAGGTGTTTATTGCCACGGTAACAACCACGAGTCCAATCAGATTGACACCAAAGCCAGCTTTGATCTGTAGATAAAAAGTATAACAAAGGGAAGGAAGAGGAGGAGAAAAGAAATAATTACCGTTTTCTAAGTTCTCTACTGAAGTAAGTTAGGATGAGATTCTAGCAGGCTTCATGGCATTGACATAGGGATTGTTCTTTGAGTTCTAAGCTAGGTTTCCAGCTACTATTCCACAATCAGTGGTATTTGGTACCCATTGTAATTTGCGGGACAGTGAGATGGTCTTGTAACCTCTGTCAGGATAGGTAGATTTAATGGCAGACGAAACATAATGATCTATAAAATCTACTCAAATCCACATGAAAAGTAACCTGACAGACTATATCAGATTATGCATGTATTTGCCAACTCTAAACTTACGGTGCATCCAAACAGGATGAAAATAGCACCATTATGGTGCTGCTGTGGTGGAGTCACCTCATTTATCATAGGCAATGCTGTCATACTCCCCGTTTTTCATCCCTAGAAAGTGCTAAAAACTATTGCTGGAAAACCCAGCTCTGGTAACAGGTTTTCTTGCAATAGCACTTTGTAGTGACAGACTTACCTTTTTGGACAAAGCAGCAGGGAATTCAACAGGAGCCGACTGCACGTGTCTCAGTATGGAAAGCCAGCATTGGGGCCAGAGTTGTCAGGATAGAAAAGAGTGATAGTTGGGGAGCAATGCCCTACATTATTGTTTTCTACCAGAATCTCAGGCTACCATCTAGAGACAGCCTTATTTATGCATGAAGAGAAAGAAAGTGGATGCAGGCTGAGCTACTAGCCCAATCAGGTTCTTCCAACTTTACCCTTATAGACCAGTTCATTGCTGCTCACAGTTTTATTTCTATCCTGCCATGTACATATCAGTGCAGCTTATAAGGTTATAACTTACAAAACAAATTAAAATGCAATAGGTACAAAGATTAAAATACATCAACTAGCTAGGAGTGAGGCTTTCATTACATTAAGTGGGAATTTATTCCATAGATTGGTGTCCTTTGTTTCAGATACTTGGGCAATTCTTCTTGCATTTTACAATTGCCTGCAAACTTCATAACTGAAGTTACAAATTTTATTGCCTTGTTTTATCAGATCCTGTTGCAAAGCATCTATAGTACAGACAATTATTCTTGTAACATTACAAGGGAGTTTACTATTGCTATAGTAGTAGTAGTTGTTACAACAATAACTATTATTAAAGGGTGAGCACATTGAATTGAGACCTTCTGAACCATACCTGTTTTTACCATGATCAGAATGTGCTGAGGAATGAAGGAAAGGCTTGTTGTGATCTAGCGTCTAACTGACAAACTATGGCCCTTTCGCACTGGGACTGATTCCAAATTATATGTCAGAATAGGTCCCACAGCAGAACCTGCTCAAGGTCTACCATAGTCTGCACCAGTATGCAGATAGCAGGTCCCTGTTCTGGGATATAATGTGGAATAAGGCTCAGTGCAGAAAGGATCTGTGTCTATTTAACCTGGCATTTTGGGTGTTTGGGGTAAGGCCCAGCTGACGCAAACCATATCTCTAATTACTATTACTGCAACAGTGGAGTAGTTAAGATCTATTTGCCTGGAGCCTTCTTGGTACTTACCATATCTTTGATCTGACAGTGCCCATAATTGAAGACAATAGCATTTGGGGGATTGCCCACTGGTAGCATCACCGCAAAAGAGATGCCCATGGTGACTGGAATCAGGGTGTACAGAGGGTTGATTTGCAGAGTTTCTGACTAGGAAGAAAAGAAAGAATGTATGTGTAACTTAAGATGGAACTGAATTCTTTCCTGACAGCATTCTTCTCTTAACAAAGCAGAGGCAGAATAGAATACAATCCAATAAAGTCTGGGAAATCCAAATGTAAGAAGCACTGGTATTGACTTCAGCTTGGTTGGAGATGCTTCTGGTGTGCAAAGCATATGATCTTACTCAGCAACAGCAGTGGCTTGTAGAGCACTTTCTTAAAGATTTCAGTGAAGCCGTGAGGGCAAGACCTCATTTTCTTCTACATTTCATCAAAGTGTGATTCAATAGGATCCATCCAATTTTCTCTACTATGGAGTAGGGATGTGCACGAATAATTGTAACATTATTCATACGAATTCAGACATTTGCACACGAATTGAATGTTATGACATTCCTACAATAACATTCATACAGATATAAACGTTTTGGAACATTTGTACGAGCAGCTCAGACATTTGTTAAACTGAGACATTTGTTAAACTGAATATGTATATGAACGGCTATGTATCCAATACAAATGGTTACGTATCCGATACAAACAGCTACATATCCATTCGTATCGGATATTTGTACGAATTCATTCAAATACATTCGTATCAAATAGAATCCTACTATATTTGAAGGGGATCTATTTGAATGAATACAAATTTTCTAACATTAGATTTGTTACGAATTGAATGCCAAAAAACCCATTTGTGCACATCCCTACTCTGGACCTTCTTTAAAAGGCGGGATCTGGATTCTACCATGGACTATAATGGGAGGGAGAGAATCAAAGCACATGTTGCAGTGTCTACCATAGTATATTATAAAAGCCAGCAGTGACCTTCATTAGTACGATGCATTAACGTTCTTAAGATAAAGTGAGAAGCAATGGTGGATCCCTCAAATGATGCTGGGAGATCTTTTTTTAGATTTTCCATATCTAGCTGTTTTAACTCCCCATCTAAGTCCAATTCTCCAAAAGTACAAAAGAAGTGGGTCAGATGCATATCCTATCTAATCCAACAGTCTGTTCTTGCAGTGGCCAACTTGCTGCACCGGGAAGCTCACTAGGGGGACGTAAGCACACAGGTTGCTGTGCTTGCAGTCCCAATAGTTGGTTTTTGGAGGCTGACCATCTCCTACGGCCATTAAGACTAATAGGTATTGATAATCCTGACCTCCATGAAACCTTTATTGAAACCACCCAAGCTGTTAGCAAACACCACATCTTGAAGAAATTAATTCAAATTTTAACTGCATGTGTAAAAATACTGTTTTTCTCTATCCTGATTTGTCCAGGATTCCTCTTCCTTGGGTTATCTCTGGTTCTAGATGCATCTGATGAAGATGTCTATGAAAGTTCATGCTATCAACTTTTCCCTCTTTGCTAGCCTTTAAGATGCTACAAGACCCACATAAGGACATAAGGGGAGACCTGCTGGATCAGGCCGCAGCCCATCTAGTCCAGCATCCTATCTCACACAGTGGTCCACCAGTTACTTATGGGCCTGCTTACTGGTCCTGACTAACACGGTTATATCTTTGAATTCTGATTCTACAATTTGGGGATAGAGAAAAAGAAAGTCCCCTATCCTCTGTCCATACCATGCATAAATTGATGCACTGTTCCTCCCCCCCTCCGCCAGCACCCTATGGACACCACTGATGTAGCAGTGATAAACACAGTTCAGAGGTTTGTAGTGAAATCCACATTTTACCACCCATCCCAGCACACTGATGAGGATGGAAACTGCCATGTGGGAAGACTAACTCATGGGGTGATAAAATCCACTGTAACCAAATACACACACCTGACATGTAGCTTCAGAAGTATTGGATAGGAGGGGCCAAAATCCTTGAGGCAAATACAGGAAGCCAAATTTCATTTATCTAAATTGGTCCAAAAATAGGTACTCACCATACTGCACAGAATAGGTAGGAAGATGGTTATGGTTGCTGGGTTACTAACAAACTCTGTTACTATAGACACCAGAAGGCAGGCCAGCAGACTGACAGCCCAAGAAGGTAGACTGCTGAGGGACAACATTTGTCTCCCAATCCATGTAGATAGGCCAGAGGTCTGAGGGGAGAGACATTGGTGAAAGGAAAAATATTTGAATGTATCATGGCACTCCATGAAAATCTTTCTGGACACTAATCCTATTTAACATGGACACAACAGAAAGCACAACTTCCATAAATAGATCTTTAAGCTGAAGACATGTACCTTAATTGAAGACTTCCACCAAGCTTTGTTTTGTTTTTAGGTATTCCTGGAGACCACAGAATATTTTTCTTCATTCTTACCCTTAGGTTCTTGTTACTATGAACACCTTCAATATAGTAGTGCCATAATATAATTTCAGAATGAGATATTTAGAAAAGAAGAGGGAAGGTTTAGAAGGTTTAGGAGAAATAGAAAGACCAGAGTGAGGCTGTCGCCAAACAGTGACCAGATATTGCACTAGGAAGTGACAATGTGGTGTATTGTCCCACCCCTATTATTACTTCCTGGCTAAACAGTGCTCTGACTGGCACTGTCTTTGCATGTTTTAAGTCACATCTGCATCTGGGCATCCAGGCGTCCAGAATGCCAGAGTATACTTGTTGTCACCTCCGCACATGCATGGATGATTGTTTTGGTGTCCATCCTTGTGTGCTGGATGGAACAATTGTGGTTGCTCCATCCAGAAGGTATATAGATGGCCTAAAAACCCACTATTGCTGGCAAACCTGCAACCAGCCGCTGGGTTT
The DNA here is from genome assembly GCA_023333525.1 of Aspidoscelis tigris stejnegeri. Taxonomy (NCBI): domain Eukaryota; kingdom Metazoa; phylum Chordata; class Lepidosauria; order Squamata; family Teiidae; genus Aspidoscelis; species Aspidoscelis tigris. Next base: position 22,067,719 of record JALMGA010000005.1, read on the forward strand.
TCCAATAACAGTTTTTAGTGTGTTTTAAGGGGAGAAATAGCAGGGCTTATTTATTTAAGGAATTTATATCCCTCCCTTCATCAGAAGGTCTCAGGGCAAGTTACAATAAGGATAAAATATATATAATATTTAAACATATTTAAAAATGTATCCTTCCCTCCATCCCTCCCACCCAACGTCTCCAGCAGGACAGCATCCTGAGGAAGCTATTTGAACATCAAAAGCCTTGGGTGAAAAGATGTGCTTTAACTAGGTGCTAAGAGTCATAAAATGTAGGAGCCTTCAAGGGGAGACTGTTCCAGAGTCTGGAAGCCACCACAGAAAAGGGCCTCTTGTATGTTCCTATACTTTGCACCTATGAAAAAGAAGGATCCTATGATACATAAGGGAACCCCACCATAAAGGCACCACAGTGGGGTTACAGCCCCCCACTAAGTGACTGCTATTTTAAAAATAAACACTTTTTTTAAAGCAGACAGGCTGCACCAGTGTATCTATTAGGTTTGTCACTGTGCTTAAGGACCACTCTGTCACCTTGCATCCAGCTGCTAAGGCGTAACCTCCTCCAACCAGAACGACAATCTCCCAAGGCATAGTTTTCTCAAAGTCTTTCCAGGTGATTATGGGTTCCCCTGAACTGGCATCAGTAGAATCTGTAGCATCTCCTGTAATGACAGCAATACAGTAATAGGTAAACTTTCCTCTGAAGAAAATGTTCGTTAAATTCAGAACAATGTGAGCTCCACGGCAAAAGAAAAAAAAAGCTATTTAAAAACACAGAGAAATACAAACAGAATTTCTAAACCATTTTGACCTTCTCTTAGCATGTGTCAGTCCTGTTCTGCCTATGCTAGACAGAGCAGGATCTGGATTAAAAGATTCCTAATCCAGATCCCTAGCAGCACCATTGAATCGGTACTAGCAGGGGAGCAAAGGCCTTGTGAACCAGTTTGGTCTAATGGTTAGGGGGGCAGACTCTTATCTGGGAATACCGGGTTTGATTCCACCCTCCCCCATGAAGCCAGCTGGTTGACCTTGGGCTAGTCACAGCTCTCTTCTGAGTTCTCACAGCCCCACCTACTGCACAGGTGGTTGACCTTGGGCTAGTCACAGCTCTCTTCTGAGTTCTCACAGCCCCACCTACTGCACAGGGTGTTCTGTTGTGGGGAGAATAGAAAGCTTTGTCAGCTTTGAGTCCCCTTAAATAGGTGAGAAAAGCGGGGTAGAAAAGCCAACTCTTCTTCTTCTTGATCCAGAACATGGGAGGCTTGCAGATGGCACGTCTCCATGTTCCAGAAACACTGGGGGGAGGGAGTGCCTTTCAGTTGCACAACATAGTGTTCCCTTGAAAAAACACCTTTCCCAGCTCAAAGACTAGGAATGGAAGTCTTTTTGTATGGGGTGCTGGTCACTGTGAAACTGGTGTGTGCTTCACAGTCACAGGAAGGTGTGGGCCAGATGCCCCTCTGTACACAACACCCCATGCACATGGCACATCCTCTTCCTTCTACCCCCTGCACACCTTGCCTCTTGGTGTGGAGGGTCTGAACGCATAGGGACAGTGCTGGGGGCTGCTTGCTATGCTGTCATCAATGTCATCAGTGGTTAACTGTTCGGATGGGACTGGACCCCAGATGTTATAGATGTGGATCTCTCTTACCTTCCTCCTTCTTTCCAAACTGTGGTTTTTTTGCTGGGATCAAGAACAGGAGAAACCCAAGGAAAACTGAAACTGTGGCATCAGTCCGGTATCCTTTTCTGGGAGAAAACAAAGGATTTGTTTGTAGCAAGCAGAACATGCAGATGGTAAAAAGAGTCATGGTTAAGGACAGAGAAGTCTGCAAATATTAAAGACGGCTATTTTTGCAGTTTGTTGTACTCTGTCTCTATACTAATCTTTGTAGCAATTGCAAATTTGCCCAGGTTTCCTCCACCAGCTTCTCTAGCCTCAGGGTAAAAGGATTCTCCTTGTGTCCAGAAGCTTGCAGTATACACCCAGCACAGCAGGGTGCTGGACGTAGCCTGAAGGCTTAATGGAGGATGGCCACATGCTGCGCGCAGAGTACAGCCTGTTCTCTTCCTGCCTGCCACAGGATATGACATCAGAAGGACTTCTGACCTGCCCAGCTGATGGACTCCACCTATCACATACTTGGATTTTCTCTTGAGGTCACTTCCTTCCCCGCCTTCTGGTGGGGGATATAAAAAGCTTGGCACAGAAATAAACTCTCTCTTTTCCAGCCCATCTTGTCTCCCGCCTAACTTCTTTCTCCTGTGCTCTCTGTCTTTAAATCACCATAAGAGCACATGGTGATCCCTTATAGGCATGCCGGTGGCTTATAAGGGAATACTGTCGTAACACCCGGTGATCGTACCAGTCTACTGGTACCACGATCGTTGCAGCCCATTTGGGTTGTAACCACGTATCGCTGTGGTCTCAGGACTGCAGCCACGATCGAGGTAGTCAGAAACTACCTCCCCCAGGTTTCCCAGAGCCAAGGATTCAGGTTGCTTATCCCGAAAGCGACAAATCTTCACTCAGTTTTGTTTTGTTTTGTTATTATTTATCACATTTCTCTTATTTTCATTAAGATTTTTTTTCAGCATTATCTTTTTCTAAAATATAAAATGCAAATATTGATTTATTTGCACAAAATTTAAATAAACGTGCATTTCCAATTAGAGCAAGTACACATTTTGCTACACACAGTGGCTTGGGAAATACAGATTCCACAAATCTCCAGTTCTAGCAAACTTTCCAAACACTTTTGCTCCAACCCTAATCATGGTCCATTTTATGTCCTTTCATGCTGCGTTGCAAGTGCCTCTTGCATGCACTGAATTCTCATTCCTTTTTGGAGCTTCACACAGCATCCTGCCACAGGCATTTCATGTGATTTTATATATGCTTTACTGCAAAAAACAATATAGATTTTCAATGTTTGTATACTGATTTCGACTGTCCAGAGCTTGTTGCAAAACATTTTCACACTACAACTTTGTACAATAAGGATTTGCTTCTAGGAATGTACAATTAAAAGACAATACTAACAGCAGTAAAGCACAATAATATTATTTATAATAAATAAGATCACTTGGTGAGATGATGGTGGAAACCAAATTTCAGCAAGGAACTTCCTGATGTACTCGGCCTTTTAAGCACTGGCTCATTGAGTCCATGTTGTTCAGGCAGTTTCTGCATTGCTCCTTATTTCAGAACAAATTCCAGAGTAAGGGGCAGCAATCTGCATGTTGGTGTGGACTAACTTTGTTTGCATTGGACTTTCACTCCTGGCCTGCAGATCCTTGCTGCTGCCTCCAAAGGCTATCCAGATGCAGCAGCAAGAGCTGGAGCAGAATGGGCTATCCAGAGGTGGATAACTTGTTCTGTTCCATCGACAACCCATCCCATTGGGTTGGGTTCTTGTTCTGTTCCAGAGCACTGCACATAAGGATTGACCCATCAGCTGCAGATGAAAGTCCTCAAACAGAACATGTGCATAATAACTAGTCCTGATGACTGTACCTCAGCAGTTGACCTTTAAGAGGCGTGCCACCAATAAAGTAATGAAGGCCAGTGAGCACTGGTGGTGTACAGTATCTGTCTTCCATGAACTTGTGCAAACCTTTTATGCAGCCCTCCAAGAAAACAGCTTACACTGAAATCCATGCTGGTGAGTGAATTTTGTAGATTAAGTGTGTCATCTTTGTCTGATTCTTTCAGAATTTATCTGGAAAGTTCATTATAATGCAGAAATAACTCACTTTTCAAAGAAAGATGACCAGCCAGGGACAAATCCAGGCTCTCGTGTAAACCAGAGGATTGTCATCAGAATGAAAAAGAATGCAGTCACCATCTCTGGATAGCTAGAACAAAATGCAAAAAGAGAGAGAAGTATGCCATAGAATCCTATGATCCTGATCATACTTTGGTACAGAGTTTATACACCCTATTGGGAAACTTTTCATTTTTGTCAAGAGCTGTTTTCACTAATTGATGACAAACACACTTACTTGAGTTGATTTAGTCCTAAATAGCTTGGGTTCTGGTTATCTGAAGGAGCATCTCCCCCTGTATAAACCTGCCCATGTATTGAGATCTCAAGAAGAGGGACTTCCTGTAGTTCCTTCTCTCTCAGAGGTCCAAGGGACAGGGACATGGAAGAGGGCCTTTTCTGTGATGGCCCCCAGACCTGGAGGCTCACAAGGTGCCTACTTTGTATGGTTATTGGTGCCTGGTTAAAACATATTCTTTGCCCAAGCCTTTCATATTTTGCTTCCTCTGAGTGCTGAAAGGCTAGGAGGGAGGGAGGGATAGATTTCAAATATATTTTAGGAATATCCTATATATTTTATTTTTTATAGTTGTTATTCACCCTGGGATCTTCTGGTAAGAGGAGGATATAAAATCTTAAAGAGATAAATGCCCATTTATCTGATTTTGTGTGTTGTGATGCTGTCTACACAAAGAATGTGTTTTTTTGGGGAGGGTAGCATTTTCAGGCAAGTGCAAATGCTGCCAGAATTATACTCAGAGAAGAGCCACTAAAAACAGCACTGAGTAAACTATTATCTAATATAGGCATTTCAATTTCCACATATTTCTTTGCCTCAGAATGGATGAATAAGCTCAGGATACTTTCACAATTTTTTTGTTTCTTTGTTTTAATATGCCCTTCTATAAAATTTACTCATCTATACCGTTCTTAAAGATTAAAATTGGATGACAACGTTTTGAAGCAGTGTGAATTTCTAAAAATACTTTTATTACAATTCACAAATCGTGAATTTCCAACATTCAAGCTGAAAAATATTCTGGTTTTGGTAATTGTTACCACTAGTTGGGCCCTTCCCAAGCCCCTAGAACTGAGTGAAGTGTTGGTGAATGATACGGGCAGATCCCAGCAAAGTAGCTTTCTGTAGCTGGTAGATGGATATTTTGTTGATGCCAATGCTTTTCAAGTGCCCACTAAGATCTTTCAGCACTGCCCCCCAGTGTGACGAGAACCACTGGGAACACCTTTTCTGGTTTATGTCAGAGTTGCTGCACTTTTTAAAAAATTATTATTAATTATTGAAAATTACAGCTATTTTCAAACATGAAGTACAGGTTTATTCAGCATTGCTGCAGAAGGCACTGAATTGAATTAAAGGGAATCTGATTTTGACCAGACATTACAAGAGATTTCCCAGTTGAACAAACTTCTTTCAAAGGTGTTTGGCTTTCCTGTGCTGGAGATGCTTATGTACAAGTCAGATATGCGTGAGCAAAAGAAGAGGACTTTACCTAATTTTCCCCAGTTTCTCATATTCTTCTTGGATTCTCCTCTCAGACATCTCTTCTCGTTTGGTCTTCTTCTTTTTGCTTATGGAACATGTCTCTTTAAAACTAAAAATCAGGCATGAAAATGGGAAGTAAATAAAGTACTGAACTGAAGCTTGGGTCCCCCCTTCTCTTATTTGCCTTAAAATCCATGTGTGGTCCATTACAGGGGGTGGGGGGACGCACACCTGAAAGAACAGGGCAGCAATTTTAAGTAAGAGTGCCATGGCTACAGGGAGGATGAATAAACAGTGATAAAATTTTGGGACCAGATTTTTTACAAGTTAAGGAATTTATGAGTATTGAAATTAGATTGTATCCAGAGTTATGCGTATTGTTAATAAAAAACAAGTCAGAGACACAAAATTATATATGTTAAACCAGCTACTGTTAGCAGCTCAAGCAGTTATTGTAAGAGGATGGAAGGATAAAAGCAAATGGAATATAACAAATTGGAGGACATATGTGATAATCAATTTAAGTCAACTTAATTTGACTTGTTAAGGTATAATCGTATGAGATATACCAGGATGCAGGAGTCAGCTACAGTGCATGAAAAATGGAGTAGTGTAATATGTGAATAGACAAGAAGCAGAAGAGACTATGAGAAAAGAAGGCCAGTATTAAATAGTTGCCCTATATGGTATCAATAAAGGAATTGTTGCCTGTCAGCTGCTGAAAGAAGAAATAGTTAAATTAAAAATGCTGTAATTTAGAAATATCTGAAGAATGCTAGATGGTCTAAATACTCAAGCTGAGAAATTTCTCTAAGCAGGCTAAAACAAAAAGATTGTTCCAAAATCCTCTAGGACTGTCATAGCCAGCAAAATACAGGCAGGAGGGGGTTGTGGTGTGATTGTTGGAAGGACATTTGAGCATCTTTCATCGCTCTCAATCTGTTTTTGATTTGTTACATCAAAGGCTGGATTGGTGCTTTGATCCCAGGCCAGTGTGGAGCTACTTTGACCCCAGGCGATTGTAGAGCTTCTTTGCTCTCATCCCAGGTGAATGCAGAGTCACAATGTGGAGCTCCCAGCTCACTCTCCTCATCAGAGACAGTCCTCAGGGGTCGTGCCATTCAAGATAGAAAGGAAATGCTTACCCACATGTGGTTGCTGGAGAGAACGACACACCTTTAATGGTGTCTCTCTACCAGCTCATCCGTTCATAATAAAGACAGATTGAGATGTGAGCATAACCAAGACATTGTTGGGCTTTTGCTTTGTTCTGGGCTTTGCTGTACTTGGCACTGCCAACAACAGGAGCTGAAATAAAAGCCCACCTCCCTCCTGTCTCACCAAACTGCTAATGATTTCTGGGCAGCTGCTACTCCCACCTCTGTTCTTATATGTTCTCATGATGCCAGAGGGATCCAAGCATCAATGCAACTTTGGAAGAGGGTATTATTCTACCACGAGAATGATTTTTCCCACAATACAGACCAGGACATCAGGTTTATATTCTGGGGTTATATCAGGTGGGTACTGATCACACCTGGCAAATCATGTGCAAATACAGAATAATTTGGTGGTTTCACTTCTGTCTGTATGCAGCCTTAGACAGTGTTGATGGAAAGAAGACTGCCACTTTGCTGATGTGTTTTCTCACTCTGCAGATGGATTGAATGTAGTTTAAAACTTAGATGTAGGTGGGCCCTTAGATGATGCTCCTTCCAATGATCTCTGTTAATCACAGAGATCACTTCCTCGCTAAATGTTACTCACAGAATAGTATGGAATACATAAGAAAGGATTTGTTGTTGTTCACCTATGACTAGGAAATTTGAATTTGAAGCTTTGATAATTTGCATGCACATCAAAAGGGGCATGTGAGTTTGAAGCTGATGAATATATTTGGCACATCCATGATTAGGACTTTTATCTGTGGATATTTTTGGATTCCAGCTCATACCAACTACAACCAGCATGTGCACAAATATTCGCAACATTCAAAGTGCATATAAGTTCATCCAAATTAGAACATTTGATTTTTAATCAAATGTTGGCACATTTGAAGAATGACATTCAAGTTTTAATTGAATGCTTCAGAACATTCCTATGAAGCTTAGTTACATTTCTGAACCTCAGGAGGTTGAAAAGCTGCTGCACCAGTCACATTTGCATTGGATCCAGAGTCTGTTCAAAGTGGATTGAGATTGGATTCAGGGTAGATTCAGGGTGGATTTGGCACACTCCCCGCAGATGCATAGGAGATTTGTAGGAGCTATGTAAGGGATTCGTATGTGATTCGTATCAAACATTCATATCGAATTCGAATCCTACCACTTTCAAAGGGAGTCTATTCAAACGAATACCAGTTTTCTTGCATTCGAACCCCCCCAAAATTTGTGTGCATCCCTACTCAAGAGTGATGAGAGATTAGAAGAAAATAACGAGAATGTAAGTCAAGCCCAGCTGTTGCTTGCATCAGTGATTCTCAAACATGATTCTCCAGGTGTCCTTGAGCAATTCCCAGGAATTCACTCCTGCCACTCCATGGCAGCTCCAGTGGGAATCTGGGAATTGTTCAGGAACATTTAGAAAACCACAGTTTGAGAACCACTGGCCACTGTTGGGTTTATTGGATCCACAGAGATGTGAAAAGATCAAAGGGAGATTTTTGATTAGAACCTTGTCTTTTTCTCACCTTTTTAGTAATAAATAGATAAACTACTACTGGTCCTAGACCTGTACGTCCTTAAAGATTCTCATCCAGAGTTACAAGTAAATCTGTGGGTATCCAGTACATTCACACATGGATAAGAGTGTGTCTGACTTCACGGATACTAACGCCAGAAAACTGTGGAGGAATGTCTACACAGCTACTAATATTCTTTCATGTTCACTGCACATCATGTGCTTGAATCCTGTCCAATATAAGTTGGCCTACCCTGGATAACTTACAGCCATTTTCTTTCTGTTTTTTTTTTTTTTTTTGCATTATCTGCTTTTGGAGTACTAAAGAATCAGTTTTCTAATATCATACATTCTTGAATGAATTGCAATGAACAAGAGCCAGAGATTAATGAACGCCAGAATTTGCTAGTGTGCCATAATCAGTTGCTATGTTTTAATTCTCTTGTGGGATTTTTTTTTTAAATAGGAACTTTGAGTGAATATTTGGAACTGAAATGTGGAATGCAAATACCTCTTATGTAAGAGTTGTGGATCGTGTCTGGGCTTGTGCATGGATTATAAAGAATTTCTAATTTATAAAAGCCCGGTTTATGAGGAAATATGAATTGGAAGACTGCTGGAAAAACCGCATGGAACAATTCCATTCCTATGGCAAGCAAAGCTACATTATTATCTTCTAGTAATTCACAAACTAGCATGAACACTTTTTTAAAAAATCTATCATTTGATGTGGTTAGGTCTCTCTAAGCTATTCTGAGAAATGTCAATCACTTTAATCTTTCTTCTATCCATCTTTGGACCCCACCACTCACACCCTTTTAGTCCTATCCATTTTATTTGTGGATTTTCCTCTAATTTGAATAGTACAGGTCTCAAGTCATTACAGTATGATAATCCATTTTCATTTTTTGGGTGTGAGTGAGGAAGAAGACTAAAAGTAACTGAACTATACTATAGTGTGTGGATATTGCATGGATTTGCCTTCCATGTCACCCAACATGTGATTACACACTGTTGAGTCACATAAATTTTATCCTATCAGAGTGCAGGGCATGTTATGGTGGTGGAGAGGGGTGGAGATCTGAAAAAGTCCCATAAGAGAGTCTCAGGATGGGAACAGACAGGTGTGACCATAGCAAGCCACACTGAGGCTGAACTGAGGAAGGATTAATTTTTGGTCCCTACCACCATGGCATTCTTCAGCTACTGCATACTGTGGAAACTCCTGGTACAAATTCATTTTCTTTGTTTTTATACCAACAGGGTCAAAAGAAGTGCTATGACTTTTAAGCAAAAGATTTAGGTTCCCAGGAAGCTTTAAGATGTTTTACTGATCTCTAAAGAGGACAGTCTGTTATAACTACAGATATTACTTACTTGCAACCCAGAAACAGCCAATGCATCCAGAACCAAGTCAACACCAACATGATGAGAGAGATGGGCAAGCTGAATAAGAACCAAGTCCCAAAATTTACCACGTCAGCGTTAGGGTAGTGGCTGTAAAGCAATCAAAAACATCTGTCTGAAAACTACTTTCCTTGACACTTTTTTTCTATTCCACTTTAATTACCACCTGTTTCAAGGTAATTCTCCAGTTCAATAATAACAGACCTAACAATAAGCAATGGTGAAGGACTGCATTGAACCTTCATGACTGAGTACCTAGCAGGTGATGCTGGAGCATAACTTCCTCTATCCATCTTTGATCATTCTGATTGGAAATTAAAAGGTTGGGAATTTGTCGATACCCAGAATACCTTCCTTGACGCCCTCTGAAGATAGGAAGGATGAATAAAAGCTCTATTTTGCTATCAAACTTCTTGATGTGCTGTCCCTTGAACTTAAAAGTCAATTGAATCAGCAGGTTGAGAATGAAAAACAAGGTGTATATATCACGGGATTAAGGAAAGTTGGGATTGGGAAGTCTGTTATCTGTTCTTGGACTGGATCGAGAATGACTTCCACATCATGTGCCAACATGTCCCATGCAGAAACTGCCTATGAATCCTAGTAGTCGTCTCAATTATTTTTTTCTAATTTATGCTCCAGACAGCACGCGTTTTCCAGAAGCAGGACTAGTCTGTGGGCATACTTTCCTTTCTTCCATATCAGGGAGTCACCAGGGAGTCACTTCTTTTCTCTCTGTTTTTGGTGGGGCTTCACTGAATCCCCACAGATATCTAAATTTTGCCCCAGAATCATTGAGCATGCCATTTTGTTTTGAACTCCTGAAAATATTACTCAGTTGCACCAGTGCAGGGTGCCATCTAAATCTCCATGAGTTGTGTCTCTCACTGTTCCAGCCACCCAGCTTTTTCTTCCAGAAGTTCAACCAATGCCTGGTCCACCATTACCCCTCTGTTGTGATAGGGTTGCCTCACATATCATAGGCAACCCCACCACAGCATGGCTTTTTCCTACCTAAAAATTGCAAAATACTATCACTGAAAAACCCTGCACTGGTCATAGGTTTCCTAGCAAGGGTCCTGTTTAGGCTTTTCACTTACCTTCTGGACAGAGCCATCACCATAGCTCCATCGAGCATGCATCATGGAGCGTGAAACAACCAACAATGGATGCACAGTGGTAGGACATGCACATGTGGGACTTCAGTGGTGGCTGCACCCATGCAAGCAGTTTGTCCATCACATGAAGACACAGTGCTGTTTAGGCAGGAAGCAATAATGGAGGGCGAGCAATAGAAATGTCTTATTGCTTCCTACCCTGATATTTGGTGGCTGTCTGGAGGCAGTCCAAGTTTCATTTGCCTAGGCATATTCTGCTTTTGGGATAAGAAAACAAACATACCACAGACCTTGAATTGGACATCTGCACTGTCTTCTGTTTCCAGATTCTTTTCAGTTCCTAGTCTTTCTCTTTTACTATTGGGTTCTGTTTACTCATCTTAATGCATAACTGACAGTATCTCTTTTGCTGAAGTCTCATGCTAAGCCTCTTATTTGGTCTCCTCTTTGTGAGCTCCTAGTGATCTGGAGTCTTCCCAAAGGCCATAACATTGACCATTGACTTGGAAGCTGTCTTTTTTTTAAAAAAAATAATCATAATTTGACTTGGCTCATCACATTGTTCAGACATCTTATAAGTCAAAGAGATCTCCTTATCTGGTGTATATCACATTGACACTCCCACAACTCCCCTAAGTTTGTCTGATAAGTACATGAAGAAATATTAGCTGAATACATGGCAAGAGCAAACTATGAAGCAATCATTCATGTTCATCTTAGAGGTAACAAATTTTACCCATCAGTTATGTGAATAAACATTAATGATCTTGTTCTGTGCAGCTTATAGGAAGCTCTTGATAAAGCCACAGGGGTGGGGAAAAGGGCATTCTTCTGAAATCCTGTTCTCAAGCATTTAATTCCCCCATCTCTCTTCCCCTCTTTAATCATTAAAAGTAAATTTGCATGAAAATATTCATAAAAGCAGATCATTTTTCTTCTGAAGTAGTTTAGGCACGCCTTTGGCTTCATTAATTTCTCATCTATTGTTAACATAATTTGCTACATTAAAAAGCGTAATGATGTTGCACTTGGAAGATTATTACTCTGCAGGGGGAACATAGCACTAGAACAGATGGAGCCATCCAAGGAACAAAAGATCCTTCCAAAACATCCACAATCCAGAGCTTGTAGCAATAAAATAAAGAGGAGTGTAAACAGAAATGTGGAAAACTGTGCCATGTCTGATACCCTTTCTGAAAACCTTTCCAGTGAAGTCTGGTGATGTTAAATGATGTAATTACATAAAGTTATATTTGTACATTTATACTCCTATAAACATAAACATTCATAGCTATGTTTCTCATTTGCGCATTTTCGCAATTTGTCTGGAAGCTTTAGCATACGGCAGTACATTAGGACAAATAATAACAACAGATGGGATCCTAGAAGGAGGATGAAATGGTTGCTTGTAGGGCTTCTCAATTTGGGATGAATCTGAAGATGTTCTTGGCTTGCTAAATCTCTTAAGGGAGCCTTGTAGCATCAGGCCTTATTTAAATGTCATTCTAAGCAATGGTGACCCACCACTGCTCAGAAGAATGCTGACTAGGCTTATGTTGAACTTTATACCATTTTGAGTGGCTCTGCCTACAACAGGGCTAATGATGGTAGTTGCTGCATGGCTTTTGTGGAGGAGTGTCCCTCTTAATTTCCTCAGGGCTTACTTGCATTTACCTATGAGCTCATTAGTGTAGAGAGACCAGACATTAGGAATGTGCATAATTTTCCCCTCCCCATTCAATTTGCATCAAAGAAAATGGGATGGAACTTTGCATTCGTGTGAACGGAATTACTTCAAATGTGCTAGGCTTCGAATTTGCTTTGAATTCCTGCCGCCACAAGTCATGTCTCCAAATTTGCTCTGAATCCGCTCCAAAGATTTGAACAAAGGCAAAAAAGCTTCCGCTTCACATGAAAAGGCCAGTCATCAAATATAGCCAATATTCTATTCAAATGCGGAGTTTCAGACCTTCACAATTTATACAAATGGTGAAGGTGATGAACTTTTTTTTGCCTATCTCTACGAGACATGTGATGGGAACCACCCAACAGTCCATGGGCATTTTAGGCCATCCAAACAGGTCAAACAGGGACAGGATGTTGGACTAGATGGGTTGTGGCCTGATCCAGCAGGGTTCCTCTTATGTTCAAACTGTAGCTCAACATAAACCTAATATGACATTCACCTTTCTGAAGTGTGTTTTGATGTTTTGATCAAAGCCCAGTCTAGAAATATGAAAAGGAGGGTTTCTATAAGAGCCTTACCTTTACCCTGTTTTCCTCCCTTTTCCCTCCCAATTTTTAAAATTTATTTTTAATGTGGCATTAGACTTGATCTCTGGGTTGTTGGTAGTTCTGAGGATAAGGAGCAATAACCAGGAACAGCCATCTTGGAATCCCAGGAGGAAAGGCAGAATTTGTATTCATGGTAGCTGCCCACATTTTTGCATCAGTCTTGATAAATCTGCTATGTTCAGACATTACTTACTTGTTGAAATATTCAAGGAAGATGAGATTTGTGGAAGTGCCTATGATGGTTGTGAGTCCCCCAATGGTTGCTGCATAGGAAATACTCAATGAGAGACACTTGCAGACCATGTGGTCATGTTTGGATGGGTACTGCTGCTTATTGTCCAAGTTCAAATGCTGAGGTTGTGGTGGCAGAACAAGTATTTGGGTCTGTAAGGACAACAGGACAAAAATTAGACCAGTAGGTGTAGCTCTGTTTCCGTTTTGTTTGTAAATAAAGTAGTATAAAACATTTTAATTGATTGATTTTAATTAATGAAGTTAACAGTAGTGCTGCTTGCTAATTCAGGCTTCATCCATACGCAGTAAAAAGTCTTTCAAATGCTACTTAGAGATGATAGCTGCCACACCCTGGCATTCCCACTTCTAATCTACAATAAAGAGTAGAAAATGCACTATCACTTCCAAAATGCATTTCCTGGCCCTTTAATGTGGATTAGAAGTGAAACAAGAAATCTACCTGCCACTTGCTATTATCTCTGAACTGCTTTGGAGCTGCCTTTTCTTAATGTCTGTTGGAATAGCCTTAGTGTTGTAAATTCTGATAAAACTGAATTATGTAAGAATTACTCCCCACTTGTCCAGTTTTTCTGATTTTGTATCACAGTTCTATATTAATAACAACAAGAATAACTAGAATTCTAATTAGTCAACTAAATGAATGTAAAAATGTGTTTTGGGAGAACAAATATTCAGAGATTCACACTTAAATATGAATCAATTTTTTAAAAATAAGTTTTGTAAAACTATACAGGAATCGAATAAATAATCTATTGTGAAATTTACCAGATTGATTCTTTCAATTGTTGGATCTTAATTTCCCCCATTTATCAGCATTCATGAAAACCCAATAGATTATTAGATAATTCGTCAATAATTTGGGAAGTTGGCAGTAAAAAAATTATTATCATGAACAGTAAACTTTATCCAATTCTTTGACTATTATCCAATAAAAGTGTACAGTACTATGTGTGTCTATTGTAATAGTAATTGAAAATTTGTAATACCAACAACTATATGTTCAAGAATATATGAACATAAGAGTAACTTGGCTGGATCAACCACAGTCCATCTAGTCCAGTCTCTTGCTTCACACAGTAAGCTACCAATTGCTTTTGGGCATTTTCAAGTTGAAGTCAAAGACAAACCTTCATCAACTCTTCTGACTCTCTGCAAATGGTCTTGAGAAGCATTTTGCCTGTTTCTCCAACATGGAGTGGGTACCTAGGCATCAGTTCTAGTAACCACTGATAAACATATCTTCCATGAATTTGTTAACCCTTCCTTAAAGCTATCTAGCCTAGTTGCTTCCTTTTCAATGACTGTCTAGATGGAAAAAAAAATACTTCTCCTTGTAAGTTCTAACTCTCCTGCCAATCAGCTTCATAGGGTGCTTCTGGTTCTCTATCTACCTTTTCCAAACCATACATGATTTTATATATTTTAATCAGACCTTCTCTTAAAAACCATTTTTCAAGACTGAACCAGCCTGGATGTTGCAGCCTGGTTTCAGAAAAAGAGTTGGCTTTATACCCCACTTTTCTCACCCTTTTAAGGGGACTCAAAGGGGCTGACAAAGCTTCCCATTCTTTTCCCTACAACAGAACACCCTGTGAGGTAGGTGTGGCTGTGAGAGCTCAGAAAGAAAGTTCAAGGTCACCCAGATGGCTTCATGTAGGAGTGTGGAATCAAACTGGAAAACCAACAGATAAGAGTCTATGATCACATGACCACGATCCTCAGTCATTCTGGTTCGCCTTTTTCCAGTTCCCCTATATACTTTCTGAGATATGGTGACCAGAACTGGATCCAATATTCCAAATGTTGCCTCACCATAGATTTATTTGCTGCTGCACACTGGATTGACACCTTCATTGAGCTGTCCACCAGAACTCTGCATTCATCAGAGTCAAAAGCCATATAAGATGGACATTTTGGATGTGACTCCTTTAATGCTTATTTTCACTAGGAACAAGGATTTAATGTTTGCCAGTTAGAGGTCTATGGGGTTTTCTATGACCCCAAACCTAGTGCATAATGAGGAGATGCTATAGTTTTATATATATATATATATATATATATATATGGTAATGTAGCATTTATGCTAAACTTTATTTTTGTTCACTGCACTGTACAACCTGCCCTGGGTTCTGTGGGCAAAGGGCAGGGTGATAACACACTTCTTTCTGGAGTATCAACATTCTGCAGCCAATGTCTTCTCCATAGGAGCTGAAAAAGATCATAATTAGAACAGGAGCCCTTTCTGGTTTCCTGAAAACTACTGTGTCAGCAGCAGACAAAGAGGGTCAAGAAATTTTCAGCTGCTGATTTGTGGACAGGCTGTGAGGAAAGATTCAGTTCAGACAGGTTATGCTAGGAATTTGTAATCCTCAAGCCATGTGAGAAGACCACAGCGATAGCTGACAGACTTTTCAGATTAATCACGTCTGGAATGGTTTTGAGCAAATTAGTCAGAAGAAAAGGTAGTAAAGGGACAGGGTTTGGGAATTTTCTTTTTTTAGATAAGCAGGAAAGGGAGCAGAGATCTAGTGGAGAGAGAAGGGTTAGGAAAGGGGCCAAAGAAAATGAATTGAAATATAGCGAGAACTGCAAGACAGAGAATAACAAAATTTGTGGCCAGTGAGGAGTGAAGGAGAAAAACTGGAAAGAGCTGAGGCCAAACATGTGCTTTAGAGGATTGGTGCATGTCCCCTGTCCAGCTAGTAGAGGAACCTGGGAGAGACTCCTGGTCCATGATCCCCATATGGCTCCTTCTGAGAAAATGCCAGTCCTGGCAGCAGCATGCAACACCCTGGGAAAGGGGCCAGCATCCAATTATTCTGGTCCTGAGAGATCTCCATATATAGATGTAGTAACATTATGTAGTAGTAGATGTACATAGTAATCTGCAGGATGTCATTTTTGGCCATTTCTGTATTTGTGGGGGGCTGGTCCACTCCAGGAACAGTTTCCTGCTGGAGCACCTCAGTTGTCCTGGAATTAGGCTGCCTGCACTTTGGATAGGTGTTCCGGGACAGCCCCAGCACCACGCATGGTGCTGAAGCTCACATGAGCTTCGGAGATTGTTGTGAGGATGCCGATAACCAAGAATGAAAGTTCCGGGCCTTGGAGCTGCCCATTTCAGCATCTGTCTGTGATAAGTTGCTGCCTTGCTTAGGGAGCTTGATGTAATAAATTTGCAAGGCACTTTCAGGGCAAAGTTGCTTAGAGTTGCATAGAATTGGACCTGCACAGAGTTCATTTGGTGGAGGTGTCCAGAGCACCATCTGGACCAATTATATTGGATAGGTTTCCATTGTTGTGATTTGAGGTAGTGGCCAAGCTGTTTGCATGGGTCCAGCCAATTACTTGTCTCCCTGATCTTTGCCTTTCATGGCTAATAAAATCTAGCTGAACAGATATGGCTGGATGAGTCTAGGGAGTGAAAAATACCTCTTTGTGCTAGTGACTCTTAAGGAAACTGTGATATATCCTCTTATTAAAAGGATGTATTAAATAACTACCACCCAGGGACTAATATTCCTTCTTTGGACAA
Source organism: Aspidoscelis tigris stejnegeri (assembly GCA_023333525.1). NCBI lineage: Eukaryota > Metazoa > Chordata > Lepidosauria > Squamata > Teiidae > Aspidoscelis > Aspidoscelis tigris. The sequence goes on from JALMGA010000005.1 coordinate 22,084,288, forward strand.
GGAGTAAGCTCTTACCTGAGGTAGATGCTGCCCATTGGTTCTAGAGGCCACAGTTCCAATTGTGTTGGCTATCATGTGAACACCATTCATATTCTACAACAAGGGATAAAAAGCAAATTCCTATTCATTATTCATTTACTAATTATTTATTTATGTTTCTATCCCATCCTACAGATGAGGGTCACAGTAAAATTACTTTAAAAACGGATAACCTATTTTATCTAAAACAGTAACAGTGTTAGTAAGGGGAGGGGATGCTGCCCCCTCAGCCAAAGGACAAGGTAAAGAGATGTGCCTTCAACAGACAAGGAGGGTGCCTGATGCATCTCAGAGGGAGGGCTATTTCATAATTTGGGGGCTATCACCAACGATAGCCTCCCTTGCATTCCCACCCCCTTCCTGCTGAAGGGTGTGATACAGCCAAGAGGACACAGGGAGGTCTATATGAGAGGAGGCATTCTTTTGATATTTGGGGCCCAAGCTGATTTGGCCAGACTGTCTCTGTCCAGAAAGGGCCATAGATTATGTATCAGTCATAGCAGAAAATAGAAGCATCCACATATTACACACACCTGTCCCTACCAGGTCAAAGTGACTCCATCAAGAAGAAGAAGAAGAGCTGGCTTTTCTACCCACTTTTCTCACCCATTTAAGGAGACTCAAAGCAGCTGACAAAGCTTTCTATTCTTCTCCCCAAAACAGAACACCTTGTGAGATATGAGTCTGTGAAAGCTCAGCAAAGAGCTGTGACTAGCCCAAGGTCACCCAGCTGGCTTTGTGGGGGAGTGCAAAATCAAACCCAGTGCTCCCAGATAAGAGTCTGACTCCTTAACCACTAGACCAAACTGCCTCCTTTTTTAATGGACATGAGAGCTTATAACAAACAGCATCTCCATCTTGTCTGGATTCAGCTTCAATGTATGGGTCCTCATGCAGTCCATTATCACCTCCAAGCACCTACCAAGCACCTTAATCACCTTTCCTGAATCAGATGGCCTGAAGAGATAGAGCTGGGTGTCATTTGAATACTGACAACCCCTCCCAGTAGCTTCATATAGAACATAGAATGATCCCTGAGGAAATGCCCTTTAGCACCATTCCATAAGACCATATCAACTTTTATTTCACAGGAGAAGAATGGGAAAGCAGTTGTTTCATAACAGCTTATTAGTGACTGTATGTGTAGTCACAATGCAATGGGAAGGGAGGAACTTCTCATTCTATCCCAGTTGTAATCCCCCTAAAAAAAATGTCCCTGCGCTATCCAGAATCATCTGGTATTTTGAAATGTTTTACCTTTGGGCCTTTTCACACTTACCTTCAGTGAGATACCACTGAAGTTATGTTTAGGGTCAGTGGCTGGCATTTGCACTGTGAGTGTCAGCACTATCCCCAACTTACCTAGTGGCCCTCGCAGTGTGGATGGTCTGTCCCGACTATTCTCATTGCCATAGCTGTGGCCTTTGGTGTACACCAGGCCATTGCTATGGTGCTTGTGACATGGTGCACAATTGCATAACTGCAGCCACATCACCCACACACAGAGTTTGCACCAGGAAGTGTTGCAAATGCTGCATCTGGGAGCTTACAGGGGGCAAGGCCACCCTGATCAGGTAAGTGAGAAAATACCTTTTGTTTTTAATCTCTGGATTTGCAAAATGCTTCAGGATCCCTTACTGGAAAAGCAATATGGAACTGTTGTAACTAAATAAATAATAAATGGGATAACATTGTTATTTTATAAGCTACAGCTTTGGTCTTGAAAAATACCTTGGAATGCATCAGTGAGCTGAAGTCAGCTGTTGTAGCACTAAAAAAGAAAATTAAAATTACTGTTCATTCAGAGTTATACTGTTGTGTGTTACAACAGATCACATTGCTGTATATAGGATAATTAATTTGTATTCTAACTCCAAGTCCATAATGATCAGGCTGTGGATAAGGGATGTGCAAAATGTGATTCATATTCGCAGACGTTTACATTGAATCAAAAATCCAATAGAAATGAACTGGTCTCCTACTTGCGAAAATGAACAATTCAGTCTAACATTCACATTTTGCTGTGTTTTGAAAAGGACCTTTTCAACGGAAAGATCTTTCTCCTGTGAAAAAGTTTGAAAATGAAATCTATTTAATGATTTGATACCAAAATGAATTATCAGATTTTTTTTCTTTCACATCCACATCTCTACTGTGAATTCCAGTATTCAACCTGCTGCTGCAATAACTAATGATAAAAAAATAAAAATAAATATATAACAGAAAAGTATCAGAACTGTTAACAGTTCGTTTATCTCCAGCTATCCATGTATATATTTTTAGAAATGCTTGAAAACAGCAATGAATTCTAATGGAAAAAACTGCTTAATTCCTATTCCATTTAGATTCATTGGACCACCACCACCCAGACTATAATAACAATCTATGTATCACTTCCCAGAAATGATGTTGATCAGCTATACCAACCACACAACATTTGGCTAACGTGGAAAAAAAAGAAGGAAAAAGATGTTTAGTTATTTACATCAAACAGAGCAGAGCAAGGAAAAAATGGCCTATGCAAAGAAAAGATTACGAGAGAAAGGGAAACAATGGAAAATCCTTTAGAAAGCCAGAAGAAAAAAATGAGTGCAAGGAAAATACATGAAAAACATCAAAGGAAAGGTGGCTAAGGAAAACAACTGGAAATGGCTGCAGAATAGAACTGTATAAAAGAAAGAGGGGGCCTATTATGTACAGTGGACTCTACAAACAAAAAACTTCTTGAAATCCAAAATTGAAATAGAGTAGATGGGACTCTCAATATTAGGATTTCCACACATATTCATAACAACCCCAATGTAATTCTGGGTTACAAGAGCAAAAACATGTTACATCACTATTTTGGAAAACACACCAGTGACACTAGTTTTTCCACAACAGCGATTTCTTCTTTGCAGAATCTTTCCTGTTGCAGAATACATGTATGTAGGAAGTGTTTTAAAAAGGGGAGGGGGAATTGTCAAGTGCTTCCTACATACTGGTATTTTGCAAGAGGAAGGATGCCGTAAAGAAACACCAGATATTGGTAGAAGAGCTCAATATTTTGCAGGCATTGCCTCCTGCCATACGGGAGGGGTGGCAAGAGGCAATTCTGCAAGCTAAAGATCACAGAATTTCCTCTTGCCTAATTGTGTATTAAAAAGGTGAAATCTGTGGAGTAAGCCATTAGCTTAAGCAATGAGGTGGTATGGGTAGCAAGAAACATCGTGATAAAGTTGCAGAAGTGCCAAACTGGAATGTGTCTAAAAATTACAGTTTACTAGTTGGGGGCAAAAAATGGTGAGATCAAAAGCCCAGAAGAATGGTTCAAAATGGTGACACTAAAATATTGATTAAAAAACTCAAATAGAAGGCATTTGGATCACAACATGTCTAACATTATTCTGAGAGAGTTAAAATAATTTATTTGGATGGATGACAGAATGGACAGTAGAACTGAGGAGAGAAACATTGAAGATTACAAGATTTACAAACAGAAACTCAATGCCCCTAGGATAAAATTACAATAATGCCAAGAGTTGTTGATTTATTAGATGCACTAACAAAGGGTTTCAAAAAAGAACAATATAATTCCAATCTGGTCTCACTTAAAGGTAAATAGACTGTCACCCCCTCCCTTAAACCTAACTAAAACAATCCTTGCAATCTGCCCTTTGCTGATCCTGCTTTTATATTTAGTTCATTGTGACCTGAAAGGGTTCAAATGTCCATTAGAGCTGGACAGGCTTCATTCTTACTCCTCGTTGATGAAAATGAGCTCCAGTGATGCTTGCCCATGTTTTTCACTGAGACCTGCAGTAAAAGAAAAGAACAAGATATAAAATGCCCCACTGGTTTGGACCTTTGGCATTTCTAGTCCAGAGGTTTTATCTTGCAGTGGCCTACAAGCCGCACAGGGAAGAAATCTGTTTGCAGTCTTTCAATACCTGGCCAACAGAGGCAAATAGGCATAGGCCACAAATTGAAAAGAAAATACGTGAAAAGAAAATTTGTATTCATTCGAATAGATCCCCTTAGAATGTGGTAGGATTCATATTCAATATGAATGTTCAGGCCCATACGAATTCCATATGGATGCATACGAATCCCATATGAAGCTTCAAAGGAATGTATCAAAACATTCAATTCTAATTCAATTCAAATGTCAGCTTTCAAATGTGCCAACATTTGATTTGAATTCAAATGTTCGAATTTGGCCGAATTCATGTGAAATTTGAATGTTACGAATATCTGTGCATATACCTAGAGGCAAAGCATCTCCTACTGCAATAAGGGCTAATAGCTATTGATAACCCTGGCTTCCATGAATTGGTCTAAACTTTTTTTTAGAAGAGGAAGAACAAAAAGAAGAAGAAGAAGAGCTGGCTTTTCTACCCCGCTTTTCTCACCCATTTAAGGGGACTCAAAGTGGCTGACAAAACTTTTCTATTCTTCTCTCCCCACAACAGAACACCCTGTGAGGTAGGTGGGGCTACGAGAGCTCAGAAGAGAGCTGTGACTAGCCCAAGGTCACCCAGATGGCTTCATGGGGAAGGACAGAATAGAACCCAGTATTTTCAGATAAGAGTCTGGCTCCCTAACCACTAGACCAAACTGGCTCACCAACCAAGCTGCTAACCAATATCACAGGAACATAAGAAATGCTCCACTGGATCAAACCTGTGACCCTCCTAGTCCAGCACTTTTCTCCCTTCATTTCCCATCTACTCCTGCAAACTAACACAGCCAATAGTCATGGAGCTGCACTCCTACCAATGTTTTGATGGTCATAGCTTTCCCATGCCTGAGACAGGGGTAGATTTGGTTATAACAGGACAACTGGGTAAAGGTTACAGACCTTTATGTTCTACATTGCCACTGTATAACAGCTGAGTATTTGATCATGAAACATTATGAGGAAAAGTGTCATTGATGTATTACATACCTATTGTCTCCCTCTCTTCCAAGATACTGTTGACTGTGCCACTGTTCCTCTCTCGGTCCTCTTCAGCATTTATTAATTCATGTAGCACTGCTTCTACAATGGGCATCACCATTGCTGTGGTGGATGTGTTGGAAAGCCACATGGACAGAATGGTAGTGCAGCACATGAAGCAAAGGAGAAGCCTAAAGCAGAGAAAATAAAAAGTCCTGAGGCGAGCACTGATAAAAAGAAAATGACATTTTCTCTTGTGACCCTATCATCAAAATGCAATGTTGTGTCTGGGCTGTCTGCTAGAGATGGAAACATATGCTCATGGAGTGATTTTGGTTTGCCACTCAGTTGCTCATTTGCCACTCAGTGCCTCCTGTTGCTCCAGGCAAACCAGGGAGCTTTTGTTCTCGAACGTTTCCAGTGTTTCCACCCTCTTATCAAGCACAGGAGGTAGCCATAGAAGTCAGGCATTTTCCTGCTCTCACGGACGGAAGACTGCACCATACCAGAGGCCAATTCGCACTTGGCCTCATAGTAGATGATGGGGTAGCTTCTGGTAAGGAGCATGCACTTGCTGGAGGAGCCTTCAACCCAGACACTCCTCCTGCCTCACCAGATGCTATCCCAGTGTCTACTGGTGGTGGTAGTTAGTGGGTAAAGCACTTTTTCCGGCAGCTGATGGGAAGCCAGGTGCAGAAATGCCCCAGGTAGGTCCAGATAACATGATCCAGTATATTACTGCAGAGCACTAACAGAGCTCGCTACAGTGATTTACCATTATAGCACTCTATTGTACACTAAGGGTGAAGTGAGTGCTATCAGGTGTAGGATAATCCATATCCTGCAACCTAGGAGAACTCTTCAGCCACAGAAATGTCCAGCCAGTGTGCCTCTTCTGCAGTCTCATATGAACCTGAAGATCCCATACAGATCTTAATTTAGTTATTTATGTATCTGAGCAACTGTCAAGTGTGACAGCTAATGTGCTGGAATCAGTCATGAGATACATTAATTCAAATCCATCCTTTTGGAACTTGGGTTAATCTACATTTACCTAAGATCCAAAATAAGGGGATAAACAGTCTTCTTCAGGCCCTCTTCTGACTGCATGCTAATGCATATCAGAGAAGTCCTGTCTATAACTGGTTCACTTCCCATCTGCCCCATCACTATGAAGAAATGGGTCCACTCACATGCCTGGTTTGGCCCCAGCCATCATAACCATCCGCAAAGCAATGCGCTTATGTAAGTTCCACTTTTCAACAGAGGCTGCCACACAAATAACTCCCATGAGAAGCAAGGTGGTGTTCTTGATATATTCTGCAGCCACCTAAAGGAAAAGCAAATTAGAAGGAATAGAGCTTCATTATGTTATTTTTGAATTTATAAGCCTTCTTTTTTCTGAAGAAAGAAAGATAGCACACATGCCTTCCTTCCCCTCCCTTTTATTCTCATATTTTATTCCCTCCCTGTTAGATAGATTTGTCTGAGAGGCAGTGATTCGCCCAGGGAAATTTCATGGTTAAGCAAGGATTTGAACTCAGGTTCTAGTCCAACACCCTTATCACCACACTACATTGGCTCAGAGAGACAGTGTGTATCCCTCATGTTTCCAGGTTTTCACTAATCTGCCTTTTCCAACATTGAAGATCAGAACAGGAGGGAGGGCCAGACTGGGGTGTGAACAATCCCACCTGGAAACCATCTTAAATCCCCTTAGGGACTGGTGACTCAAATTTAAGCATTTGAACGCATGTTGAATTTTGAATCTATTCATTCAAATTATTCAAACATTTGTATGTGTATGGATACGTACACGATGCATACTTGCTCGTATGCATCTTTCCTGCATCCATATGCATACGGGATAAATATGGGATGCGTACAGGTGTGTACAGATGCGTACGGGCACACACAAATGTTGCCAACATTCGTATTTGTAAATTCAAATAAAAAAATCCACACAAATAGATTAAAATTTACTCAATTCGAATCAAATGTCGATACATTTGAATTTTAAAGTTTTGAATCAAATAGACTTTTCAGATATTCAATATGAATCAAATCGAATCCCAAAAATTGTTTTCATGCACACCCCTCCTGGTGACACCTTTTTCTGCTGTGTCTGATCACAGCCTAAGGCAGGAGAATCTGTCTCACTAACTGGGCATAGAGTATAAATGTATAGATAGTCTACACGAGGCAGGGAAGCCTCAGTGTAAATATGCTTTGTTGCATTAATTGGCCCTTGGCTTTTTTTCAAGTGTAGCCCTTTTTCTCAGCATTTGCCAGCATCACAAAACAGAGAGGATATCAGAATTGTAAGTGTGTGGTTGAGAAGGGAACAAGAGAGAATGGAAGGAGAAATTTTATGAGATTTGTGTATTCCCCTCCCCCATGTTTAAAACACAACAATTTGAAATAAAATATAATAAGGACCTAATAGTGTACATACTTCCCCTTATCAACCAACAAAGATCAGGGCAGGCTGTAATATAAAAATATGGCTCCACGGAGATGGACTAAAACATCAGGAAGATTTGCTGCCTAGAGGTGCTCAACTTTGACCCTGCAGATGTTCTTGAACTACAATATCCAAGCAAATCCCAAAGAATACTGGAAGTTGTAGTTCAGGAGGCACTGGGGGTCACCAGTGAGCACCACCAATCTATAACATGAATATTTAACTGCTACTGAGTATACCTGCTGGTGAATCATCCATCCCATAAGAACATAAGAGAAGCCTTGCTGGATCAGGTCACAGCCCATCTAGTCCAGCATCCTGTCGCACACAGTGGCGCACCAAATGCTCATGGGCATCTCAAGCAGAGGCAAGGACAAACCTTCTCCTGCTCTCGAGTCCCAGCAGTTGGTCTTAGAAGCGCCCCGGTTCCTCCCCCCCCGCCGCCTGAAAGATGCACCTAGGCATTCGTTCTAGTAGCCATTGATACATCTGTCATCCATAAATTTGTCTAACCCTACCTTAAAGCCATCTAGACTGGTAACTGTCACCACCTCTTCCAGCAGCACATTCCATAAGCCGATGACCCTCTGGGTGAAGAAATACTTCCCCGTCAGCCCTGACTCTCCTACCCATCAGCTTCATAGAGTGCCCCCTGATTCTAGTGTTGTGTGATAGAGAAAAGAAATTTTCTCTATCCACCTTTCTATACCATGTATAATTTTATATACTTCAATCAGGTCCCCTCTTAAATGCCGTCTCTCCAGACTGAAGAGGCCAAAAGATCCCAAAAGATCCCTGACCCTGTCCTGCAGCCTCCTATGCTGCTCCATCTCCAGTCCAAATTAGCATGTGGAAGATTAAGAAAGAGAATGGAAAGAAAAGAAATCCATCCAAATTAGGAGAACAAAAACTTTATTATTTTACTTTATCCCTTTCATACTTTTTGGGAGAAGGGAGGGGTGTCTGGAGTGACAGATGCAAAGGTTAATGTTCTTATAAGCACAAGGCTGTTTACCCTGAAAAGAGAACTTTAGTCATATGCTTCAAGGGGCTCAGGTGGTTTAACCCTAATCTCCCAGACCTCCAACCTGGTGATGCCACTCAGGTTTCTGGGAAAGACTTAACAAAAGAATAATAAGTATTCTGATGTGGAAATGGCAATGCCTAATTCATTCTTTTGTTTTTGTAGAAAATGAGCAGAAATGTTCCTGTTTCTCATTTTTGAAGGGAACAAAGTTATACATGGTTAGTGAGGTCACAAAGAATTACTTCTTATAACACTTGTCCTAGAATGTATCCAGATTAGCGGATTAAAATCCACTGTTAGACAAAAAAGTGTAGTTTACCTGCTGCAAAGCAGTGCTGTGCCGCACCATCCAGACTCCAGCAGCCTCCCCACATCTGACAAAGCTTTCTATTCTTCTCCCCACAACAGAACACTCTGTGAGGTAGGTGGGGCTGTGAGAGCTCAGAGGAGACCTGTGACTAGCCCACGGTCACCCAACTGGCTTCATGGGGGAGGGTGGAATCAAACCCAGTACTCCCAGATAAGAGTCTGGCTCCCAGGTGTTTCTGCCATAGGAACACTGGAAGAATCTGTAGGGTGCAACTTATAACATCAGAGTGGTCCCTAAGACACCCAAATCCATTGGATTGTAGGGCACAAACTTCAAAAGGAATATTTATTAGGCGATTTAAATGAAGATGATGGCGCTGGTGAAGATGATGATTTCTCCCCTAAGCTTACAAGCCTCTCTGGCACATGTATTCACCCCTACAAATGAGAAAAGTACACAGTTCTGACCTCACTGGACTTCATGACTCCAAACAGCGGATAGAGGAAAGCTGGAACCAGCGCTGCTGCTCCAAGTGGCACGGCTTCTGAAACCCAGTACACCGCTGTCACAATCAGCACATAGGCACATGAAGCTTCCTAAAGGAAGGAAGGAAGGAAGGAAGGGGGGAAAGGAGGAGCTAAATATCCATAGGCCATTTCAGGTTCTACCAACATTTGGAGGTCTGCTTTTGCTTGGATGTTCTTAGCAGGGATTAAAAATAACATCTAGTTGACTGGGAAAACTCAAAAGTTACTTTGTATGTATCTACTTAGATGGGTGGTCAAGGATAAATTACTTTGGCTGTGGTCACACCTTGCTGAGATAGTCTATTTTATTAAGAAACAGGACTCACCAGCTACTAACTGTGATCACCCCCAATACTGTTCCTTAATTTGTCCTCAGTTTGGGTCACTATGCTCACACCTTTCCATACTGTTCTGAGACTCCTTTAAGAGACTTTTAAAGATCCCCACCCTTCTCCACTCTCACAACACGCCCTGAACTCTGATAGGTTAAAGGTTCTGTGACTCCCCGGCATGTAATCACGTGTTTAGTGAAAGGGCAAATTCATGCACTACTCACCCACTATAGTACAGTTCAGCCCATTTTAGCCCTCTGAAAATGGATTAAAACTCTGTAATGTCTTGAGACCTGTAAAACTCAGGACTCAGGAAAGCACAATTGAAGGGAGGAAAATCCACAAATAAAACAGATTGGATGAAAGAGGTGTGAACAGTGGGGACCGAATATGGACTGAAGAAGGCTTAAAGTGAAGGTGTGACTGTGGCCTTAACTGCTACCTTAATATAGCCAATCTAAATAACATATCCAGCCATTGTTCTGTAGCTCTGATTCATTCCTTCTATTTGCAGAACTTTACTAATAAACTACTCAAGGTGGTTTCCAACAGCCATGAAAAATACAATACTAAGGAATACATACTGTATACTGATCATGGACTGTAAATAAATAATTCATTCATAATACATAAAAATGAATGGACAGAATTACATATAAAGAACAAATACAAAAAAACCTTGAGGGAGGACAAAACAGAAAGCCGGGTCTCCCCCCCTTCCCCTTCTCCATGCCAAGTGCCAGCAGAGTTCTTAACAAACCAGTTTTTCACTCGTTTTGTGCCAGTTCTTATACCCCATGGGATGGCAAAGCAGCTACGTGCCAACTCTTTATTCACTGCATTGGCCAAGTAGAGGATTATCATAAATCACTGTCACTAAGGAAGACATTACTTGTCAAAATGTCTTTGGCTTTTAGTGAATTTCCTGTGGAATAACACCATGATTTTGTCATTACTTACTGGATGTCACAAGAGTCTGGAGTTTCATTTACAACCTTTTCTACCAGAGGTAACATTGGATGCCTGTTTGCTCTGAACATTACACATGTGACTCCATAAGATATATCCAGGACTATAATACGATTGCCAACTTATGCCTTTCTTTCATTTAAGGGAATATTATAAGCGCTTGTCTATACAGATTTGGTTTTTAGATATACTGTATATGTTTACAAAACTGTCCATCTGGTTCTGTGGGGAGATGTTTATAATACTGTGTTTTGTCTGAAGACTCTGTTAATGAGGTAGGTTTCAATTTGGTCTCGTGGTTAGGGAGCTGAACTCTTATCTGGGAGTACCGGGTTCGATTCCACTCTCCCCCATGAAGCCAGCTGGGTGACCTTGTGCTTGTCACAGCTCTCTTCTGAGCTCTCACAGCCCCACCCACTTCACAGGGTGTTCTGTTGTGGAGAGATGAACAGAACGTTTGTCAGCCACTTTTAATCCCTTAAATGGGTGAGAAAAGCTGGGTAAAAAAGCCAACTCTTCTTCTTCTTCTTCCTGAACCAACTCTTTGTTAGTTTTGACCTTTAATTCTGAAGCAAATACATTAAATTTTCGAGGGGACTCACAGAAGTACCAGCAAAGAGTTAACTTGCTCTCAAGATGTAACTAAGTGCGAACCTTCATATTAAAATGTAACCTTCTTTTCCTATAGCTTCACACAGATCCTGCTAAGTTACTTGTCCTTTGGAGTCAGCAAGATTTCATGTAAATGAGCAACTGTGTAAAAGTGTGTGCATGTGGAGGTTTGGCTATAAATCAAACTCATGGGGTGCCTGAGCTTTGGATGAACCTCAAACAAAGCACAATTGCTTTGCAAAAAGTGTTGAGAATGCCATTAGAAAACAACAGAAAGCATATGCTGTCAAAAAAAGTTATATAAGTGCAAATTATTTCTGTGCATTTCCACTATAGAGTTGCTTTCTTCTCCCATGGAAACCAATATGTTTCTGTTATTCAGCTGATTTTTGCAGGGTTTTCTCCCAGTGGGCTCTCTGACAATGCCGCTAAAAACACTTTTGTAGGATTAAAGACCACAGAACAATCAGCACTCAAGAGACTTGCAATTAAAAATCCACTGTGTATTTCTTCTTTTTGTCCCTTTCTCCTTTCTTGCCCGTGTTCTCCATATTTTTAATTGTATGCCATGTTTTCTGCATTGGTAGCAGGAATGAACAGGGAAAAGCAATTACTGTGAAGGGATTGATTGACTGATTTCACTCTATTTATATTCCACACTTCATCAAATGTCTCAGCCCAGGTGGTTCACAATAGTCACTAAGCTTCAAAAGCAGTTGGCTGCAGCAGGATACATCTCTCTTTGCAGGCTTGTCTAGTCCCAGCAGCAGTTCTAGCAACAGGTGGAAGTTCCTCAGGGATAGGGGTGTGCATGGAGCCATTTTCTCACATTCTATTCGAGGTGAATATAATGTGGAAAAATTAGGCTCTGGCTGAATACCATCCCCCACAGATGTGGGGGTATTTGGATCTGGGCGAATACTCCACCACTCTTTTTCCACCCTTTCCCCCCACTCTCCACTTATCTTCCCTCTGTGGTCCTTTCTCTGCACTGCCAGCTCCACCACCACTCTCGGCCCTGCTGGAACGGCAAAGGGGTTCCAAGGGGTAAATGCATGTATATAGCCCTCTGAACTCTTTTGTGGTTCCAGCAGACCCTGGAAAAGCCTGCCACCACCGTAGTTCACCCCCCAGGTAAGTGAGCCCCGGGGAGGTAGGTGGGTAAGTTCCAGTGGCAGCGCAGGCTGTTTCTAGGGCCCACTGGAACTGCGAAAGGCTTTGAGGGGTAAATACAGCCTGTGGGCCCTGGAATACGTCCCACGCCACCACCAGAGCTTGCCCCCCCAGGTAAATGGGCCCCAGGGAGGTGGGCAGGCATGATCTGGTGGCAGCATGGGCCTCTTACGGGGTCTGTTGGAACTGCAAGCAGGCTTCCCCAGAGGTAAATACAGGCCTTCCGGTAAAACTGTGGGGAAGGTTTGGGGGAGGCTGGCCTGGGGGGAAGGCCCCAAGTAATCCATTATCCTTAGAAACTTCTACCAAACTTCTACAGATACTGGATTATCCAATTCTTGGATGGATAGGGCCTTCAAATAGGGCCCTATTCAATCCGTCCACAAATCTTGGAATCCTGACGTATTTGTCGAAATTCCAAATGCACGGATAATTCGTGCACATCCCTACTCAGGGTTGGTTGGCAGTTGATAGTTGGCTGCACTAGGCAGCAGTTCCCAAGCCAGCTGCCTTCAATTGCCTGGGGTCTCTGAGTTATGTAACAAGCTTTCCATAAACTTGAAGTTGCAAATAGCAGCAAAATCAATTTTTTCATTTGCACTCATTTCTAAATTAAATAAGGAGACCAGTTAACAGATCACCAAAGCTGTGGACACACCTTCACTTTAATCCTTCTTCAGTCCCTACCACTCAGATATTTTTAGTCCAATCTGTTTTATTTGTGGACTTTTCCTCCCTTCAATTGTACTTTTCTGAGTCCTGATTTTACAGGTCTCAAGCCATTATAGAGTCTTAATCCATTCCATTTTGTGGGTGTAAGCAGGAAAGAAGACTAGAGGGCTGAACCACACTATAGTGGGTGGGTACTGCATGGATTTGCTTTCCCTCTCACACAATGTGTGATTACATGCTGTTGAGTCACAGAACCATTATCCTATCAGAGCGCAGGGGTTGTTGTGATTGTGGAGAGGAGTGGAGGTTGAAAAAAGTCTTGTAAAGGAGTCTCCAGACAGGAACAGAAAGGTTTCAGCATAATGACCCAAACTGAGGATGAACTGAGGAAGGATTATCAGGTGTGGGTGTGAGCCTGTTTCTTAATAAGATGGACTATTTCAGCAAGGTGTGACCACGGCCCCAAAATAGGAAGTGTATCACCAGGAAAGAGAATGTGAATCAAAGTGGAAGGGTGCTACTGCATACAGTAGGGAATATGATAACCTGTGTGGCTTCAAGAGGCAGACAAAATAGATGAGCACCATTCACTGACATTTCAATATTCACAGTCTTTTTACATTATGTACTGTATATACTACATTTTGTTAATTTTTTAAAGAAACAACATCTCCATTATGCATGTAACAGATAAGAAACAGCAGGTTGCAGTTTCTTCTTTACTCTTTCTGCACATATCTAATTAGTCTGCTGTGCACTAAGGCTAGTAAACTTCTGGTAAAGGTGAATTATTTGCACTTGTTAGGAGGAAAGTTTCCCGAAGGCGTCCATGACCAGCCATAAGTGTGAAGGATTCTGCTCTGCGTCTCTGACAGGTGGGCGAGTGTGACGACCGGCTTCCCTGCCTTCCCTCTGGCAAGAGAACCAGCAATAGGCCAGGGGAAGGTGAGTCCTACTCCCACCCCCACCCTGCCGAGAGTTCTGTGCCCATGCCCTCCACCTTACCTTGTCAGCACCGGTGCGATTCTGGGGCTGGCAGGGCTGGCGCTGATCAATATAGCTTGGAAGCCCCAAAACTTTTGGCATTTAGTAAAATAAGAAGATAGAACATTTAATTACTCAATGTTCACCACAGCCAGAGGCGGTCCCAGGGATTGGAGGTCATGTCATGCCCACCTGCATGGATGACATGATCCCCACCCACCAAATGCAGGGAGCCAGAAGTAGAGCGAATGGTCATGCCACTGGACACTCCAGGTAAGGTTTTGGACGTGGCAGGTAAAGGTTAGGTAGCTTGTGAAGCACGCTTTTGTGCTCCACATCTAATCAACTAGTCAACTACTGGGAAGGCAGGGCATGCTTGGAGGCTGTAACAGCCTCCTTTAAGGGCAGATGCTCTTCCCCAGAAGTTGCCTAATTGTTGACTACTGGCCAAAGTGTAAATTGGCCTCCTGATCCAAGATGGTTCTGCAGATGCTGTTAGTGCACTTAGGAAAATTTTACACAGGTTTCAATGCTTTTTCTTACATGAAGTACATGTTGTGAGTAGCAAGCATTTGTAACATATGCGTACATTCAATGTGACCTGTAGAATCTCTGTAACTTGTACACATTCTAAAGAGGAATATCCTCTGCTTAGTCAGCTATCTGGAAACCCGTAAGCTAAATCCATGCCTTAGCAAAATACTTGGTGAATTGGATGTGCATGCCCTTATCTTTCTCAGTTTGGGTGCAATTTGTTTTCTGGAAAGTACTATGTTTCTGCAAGGAAAAACTATATTCTTCTGTTTAGAAAATTAAAAGGAACTCCCCAGCATAGTAGCCTATGGATTGGGCCTGAGACTCTGGTGGAGAAGGACCAAGTTCCCAGAAAGAAGCTTTTCTTTGATCTCAACACTGTGCCCTTTTGTTAGAGGAAGGATTCCAATGAGAGCTTTCACCACCTCTATGTATATGCTCTGTTAGCGACTGTTCCTTTCTTACCAAATCATCCAGGCAGGGGAGTTACGGTCTGCACTAATTTGTTCACCATTTTGTGCCATGGGGTACAGAAGAGTTTGTTGCTGGGAATTATCCTTCCCTGTCCCTTCCATGCTGAAAAATGCTAAGGGGGGAAATCAGTGGCGTCTCCTTTTGTGGTTTCAGTTAATGCAAGGCCCACAGCAAGTCTTCGTTGAGATTAATTCCCCCATGGGTAACTTTGTTTGGGTATTTAGCCATTATGTAACCCTGACTCACATTGTAAGCTGACCAGTACAGGGAAGTTATTATGCCTTAGATGCAGGGATCTGGCTGTATTAAGGAACAGGGAGATTTCCTCAAGCTCCTAGAGAAGCAGAAACTATCAGAATTGAAAGTTGTACACAAAACTCCATCAGCCACTAATATGTGCAAGGAAAGAAATGGAAAGCAGTAACCACAGGTGTGCGTGATTCTCCCCCCCCCCACTTTCACTCTGAATCAAAATGAATGTGAAGGAAATTCACATTCATGTGAATGTCATTAGTTTGCATATGGTGGCATTTGCCTTTGGTTTGTATCTGGTGTGAATATTCAGTAAATGTTTGCTGCAGATGCTTCCAGGTAAGATTCAAAATTGCAGATTCGACATCTACGGTATACATTTGGATCTTATCTGGAAGCCCTGCCACCTGAACACATGATTTAGATGCTTTCTGGCTGCTTTCGCCTGCAGCACCCCGCCGGATCAAAATCTGCTGAGGAAGCAACTGGGCTGCCACTTGCTAGCAGTGCTACTGCAGCAGGTCCTTGCATTCATGAATATAAGAATGCTTCAATCAAATGCACAAAAGCATTCGTTTGTCTTTTGAATGTCGATTTTTTTAAATGTAGCCAACATTCAATTCAAATGTGAATATTCAAATTTGTACAAATTGTGACTGAGACGACTATCCATGCACATCCCTAGTAGTAACTAATGGATGCAGGAGGCTGCAGTATGCTGGATAAAACTATTGATGTCCCTAGAGACTAGAAAAAGCTCCCTAGGGCTTCAAGAGCTGTTTCTGCACTGGGCCTTATTTCAGATTATATCCTGGAATAGGGGTTTGCCATCTACATGCTAGTGCAGATCATGGCAGGCTTCAGCTGTGGCAGACTCCTGTTCTGGGATATAATCCAGAATAAAGCCCAATGCAGAAGGTGCTAGGATGATCTCTTCTCAGCCTATTTGGTGGAAACCATGCCTAAAATGGGTGGCATGAAATATAAATGCTTTACTGCTAAGGTTGCATCCTGGGCCCTTTTTGGCTTATTCTGGAACGTATTTCAGAACAGGGGCTTGATATCCACATGCTAGTGCAGACAGTGACAGACTTCAGATGAGGCCTGCCACAGTCTCCAGTAGCATGTGGACAACAGACCCCTATCCCAAGATACATTCTGAAATAAGGCCAAGTGCAGAAAGGGCCCTGGTGAAATGGGCTGGCTTTGTGATGAGATCCTCAGATCTTGTCACAGGAGTGAGAGACATGCTGTGCATATGGGTGGTTACTCCCATCCCCAGAATCTTTGAAGTTGCAGAGCAAAAGTTGTGAAGCTCTGAAGTTTCTGCCCAATGCAGGTGGCCCTGGAAGTCAGCCATTTTCTATGCAGCTCTTGTGTTGGCTGCAAATTATGCCTGCCATTCTAGATGGAAGCAATGAGGGCACAAGAGGGTAAAAAGTGCTTACAATGTTGATCTTGGAGTTTTCTTAGTAGGTTCCCTCTGGGGGCAGTTTCCATGCTTCAGAGGTTTTCTATAGGCAGCCTAAGGTGCTGAATATGGAATGGACAGACTTGGAATGTCGGTAGGATGGAAAGGAAGTGAAGGGGAATAAGGAACATCACAGGAACAACAGATCTTTAAGAAATACAATGCTGAAGTCAAAGATGGGTCCATAATTCAGTTGAGTTCTTTTTCAAATTTTGCTGAATTTTGTGAAATTGGAAAGGTTAAATTTTGAGAATTTTCGGCTGCTTGCATCTTGCCTATTCCACTGAGATGGGATTGGAAGTCAACAGTGGAATTGTTTGTACACAACTGAATTTTGTGAAATTCAAAATTCAAATGTTAAGGATTTTAGAAATTTTGGATTGGAACTATCTTTAGTGGGGGCAGATTGCAATTGTAATAGTAATAAAGGTTTATTTGACTAGTCATACAACCATTTCAAAATGATTGCAAATGTGAATTATGGGTGTCAATTTAATAAGTCTCAAAGCAGCGTGCTCATGATACTGATGGGCGGTACCTGTGATTGATTAGGCCCTAAGGCCCTTTCCTCACTTAAAGGCTTTCTATCTTCATGCTAGTGTGGACAGTAGCACATTATCCCTCTAGTCACACTTCATCTGCATTGGGGCTGTTTCCTGATCCTATTAAAAAGGTCCAGAGCTGAGCCAACACTCCTATTCAGTACAGTATGGAGACCATGCAGACAGCACATCACTGTAGGCTAGAATATGCCGGGACACTCTTTTCAGTAGCGCTTCAGGAAGTAGCACCAGAAAAGGCACTGAAAGTGTGCTCTGAAAAAGGCCCTGCTTGCACTATGCAGAAAGGTCCTAAGCCTTTGGGCCTTTTTCCACTAGGGCTTAGAACCCTTCTAAGACCCCATTAGGAACCTGATTTACTAATTGGTACCAATTGGGAAGGCCCTGTCCATACCTGGACCACATTGAAGGTCCCATCTTCAAGGGCCTGTCCCCACAAGGGCAGGGGAAATCTAATGGATCCTTCAGGCCCTTAAATCTGGAATTCATCTGGACCTAATTAAAGATGTCCTCAATGGGGTCCTCAGGCACCTTCAAGATCTGAATCTCTAGGAGGACTCCATCTCAACGATCTGGATCTTGAAGATCTAGATCTTTGACTGTGCCTAGAAAGAGGGGTTTTTACTCCAATGACATTTCTGTCTCAACTTTATATTCAATAGCATTGGTATTCTACAATTTTGTTTGTATCTCTTCTCCCCTTTTTCTTCTTCCTAATCTAATCTGATAATATTTTCAGATTTCTTCAGTTTATTTTATTCAGGCATAAAGGTTTCCTATAGCTATGAAGACAAACAGCTCATGCCGGGTGCTTGGTTAGTGAGGAAAATAATTCACAATAGCTGTTTTATTAATCTTCTCAACTAAACTTTAATCAGCTTCTTTGAGGCTATTTAATAAAAGAAGTGGGCTATTGGATAACTAGTCTATTTAATAACAAATTCCTAAAGCCAGCTTGTCTTGGGTAGGCATTGCATTAATTTCTTTCCATCCCACTAGATCTTTTCTCATGAAAGTGGAGGATTTTGTTTCATTATGTAATGCTCAATTATTATCTGCCTGTCCAGTTCCATTACCAGTTACAGCTTTGCAGCTGTTTTTTTACACCCTGCCAATAACTCATGTGTGAGGAATAAGGCTCTAGTTCCAGGGATCAGAAACGGGGTCACAAATTAGAAGACCTTTTTGCACTTGGAAGATTAGGGTGGCTCATTATGTTCTGGAATATTGCATCCATGCACCACAGTGCTGCCTCCATCCCAGAGTGGCCCAGAGCATGCTGGGCCCTCCCAATCTTCCTTAACTGTGGAGCAGTAAAAAATGTTCCACAGCTTTACCGGAAACACCTAGGGTGCTTGCAATAAACTCCCAGACACAGTGCTCGCACTGCTTCCTTGTGCAAAGGCTGCTTGGGGGTGGGCTGTTGTAGTTGTGGCCACTCAGGCACACACCACATCACGATTGCCCTATCAACCGCCTGGTGCACAGTGGAAGTTTCCGTGGCCATTGGTATAGCAATACAGATGGTGCCAGATGGACTGTCTGTAGTGTGAATGCCAACCACCTTCCCTGAACGTTAACTTCAGTGGGATACTATCCCGTTGAAATTAAGTGTGAAAAAGCCCTGAGTCTCAGTGAAGGTATCTTTTCTTTAAAACCTGAGGACTAAATATGGCCATGACTGAGTACTTCTGAAAAAGAAACATGGCCATGGGGGAAATGATACTTTGAGTGGAGTCAGCTCAAATACCTGCCTCTTGTTACTATATTAGAGGCGGCAAAGGTGTCCTAAAAACTTAGAGAATTCCCTGCTGGATTGAATCAGTGACACCTATAATCTGGCAGTGTCTTCTGACTGTGGCTAAACATTGCATGTGGAAGCCCACAAGCTGGGCATAAGCAGAACAACTTTCAATGCTCACAATTCTGGTAATGCTCCAACTAGAATGCTGCTGGGAGTCACCATAAAATAGCGGACCACAGTTGTAGCATTCTGTTTATGGCAGCATGTCATCTATTCTCTACTCCTGCCACCTGCTCCTGACAGCAGAAAAACTGCAGTAGGGAACTTCTGTCACCTGCTAGAGCTGTTCAAGGGGGTCATTTTCTGGTTTGAAAATGACAAGGGCACCATCGGTGATGGTGTCAGCAGACCAGGAGGGTCCACTTCAACAGCAGGAGAGCAGCAGCAAAATGGTCACCAGAAGAAAGAGAATAAGCACCTAAATTCTAATCCAATTCTCACCTGTACGGTTTGTCTGTCCCAAATGAATGAAATTTGTCATTCCATCTTTCAGATGCACAGAACCTGGGTCAGCTCTGTGACATTTTCAGAATGAGAGTGCACAACAGAAGCAGCAGGCACACCAAAGGTTCAATCCAGCTTCAGTCCACTTTTAGAGTCGAAGAACACATCAGCAAAGTGACCTGTCATTTTCCTTCCACTTTACCTAACCCTGTCATTTTGCCAGTGAGATATCTCACTCTAAAAGTGAAGCTGGATTAAAATTTAGGTGTGGACACAGCCACTCATCTTCCTCCAGGTGTACAGTACCTTACAATCTATAAGAAGATGCTTCAAAGATTGCATTGGCAATCAGTAAATTAGATGCAGAAGAGAAAAGAAAGGGTGAAGAAAGATTTAACAGGTAAATTTAGGTGTAATTGTAGGAGAACACTGGAGGGGAAAACTTGTGGTTTTCCAGAAATATTTGGCTTTGACTGTGATTAGCCCATCCAGAATGTTTGTGGGTGACATTTTAGAAACAATGCTCAGATCAGAATACAGTATTCCACCAGATCCAGCAATACTCTGAAAATTTAAACATATTCTAAAATGTATTTTAAAATAAGTTTGAGAGAAATTGTACATTTTAATACAGATTTTATTCTTTGGAGGGTGAGAAATACACATTTAAGAATGTGTTCAAAAATTATAGAGAATGGCTTCTTCCTCTTCTTTAACATTGTCTGTTCCTTAGCCACATTGAATCATGGGACTTAAGACAAAACAAACACTTCTCAGTTTCGTCTAGTGGGTGAGCCAGCTTGGTCTAGTGGTTAGGGAACTGGACTCTTATCTGTGAATACCGGCTTTGATTCCAAACTCCTCCATGAAACCAGCTGGGTGACCTTGGGCTAGTCACAGCTCTCTTTTGAGCACTCAGAGCCCCACCTACCTCACAGGGTGTTCTTTTGTGGGGAGAAGAAGGGTGTTTTTCCACTGTCACTAGAAGTACCCATTAAATACCCATTAATGGGTACAAGAATGCTATTATGTACCCATTGATGGGTAGTTAATGGGTACTTTTAGTGACAGTGGAAAAACAACCGAATAGAAAGCTTTCTCAGGTGCTTTGAGTCCCCTGGAATGGGTGAGAAAAACAAGGTAGAAAAGCCAACTCTTCTTCTTTTCAAACCCTGATCATACAGGATATAGATTAATGTGTGAGCCCACAGCAACAGACTGCTTTCCCCTATCTGATTTAATTCTATAATAATTAACTTGCTGTTGTTAATTTGATTTTTTTTAAAGAGTCTTGCTTCTGTCTTCATTATTCCACCAGTGCTCTGACTTTTAATTGCTTAACTGTTGTCACTTCAAAAGATGGAAAAGGAAGGAAAGAATCTCATTTATCTTCCTTTGTTTCACTCTTAGTTTACTTGTTTAATGAGGTTGAAATTAGTTTTAGATGAACTTCTACTTTGTCTAATTTGCCTATTTATTCATTTGTTCACTCCAACCTTGATAAACAAGGGGACACCATTAATTAAACGTTCCAGACAAATTAATCAAAAGGTGCATCTTGACTTCATTAAAACAAACACTGTGAAGTCAGCAAAGCCGATTACCTTGAGAGTATTTGCAATAGCAAATTTATTCTCAAGAGAAAACCGATGTCCAAAACTGGCAGGGAAATTTCATCCATTCTTCCTCTTTTAAAGTGTAACAATTCTGCTCTGTTCTTTGATTAATGAAATAGTGGGAGTTGAAAGAGGTCAAAGAAAAGTATTTTTTCATTCCTGACCAGAAAGAAGGCTCCTTATAGTACTGAAAGAAATAATAGCATACCTCTGATCATGTGCAAACTGCATTTCCTCATTACTAATATTTGACATTGTTTAAAGGAATATTAACATCCTTTTGCCTCTCTGCTTACCAAAATGTAAAAACTTTTCTGCTCTTCACCAGCTCTGTTTCAACCTAAATGATCTATGAAAAAAAAGTAAGAAACCCAGTGAGGGATTCCAATGAGATGAGCTCATCATTTCTTCTCACCTGTATGGTTTTTCTGTCCCAAATGAATGAAATTTGTCATTCCATCTCTCAAATGCATGGAACCTGGGCCAGCTCAGTGGCATTTTCTAAGTTACCCAAATTGTAATAATTTATTTCATGCAGAAACTTTCCAACGTTTTTTATATTTGCTGCAATGCACCTGTCCCGGATAGTTTGTCATGGTATAAATGCAGATTGCAGGAAAATTGGGTTTTTCATTTGCTAAGCAAACTAGAGAAGGCTTAGATTATAAAGGTAGCCCACTCCATTCATAACTCACAAAGGACCTTGAACAAAGCAATGGCATCTTGCGCCTTAAGGTTTTCTAAGTTCTTCATACCCCGATGAATTTATGAAGATTCAGTATATCTTTTAAACATGGAATTTTATCTTATTGGTCAATTATACAGATACAAGGGAGGAAAAAATCATCTTTGAGGTTACTCTGAGAAGACTTTGAGATCAGATTGTTCACCTACCAGTCTACCCTTCTCCCCTCTCCTAAACATTGTGGGTAGAAAAGGTGGATTAGAGAAGGCTTGGGGACACAATAAGTGTGTGCAAGAATCTCTGAAATATTCATTACTTGATCATATTCGGTCAAATTCAGACATTCGAATTCGAATAGAATGTCCAGACATTCATTTTTCAATATTCGAACAAATATGTAAATTTTGAATCATTCATTCAAATAATTCAGACACTCATTATCTGTACAGATACGTACACATTGCATACGTATCTGTGCACATCTTATTCGTATCCATACACATCTGTATAGATACATATGGGATGAAATCAGGGATGTGCACGAGTGTTCTAAACATTTGAAATTAAATTGAATTCAATCCAATGTGGACATTTGAATTCGAATAGGAAGTCTTCACATTTGAATTTAAACATTCAAACAAATTTTGAATGTTCCAAAACAGTCACTTGAATGATTCGAAACATTTGAAAGTACAGATAGGTTATGTGTTACATACATACGTATCTGTACGACTCTCATATGTATCTGTATGCATTTGCACTTATAATACAGGAGAAAACCAGGATGCATACGGGATAAAATGGGATGTGTACGAAATGTGTACAGATACGTGTAACACATACGAATGTTGTCGACATTTGTATCTTCAGATTCGAATGTAACATTTGAATGAATAGATTTGAATGTATTTGATTCAAATCAGATTTTGTTGCGTTCGGATTCTAACATAACAAAATCTATTCTAGTCAACTCAAATTCAAATGCAAAAAATCCATTCATGCACATCCCTAGCGTACAGGATAAAAACGGGACGCGTATGGATGTGCATGGATACATACAAATGTTGTTGACATTTGTATAATCAAATTCATATTGAATATTCATACAAATATATACAAATGTATTCAAATCGGTTTGAATTTTAATACATTCTTTTTTTCTCCATTCTTACTAATTTGGACGTTCAAATTTTTGATCCAAATCCAATTGAATGTTGAAAATTGCATTCGAACACTCCCCTAGAACACAAGGGCCACATGTTGCCTCTCTGAGGTGTCATTTTCATTATGCCTGGACCCAGTTTTAGTTGAGATGCCATGAGAGAATGGTGCTGGTACTCTGCCAAGGAAGGCTTTATATCAGAAGAATCCATGAATGTTGTCTTCTACAGAAGCTAAACTTAACTTTTCTGTTTCAACAGTTAAAAGGAATGTGCTCAGAACAATGCCATAGCTATCCTTAGACATTTATCCCTACACTTTCTTGTGTTGCAAGGATGTATTTGGCCCTCTGGTTTAACAACAGAAATTATTGATTGGAGACTCCTATACTGTGATGGTTATTTTCTTCCCTTTGGATAATATGGGTGAAAATTTTCTTGTGTTATATATTGCCTATTGTTGGATTAACACTCGTACTATTATAATTTTAAAGAATTTGAAATAAATAGGATATTTCATATTCAACATTAACTGGAAATAGTTGTAAGAATAAATATATTGATTGGGATTGCATTGTGTACTTGTTGGTAAGTAGACTCTAAGGATGCATCTAGACATGGGTATGTTATTTCACTATATCTGGAAATTCCAGAATATCTGAACATAGCAGAGTAAGGAACTGAAGTCTGGATACAGCCTTCATATTCCTATATGTCAAGTTTTATTTTGGGTGTGGGTTTACTCATATGAACCTAAGAGAAGCCCCACAGGATTGGCTACAGCCCATGTATTTCAGCATGCTGTCTCAGACAGTGGCCCACCAATTGCTTCTGGGCATTCTCAAGAAGAACCTTCACCTGCTCTTGACTATCTGCAAACAGCCTTTAGAGGCATCCTGCATTTCTCTCTAAGCTGCTGGTGGCAGAATTTAGGCATAAATTCTAGTCACCACCATCTCATTCTTATCATCTCTTTGGCCCAGATTGCTTCACTTGAGTTACTTTTATTCTTCTTATACTGAGACTTCATTTTACCCTATTTGGTGTTGTATAGATGTATATTTTAACATTCTTAACTTTTGGACTCCACTTGTGTTACTACGATTATGCAAAGCTTATTGTGCAAAATTATTGTTTTTTACTGCATTGTTTGAGGGAGTTGTTTTGCCGTGTTTATTTACACAGAAAATACACTATATAGTAGGAAATTTTTTGAGGTGGAAAATTTTAGATCCTTATAATCTATGCCTTTATTAATTAATGTACAGACTACAAGTATTTCATAGGAGACCATTCTCGATTGTGTTTGGGAACAGAACACTCATCAATGCCTTATCACATTGCTACCAATTTTGATTTAGCAGCTGTGTTGACATTTGTCTGTTTCATTCAGAGGGAGAACTCAGCATTATGGTAGAACTGGATCAATTTTGGGGAATTTAAGTATCAGAAAACACTGTCTCGCTTGATTCCTTTTTGCCAAGTTATTCTTATTAAAACCCATGTACTGAACTAATTTAAATCATCCTCATTGTATCATCATCATCTTAGTGTAATCAGATTATTCAAGGAAGTGGATTGCAAATGAACCAATAGCAAAAATGCTATTTCTCTATTATTTGCAGGATAGATGCATCTAAAAGTATGCAAAATCCCATGAAAAATTCCAGATGCCGCCAAAACACAAACACACAACATCACATCTTAGAGGTATCTCTAAAGTGGCTTAGAAACAGCTTTGAGGTGGATTGTTCACATACCAGTCTGCCCATCCTCCCTCCGCTAAGCATTCTGGTCTAGAAAAGGTGGGTTAGAAGTGGCTTGGGTACCTGGGATCCAGACATTGCCTCTCTGAGGCATTACTCTTTGTGTAATGTCTGAACACAGCCAAAGTTCACCTTGGGTGTTTTTCCACTGTCACTAGAAGTATCCATTAAGTACCCATTAATGGGTACAAAAATGCCATTATGTACCCATTAATGAGTACTTAATGGGTACTTTTAGTGACAATGGAAAACACCCCTTTTTTCCTATCCTTCTGCTGATTACTTGACTAGACATGCTTACAGCCAACCCATTTCCTTTTATACTATTCAATTATGGTTAAAATGAAGATAATACAAGATACTTACGCTACTGGAGTATAAGAGTGGTATCGGAAGCAACAGTAGTGGTATTAGTATAACCAGTAGCAGGTTTCTGGCTCTGAGTAACTCCTTCACCACTGTCATTCTGCTGTGCTTGCTGTATCTTCTTGCTGATCCAATGAATGTCCTTAACCCGGACTTCTCCAGACCTGGACTAATAGCCTCTTCCTTCCACCTAAGTGTTGTTTGATCTTCTTGTTCCTTTTTTGCCTTTTGAGGAAACCTTTTAAAATGCATTAAATTGTCTATGCCTCTATGTAGGACTGACTAGGACATCCTCATGACCACCACACCATAAGTATGGAAGGAACATAATGTTCTTCTATTTCTTTGCAATCCGGAAAAAACGACAGCAGGTAAACTCCACAATGTCAGTTTTCTTCCTTCCTGTTACCATTATTATTGTTATTATTTTAAAGCCAACAGCTGCACACACAGAAAACCGAACTTAATTTCTTTCAAGTTTACTTTCTTCCTGACCGCATCGGCTTGCGAGGCGCATCCAAAGTAAGAGTTATTATCCTTTAGTTAAACTACCAGATAAATTGTATCTTCTCCTTCTCTTGTTTTGTTATACTGTTTTCCTTCCTTCCTGAAACACTGCTTAACTGCTTAGGGATTAACTTTCTTTTACTTTCTTTCTTTCTTTCTTTCCCCCCTCCCTCCCTCTCTCTGCTTGAAAATCTAGAACAGCAATGTTTGCCCTGAGTGCCTTGCATCACAAGATAAAAACCTGAGGAAAAGTCTTGGCCAACTGCAGGTCACCAATGAGATGGATGGAGGTTGCAGAGGCCCTGCCCACAAAGCACAAGCCAGAGAGGGTGACTGCCTGGTAACAAAGCCAATGTTTCTCTGCAGGAACAGCCTCATGCACCCCCCCCCCACTCCCAGCTTCCCCACCTGTGGGGACAGAGTGTTCGTTGCAAGGCCAAGACATGACTGCAAAAATGTGAATGCTCTGTTAGTACTACAAAAGGCTTTGTTTTCTTAATTCACATTTTGGTTAGCTGTTCCTTCTCTGGAGAAGATACATTTTGTGCGGGTGCAATGAAGCAACAATTAAAAGGACTCTTGTGTGTCAGTTTCTCAGTTCCAAATGGACTTAAATGTGCATATTTCCCCCTCTCCACAAAATGTGCAAGGTGTGTGTGTGTTAAATCCAGCTTCAGTCCACTGTCAGAGCAAGAGAACACATCAGCAAAGTGGCCACAAACTTTATTTCCACATTATCTATCCCAAAGGTGAATTTTCTTAGTTATTTAACACTGAAAGAAAACAGCTGGTCACTTTGCTGATGTATTCCCTCACTATGAAAGTGGACTGAAGCTGGATTAAACCTTAGGTGTGACCACAGTCACAGAGACTAAAAAAGAGAGTGAGAGATTAAAGAAAAACTTAGGTATGTGATAAGACTCTGGAACATTTTCCCTCCAGAGGTTCCCAAGGTACCTACATTATATGATTTTTTGTGCCTGGTTACATATCTTCACCCAAGCCCTTGGCACTTAGCTTCCTTTGGGTGCTGTCTTGCTGGGGAGGGTTGGAGGGAGGGAGGCTTATATTTTAAAGATGTTTTAAGAATATTTTACGTATTTTATCTTTTTGTTATGGTGATCCAACCTGGGACCTTTTAGTGAAGGACACGATATAGATTCTTAAATATAAAGATATAAATAAGTGCCCGATTTTACTTTTACTCCCATCTACCCAAGAGATTTACCACTCAGATGAGATCCTTCCTTCCTTCCTTCCTTCCTTCCTTCCTTCCTTCCTTCCTTCCTTCCTTCCTTCCTTCCTTCCTTCCTTCAGATTTTTATCCTGTCCTATATGGGAAGGTCTCATGGTGGGTTTCAACTATTAAAAACTAGAGATGTACATGACTATTCATACAAATTCAAATACAAATCGGATGTTATGACATTCGTACACTGACATTTATTTGTATGAATGCTTCAAAACATTAGTGAAACAGTGGGAAAGTGGCTGTGCCAGTCACATCTGCAACAGATCCAGATTCATTTGACATGGTTTGAGAGCAGATTCAAAGTGGATTCAGGGCAGATTTGATGCTTTCATAGTGGATATGTTATGGGATATGTATGCATTTGTATTGGATATTTGCTTGAATTCGTACAAATACATTTGTATGGAATGGAATCCTACCACATTCAAAGGGGATCTATTCAAATGAATACAAATTTTCTTACATTCAATTCAATATGAATCAAATGCAAAAAAAAAAAAATTCGTGCACATTCCTATTAAAAACTAAGTATAAAATGAACTTATAAATATAAAATGAACATTCTTTAGGAACTCAAAGAAAAGAAAAGACCTATTATAACCTTTAAAGGAACAACAAAAGAAACTTGATATTAGGAGTGAGTATAGTGAAATAAAGCCACCCTCATCTTCCATTCTGCCAAGCACCAGTTTGCCCTCAGGCTGTGGCCATTGTGTATATTGTAAACACACAATGAAAACCACATCCTTTAAAAATAATCATAGCAAAACATACAGTCTACTGCTTGTGATACCTCTTATGGTAATTTATATAATACAGTGTCCTTGCAATAAAATATAGATAGGTAAAGCTATCAGATGTCTTAGGAAATAGATTGCCGCACACTTAATATCAAAAATCAAAAAGTGGGTGCCTCATTAGTGTTTCATTTCCTAGATTTCTGACATGCCCACATAGATGTTAAATTCTGCAATCTAAAAAATGTATTGTCCTGGGGTGGAAAAATTCTGTTAAGAAGAAAATGTCAGTGGATATTGGAGCTGAAATTTTGGGTTCCTGTTGGTTGAATAGAAAAGCTAGGCTTCTTGCCTTTGTTACGCTTGCTAGAAACAAGGGGTGTTTCTGCATGGGACAGTAGTTCCAGATCAGAGTTCCTCTGATCTAGATCTGGGCCCCCACATCTGCATGTTTTTCTGGATCGTGGATGCCCTTGCCTCCTTTAGGTTAGATCTGTGGTAGATCTGGATCAGAACTGTGGTAGATCTGGATCAAGAAGCCCTCAATCTAGATCGACTGTGGGGTCTACAGTCTGACCTCAGCTCTCAGTTCAGGTCACGTAGGCATGCAGATGTCATGCCACCCTGATCTGGAATACCTGGAAGTGATTTTTGGTGTGGCGCATGATAGGTCAGCACTGAAAATCACACCCTCACACACCTCAGGTAGGAACAGACTACTCACATTAAGCAAGATGGCCATGAGCAGGCTGGTACCATCCAGGTTCTTGTCCCATTGGAGGACATGAGCACAAAGCAAAATTCCTGCAAGTTTACCAAGGAAGGACATGTGGCATAGATTACAGAATGCAACCTGTGACATGTACAGCCTCCATTGAGAATCCCAATAAGATGGCTCCTGGAGTCAGTGCTCTGCCAGGAAAATGGAAATCTTCTTGCCATAGCTCCTCCTCCTCAATGAAACATAGCTTTGAAGGGAGCCTTTCTCACAGCCATGTTGTTTCTGCCATGTTGTTTTGGTCCTCTGACAGGCTGAACATAGCTGATTTCTGGTCAATATCCAGACCCACAGATCCAGATCAGTGCTCTCAATAGTCCATGGCAGAAATGTTAGGACTTGTCATTCTGCAACATTTAGCGCATGCAGCACATACTGGAAGACAGTGCTTTCAAAGCATTTGGGGGGTTGTTTTGGTGAGGAGGAGGAAGAAGAGTTGGCTTTTCTAACCCGGTTTTCACAGCCATTTCAGGGGACTCAAAGCAGCTGATGGAGCTTTCTATTCTTCTTTCCACAACAGACACGCTGTGAGGTAGGTGGGGCTGTGGGAGCTCAGAAGAGAGCTGTGACAAGCCCAAGGTCACCCAGCTGGCTTTGTGGGGGAATGCAGAATCAAACCCAGTACTCCCAGATAAGAGTCTGGCTCCCTAACCACTAGACCAAACCTTTCTCTCTTATTCTCAAGGGATACAAACCCTGCAGGAAAACCTTACAAGGCCGTAGTTAAACCCCTGGGGCACATTTCATAAGCCCCAGTAAGACTTCTCCTATAGTCAGAATGGAGTGTTGTTTATTTAAGACCAGCTTTGCTCAATCTCTGAATAATACATATCCAAACAAAGCATAAAACACCCTCACATTCCCTGTGGATCAATGAACTTTGGAAATAACTCTTATAGCCATCTCAGTTCCATCTTATAAAATAAAGCCCTTCCAGCTTTATGATTTCTAGCACCTTTTCCCACCATGGGTAATGTCAGATGCAAAATATGGTTAGGGCATCCTAATAGTTCTATTTCATTTGATGTAAGATCTCTAACTATGAAATAAAAGTGAAATATTTCAAGAGGATTGTGGATAAATATCTTTTTTTCCCCTCCAGTGGACTAAACGGTGATACTCGGGGTGAGGAGTGGAGATTAAATCCTGTTGCTTCAAGCCATCATTGGAAGCTTTTTATTGTAATGTATGTTTATAATCCAAGTATTCAAGAAAGTAAGAAAATTACCTAGGATATGGTGAACTGGGATTTTTGAATATAACCTGTTGGGCTAATGTTTGTGCTCTTTGTCTCTTCAGAACTAAGTGCAACTCCTTGAAGGAATCATTTTTTGAATAATAAGTAGATTACTTATTCCACTATGTGTGGATATTGTGGAATATTCAGGATGCAGCACTAGTTTATTTGTTTGAATTAAACCAAACCAGGGGGCGTTTGGGTCTGAATGGGTCAAACCACCCAGTCTGATATTGAGTTCGTCCACAAATGTCCTTAAAAGGGGCTTTTTTTTCTGAGAATTTTAAATTATTTTCTAAATGACCAGATTCAAACCTGCTTGAGGTCTGAACTTAAACTAAGTCAGGCCTGTTCAACCCAGTTTGATTCAAACCAAACCACAATGTTTGAGTTCATGCACATCTCTACCTTCAAAGAAGATGCATGATACATGTGCATGATACAGTGATAGCCTTGTAGAAAACCTGTACTAGTTGGCTACCCAAAACTATATGGAAGTTTGATGTACATTTACCAGCTTTGTCCAGGAAAAAAGAAGAAGAAAAGATCACCCCCCCCCTTCCCTCTCCTTCAGTCCTTTTCCTGTGAAGTGGCATCTCGTGAAACAGAACCAGAAAATTGATTTTAGTGCCAAGTATTATTTGGAGCTTTGCCTGTGTTTTGTCTCTTCAGTGGATCAAAAAGTGGTTCAGAGATATTAAAATAAAGACTCTAATCAGACTCTCACCACTCTCCCACCATCTCACCATGGCATGTAACTGGAGCTAGGCAATGCTGGCTCAACCATGAAGCCTCATGATACAGATGTGGTGGAACAACGAGGAGGAGGAAGAGGAGAAGGAGATGAGTTGGCTTTTAGACTCTGCTTTTTTCATCCTTTTAAGGGGATTCAATGCAGCTGACAACCCTTCTGTTCTTCTCTCCACAACAGACAAGTTGTGAGAGCTCAGAAAGAGAGCTGTTACTAGCCCAAGGTCACCCAGAAGAATTGAACCAGGAGACTAGCAGATGAGAGTTGAAGACTCCAATGACAAGAACTGTATATGACCCGTCAACCTGATTTGTGTCTGCTAAGTCAGCCTCCTACTTTAAGGGGGGAGTGGTGGATGTGACACCATTGCCAATTAGTATCAACCTGAGGAGGACAGATAGGCTTAGCCCAGCACCTCTTAAGCTAACCATAGGCCACCTATCATACTATGAGAAGCCCTTCAAGACTCACAGTGCTCATTCAGCTAAGGCAGCCCAGGCTGTGAGCTATGAATGCCTCAGCCCTGCACTCTCATCTCACCCTGCACTCTCTGTGCCCCATCCACCATCCTGAGAAGAACCTTGGGACATGTGTAACTTGCTAGCTTGGAAACCCTAGGTGCCACTCAGGTTCTCCTCATCCCCACTCCAACCAAGGGAATCAGGCACCACTAGCTGCCACCAGGCACCTGACCTGCTAGATCTGGCCCCGTTGCAGTACCGAAGTAAGCTTCATCAGATAACCTGGGTGGTGTTTGTAAGTAGAATTGAAGAGTTCACCATGCTGATTTATTTATTTATTTATTTATGAGTTTTCAGTATTTATTGATGCAGTTTCTATATCACCCTTCGCTGCAGTTCGAAAATGGAGAAAACAGCAAAGTCAACAAAATCCACCAAGGAATGTGAGATCTTCCTCTGGAAAGGTGCTTCCTTTCCACCATTGTGTATTTGAACTCTCAGTCTGTAGGCCTCAAAGAGCTCATCCTGCTTGGTGCAAACACCTGGCAACATTCACTTGGCAAGGGATGAATGATGCTGCCTGAAGCTCCTGCAGATTTTCCACAGCATGTCAGTAGGTGTGGATGGAGTTTAAGGAAAAAGCAAAACATGGTTGCCCTCTAGCCAATCCTCACCATATCATGAAAATATGAAGTATTCAGTTTTATTTTTCAAGAATAGAATCCCGGATAATTTGCTTGGTTACGTGTTGCACTCCTAAACATGCCGTGTCCTAGACTGCTAACTTTCTGTCCTTCCCTCCCCCCGTTTTTCTTCCGAAACATAACTCCTATCTGAGCACATGTCCACAATCCATTTTACTTGTCCCTGCAAACCAAGCAAGATCAGCTGCCAGCTATTGGTTCTCTGATTGGCCAGTTCTGTGTGACCTCAACTAAGCTGTCAACACCCCACGGAATGGCAGCAGGATTCTGACCCCCTGGCCCAGAGTTATTCAATCACAGGATTAGAAACAGCTAGCATGGTCTTTGATCTGCAGTTGTTGAACAGATGTCTGAGCCCACACAGAGTTAGTTCTAGGCTTGGAGCCATGGCAGGACATAGGTTAAAGAGACCCAAGCAGAGTCAAACTGTGAGTGCTCTGTTTTTAGAAATATCTACAAATATTAGTGTTCTTAGAACCTCAGAAGAATTTCTAGAAAATAAATGCTGACTCTCAACTGTGTGATGCAAATGAGCTTGAAAAAAATAACATTCATCACTTTTGTGGAGTTCCTTCCTTCCTACTTTTTATTTCACTATAATATCTGACTTGCAGTATGGTACATGTATAACTCAGATTTCACCTCTTAGGCCCACTTCCCACTGGCATTTTAAAATGGTTTAGAAATGGTTTGGATTCTCTGTGTCCCCATTACCAATCCATTTCAGGGGTATTCTGAGGATTATTTGGCTAAAAAATGAAATAAATAAACAGCTGTTTTTTCAGGGTCCCCCCCCTCCATTTTTTCTTTTAAAATGCTTCTTTCTTATTGCTGTGGGAATGCTACAGCAGTATTGGGGCAAATACATCATGAAACGGGTGGGCTTTCACCCTGCAGAGGGACCATCCCCTTGCCAGATTTGCTAAAGTGCCAGATCCATATTCAGCAGAGAAGTAACAATTCAGCCTGGTAAGATGTAGCAATTCACCCACTCCACACTTCACCCTGATAAGATAAAGTTTCATTTTACACTTCCCCTTGCTTTCTCATTGCCAGGAAGCACACACTGGAGGTGCCTCTTTTGCCTTGCCCTGGGAAGGAGAGAAGCACCTCTCTCCCCCCCCCCCCATGCCCACTGGTGACTGAGCACACGTGTGTGCAGCCAGCTAGGTGAGTGGGCACACAGCTCACTCTCTGCTGCTGCTTTTTCACTTCTCTGCATTTGTGGAGAAGCAAAAAAGCACCAGTCCTGAGTTTACGTGTGTCTGTGTGTGTATACCAGCCAGTGCTACTGGCCATGGGGAGGGGAGGGGAGCAAAGGGGAGGAAGGGGTATGTGTGCGTGTGTATGCACAGGACTGGCAGGACGTCTTTTGCAAAAGCAGGAGGGGAGAGGAGAGGAGAGGAGGGGGAGAAGGGGGAGCTGCAGTTCCCCACCCTCCACCACGTAATTGCAGGATCCAATCAGCAGGCAGGAGGTAGGGCCCTGGGTGGCAAGGGGGGGGGAGAAAATATTCCCTTTCATTAATGTGATTCTGAACCATTTTGGGTGGGGACAGCAGAAGGGTTGATAGCAATTTAAAGCAATTTAAAGCCACTGAAGTGGGGACTGCCAGAATCCGTGTTTGAATTGCTTTTTTTTGTTTCGTTTTTAAACTGTCATAAGAGGCACGTGTGGGAACTTGGCTTTATTGAGAAGCTACAGAATGGGCTTAGAACAGGCATTTGAACCTGTTCAATGGGGTGCAGAAAGACCCAGGACTACTAGGTGAAGCATCTAGCAATCCCAGACTCGCCTTGGCTATTAAGGAGTAAGTGAATGTCTTGGAAACTGCAAGAGAATGCATCTGTTTCTTACCAGCATAGACACCACCATTTCTTTGGCTTCCATGAGTCGGGTGGTGTTGCAGTCAGGACCATAAGAGGAGCTCTGCTAATCTAAGGCACAGCCCATCTTGTCCAGCATCCTGTCTCACACAGAGGCCCACCAATTATATCTGGGCATTATCAAGCAGAGGACAAAGGTAGAAACTGTCACCTGCTCTCAAATGCCTGCAAATGGCCTTGCTTGACTCTCCATGTTGCTGTAAAGCCACTTGATTTATCCAGACCCTACTGGGTGGAAGCTTTCTCCAAACTGACCATTGCTGAGGCTCAGGGAGTTCTGTTCTTCTGTGCAAGAAGGTGGTCCTGGGTTCAACACTTAGTATCTACCTGGAAGGCAGCAAAGGTGAACCACTTATGCACCTTTGCCATTATGGACAGCTTGCCTACGTGTCAAATACATTATAGATTTGAACTGGTTTCAGGATGAACAGCAAGGCATCAATGCACTTCAATTGCTGGAAGAGGTGGTTCTTTGATGTTTCTTCAAGGAACTCTGGAAATGGATCACCAGAGAGTAATATATATGGGGAAAGGAACATTTCAGAGTCACCAATCTTGATTTATTAGTGTACAGACATTTAAACACATCATTTTATCTTCTCCGATTCAGCATGGCCTATGCTGGATGGGGTGTTTGTTTTGTTTTGGAATCTGTGGATGTCCCAGCAGTGGAATAGAGGAAGAAGATACATTGATTGCAAAAAGTAATGCATTTTCTCCATTCTCTTTGTAACTTATAGCTGGCACTAGCTATAACTCAAGCCAAGCATCTCAGCAGCATAATCTTTATTATATTCCCCAAGGAAAATTGTTGGTGTTTCATTTTATTTATTTATAAATATATATATATATATTTGTGCAAATGCTCTGGGGTGGGGGAGAGCAAAACTTATGAGACAGATATCAATAGTAACTCAGCCTGGAAAGCATCATGCCTCCTGCAATATCGGTGATAGAGGTGGGATGGGATGGGAAGTTTGGACGACACAGGACAAGCCAAGTGTGTTTTTGTCTTTTATGTTGGATTTGCAGCAATCCCTGTTTGGGGTTAGTTCTAATAGTGCTAATTAGGGGAATTGCATAAAACCAGATGGGCTATACCAAGCCCTCAGATTAAGGTGCCATACACACAGCCTGGCTCTAGATGCCGCCGGCTGAATATTATGGTAACAAGCAATAGTTTGGACAAAAGCCCTCAGTGGAATAATTGCTTGCTGAATAGGCAGTACAGAGCTGCCACGGTCTGTGTGCCATATAGTGATGTGCACATCTGGGTGTTTTAACAGTGCAGAATATCTGGAAGTGTGTGATCATCAGCACTGTGCAAATGCAGCTATCTTTTTCACACACACACACACATACATGCACAGTGGTCACAGCAAAGATGGTGACTCCATCCAGAAGATAAGTTATACACTATTTCAGGAAAGCCTGCAGTTGGAACCAGGTTTTCCTGGAAAAGGTTATAGCAAAGTTTCAGAAGAATATAGCAGGTACAGATGTACAAAAAAAAAATCATGTTCACTTTGCATCTCTTTGAATATGGTAGGATTCAAATCTGCTGAGATTGCTCTTTGATTGCTTTTTGAATCTGCTTTGAATCCCTGCTACCAGCTGTGTGTCTGAATCTGTTCTGAATCTGCTTTGAATCCACTCTAAATCCACTGCAGATGTGACTGGGCACCTGCTTTACCACTCTGTGAATATAATGAAGCATTAAATACATGCACAAAAGTATTTGCTTTGCATTCAAATGTCAGTCTTTGAATATAGCCAATACTCAATTTGAATGCGAATATTTGAATTCTGACAAATTCATACGAATTGTGAACCTGATGAATAATTTCTTTACATCCTTAATAGAGGGGTTATGCCTGGTAATCGCACCATAGCCCTACTATAATAGCATTATGCATCCCCCATCTGGACAGGGCCACAGTGATAGGTTTTTATGGCGAAATCATTGTCACTGTGTCACACAAGACCCTACACCACTTGTGTTTGGTGTTGGCATTTTATGCAAAATTTTCAAGATACATTTTTGCAACATTTGCACTACGTTGCGCGTTTTTGTAGAGCTGAATGAGCCTGGCTTCTTGATAAAGCCCAGGGAACAATCTTTGGCGGGATGCTGAGCTTAGTGCTTATTTAATGCATTTTTATGCATGGTTTCAGGCTTGATCCACCTTGGCAGAGAGGAGCTTTGTGACCTGTTTACCTAAAACACTGTGGATGTTGCATGCACTTTCTGCACATCTTTTCGGTTGCTGTCAGAACATGGTATCAAGTTAGAACAATTTCCATGGAAAATATAGGCCAGTATAAACAGAGTTTATAGTTTAGCAATTGGAAATTCCTAACCAGTGGCAGCTTGTGGTTTGAAGTGTGAGTGTTCATGGGCTGGGCAATTGTGGACAGGTCTGCATGGGTGCATCAAGGAAAACTGCCCCCTCCTGCAGCCAGCAATTACCTGGCCCGCACCTGCAATTCCGCACCCTTAAAACTGTGAGCCACCATTGTTTGTAGCAGATTTTGGGAGAGGAGGGATGGTGGAAGGAGAAAAATCTGAATTGAATCAAGAAGTAAAGGTTGTCATTTTGTTGATGTCATGTGGACGCAGTGCCAAAATCTAACCAAACCCAGGTCTCTAAACCAGGAAATAGTAGAGACCTTTTTGCACTAGAGCTGAATGGCTGTAGTGAACAAAGGCTAGGCCACGTGAGGATACATTCCCCATTCACACCTAGGTAAGTAAGGAAAGCGCAGGGACGTGTTCCTTCCTGCCTGGGTGTGAAAGGGGAATCCTTACTAATGGTCCAACATTCAGTTGTGGATGTGTGGCAAGAAGGCTGACTACACCTTTACGTTTTTAGCATTCGCTTTGGTGTTGTGAATGCTTATCACAAATTTTTATGATGGTGACTTTGTGAATTTTATTTTTTCTTTTCTTTTTATTTTTGCTAAGGTTTAGTTGTTGCTTCAAATTGTTCATTGCCATCATGATTTCTCTTCAGTTTTTGGGAACCTTGTTACAATAGCAAGATTCTGCTTTTTAAAAGGCATTCTGTTTGCTTTTAAAAGGTTTTTTTTTTTGCCTCGCCTTTTTCTTTTCTCTCTCTGATCTGCTCACCTTGGGCCTTTCCTCACGTGCCACTGGAAAACGGATCTCAAAGATCTGTTTTCAGGCAGAACATATTATAAAAGAATCTGATCTGTAGAGGAGGCCCCATGCTCTGCATCTCTGACAGGTGGGCGAGTCTGGTGGCCGGCTTCCCTGCCTTCCCCCTGGCAAGAGAAACGGCAATTGGCCGTTCTCTGGCCAGGGCAAGGCAAGTCCTACTCCCACCCCCACCCCACTGAGAGTCCCACGCTCACATCCTCTGCCTTACCTCGTCATCGCCGGCCTGATCCTGGGGCTGGCAGGGCCGGCGCCGATCGCGCATGCGTGCGCCATGGACTACAGTTCCCAGCAGCCCTAAGCTAACTGGGTTCCTTGTGAGGATGCCAT
Source organism: Aspidoscelis tigris stejnegeri (assembly GCA_023333525.1). NCBI lineage: Eukaryota > Metazoa > Chordata > Lepidosauria > Squamata > Teiidae > Aspidoscelis > Aspidoscelis tigris. The sequence goes on from JALMGA010000005.1 coordinate 22,121,268, forward strand.
GTCCAAATCCTTCCCGCATCTGGCTCTAAATCCATTTTTAGAGCCTGTGCGGAAAGGCCCCTTGATGAGATTAACAGGATGAGTAATCAGCTGGGGTTCTTTTGCTGAGAAACTTACAAGTCTGGCTTTTTTGGAGGCAGAGGGACAGGATAGAGTGCTTTTAAAATCATTTTTATTTTTGTCATTTGAAGATTTTTATTTTGGGGGAAAACTGCATCGAGGTGCCCATGAAGTCCAAGAGTAAGCCATGACTTGGTGGTTCCCAAGTGCTTACAAAAAGGGGGGGGGGATTATTATTGAGAAAACAGAGAGGTTTCTCTTGGGGGTGATAGACTGGCTCCTGAGCTTGAAGTCTTCCTAGCACTACATTCTGTGTAAAGGATGTGCACAAAAGTATTAAGCTAAGGTAATGGAGGGTGGACATGGTGTGTGAGGGCAGGGTGGTAAGGTGACTAGTGAAGGTATAGTTGAAAATAGCTGGGAATGGGAGGAGGGCCACAAGCAATCTGGAGCTCTAACCACCTTAAACTTTTGAAAGAAAGTACTTTTGTGCACATGCCTACTCTGCATACTTTTGGTTTGAGGTTGCATAGGAGGTGAGAGGTCAGCATGCTATCTTTGGCCCTTTCTGCACTTACTTGTTAATCTGGATCAAGGAGCTACTAAGAGCACATCATCCACATGGGAACAAAGTAGATCTGGATCAGAATTGTGCTAAGGGCTCACTAATCCAGATTAGTGGTACACCAGATAAATGTGGTCTACATCCATGCTAGTACTCCTTAACACACATTTGCTGTTCTAAAGCCCACTCAATTCCTGTGGTTGATCTGGATTTCACTAATCCAGATCAACAGAGGAAAATGCAGAAAGGCCCTTTGCCAGGAGCCCATTGAATTCATACTACGCTCCTGGGGAAGAAGAAACAGAGAAAATTCTCTCCATTTGCTGTACACAGAGTTTGGAATCGTTCCTTCTTTGGGGGTACCACCTCCATGGCCCTTCACTTGTGTTCACACTCCTGCAGAAGCCAACAACAGATCTAGAGAAAACCCGACAGGAGCAGAGATGCATTGTATGGTTTAATTAATTTACTTGTTTGGAGTGGAAGAAGGAACGTTTCTGCAAAAATGAAGGGATAGCAAAGGAGGGGGTTTTGAGGGGGCAGGTTGGGATGCAGAGATCCAAGTATTTTCCCTTAATTCTTGAACTTATGAGGAGCAGTGTGAGGTCCGACTCCCCTTTCAAGAAAAACTCAGGTCATTTGCTAGTTAGTTCTGAGTAGAAATTTGAAGATCTTGATCATCTTTTCAAGAAGCGTCAGAAAACCATGTATTCAGTGCTCCCTATAATATCTGAAAAACAAAATAAGGAAGGGTTCTTAATACATCATCTCCGCTTCAGAAACAAGAACGGATTGCCCAGAATGCCAACTACCATGGAGAAATTCAGAAGACAAGACTTTGAGAAGAATCTAGTACAGAAATAAACATCGTCATCACGTCATGTATTCGGGAGACTTTTCAGCAAGCAACCTCTAGGGGGAGCGAGAGAATAAAAGATCAACCCATGCCAAGGTTTCTTGTCTTGCAAAGTGGCAACAGACTGTTTCTCAATCAAAGTAAATTTCTGGGCTATGAAGTCCTTTGAGAGGATGATGTTTGGCTGGATAACATCAAATCATGCTTCAGGGCTTTGTAGAGATTCACAAAGGATTCAGCCCAGATATTTTTCTGCTGTCCTTGGGACTGAGCTGCTCTGTATGCTGTGTAGACCATGGTCAACACTGTCCTTTCGTAATCTTCTTTCTTTAAGGTCCCAGGGTTTTCCATCAGCCGGGCATTTAACCTATGAATGTCCGTAACGCTTTTGGGAATAACATCATTGCAGAGAGTGTCAAATGTTACTGCTTTCCTCATTGAAGCCAGTTCCTCATCTTTCACAGTAATCTTCAGGTCACTGTTGATTTCCAACTCACCTAGAAGAAACTGGGAGAAAGAGAAAGACACACAGAGAGATTTATGCTGACTCATCAATAAGTAGTTGAGGCAGCAACTCTTTGAGCAGGCCTAGCCAAACTATTATGGGCCTTTCCCCACTTGAGTTAATCGGAAGGTCTCTGGATGCTTCTGCACAGAGCATCCACAATGTGCAGAGCCACTTCCATTCTGGAGCAGTCCAGGTTTGTGGGACCATCCTTGGGCTGGAGAGCTGCGGAGCACTAAAAGGTTCTCAACAGCTATACAGTCCGACCTCCATATCAGCGGGGGATATCTTCCACGTCCTACTGCAGTTAATGAAAAACTGTGGATAATTCAAACACAGGGAAATACACGCTTCCAGCAAGATTTCACAGGAATGATGGGAAATCAAGCATCATTTACTGCAAATTCCTGTCTGTCCCAGGCCTCCAAGAAGCTTCAGATAGCCAGTTTGGTCTAGTGGTTAGGGAGCTGGACTCTTATTTGGGAACACCGGGTTCGATTCCGCCCCCCCCCCCATGAAGCCAGCTGGGTGACCTTGGGCTAGTTACAGCACTCTTCTGAGCTCTCACAGCCCCAATTACCTCACAGGGTGTTCTGTTGTGGGGACAAAAGCTTTGTCAGCCATGTTGAGTCCCCTTAAATGGGTGAGAAAAGAGGGGTAGAAAAGCCAACTCTTCTTCTTCTTCTTCTTCTTCTTCTTCTTCTTCTTCTTCTTCTTCTTCTTCTTCTTCTTCTTCTTCTTCTTCTTCTTCTTCTTCTTCTTCTAATGGCACTGGTGGAAGGGAGGGGAGTCTGATAGACCACTGCAGTTACCAGATCAGTGGATACAGAGGTCTGACTGTACTAACAGCATCTATAATGCTGCTAGCTCACTTTGGTACACACCCTTCACAATGCAAAGGGTTGTGGGGTGGGCTGGGGAGCTTCAGTCATGCAGCATATAGCCCAGTCATCACAGTAATGGCCAGCATGCATGGGATACCTTGGGACACCAGCATTCACATTTTAGGTTAATCCCAGGGAATCTTGAGATAGGATGGGCTTTCAAAATGTGAAAGTCTAGCTCCATCTCTGATCTTCACCTCCCTGAGACACAGTGCCAGGGAAGTGAAATGAAAATTCTCCAGATATTCCTGAACCACCTAATAAGCTTTAGAAGTGTAATATGAATCCTTTTATTCTCTCTAAGGTAACATATGCACAAAAATGGGAAGAAGATGGAATTCCTTCTGCGGAGAGCTGGCTAATTTGACTAATTTATAGAATAGGACAATAGATAAGTGCATAAAAGACTGGAGACCCTTTAGTGATTATCTACAAAAAGCAGAAATAACAACTGCTGGATATGATTGACTTTATATTCAAATGGACTGTTGAAAGAAGGAAAAGCTACTGATGAAGGAGATACTAGAAGAAGACTCATAAGAACAGAGGAAGTGATTTATAGTTTTACAACCGAATGATGTAATATAAATGTATGTGAGATTTCATATTGAGGGTGGGGAGCTTTAAGGTTGTGTTATAAAATAATAAACAAAATAAAAAGATATTCCAGAACTACAAATCCCATTATTCTTTGTCATTTGTTACTCTGGTTGAGACTTAAGAAGCAGCTAGATATTTAATTTAATTTTGAAGGTGTGGAAAGCCCCCCCCCTTCTCTCTATCTTTTGTACTCTTCTCTTTACCCAATGATCCAAGGGTGGGTCACAGCATATATTAAAAACACAAAACCCTAAAACATATACTAGATATAACCCAGCCACCCACTCTCCCTCCCGCCCTGGCATGACTACATTCAGAGGATGCTAGGTATGTGCACAAATGATTTTGCATTCGAAAATTCAGTCGAATATTCAAATTTCCAAACCTTTGCAAAGAAACAAATGTCTGGACATTTGAACAAAATAAACAATACTCCCAGCATGCAAATACAAAAATTTGATTGATTTTTTACACTTTTGCAGCATTTTACTGATGAAAATAGGCTTTCTCAATAGAAAAAAATGCAAAAAATATTTTGCCATGAATGAGAATGTTCAAATGAACAAACTGATGACAAACTGGATTTTCAGGAATTTGATCCAATTGCAAAACAAACATTATTTTTTTCATTTGTGCACATCACTAGAGGGAACTATGCATTGAAGGCCTGGTTGAAGTGGTGTGTTTTAACCAGGCGTTGGAAACCATATAAAGCTGGCACCTGTCACACCTCTACTGGGTGGCTATTCTAGAGCTCAGGAAGGAGGTTTCTCACCACAACCCCTTGCACCTCTGAGGGCAGTGAAATGACAAGAAGGCCTTCATTTGATGCTTTCTGTCACATCCCTGCAGTGAACTCCTTCTTTTTGTCTGAAGCATAAGATGAGCCCTGCTGGATCAGGCCACAGCCCATCTAGTCCAGCATCTTGACCTACACAGTGACCCACCAGTTGCTCATGGGCATCTCAAGCAGAACACAAAGGCAAACCCTCACCTGGTCTCAAATCCTAGGAAATGGTCTTAGAAGTATCCTGCCTGTCTTCCAAGCCTGGAACATGTACTTAGGCATCCATTCTAGTAGCCATCGATACACCTGTTGTCCATGAATTTGTCTAACCCTTTCCTAAAGCCAACTAGGTTGGTTGCTGTTACACCTCTTCTGGCAGCAAATTCCATAGACTAATGACCCTCTGGGAGAAGAAATACTTCCCCTTGTCTGATTTGACTCTTCTACCCATCAACTTCATAAGTACTCCATGGTTCTAGTATTGTATTTTTTCCCTCTCCACCTTTTCTATACCATGCATGATTTTTATACTTCAGTCAGGTGTATAACATGATCCAGATGGTCACCAATTTCATTTCAGCTCTTTGATGCATACTGAACCTCAAACAGAAGGTCCACGTCGTCCTGAGTCTTCTGGAGCACTGGATTGAGCAGAGCTGCTGTAGATCTCTTCACTCGTTGGGCAGACGGGAAAAGCAGTGCTGGAGAAAGAAGTAGGTAAGGATTGGATTGTGTAGGTTAACTGTGCAATGTACCGATTTCTACCCACTGCATGTCATGGAAGAGTGTGGCAATTCCTGATTTATCCAGCTGCAGAATGAATATATTTATACAGTTGGGCTTCTGTATCTTCTGGGCCAGTAACCACAGTTTCACTTATATGCAGTCAACCAGACAGTCCCCACCCCCACCCCCGGGCCAGTGCCATTAGGCCTTCTGGATCCTTCCTAGAAGCCTGGGGCAGTCAGAAATAGCACAAAAACACACACAATTTCCCATGATTCCCGGAAAATTTTGTGCAATTTCCCAGGATCTTGGAAAATAAAGTGCAATCTCACAGTGCTTCAAATATCCACTGTTTTCTGTAACTGTGGTAGACCTGGTACCTATCCCTCATAGATATAGGTGCCCAAAAATCTTTCTCTCTGTGTGTGTATAAATGCACAGTGGGATAAGACTCTTATAGAAACTGTTCCCAAGGGAACGAAAGAGTAGAAAAATAATTTAATTGGGGACAAAAGCAAGATTAATAGATGTTCTTTTATTTTCTTGTTTTAATGATCAGAAAAGAAATGCAATAAACAGGCAATCCTGTCCAGAATAGCCTGACTCACTGAACTGGATCACGGGTAGGTGTGCCTGGTGTGGCACTGACCTGGACTAATTCACTCCTGAAGTCTTTTTGCACTTGGGCTGGTAGTGAATGATTAGGGAACTTCTGGAGAAGGGCATCTGCACTTAGAGGAGACTGCTACAGCCTCCGAGTGCCCCCTGCCTTCCCAGAAGTTCACTAATCATGTATTATCTGTGGAGCATGTAATCGTGCTCCACATCCTCCTCAGCCTTCCCCAATCACTTACCTGTTGCGTCCAGCTGGGGAGCATCAATGCCTCTGCTGGACAAAGAGGTCAACTTGGCTGCCACACAAGCATGCTGCCAGTCCTGCTGCCTTCCTGTCATGACTGCAACTGTGCAGAGTGTCAGCATCATCATAGTGGTGGCACTGACACATGCACAATTGTGCAGGGCGCCACAGCCAAAATGGCATCCCCTGAAGAGGACTGGCTCCACAATTGAATCAAGGTAAGTATTCAATTTCCTGTGTGTATGGGGGGGGAAGGGAGACGGCTAACAAGTGCGAGCAGTAGTCAACATTGCTTCATCATGCTCCTTTCCTGTCCAGCGGAGGGGAAAGGAAGAGTGAGACTACCCCATGGCTGTGAAACTTGCATGAGCTTTGCAGTCACACTCCTTCCATTTTCTGGAGCAGGGCCCTGGTCCTTCTGGTGGCACTGATTAAATGCCACTGCCTGAGATCTAGATTAAGGAATACTGTTAATCCAGACAGATCTATCTGATGCTGATGTCCCTTGATCCTGATTAAGAGGTCTAGGCAGAAAGGGCTGAAGTTTCATAACTGTGTTTGAAAAAGCCCAAAGTCCTTCATTCCTTTCAAATTTTATCATGAGGAAATGTTTCAAAAATGTGTGAGGGTTTTTGTTTTTTTGCTTCCAAACTTGGCACAAAGTGCAAAGACATTTTTGTTTGCATCCTTAGCACTGTCTGCAATTAATTAAAGAAACTGGTGGGTCCTGAATCTTACAAGTTTACTGATTACAGAAACTGGTGGGAGAGGAAGAAATAGGGACAAAGGTGCAAGCAGCACTTGGCTTGGCTATTAATAAATCCTGCAAAATTATTGGCCTCTTCCCGCACCAACTCAGTCCTGCAAGGCACAAGGCTTGTTCAGTAACTTTAGTATCAAAGAATTAGGGATGTGCACGAATATTCAAAAATTCAAAAATCCAACTTGAATCCGTACAATGTTGACATTTGAATTCGAATTGGGTTCAATAACATTTGAATTCAAATTGGTTTTAATAACATTCAAATTTAGAAATTCAAACAGATTTCAGATTTTCTGAAACATTTGTTCAAATGATTTGAATGTACAGATACATATGTACATTTGTATCTGTACAAATATTATACGTACTTGCACTTATAATACAGGATGAAAACGGGATGTGTATGGGATAAAACAGGATGCATACAAAATGTACACAGATATGTATAACAGATATGAATGTTGTCAATAATCATACCTTTGAATACGAATCTAATATTCAAACAAATAAATTCGAATGTTAGGATTCAAATCTGATTTTTTGACATTTGGATTTTAAACATTCAAATCGAATGGAATGTTTTGACATTTGACTCAACTCAAATTCTAATGAAAAAAAAACCCCATTCGTGCACACCCTTACAAAGAATAACAGGGCAGTTTTTATGTGATTTGGCATCTTTGTCTTTTTCTTTCCCCAGAAGAGTTCATGTAAAACTATTATTTCATCTAATACACTGATTTATTTTACTGATGCATCAGACCCATATCATGCACCATAATAACCAGTGCCTGGAGAAAGGAAAAGACTGACCCATTAAATCCAGCTGGTTCCAAAGCAGTCTATAGTCCTAGGTAAATAAGTGGCATCGCTGTCAAATCATTAGGAACAATGATGGGCAGAAAGTGCCATCAGATAGGAATGGAAATAGCCTTATGCCTGTCTAAAAAAGCAGTTAGTTTTGGTGTGTGTGTTTTCATTCAGTAAGATGTCTTGAATTGGCCCATTTTGTCTGCCTAACGCTGAGTAGGGGTGTGCACAAATGGGGTATTTTTGCATTCAATTTGTATCGAATGTAAGAAAATTTGTAATTTGTTTGAATAGATCCCCTTCATATATGGTAGGATTCTATTCGATAAAAATGTATGAATTTGTACAATTATCTGATACAAACACATACATATTGATATGTATCCCGTAACATATCCGCTCTGAAAGCAAATCCACCCTGAAGCCACTTTGAATCAATTCTCAAACCATGTCAAATCACTACCATGGATCTGTGGTTGTGCCTGGGAATGTCTGCCTATCTAGAAATTGTTAATGAAAGGAGTGAAGCATTAAAATTTAAAAAAAATTACACATACATGCATATATTACAAATATTTCAATCATAACAAATAAACTTATATTTGAATCAATACAGTAAGACACCCCACCTACCCGCTCCCATGGGAAGGACTGAACTTTTTAATATTTTCAAACATTATGTCAAATGATGAATAAGGTCCATTGTTTCCTTTGAAGCCTATCTCCCTCTTGTATTCAAGCTGTAGAGTAGCTTTTGACCCCAGTTCTCTTGCCGGCTAATATTAGTGCTCATGCCCATATAAATCATTCTGCTTTCCCTTAAAAAGACCAAATAAAAGAAAAAAATCATTCATATATTTCTACCTATTTTCAATATTTCACAACTCATGATCTTTCAATCCCTTTGCTATAAGTAGCTGTGCAGCTCTAATTGCCTTTGAGTAATACATAATTATTTTGCCCAGTCAATATGTCTCACAATTATATTATTACTTTCATTTTCCACTTGTTTCCAAAGTGACTTAACTTTTGGGCATTCCCACCAAAGATGAACATAAATCCCCCTCTGTCTGCAACCATGCCAACGACTGGAAGACAAATTGTTTATTGTATGTGCCAGCTGTCCTTGTCTACAACACTACCTACTTACTAGTTTGATCTGGGGTTTTTTAACCTGCTAGTTTTTTATGTTTCATATATTCTCTATCCATTTGGGCCATTCTCTTTCATTTATGTTCAAATCCATTTATCCACTGGCTGAAAATTTGTTCTAAGTGATTGTGGCCACAGTTACACCTTTACTTTAATCCTTATTCAGCCCAAATTCCAGCCTGTTTGGTTACCTGTTTAAATGCCAAGCTTTTTTTTCTGGATTTTCCTCCCTCTATTCAGGTTTTCCTTCATTTGGACCAACACAGCATTAAAGTTTTCATCCCCTTCCAGGAGGCCTCTGTTCTGGCTCCCCTGCTGCCCAGAAAATGATACTATGCAAGCCTCTGCTCTGAGTCTTGTCCCTAACCCTCCCCACTTCTGTGACAGTCCTTCCTCTCCCCCATCATCATAATCTCCTTCCCCATCCCTCTTGCCTTGATTTCCTTTCCATCACCGCTGCTGTCACCATGATCTCCTTCCACCCACCCCAATCTCCCCACGTCCTTTCCCTCCCTCTTGCTCTGACTTTCTCTCCTCATCCCAATACCACTGCCACTGCCCCACCCCAATCTCCCTCCTCCCACCCTCACATGTCACCTCACCCCCTTTACCCTCCCAGAATGCCTCCCTGTCAAGCACAGGATTTTCCCCACCTCCTCACCTGGTGAGGATTACCAGCTACAGCAACAGGAAGGTGTAACCAAGCTGTTCCAGGCCATAAAAGGCTTGGATATGGCTGCCTTCCTGACATGGATTAAAATTGGAAGGTGTGACCATGGTCTGTATTGTTCTTTTATCAGAAACCTGTAAATTCTCTCTCTCATCCATGGACACGATTCCTTCACCTCTTTCTAACTCGAATTTTAGTTGGAAAAAGCTTGAGTATCATTGCTTAAGCAAGTAGACGAATGGAAGGAACAGCCTTGCATGTTCCTTAAATATCATAGTCGTCATGGAAATCCTTCGAAATCACTAGTCAAAATGAACCAGAAATAAATAACCAACCCAGATATATGGGGAGCTGATCATGTGTGAGGAATTTAGCACAGGTGGAAAATCCTGACTTTAATAGGACATTTTGGCTCAGTGGAATTCCTCCATCATGGAAATCAGGGTGTTGTCATTTTCCAGAGAAAGAAAAACTAAATCCTCAGCAAGCGATCTCCTAAGCAACGTGAGATGCAGCCAAACTCTAGGGCAAAGGGCACGTGACCTATGGCTCTTTTGTTCTTGCCAACATTTCTTGAAATTTTACTCCAGGAGGAGATGACTTTCCCCTCGTTATCTTGCCCTCCTAAGATCTCAATGTTCTTGTGCCCCTGGGAAAAGCAGCTGCTATAGAAATTTTGGTCTTAGTTCAGCATAGGTCTGCTGCCATTCCGGAAGGAAAGTCTGAGCCCTGTAAATGCAAAAGAGGAGCCAACTTTATACTGTAGTCCACTGTTGGGCATTTCTAAGAATACAGTACTTTCATCACTCCACCAGGCTCTACTTTTTTGGATTGGAATAACAGATAGGTTTGGCACTCTGCAGAGTTCCACAGGCTAACTGGGTGTGATCTGTTTGGATTCTTGGCTGGAGCAGGCAGAGCTGCAGAAAATATCATCTTCTGTTTAGGCTAGCAAGGGTGTGACCCAGTAGACAAGAAGCTTCTGTGTGTGTTTAGAGGAAACTGGAAGATTGAGACTATGTTGAAGTTAGCTGCCACTTCTTAGGCAATGGCTTCGCTGTAAGATCACTGCTGTTGAAGCATATGAGACAAGCTTTGATGATATGTATGGAGACAAATGGCCAAAATCATCCCAGGGAAAATGGGGGATAGATCCATCATCTACACTTTGGGATGCCAGATCCATTCCAAAATTACCCAGCACATCCCCAAGTACCAGGTAGGTGTAAATCACCTCTATACAAGAGGGGATTGCATTGCAGTTGCAAGAGCACCAACAGGCATGTGGCAAGTGGACGACATGGCTCACAGCTGCACCTGCGTTGCTCTGCCTCTGGCTCTGTTCACCTAGAAGAGGTGCAAACAGAGCCGTGCCATGCTTTACCAACCCATGGCTAGTATAGCTGTAGATCACATGTGCTGGACACTCCAGCACATGAGCTGCATCTACAGTAGGATAGAAGTGGCTCCACACAGTGTGTACACTCTATAGGAATGTAGGCAAAGAACTGGTATTTCCAGCAGTTGTTGTCAGGGTTCCCAGGGAAGAAGGCCACTCTGGTGTGAAAGTATAAACCACTAAGGTGGTCTCCAAGGAAATGCAAAATCTAGAAGGCAGGCCACTGGCTGGTTTTGGTGAGACCTCTGGGTAACAGTCTGGTACTCTAACCACAAGACCAAACTGGCACACAAAAGGGTCTCTTGGTGGTTTGTGGCTGATATATCCAGTGTCCATTCCTGAATACAGTAGGGGTCTGCGTGAATGCATTTTTGGCATTTGAGTTCAAGTCAATTTGAATATTTGAATATTCTATTCTATTTGAATTTTTAAAATATGGATTTTTGAAAATCCTATTCAAATCCGGATTATCCAAAACCGTATATTTAAAAATCCGACTGAAGCCGAAACTGAACATTCATATCCAATTTTCAAATTTGCATGCATCTCATCTTTGTCCCGTATGCATCCCGTTTTAATCCCATACTATAAGTGCAAATACATGCAATATTCATATGTGAGATTTGCAGATCTATTCATTTGAATATCCAAAATTCATTTGAATGTTCAAATTCAGATTTTCAAAAATCCGATTAAATTTGAATGTCGATATTCAATGGATTCGAATTGGATTTTTGAATTTTCAAATATCTGTGCACATCTCTAGAATACTGCACTCATGAAACCAATTAAAAAGAACCTATCTAATGATAAAACATTCACATTCAACAAGAATAACTGGTTTTACGTTATGCACACATCCAGTGTCTGTAATGCCCAGATGTGCTTGCTGTCACCTCCATGTATGTGTGGACACCTGTTTAAGCCTCTATGCATGCATACTGGATGGGAGCAATCATGGCAGAAGGTAAGTAAGCAGTCTAAAAAGCACTACTGATGGAAAACCCATGACCAGCCCTGGGTTTTCCAGCAATATTTCTTAGCACCTTTTCTTGGGGGTGGGGGGGATTGTCTCAGATAGGTGAGGCAACACCATCATAGCAACACCATAATGACACTACATTCCCCCTATCTAGACGCAGTCCTGTGGAAAATACACACTTCCTGTCCTTGAAATGGGAAAGGTGAACTTGTGGACGCATGTCCAGGTGCCACCATCTTGAGTCCAGATGTTGGTGCATGTCCAGGTGCGCCAGAGCTGTCACCAAGACAATGAAGATGCACCACACATGCGTGCTAGCATCCCAGGTCACTTGACACACCAGCCCACTTGCACAGCATGTCACCTGACCCGCCCAGCACCACAGAGATGTAGATGGGCTCACTGGACCTGGAACAGACCAGGAATGATGATGGTAAGTGCATGTGTGGAGTACTTAATCATGCTTCACACATAGTCGCCATGCAATGCTCCCCTGCATGGAAGGAGATATTTCTGATCTGGATATGGCTCCTTCAAGTGCAGATTCTCCGTCCTGGAGCGCATGGTAAGGCTTTTTAGTGGGCCAAGTGCAGAAAGGCTCCAAGTTTCCTTATTCTAATATTTATTCCCCAATAGGAATGTTGAGGTTGTTGCTCTTTTAGTGGTGTTCTGGATCCCACCTCCTCCCAGAATTTTGTTGCTTTCCCTAGAGATGCTAATTAAGGTAAATCCCTGAAACTTCTTCTTAAAACTGTGTCACTTGGCAACTCTAGTGAGGCTTGATAGATGAGCAGTGGTAAAAACCTCGATCAGATCTCTCATGTTATTTCATGCTGCATTTATTCATTATGGGACCTAAATGTTGATAATTAGCAGCTGCCTTTGGTCTATGGAAACAATCAATTCTTCTAAAATGTCAGTGATTGCATACTCCTCATTCCACAGAGAATGTCACTTGTTGATTGCTACAGACATCTGTCCTTAATCTACCCTGTCCTGGCTCTCCCAAGTCAAGAGTTATTTAATAATGCTGATTCCTTTCCTGCATCTTAGGGGGGAAAGTGTTCCGTAAAGAAGAAAGACCTCTAACAAACAAATTTCCTTCCACATTATCTAACCCATAACATGGCTGGTCATTTTCCTGATGTGTTCTCTCACTCTGAAGGTGGATTGAAGTGAACTGAAGCTTAGAGGTCTTAAGCTAGGTCTTAAGTTAAACGAAAAACAAACAAAAAGTATGCAGCAATCATTTTCTTTCAAAAAGATATGGGAGCTACATTTGTCTTATTGTTTTAGCAACAAATTTGCAGTGTCCACTTTTGGGTCCTGGAAATCAAAGAAAGATATGGAGCAGTGTGGGCATCAACTGTGGACCTCTAGATGTTGTTCATCTATAGCTTCTGTATTATACTGACTATGAATTGAAGAGATCTAGGCCCTTTCTGCAGATGAATGGGTCAACAACATCTGGATTGCATGGAGGCGTGGGCTGGATCAGTGGCATCAGATCTGATCTATGACTCCCTGCTGCTGCAAAGCAAATGTGAGCTTTGCAGTTGCCCTGTCACACAACCCTGAAGGCCATAAATACAAATTCTCGCATTGGGGCCTGAGTTAGGGATGTGCACAAATGGGTTTTTTTTTTGCATTCAATTCATGTTAAATCCAAGGTAAGAAAATTTGTATTTGTTTGAATAGATCCCCTTCAAAAGTGGTGGGACTCTATTCAATGTGAACAAATAAGTACGAATATCCGAAATATATACAATATAAATCTGATACGTATCCAGTAACATATCAGCTCTGAAAGTGTTAAATCTGCCCTGAATCCACTTTGAATCCACTTTGAATGGATCCAGAGTGTCTAATGCACTCTGGATCCATTGCAGATGTGACTGGCACAGCCACTTTCCCACCACCCCAGGTTCACAAATGTTCCAAAGCATTCATACAAATATGAATATCATAACATCTGATTTTTATCCGAGTGTCCTAATTCATCCGAATTCACACAAATATCGAATGTTATGAATATTTGTGCACATTCCTAGCTTGAGTGTGTAGCTGATTTTTGGTAGCACGCTCCTATCAGAAATCCTGATTAAGAGCCCCCTTAATCTGACCCGGCTCCATCTAGTCCAGAGCAGGAACAGTGGGAGGTGAAGCCTCCTTGATCCTCATTAATATGCAGATGGGAGGTCCAGAATCCAGCCCAAATGGACCCCTAATCCAAATCTCAGGTAAGTGTAAAGGGCCCTAGACTACACTGATTACAGATATAATTTCCCATCTCTGACTGTGGGCCACACTGGGCCCTTCCATATTTGGCCTTATTATAGAATATATCCTGAAATAGAAGACTGCTGTCCACATGCTAGTATGTTCCATGGTAGACCCCAGGGACCTGTGGACAACAGATCCCTAACCCAAAATATATTCCAGAATAAGGTCAAGTGTGTAAAGAGACACTGACTATGGATTGAGGAGATACAGCTTTTCTATCTCTGAGGTAGGTAAACCTGGATGGATTCCAAGGAAGATTGAAAGATTAAAGCAGCTATTCTGATCCTGGCTTCAAACCCCCACCAACATCTTGATCATATCACTTATGCAGAAAAGCTCGCAGACTGAAAGGATTGGCTTTGTACCATCCTATCAGAAGGATCAAATAATATCAATCTCCACCTCTAATTCTATGACTCATTCCAAAACATCCAAGTAGAGCAAAGCATTGGTTTTTTTCTACACAACAAAGGCATCTTGTAGTGTATGCCAATATTCCCTGGAAGACCTGTGGATTAAAAGCCACTGTTCTGAAGGGAGGTGCTCCCCTTCTTCATTACAGGCTATAAAACAATCAAAGCAAGCACAATTCCAGAGCCAAAAGAATGGTGGGGAGATGAAATGAACATTATTTTGAAAAAGCTTTTTTGGATATTAACCCAACTGACCTCAAATGACTGACTGAACCTTGAATTTAGCAAGCCATTTGTTTTACTAATTACCAGCAAATTGAATAACCAAATATTACCATATTCCAGGTCAAATTGTAAACAAATGAAGAAAGGCAGTTTGCTCCAGTTCACTGAGAATGTTAGACTCCCTACAGAGAAAATATCTATTTATTAACTATCTTCAATTCTTCAAGGAAGACCCAAGGACAAAGAAAGAGACTGTTGTTCATGGAGCTGATCCTCCTCCACGGTCAGACCCCCTAATCCCAGAAACCAAATGGCAAGAATGTTCTGACTAAGCAACAAAGTTTAATTGATCCATCATTGACTTTACTGCCACGCAGACACGTTTCAGACTAACAGAGGCAGCTTCTGCACAATTGTTTTGTACCATACCAGCTGCCCACAGGGAACATCATTTCTGCTTGGAAGACCAGCCCCTAAAAGGTCATGCTTCCCAGGGAATACCTGTCCACATGACACCAGCAGCTAGCCCATTCCCCATCACAATCACGGTGCCAAGGATTGGGCTAAGGAGAAGCCACTTTAGAACAGTCTTACAAGTGTTCCTAGGAGTGGACTACATTGGATAAATCCATCCAGCATGTCGACTTGTGCCAACTTGCTGGATCCCTGGAAACATTCCCAGAAATGGGCCCAGCAAAAATACCACCAGGCAGCAACTTCAGAAGCTGGGAAGTTTCATTCCTGGTCTCTGAAGCTAGGTCACATCGAGTTGTGGCAAAGCGGCTGTCCCCTGACACATACTAGCAGTCAGCACTCCAGTTTTGGCCTTGATCACTCAAAGTGGGTTAAGACTGGCCTCCATGCTGCACATTGTTGCACACAGCCTGGAAATTACCCTACAGTCCACTCATTACACCTGGATCAAAAAAGCATCAACTGAGCTCATGTCCAGTTCACCATCCCCTGTTTAATTCAATGGCTGTTGAAATCCCAAAAAAAACTTTACTGTCCCACTTTGATCTTGAAAAATTTCAGACAAAGATTGTTAGGTAGAAGATTGAAGTCCAGAACCTCCAAGGGTGCATTCTCAGATATACTACCTGTTCCACATACAGGGCCAGCTAGACAGAACAAACTCAGGAGCCTCAATGTGGGAAACATTTTGGGACAAGAGAAACCTGTACAAAAGGGATGGGTTAAACGTGAAACAAGGCGGAACCAGACTGCTGGCATTTAATATTTAAAAAGTTCCAGAGCAGATTTTAAACTAATCCCTGGGGGAAAGCTGACAGGTGCTGAGCAGCATCTTGTTTGGGAAAGAATACATTTGAGTGGGAAAGGTTGAATGGGGACCTAGTCAATAATATGCAAGTAGAACAATGTAAGAGGCAGAATAAGGATTCACATGGTCCTAAAGGGCCGACCTTGTACAAGAAAAGTGAAAACAAATGTCTATGTGGAAATGCCAGATATTATTGATATTATTGGCATACCTGAAACTTAGTGGTTTGATGAAAGTCAATGTGATACAGTTATCCTAGGTAGCTTTCTACAAGGAAATACAGTCTCAGGAACTGGAATGACTCATCCACACAAGCAGTGTTGGTAAGAATTCCAGGCCAAAAACAAAGCATAATATTAGGGACATACTATTGCCCTCCTAACCAAATCCCCAACTATCAGCATTCGGAAAATGAAGTAAAGGAGGCATCCCAAAAGGATAAGGTAGTTATAATGGTGGACTTCAACTATCCTCATATAGATTGGGTGAACTCCTGTTCAACTCATGACCTGCTAAGTGATTGTTCTTTAGAGCAGATGGTTGTGGAACCAACCAGAGAAAGGGGGATCATAGTCTTGATCCTAAAAAGTGCTCAGGATCTGGTACAAGATGTCACTATGGCTAGGGATGTGAACAAATATTCAGCACATTCAACATTTGTAAGAATTTGTATGAATTTTGACATTCATGGACAAATCAAAAGTCCCATTCATCTATGAATAGAATGGATCCATCACACATTGAAGCTTCAGTGAGTAACTACTGCCTCCAGGTTAGAGAGAGACAAGTAGGATGCCTGTAAAGATTATTTGCAGGGCCAATGTTTTGCTTTCATCTTTCTCTAATGAGTGCCCCAAAGCAATTGTTGGCCCAGTGTGTGAAATAGATGGATGCTGGGTTCTCGTGTGTTTTCCCACTGTCAGTAGAAGTACCCATTAAGTACCCATTAATGGGTATAAAAATGCCATTACGTACCCATTAATGGGTACTTCTACTGACAGTGGAAAAACACCCCTCCTTTGCTGGAGGTCGTCAAGCAGAAGCTGGAACTACATCTGACTGGGATGGTTTAGCAAATCCTGCATTGAGCAAGGGGTTGGACCTGATGACCCTGGAGATCCCTTCCAGCTCTATGATTCTATGAAATAGACTACTGGACTAGAGGGAATGTGGCCACATCCAACAGGGCTTTTCTTATGGCCTTATAAATCTGCAGACTTACCATTCTGGGGTCATTTCTGCTTCTTCATGTCATGGACCCAGATGGAAACTTCAGTTTCTTTATAAGATCATTTGAGATGATGTAAGTGCTTGATCTAAATAACTGCTCATTCATTAATTGCATTTATAAACCTGCCTGTCCTTCAAAGAGCAGGAAGTGAGCGCACTGTATTCCCTTCCCTTCCATTTTATAGGGACGTTTCTGAAGCTGAGCAGATTTGTGGAGTGGGGGTGTTGTTAAAGTGTTAGGGCTGCAGATGAGAAACTACTTTCACACTGCCTTGAATTCAAAGAAAGAACAGTGAGATAGAATTCTATTTACGAATAGTGGTGGTTATATGAATTTGAAATCAAACTGTCATAAAAGCACCACAAAGATAACAGATAATTTTTCTTTTTCTTCTTGCTTAAACTCTAAACACAAGCAGAGATCAAGATTGCATTCCAGTGCAATGTGTTTAAAATCAGTGGGACTTTAACACACAGCTGCACGTAGTTGAGTTTAAAGAAGGGTGAGTTAAGGTCTTCAGTTTGCATAATTTCTGGTTGTGTGAATACAGCCTTTTTTTATTTAAGAGAGAGATAAATTATAACTGTTCATTTACATAACTGCATTTTGTCTACAGGCCCAGCGGTCTTGATTTCCATATTCTGATTTTCCAGGCTGGTCAGCTTATCTCTTTAAATTCTATTTTCTAGTTTTCCTCAGAAACAGAACGCTGTTGTTTGAAAAAGAAACACAAACCCCTCTTTAAGAAAAAAAAAAATCTTCAAAGGCTGTCAGAGATAGAGAAGGGGAGAAGCCGAGCCCACTTCTGTTTTGCAGGTTTAGCAATTCATATTTATAACTCTCTTACCTCGATTCCACCTGGGGGGTAAAGTAGCATGAGCATTGTAATATAACAACAAGAGAAGCATGGTATTCCAACGCATTTTCAGTTTTCTAAAAATAGGTTCCTGTGTCTGCAGGTTGGGCCCTTCTGTCCGCCCTTCTCTGTGTTAGCTGGAACAGCCGGCTAATTTATATCCTTTTGCCTTCTGGTAGCGAAAACGTGCTGAATGCAATTTTTCCTGACAAGTTAGCAGCACCTCGCTTGCCTTAAGCCACCTCTCTTTGGGATCAGGGAATTCATATGCACAGACGGGCTCTGTTTTATATCCACATCTGGAATGATTCATGACGCATGTGAGTTTGCTGGCAGCTGTGGGGGTATATAAATATCATTACATTTTTGGAGTTCAGTTCCATTCAGGAGTTGCGCCAGTTGGAATTTCCCTGTGTCAACAGACACAAGTAGCTGTCTTAAGGAACACTATTAAACCTTCTAGGGTTGTACTCACACACGAGCATGTCTTCATCATAAATGCGTGTGCTCCATATTTAAATTTCACAGACACATAAATGATGGAGTGGGGCACATTTACAGAAAGAGCACTCTCTAATTTATAGGGCCAGATTTTTTTAACGGAGAACTCAGAAAGGGAGATTTGACAGTAAAGTGAAGAATGAGAGGAAGGCAATTCCAACAGATACACTTGTAAAAAGAGATTTAACAGAGAATCAGACACATTTATGAAACGGAGAGTCAAGTATTATTTTTCCCCACTATTATCCAGACTGTAGGCATTTTCACACTTTCACTACCCCAGGGAGATAGATAGATCAGGTGTCTGCATTTTGGGATAAGGAATTAGGGATGTGCATAAATATTGTAGGTGTTCAAAATCCAATCAAATGTGCTGAATTTCAACATTTGAACTCAAATAGAATGTCCCAAAATTGGAATGTAAACTTTCAAATCAAATTTTGAATTTTGACATTCGTATGTGTCGTACATGACACATGATGCGCACTTGAAGATCCACAACTTTCCTGCATCCGTAGGCATTTGTACGGATCCGTATGGGATGAAAACAGGTTACCTGCAGGATAACTACGAGATGCATACAGACATGTGTCGATGTGAGGAAGATGTGTACGTGCACGTATGAATGTTATTGCCATTCATATGTGCAGATTCAAATAAAAAAATCAAGTGAATACTATAGATTCAAATTTGGTAAATTCGAATTGAATCTTGTTAAATTTGAATTTAAAAGATTCAAATTGAATTGGAGTTTGGGGTATTTGATTCAAATTGAATAGAATTTTTTTGAAAACGTTCATGCACATCTCTATAAAGAATCTATCCCAATCCTCACCAGCACACAGGGAAGCAATGGTGAGGTGTGGATCACCTCCATTAAGATGGCGATTGCGGAGCCCCAGCAACCGTGCCATCACACTTACGTGGGGCTGTTGCCATGGCAACTGGATGACACAGAGCACCTGTGCCACTTGGTCACATGCTCTGCTTGCCCCTCTTCCAGCTCTATTCCGTTTTTCTTCTGATGATCTCAAGGCAGTAGGAATGTGGACGAATGGGTTTTTTGACATCCTATTCATAACAAATAGAATGTTAGAAAATCTGTATTCGTACAAATAGATCACCTTCAAAAGTAGTACGACTCTATTAGATATGAATGTGTTAATACATATTTGTATGAATATCCAATATGAACAAATATGTATCCAATACATATCTGACAGGAAAGCATACGAATCTGATGCATATCTGATACGTATCTGACATGAAAGCATATGTATTCAATACATATCTGATCCACATCCCGTAACATATCTGCTCTGAAAGTGTCAAATTCGACCTGAATCCACTTTTAATCCCTGTCAATCTCGATCCCTGTCAAAAGCAATCTGGATCCATTGCAGATGTGACTGGCATGGCCACTTTCCCACCTGCACAGTTTAGTGACTGTCCAAACTATTTGTATGAGTGTCCAGAAACATTTGTATGGGTTTGAATGTCAGTGTACAAATATCACAACATTTGATTCATCTACGAATGTCCAAATTTGTCTGAATTCGTATGAATAATCAATGTTATGAATATTCATGCACATCCCTACAAGGCACACAAACCATTGCTTCCTACTTCATTCTTACTCTCTAAAGTAAGCCAAGACTTCAAACACCTAGATCATAGCTTAGCATTCTACCCATTACCTTGATGTGCTGCCCTTTCACTAATGAGTTTGAGATGTTAAAAACAGCTCTGATCCTTGTCTTGAATATAGCTTTGCCCTTTATTCTGAGTACAGCTCAGTGAGGAAGAATGGTCTAAGAACAGTGAACTTCATAGTCAGTGATGGATTTGAGCCCTGGGTCTTGCCTAGGTACTGCTTCCAGGTTGCAGTGACAAGCAGGATGCCTCTCAAGGCCGTTTGCAGGAAACTGGGAGCAAGTTAAGGTTTTGCATTTGTCTTCTCTTGAGATGGCCAGAAGCAATTGGTGGACTACTGTGCGAGACAGGATGCTGGAGTAGATGGGCTGTAGTCTAATCCAACAGGACTTCTCTTTTATTCTTATGTTTTTCTTAGATCCAAATTTTGCTTCACACTGCATAACTTATGAAATTATAAGCTATGTGTCACTCCTTAGTTCCCAGAGCTGTTAGCTGTGGACATGCTGTGCACGTAGCTCAATAGGTGCTGGCAATTCATACAAACTGGCATGATGATTTTTTGGTGGCCAAAAGCTACTTTGGAAACACCCTATTTATGTGAATGAGCCTTCAGTCTCTCCATGTGGCAGTTGCTTGGTGACTCTGCTTACCATACAGTCCTGGATTGTGTTTCTATTTGGGGAATCCTCTGTGAGGTGTGCACAGTTTTAATAAAGTAAAGGCAGCAGGGGAAGCATGAAGCTGGGACTTCTAAAAATACCAGTATGGAAACATTTCCTTTTGCATGGTTCCAGTGGAAATATGTTTGCGTAGGCTCCTGGATAGCTTCAGCAAATCATGTGACATTCTGCATCACACCCCTCAAATGTCCTCTGCTGCCTCCAAGCAATCAGATTAAAACTGGAGAAAATTGTTCAAAGGCAGTTGAAATGTATGTGGTGCAAGTTGATGGGTTAGGTTGGATTTTAGGTTGCCACGAGGTCCTTTGAAGCCCCCATTTGCAGAGTTCGCATTTACAATCATACTAAAAAACACAGAAGAGCAATCACAGGACATTTGGTATGCTGTGAACCCTTCTGGACATTTCATATGTGATGAATGCTTATCAGTGAAGCCACAGGTGATGCATCAACACTGATCTGTCCATATGAAATCAGGGCATGATCTGGAGGTAAAAGTAGAGTGGAACCATAAGAGCATAAGAGGTGTCCTGATGGATTGGGCCATGGCCCATCTAATCCAGCATCCTGTCTCACACAGTGGCCCACCAATTAGTTATGGGCATCTCAAGCAGAAGACAAAAGCAGAAGAGCTTCATCTGCTCTTTATTCCCTGCAAAAGGCCTTTAGAGGCATCCTGCCTGTCTCCCTAGTCTGAAGGATGTACCTAAGCATCCATTCTAGTAGCCATTGATAAACAGGTTATCCATGAATTTGTCCAACCCCTTCTTAAAACCATCTGTTGCCACCTCTTCTGGCAGCAAATTCCACAAATCGATGGCCCTCAGGGTGAAGAAATACTTCCGCTTGTCTAGTGTTGTACGATAGAGAATTTTTTTTCTCTATCCACCTTTTCAGGGAAGGATGGAGGTTGGACGTGATTTCAGCAGAGGAATCTATCAAACAAACCATTTGTCAGATTCCTTCCATTCTCCAGCTTTGTTTGCTTTCAGAACTAGCTCTGAATTTTTCAAGAGGTTCATTCTGAAGATAAATTCCACAAACCCCACCCCACCCCCTGTTCTATATGCAAAATGTCTCTATATGGTTTAGCACATCCTTCCTGGTTTTGCAGCCTCCTATAAGAGGGGGGGGGGGAGGTTGTCTGATCAAAAAGGAGGTACAGTTGTGTACATACATTATAAGCAATGGTGGCCACTGAGAAAGGACTTATAAGGGATTATTTGAATGCCTTTGAAGTCTGGAATCTGTGACAAATGACTTGTAAATGAAATCTCTTATGGTGGATGCTTGTATAATGAGAATTCCTGATTATTTGGAATAATTCACATCATGGCTGTGAAACTGCAAAGGTTTTGCAGGTGCATCCCCATTTTTCCTCTGTATGGCCCTGGTTATACTAGTCATCTTCAGGTCATGTTACTCACATTATTTCTATTCAATTCATTTTCAAAGCTGGTCTACCCTCATTAGATCATTTTAACCGGGGTCCTCCTTTTCAGAGGGCTCAGCCTATCCTGGCATGCCAGAACATCTTCACTTCCTCAGTGTGAATGGTGGGACAAGGTAATGTGGAGTCCATGAGGCATCTCCTCTTCTCTCCTCAGTTTATGCATATGATTCTTCTATCATTTTTCTGTAAATTTATATCATCATCACCGTAAAAATTAATTGCATGGAGAAGAAAAGCACATAAAAAAGGAAGGGGGTGTGGAGGTGGGGGAGCAGTCTTAAAAAAGAACCACAAACTCTCACTCTTGCCTCCCTTGAGTGACACAATGGCATCCAATAAGAAAGAAGATAGATTTGACACAGCAAAAGGGCTGGAGAGCCAAGAATTCCATGGAGAAGGCTCAGTTCAATCATGGAGAAAGGTGTGAGCGATGCAACCCAGAGCGAGGATGGTCTAGATGTGAATAGGACTGGTATGACCTCAGTTCAAATTAATGAATAGGATGGTCTTTCTTACACTGGTGTGTCCAAGGCCCAAAGCTAGGCTCAGACATAATAAAAGAGGTGCCTCAGAGATGCTGTGTGGCCCTCCTGTTTCCAACCCTTCTCTAATATTCATTTTCTAGTCTAGTATGTTTAGGAGAGTGTGTGTGAACAATCCCATCTTGAAACTGTCCCTAAGCTGCCACAGATATGCTTTTTGTCTGATGCTTTTTTGTTTGTGTCTGATCTTAGCCCAAGTTGTATAACTTCTTTGCGTGGTCTGACTGAGGACTTAATGGGTATGTGTATGAAAGCAGTGAAGATTCAGAGGGCAGAAGAAAATCTTAGAACTGAACAGTGGAACTCAGCAGAAAGATGAGGAGGAAAATCCCAAAAGGAAAGACAAAGCAAAGAGCTGCTAGACAGCCACTGGGTTATGAGGTAACAATACTGCAGAGATTAGCAGGGAAGCTGGAATTGGGCCTCAGCTGACAGGGAGCTTTGCAGAGAAGAGCTGAAATGCCTTTCAGATCATTACTGCAGAAGACAGTGAGATGCTTTTTCTAGAGAATGGATGAAAGGAATCAAAAAGTACACAATCAGTGTGGAAGGAGGTATGGTTGTGTTAAGAGAATCATAGGTAGGAAAACAGGCTACTAGGAAATCAAAGGGAAGGTCCAGTTTCAGAGCAGATCTGAAGCAACAGAAGTTCTATTGGTAAGAGCTACTGCCTGGGACATGTATAGAATAGATCTGTTAATGGCTGTCTCTCTCCCACCCCAACCCCCACCAATTTTATTTATTTATGCTCTAGGGGGTACTGTTTACACAGTTGATACAGCTGACTTTAAAGAGCTCCTACAGTAAATATTTTTTTTGCTTAGAATTCTTGTAGTTCTTGCCTTCAGGCCCTATCCCACACATTGTTTGCTCTGTCCCTGAAACAAGTTAAGGCTACAGACAAGGATATGAGGGATGCCAGCTCATCCAAGATTGTTTGCATTTCATTTCAACAAACAGAAACTATAGCTCTTTCCACTGTTACTGGCATCCTGGCATACGAAAGGTCGTAGAACCCTGCTGTGTGCATACTAGGGCAGGCCAAAAGAGTCTCTGTCTCCCCAAGTTTGCTTTGTATGCACTCAACAAAGTGATAGACCTCGTGAAAATAGTTCACATATGGATTCCAGATCATAAAGGGTGCATAGACATCATGTCCCATGACTCAGGAAAGAAGGGCTTTCCTTGTATGCTGCCAGAATTGGATACACCTCCAAGGATGTTCCACTTGGGAACTTTGAAGGATGAAAATTTTGATTTCCAGAATTTGAAGCCTGAGCTTGGTCAGGCTGTTTGAATGAGAACAGCCCTCCTTCCCTCCCTTCTTCTATTAACCATCTCATAGTTTCAGCTGGTTCCTATTCTCTTTCTTTTATTGTCACTTTCTTTAAACAGACAGAAGTCTTGAAACTGCATAACCTGTCACTTGATAAACATTGTCCTATTCATAGGCTGTGTCTTCACGGCAACCTTATCTCGGATTCAAAACATTTTCAATCCTCAGAGTCCGCACGGCAGTTTGGCTTAACACACTTTCTCCGTGTTAAACCACCCCAAAGCGTGGTGAATCTCAATCCTGATTTCAACAGGTCTCACTCCTGATCGTGTGCTTGAAACATTTTACATTTTTTACTGTGGGGACCGTACCGTGTTAAGGGATGAGAAGGCATGTTTAGGGTTTCCCTCCCCCAATAGCTTGCTTCCAAAGATAGTGATTTCATTGAAAAAATCCACCCTCAAAACAGCCACTATAAAAATCCAGTCCTTAAAGCTACACTGTAGCGATCTAGCCACTTCACACTTTAATAACAATGTTGCAGTTTTGCGCAATTCTAGCTCTTTGAAAGTTCTGAGCTTTAAAAAAGGGAAAGGAAAGGAAAGCCCTGGAGGTTCTGTTTTAAAGGCTGTGGCTGTGAAGGGGGTTTGGGTTGCTGCTGCTGTGTGCCCTGGGAAATGGGGAGAGGAGGGGAAAGAATCGCTGCCTGCCGGTGCCTGTTTTTCATCCATCCAGGCAAGCGGCAGCCACCCAGCCACCCAGCTAGGCTTCGTGAAGGGGTCTGTTATGGGTGGCACATCCATACCAGGAGGAAGAGGGCAGGGCAACCATGCAAAGTGGCTTTTAAAAAGTAGCCACTTGAGTCCCACCTTGAGTCACGTAAGCCACGTACGATCCTCAGAATCCAGATCGAATGTGATTAAGTTAAAAGTAATGGGAACAGGCAAATTCGCGTTTGCATCCGGTTCTATTATTTCGGTTTAGGGAAAGCGAAATAAGCTTGCTGTGGGGATTCGCCCATACAGCGGTGCTTATACCCGGAGACATCAAACATCATTCCTCTGATGTCCATAACATCCTGCACAAACTGGTATTTGATCTCATGCAAAAGACTTGTGCTTCCAACCAAGGACTGATTTGCCATGTGTTATCAATGTTAAAGGCAAGTGGCTAATTGTTGCTCAGCCTTCCTAGTGCCTTCCCACTAGCACTGATTGCTACTATATTCATGACCCACAGTTAAGCTTAGATCAGTGGGTTAAGAATAGCCTAGTCCACTGACCTGAGTACCAGAGTCATGTGCCATCTGCACTGATGGTGCTGATCTGGAGTAGCTATGAGCTGCAGAAGCTTCATGGGTGCACCCTCATACCTTTGAAGGCCAGGAACAAAATTCCTAACTTCAGGGCCATGTGTGGGGGGGCTTGGCAGTGCACTATGGTGTGCCACTGAAAAGCATCTCGTAGTAATTCCAAACATGGGAGGTTGCCTTCTTCATGTCTCCCATGTTCCAGATCAGTGCACTGGGACCTCTGGTAGTAATGATTAAATAGTACTACCAGAGATCCAAATAAAAGGCCACCTTAATTTGGACCAGGCTCCGTCCAATTCAAATAGAGCAAGAACAGCCAGCGGCAGGACCTCCCTGATCTGCATTAACATGAAGATTTTGAGGTCCAGAATGTGTAACACGAATCTTTAATACATATTAAGGTTCAGCGCAGAAAACACCATGGCCACTGACTCTTTGGAAATCTTCAATTCTTCAGTTTCAGTTGCTAAGTATAAACTACACTGGAACATCAATGTACCTGGAAAGCAAATAGTACTGGCACAGTTACTTAAGAATGCACTTTCTAGTTCCAGACTGACAGTTTGGATGCTAGTGATAAATTTTTGTGCACCCCCAAGGAGCCCTTCTTTTGAATTTTGATACAATTCTCCAAAGTTGGAACTTTGGCATGTGATCCCTGTTGCTGAGTATTCTCCCAGATGTTTGGAGATCCGTAGCTATCCTGTGAGCTGACTAGGTTATGGAAGCAAAAACACAGTTATTCACTGAATTGAAAAGTCACACTTGGTTTACCAATCCCTCCTTCAGGGGTGTGTCCAGACTCATTAATACTGTGCATTAATACTATGCAAACTCATTAATACTCTACATTGTATACGGATCTAGCTGGTCCATTTCTCTTGGAGCGATCCACCTGCAGAACTAGTCCACAGTCATGGTGAGGGCATCACACACCATGTTTGGTAGATTGTAGTGGCAATGCATTATCCCATCGCTACTGTGAATTCACAGTAGCATGGGACGAAGAACACTCACTGCGCAATATTAACTTAATTCTGATCTTCCAGCCAGTACAGGCAGGACAGTAAGAAAAGACAATGAGAAAATGGAAGGCAGCTCAGATCCAATTGGCTATTTCATCCCATGTGATGGCGTGCGCCAACTGAGCTCCCACAGCTTCCTGTGGGAAGCTATGGAGCTGCTTATTGAGTGGGGATGGTCAGTCATAGCTTCACAGCAGGTAAGCTGTGATTTTGCCCTTAATTGTGGAGTTATTCTGAAAGTCTGGAGGGGACCCTGGTGATTAGTTTCACTCCAAAAGGAGTCAAACCTAGGCCCTAATTTGGACTCGGTCTATACACTTCCTTCGGTATACTGATCTAGCTGGTCCATTTCTCTTGGAGCGATCCACCTGCAGAACTAGTCCACATATCTTGGATTAAGTCTGTCCACATTTGGATGGCTGTTCTGAAAAAGTCCCTGCACTGGCTCCAAAGGTTGCACAAAGTCGACCTCTGCAAGCTCCAATGGGCTTGCTTTCAGACCCTCCAGGGGATGCAGTTTGGAAGCGTGATTTGGGTTCTGCAAATTAGAACACAGAGGCATGTGCCATGTTTGCACGCTAACATGATCCAGTTTAGCAGCTGCTCACCTGCTGGTAGATTGTTAAAAGGTCTGTTGGTTTCCTGAACTAGGTGGTCATTTTTGGTTGCTTAGTCCAATTTATGCTCCAACCAGTGCAGACAGAGCATACTAGCAGGGGGTTTGGCCTTCTTTGTACCACATCACTGTATGGAAGGGAAGCCTCTGAACCTGTTGCTGGAGAAGTACAATGGAAAGTGCAGAAAGATTCTGCCCTACAAAAGTTTCAAAGATGGGACCTTGGAATTTCCTATTGTTTCTTTGAAACCCTGACATGGAGGTAGGTCAGCCCTGCCCCTGCATGCTGGATGTGATGTTCAAGCAAAAGGGACATGGGTCAATAGTGGTGGGGCAGCACCTGTGGCAGTAGTACATTTTACCTGGACCAGAACAGGGAAGGCTGATCCACACTGTTTCTGGTGGAGAGGGACAGCAGCATCCCAGGTCTTACAATACAGATGACACTTCCTGTTTGGACCAGGAGAAGCTGAAGAAGACTAGTTAAACCTCTGCATTTGACTTGTGACGACTAAATGGATTTGCCAGTAATAAAGCAATACATGATATTTCAAAGTATTGAAAATCAAGGATAAATTATCAATGAACTCTACTGGCTAGTGTGTACAGTATTTCAGTTCATGAAGATGTTTTAAGCAAATTAAAAGCAAAAAAAAAAAATGCCTACGACTTAGGGAGGGTCCTTGAGTTTTGTTTGTTTGTTCTTTTGCACAGATTCAGCTGGGAGCCCTGCCCAAGGAGCAGGAGAACCTTGCCATCCCTCCAGGAGTGGTGGTCTAGTAGTGGAAGCCTAGGCCACCCTGCCCTCTGGATGACTCTCCAGCCTAATAATTTGGAGCTGCTTCCTTGCAAGACTGGGTCCCTCTTGTCAGCTGCTCTGGACTCCACCTGGTCTCAGCTACGCCAGAGACTATAATGGACAGCTGCTTATGCCATCCCTCCTGGGGGTGGTCTAGTGATGGCAGCCTAGACCCCTCTGCCCTCTCGATGACTCTCGAACCTGGCTGGGCATGGACGTCTTGGAGGAGGTGATCTGTTGTGGGACTGGTGCCTTTGGTCAACTGCTCTGGACTCCATTTGGCCTCAGCTGCCTCAATTTTTTTTTTTGTGTGTGTGTGTTATGTGTGTTTTGGTTTATTTTGCAATGTTTTGTCTGATGTGCGATTTTTATAATGTATTTTTATTATAATGTTTTGATTATTACTTTGCATTATATATTTTCTGTTTGTTGTAAACCACTTCGAGCAAATGTTCTTTTGGAAAGGTGGTATACATATAAAATGGAAATGAAAAATTGTCTTTCAATGCCAATAGTTTGGTGGAATCAGCAACCAAAATTATCTTAAGGGAGAAGATTCCCTCTAACACTTCAAGATGCCTAAGCCTGCATTTCAGCAAAGAGCTTCCCCCCCCCCTTTGAAAATGAGTCATTGCTTCCAAAGAAGTAGAAGCTATGTGAAAAACAGATGATTGACTTTTGGATGCAACCATTAGCTAGTGATTCTTCCTTACCATTTTCCTTCCTTTCCAACCCAAGTCGCTTGTAATAAAATGTATAATTTGAGGAAAGTGCTTATACTGTCACATGAGAATTGCTTTAAACCTAAGTCTTCTAGATGGCTGGATAGTTTGGAGCACTATTCACCAACCTCTATTGATGCTCTTCCAGGTTATCTTCTGGCCAAACTAAATTGTGCTTCAGATAATATCCAAGCCAAATTAATTTACATACATTTGAGGCTTTCTATAATTATTTGAGTCTTACTATGATATTTAAAAATTGCTGATCATTCAGAAAGTGGCAGTTGTATTTTTAGTATAGTTGAAAGCTTTATTAGCTTCTCATTATAGCTGGCTTCAATGTTTCTGGATGGGACTGTTTTCTGGAACAATGAAGTCTCTCCATTCTGCATTTGCTATCATCAGTTGAGTCTCTTATTTAGGTTCTTCTGCCTTAAAAGGATGAATAAGTTTCAGAAACTGCCATGAACTCTGCATTGTACACAGAGGTCCTGCTGATACTTATCTAGTTTTGCAGGCTCATAAGCCTGTGTTCCAAATTTGCACAGAGATACAGTGAAGTATTTGCAACCAAGGGGGAAAATGGATATGAATCACGAAGGGTAATTTAGATCTAGTTCACTAACAACCATTTTTGAATAGGGAAATTTGGCATCTCATGGTAGAGATTTTTTCAGTTTGTACAATGGGGGATTTGGCATTCAAATAGCCAAATCTTGTTTATAAAACAATTCCTATTTTAGCCACTACAAAGAACAATTCTAGACCTAACTATTGCTAATTTGTCACCTGGTTCACAAATTCAACACAAGATATTTACACAAGTTTTACAGTGCAAAACAATTTCATGGAGAGAAAACCAAGGCTCTTTCTGCATGTGCCATAAGTGTGGAATAAGGAAGGGTCTGTGAGCTTTCCTTCCATGTGCTGATGTGGTTTCAGGGAGGTCCCTCTCCCTCCCAGTATGCACTGTTGGCACAGGATGGAGCAAATACTGGGTTAGGGTGCCCAAAATGGCACCCTGGTTCAGTCTATTGGTATACTGGGGGATGCAGATGATAGACCTCAGTGGTCTAGTCTAAGAAGGTTGACCTATTTTGATGGCATGCCTTGGTATCCTGGGGGCTGTGAAGGCCAGAAATGGTTGTTCCTGGTTTTAAGAGCATTTGCAATCTCCCTGTGCTGGCGATGAAGCTGGTGCAAGCTTCAGAATCAGCTGGGTATGCGGAGGGGCTGGCACAGAACAAATTGTCTCAGTATGGAGTCCAGTTTGGGAATGATGGCTTATCCTGGGACAGGTTATCCTGTACTGGGACAGAAAGGGTAAGTGCAGAAACTGAATAAGTTACAGGAAAGCAGATGAGGAGATGATATGGGAGGCTGTTTCCGCACAGGGGCTAATAAAACCGGATCTCTGGCACCCGGATTTAGTAAAACCGGTTCCCGGGGGGAACCGGTTTCAATAACTCTGGATCACAGATAGATACGGTTTAACGGGGTAGATCCGGATCTAAGAGATCCGGATCTACCCTGCACCCCTGCCGCCGCACACGCGGCGTAGATCCGGATTGGAGGCGGGTGCTGTGCGGACACATAGCACCCTGCTCCGATCCGGGACGGAGGGCCCTCCCCCCACCCGCCATGATTGGCTCGGCGGAGCCAAGCATAGTGAGCTGGGGGACCTCACTGCTGCAGCTCGCACTGGCCCCAGAAGTGGTGGATCGCCGCTTCTGGGACCAGGGCGAGCTTGCCAAAAGCCGACCCTAGCCCACCCTGCTGGGAGTGCGGCGAAACCCCTCCTTACCTCGTTGGCATGGTCGTCTTTCTGAGGATCTTCACCCAGGATGCAGGCGTGCTGCATCCTGGGTGAAGACCCTTAGAAAGACGACCACGCCAATGAGGTAAGGAGGGGATCGTCCGCGCTTCCAGCGGGGTGGGCTAGGGTCAGCTTTTGGCAAGCTCGCCCTAGTCCCAGAAGCGGCGATCCACCGCTTCTGGGGCCAGGGCGAGGTGATAGGTAGGAGCCCCCAGCTCGCCATGCTTGGCTCCAGTGAGCCAATCATGGCGGGCGGGGGGAGGGCTCCCATTAGTTACACTTGTGCCATGCGGACACATCCTAAATGGATGCGTTTTCACAGTGCAAAGCCACTTGAGATGTGGTGTGTAACTAACACCCGTTAAGCACGGATTAAGTCTGGCTAGGTGCGGACGCACCCACCGGAAGTGTGCAACTTTAGCCCCGCTAATGCGGACGCGGCGAAACCACACCAGTTTTGCCGCCGAAATCCGCATTAGAAAGGGACGCTAAATGCGGACATGTGTGCCAAATAGGCACATAAATGCGGACACGCGTTTCCCAATACATGTTTAATGTGTGTTAAAGGGCCTGTGCGGAAACACCTGGAGTGTCTTGCTGAAGAAGGATGGGGAAAAGTAAAGGGTGTGAATTAGAGATGTTCATGAATGAAAATTGCATGTTTTGTACAAAATTGAACAGAACACCCATTTGTTCAGGCCTACAGAGGACTTAATCAAACAGCTGTTCACGTTCAATTTCAAGCTTCAGAAGAAGAAAAATACCAATTTTCCTGTTGGAAATTAAAGCTCTCTCAAAGGGCAAAAACACAGCAAACCGCATGTCCAGTTCAATGTGCACAGCTTCAAACACAAACTCTTCATGAACTTTTGCACACTTCTAGTGTGAACAAAAAAGGGGGGGAATGTAAGGGAAGAGAAGTTTATACATCATTCTTCCAGGGATGAGGAATTTAGGCTTAGACATTAATCTTTGTCAACCATCTGTCAAAAAAACAAATGTGGTGTGAGGGTCAGAGGAAGGAAAACTGATTTTTTCAGTTCTTGGATCCAGAATGAGTAACACAACTCATGCCAAAAATGGAAAAGAAAACAGCCTAAAGGTGATATTTTGCACCTTTTCTCTGACTTCTTTATTCTTAATTTGATGATTTCAGTCCTAGGGGGCCAAAATGGTAAAGAATTCTATGCCAGGATGTTCTGTTGGGAAGAACATTCTTTACTGAGAAGCAAAAATCTTTACTCAGGACAGGGTGAGTTCACATGGCCCTCATTCCTTTTGGGGCTGGAAACCATGCAAAATTCTTGGGCAAAACAGAGTTTTCTGACACCTTGAACTTTCAAGACTTTCTAATTGGAATGTCTGCAGAGGAGGAGAAAGTTTCACTCAGCAGGCTGCTTCAAATAATTCGTGCATGGTTTCAAAGGTTCACTTTTGCATTTAGAATCTTAGGGCAACTCCTGTGTTGAGTTATAATTGAGAGGCTTCACACCCTAACTTTGGGTGTCTCGCTGAAAATGTGGGTGGTTAGAAGAAGTAGAAAACGTGGATTCTATTTTTTCATTTGCCTTGGTTACTTGTTTAACTAAGAAATGAAAATTTTAATATATATGCAGATTTTACATATTCCTGAAACAAAATCAGTAGATATCTCAGTCTGGGCCATTGCCTGCTCCTTCAGCCAGGAAAATTATTTCTCTGAAGCTAAGCCTAGATCCAGACTTACAGACACGCTTGCTCCATTGTGGCTTTGCATTCATAATATGAGCCATATCATACGGAGAACCTGGGTGCATTGAATGGTACTTAGTACAAGCCTTGAGCTCTCAATAAATATCATAGTGGGGGACCTTCTAGTATAATTCCCATTATCTATGACTGTTGGTTTTGCTGAATAAAGCAGCAGTGAAAAGCAAGCTTGGCAAGTCTGGCAGGATCTCTTTTTGTGGACTTGGGATACCTGTTCCTATCCTTAGATGATTGATGACAGACAGACAGACACATCTATAGGTACCCTTAGGTAGACAGCTGTTCCAGTTTACCACTGGGAATGCTTTAGGGCAGCTTCCCCTTGGAGTGGGTACCATTACAAATTTTTGGGATCAGGGACTATTGCAATACTTGGGTCCTTTCTGTCCTTACTGTTGATCTGTATTAAGGAGCCCACAGGATGTTACAGATAGGAACATAGTAATTTGAAGTACAACTTGCATTAAGAGCCATCTTCAAACTACCAAAAGCAGCCAACTTTTAAGGCCACTTGAGAAGTCTGGTGGCCTGTTTCTTTACACATCATTTAAAGACACTGAGCTGAAGAATGATGCTCCCATAAATATAAATCCACCACAGAGGTAGCAGTAACCCTGCATTGGCATATATGTATTTGTGTTCTGGAACTCCAGTCTGCTACTTTGAAGTCCCTTTCACAAGAATCTAGCAAGAGAAAGCCAATCTAAACATAAAGGCCACAGTCCTTCACCCAGCAAAAGAGAATGCTGGTAGAGGCATTAAAATGTGTGTAGGGGGGATGTATTCCAAAATGAAGCAGACAGCAGCTCCATGCCACAAATTGCTGCAAAAATCATAAAGGAAGGTCAACAATGCAAAGAATTTCCTGCTTTCTAGCCTGCAAAGTCAACAACCGCCACGCTGAATGTTCACAGAAGAGGAATTTATTATCCGTTCTTCAGAACAGCACCAATGTGTCTTTTCAGCAGAATACCAGCATGCACTTAAAAAAAGAAGAAGAGGAAGGCAAGAAAAGAAAGGAAGAGAAAGAACATTAAAAGAAAACCAGATCTAACGCCATAAACCCAGACTAAGTAATACCATTTGTGGACTAGAAATTTGAGATCCGTGAAATCAAGCTAAAGTCATCATGTGGTTGCCCACTACATACAGTATTCCTGTTCTTTCTCCATGGGTCTTTGTGCACCTTTGCTCCTCCAACGTATTGTGGCAATACAGAAGGATGACATGTCACTGTTTTGCCTTCTCCAGATCCCTTCAGCCATGTAGACCATACACTAATGTTCTCACCTCCATATTAAACACCAGAAAATGTTATTCCAAAATGTTAATATCAACTTGAAGTGGAATAGGAACACTGGCTGCCACATGCTACCACCCTTAAGCTGCTTTTTAAATGCATGGATTCAACCTAAAGGAGGTTTGATGCAAATACAAGAAGACATTTTAATGAAAATGCATCCAGTCCATTGCCATCTAGACAAATCTTTAGGAAGAGGAAGATATTGTTTTAGAGACTTTTTTTATCAGCAGTGCAAGAAGAAACCCACCTACCTCCTCTTATTTTTATAAGATCCTCTTAAACTCGAGAGTGTTTGCACAAGATTTTTCTGAAACAAGATAAGTAGAAATTACATTATGGCATTCTACCTTTCAAGGATGGACGTCTAAATTTTGTTTAAAGAGGGCGGAGAAGAAGAGAGAGAGAGAGAGGGATTAGGCAACAGCAGTTCCTAGCCAGTCTGAAAGTGAGATTAAGTATAAACATTAGCAAACTGAAAAAAGGGAAAGGGAATTTAACATAATCCTTTTTGAAATTATAAATTAAAGAAGGATGATCCATTCTTTGCTTCCTTCCCTGCCCGTTCATCTGCTATCTCGCTTTCTTATTTTTATTTTTTGACAGTAAGCCCAGAGGAAAACACCAAAAGCTGAGCTGTTTTTCCACTGCAGGCAGGCCAAGACGGGAAGGACATTTTGCAGTATTCACAAATTCTGCAACTTAAACAATCAATTCTCTTGTCCTGTCCTTGCCACGAAGAGCGGCTCTATCCTCCCGTTTTTAATAGCCAGAAACAGAAAGGGACCTGAGAGATACAGTGGGTACAAGCATGTGTTCTGGCAAGATGATAATTTTGAAGTTTGAATTTCCTCCCAGAAAAATGTATGGACTGTTAGTACTGAAGCTTCTCTTTGCCAGGAGCTCTTACAGATGAAAATGACAGGTCAGTCCTGCATTTGCCCATATACTGGAACAGCAAGGGCTCTTGGGGCCTCTCTTCTGCATGATGCCCACTCCTAGTAGTCTCTGTTCACACAGAGTGTAGTGTAGACTGGAAGAGGCAGCCCCAAATGGGGGGGGTGGCATAGTCTGCTCCAGCATGCAGACAGCAATTTGCCCACTGAACATAGTGCGTTACATGTCTATTAACCAACTCTGAAGAAGAGAAGAGTTGGCTTTTCTACCCCACTTTTTTCACCCATTTAAGGGGACTTAAAGTGGTTGACAAAGCTTTGCTATTCTTCTCCCCACAACAGACACTCTGTGAGGTAGGTGGGGCTGTGAAAACTCAGAAAGAGAGCTGTGACCGGCTCAAGGTCACCCAGCTGGCTTTGTGGAGGAGTGTGCAATCAAACCTGAGAGATATGAGGCTGGCTCACTGAAGTGC
The DNA here is from genome assembly GCA_023333525.1 of Aspidoscelis tigris stejnegeri. Lineage (NCBI taxonomy): Eukaryota > Metazoa > Chordata > Lepidosauria > Squamata > Teiidae > Aspidoscelis > Aspidoscelis tigris. The sequence goes on from JALMGA010000005.1 coordinate 22,155,992, forward strand.
ATGGGAAGGAAAAAGGAAGATCTCTGAGATACTGCATGTGTTGCCCATTTTTTGTGCCTTTACCTGAATCCCCAATGTGCTCTTAACATTAAGACTTTTCCCCGAGTAGAAGCTGACATCATGTACAGTGGTTCCAAATGGAAAATAGCTTTGGGGAAAAGCAGGGCATGGTATGTACAGAAGCTAATTCAGAGGATGGCTTTCAGCCCTGCAGGATCATTGCCAAAATAGCCATGCAACAATATAATGTTGCACTATGCTATCCTTGGAAAAAGTTCTTCCTGTTCCCATCTTAGCTTGGCATTGAAAGGAGAAGGAGGTGCCCATGGGGGAGCACATTTTATGAGGTGCCTTTCTGCTCTCCTCTTTTCTGTGTGATGAAATAGATTTTAACATTCTAAAATTCTCTGTATCTTATGAAGTATTGAAAGAAAGTAATTTTCTTGAAGAAGAAGAAGAAGAAGAAGAGTTGGCTTTTCTACCCCGCTTTTCTCACCCATTTAAGGGCACAAAGCTTTCTAATTCTTTTCCCCACAACAGTCACCCTGAGAGGTAGGTGGGGCTGTGAGAGCTCTGAAGAGAGCTGTGACTAGCCCAAGGTCATCCAGCTGGCTTTGTGGAGGTGTGTGGAATCAAACCCGGTATTTCTAGATAAGAGATCGCCTCCCTAACCACTAGACCAAACTGGCTCTTGAGAGATTTTGTAAAGTATGAAAAGTTTCATTTTTATTTTTAAGAGCAAAATGTTTTGATGGAGCTAAATTGGATGGACATCAATTAATAATGACACACCAAGCTGGCAGTTTGAAGAAACCTTTAGATGTGTTGAACTGGCCCCGATAATGGCCACTAAAACATCTGCTTTCAGAAACAGTGGGCTACTGTTCTGCTTTCAGAAACAGTGGGCTACTTAGACCAGCCACACCTCTTCCTTTTCAGGGCATGGTCCACTAACACTCCTGTTTCTCAGGGATAGGTCATACTACGGCTTGGCAAAATGTACCACACAACCCTGTGAGAAGTTCAAAAGAAGCCAGTGACTGGCGAGGGGCCCTGGCTGCTAGCCCCCCTCATAAACCACTGCTTATGCTGGGTCCACTGTGTTTTTCAAGAGATAGCTCACTCCAAGTTCACTCCAACTATAGCATTAAATGGCTATGGAACTTTTTCACCTGCCCCTACTTTCCTGCTTAGGTGTAGCATTTGCGTCTGAGCAACAAAGGCAACAAAGGTTTTCATTCCTTTGAATTACAGTAGGGATGTGCACAAATATTCAAGATATTCGTTGTTTGATTGAATTCAGACATTTGAACTCGAATTGAATGTCCAGACATCCATTTTTTAGTATTTGAACAAATACAAATATTTTGAATCATTCATAAGAATAATTTGAGCATTTGTACGTGTATGAATACATGTGCATCACATATGTATCTGTAAGCATCTTATTCATATCTGTACGCATCCATACGGGATGAAAACAGGATGCGTACGCATGAATACAAGATTTGTATCATTGAATACATATTCATATGTATTCATATCTGTTTGAATGTCCAGACATTTGTTGATTTGTACAAATTCAGATATTTGAATATTCAATTCGAATTGAATCTAATTCAAAAATTGCATTCATGCACATCCCTAATTACATGTGCCAAAATTGATGGGGTTGATGGCTTAATGAAAAGATCTGACTGGTTAACAATATTGTGTGTCTCTTTTGCATACTCATAAGTGCACACACACACACACCACAGAAAAAAACCTACCAAAGACAATGAGGCACCTTCACACATTCAGAGGCTACACACACACCAGTGAAATCCAAATAGACAAGACAATAAAGGCACTAACACACCTGGTTTTTTAAATTCAAGTTTTAGAACGCCAAGATGTCTCTCCCAGCTGAGCTGTTATCTATTCCTGGCAGCAGCAGGGGCCTCTCTAGAGACAGTTTTCCATCATAAGGTCTATGTTCCTCACCAGCTCCTTTTGCATCATTTGAAACTCTTGCCCTGATTGACAGGCTTGCTAACATGCTTGAACTTCTCCTTCCTTTGGGATATACTCCTTTATCAATATCTTGCACATCCCATTGTCTGTGTCCAGCTTTCTCCAAGGATTCATAATCCACCTGCCAGTCAAGACACACCAGAAAAGGTCCATATGCCCTAGATGCCACTGTCATTGTTTGTGCGAAGGATGATGATAGAAGTAAAGTCATTCTGGTGCAGCTTGTCCAAGTTCTGGGACACCCTTAATTGGACTGAAACTCACAAAGGTCTGTGTGATCTCCTCAGGAAAGTGGTAAACAGCATATCAAGCAGACCAGCCTCCCTTGTCAAAATGTTCCTAGAAGCAGAGAAGAGCCACTGTCTGTGTGTCTTCACTGGAACTTGTCCATGGCAAAAAAGCTTTTGGGGGAAGCTAGCTGGAAGGAGCATTGGATTTAGGTTCAGCTTCCAAGGCTGACTCAGATTTATCCATCTCTTCCCCTGGCTCCAATGTTTTCCCCTTTGCTTCTCTTCCTTGGGAGTTACTTGTTAGCTTGCTTCTCAGAAGATTCCTTAACAGCCAGCTGTGCCACCATCTCACACATCTTCATGGATAGAAGCGTTTGAAAGGAATAGAATTAATACAATGGCAGCACTAAATCTGAAGTGCAATTCTTCATTTTGTACTGTATTTGCACTAAGTCTATGGCTAGCATATGGCCTTATGTCCTTTGACCCAATGGGAAGGTATTCATTTCTTGTTGCCTGGTAACTCGACTTCCCTGAGCCTTAAGATCTGGAGGGGAGGCCCTCCTGGTTCTCTCACATTCTTCAGTTGTAAAAGGAGTGGGAATGAAGGAAAGGGCCTTCTCAGTGATGGCCACTAAGCTTTGGAAATGTCTGTCCCTTGAGGTGTGTCACGTTCCTTCAGTGTATATGTTTAGGAAGGCAGTGAAGATAGACCTCTTTGCCCTGGCCTTTGGCTGAATGTCTCTTCTTACTCTACAGACACTGTTACTGTTTTAATATATTCTGTTGTTGGTTATAGACAGACAGACAGACAGACAGAACTAAATGAAGTCTGACCTTTGACCCGAAAGGAAATCTAGTAGAGCAAGACCAGTAATGCCTTGCCACTAGGGAGTAACATTGTAACAGGAAGCCAAACAGAACTTAATCTGGTCCTGAATACATTTTAATCTACTGCCTTAGTCAATTGGTGGACTATGCAAACAAGCCAGAGACTGTCTTTCTTTATGTTTGTGTATTTAGGTGCAGATATATTTACATTGTAGTCCCATTAAAGGAGAATAACTTCACTTCTCATTTCCGGTATATTAGGGCTACAGGTAGGATGTTGGCAATTTAATTTGATTTTAAATAGGGAAAAGAGGAGTGTTTATGAAGGAGGAAAAGCAATTTACTGAGCAAACTCTATACCAACTGAGAACATGTGCATGTTTGTGTCTGTGTGTGAGGGAATGTTAATGACAAATGTTTAAAGGAAAATGATTCTAAACAAGCTCAGGTAGGACTTTGACCAGGAATATTCAATGCATTTCACAGAACTGGATATTGTCTATGTTCTGGTTATTAGCTGTTAATTGAGATTACAGATAAGTGGTGTCTGTACAAACTACTAAGTCATAATTCTTTTGTAGAACTTGTAGACCCCATTCCTGAATATGTTCAAACTAGGGATGTACAAAAGTATATTTTGAAGGTTATACAGAACATCTGAAACGTCCATGGTTCTTTTAGACTGCAGCCAGATGTTGGTTACTTATTCTGTTATATTTGGAAATACAGGAATAAAGCATGGATATTCCTGAATATCCATATATAATGGAGTAAGTAACTGATATCAAGATGCAGCCTTATACAAGGGTCAGGTCTGCACTTCTGCAATTCATCTTACTGATGCATCATGGTTGCTCCAGTGACAGCACTGGCACTCGTGTGCTGGGGCAAGAAGATGGTGGCATCTGCACTTTACCAGATGCCAAGTCATGGCCATTTCAAGTGCTCCATAACATATTCTCATTTGCATTTTGCACACACTCCTACTTCAAATATTCAGTTGCATGAAAAGCAAGATTCTTTGAACTAAACATCAAGATAAACCCTCTTCTGGGGAATTTTGAAGTAACATATGTGAAAACTCAGCAAATATACCATAATCTGTTTGCTCCGGTAGTCACAACTATTTATATTATGAGGTCACAGTGTCCTCTTCAGCATTCTTTCACTTGGGTTGTTTTAGATGGAAACTGCAAAAGGGCAACATTCCCGTCTGGCACAAAGGGTAAAGAAACAATGCTTTCCCCGTCTTCAATCATCTCTCAGTCTCTGTTCCCAAAAGAGATACAATATATATATCATCACAGTACATATATATTACAATCACAGAACACTACCTTGGGCAACAGTTGACCTAAATTTTACTGAAAAAGAATGCATTTGAACTTAAAATCTGTTCTTTGATAGCATAGAACTTAACTATAACTTTGTCCAGGTCAGCTAGAAGGAACTGAGTATAAACCCTGACAAATCCTCCCACAGGAACTGCAGATAACAGAGGCTTGATATTTAGTGCAAATAACATAGACACTGTGGATGAAAGTACATGTTCCATATTTTCTACAACTCTTATTGGGAAGGAATGTGGTGAATCCAACAATGGTTGCTTCCAGATCTGCTCTCCAGAGTAGATACATGTTGAACAATTAATTGAGCAGGGTTACCAGCTAGCATTTTTGATAGCTGGTAAATTTCACAGGGTATGTGTTTGCTTAAAATAGTGACTTATCTGGATAGATGAACAAGAGAAGGAAATAGAATCCAAAGCAGGAAACAGAATAATTTAAACATTGGGGGGGGGGGGTTGTACTGACCCTTAATTTGGATTAAGGATCTGTGTAGAACACTTCTAGGGCACATAGATCTGCACAAGATGAAGCTGGATCCTGGGTAAAAGAGACCTTTAATATGGATCTCTTCTGGATCAGTTTAATACACAATTTCAGATCAGTGGATCTGGTTAATTCATGGGTTAATGGAGGTAAGTGCAGAAAAGACTGAAGAAAAGCCATCATTTATTCTAAGTACTTCTTTAGCACTGGAAATTTGAAGCATCTTACATCCTGCAAAAGAACACAAAACTCCCTTGTCCCCCATGAATATTTGCCCTTGAAGGTCAATCTATTGAAGCATAATTTTACCTGTTGCAACTGGAGAAGATGGATAAATATAAAAGACAGATATTCCAAGAACAGCTATTATTCCGAGGTGCTAAATGCATATAGAAATCACAACAGAGATGCATATTTTGGTCTCACTCTATAAATATGAAAAAAAGGAATCTACATTTAGTGGGAGTTATCTCTTTGCAAGGACAGCAAAACAACAATAACCCTTGTGATCTCCTAAAACAATTGTATAAACAGTGTTGTTAAATGTTTAAAATGCAGCCTTAATTGTGAAGTAAAAAACTGGAACATCACAAACTTTTGTTTCGCTATTTATCCTGAATGCTGCAATCTCCAGATGTTAACACATATTTTGATAATAAAAGAAGTCAGAAGTATGAGTCTAACAAACTTCTGTCATGAAACAGCATATGGTAGCAATACTTTAACTGCTTGTTCAGTCACATCAAAGGAAATGAGTCAGTAGATAAATAGGTCCCAAAGGTCTCCAGGCATCAACCTATTTCAAAGGAGGAGTATCTGTAAAAATGAATCTTCAACGAGCGAAGGAAAAATTTATCATTTAACTTTTTTATAAGCATGAACCTCACAAAAATACCAAGTGTTCGATGGAAAAGAAGAGGCGAATTGAATGTATGAAAGATCAAGTTTCAAAAAATGATAGCATGGAGAGAAGAAGGGTTAGATCTAAAAATTCAAAAATCTTTATCTTCAAATTGTGCAAAATTCAGGCTGAGTTAAATTTCTATCTATTTTCGGATTATTCCATATAGGATGAGCTTGCCTCAAAATTTCAAAAATCTGAAAAATAAAGAAAGAAAAAGATTCAGTCAGATGCAAACTTCTCTTTAATTTTAGCTTCATCTTCAAATTAAAATGCGAACTTGGCCATCATAAGGCCTTTTTGCACTATGACAATTGGGAAGGCATTCTTGCACCATAGAGATGCTTCAGTTTTGGAGCAGCTCTGTGCACGCCTGAACATCCTCATTGTCAATAGCTGTGGAGCAGTAAAAACTGTTCTACAGCTATACTTGGAGCTCCTAGTGCATCCCTGGACACAGTCTTCACACTGACTTTCATGTGAAGGCTGCATGGGGGCACAGTGGGCTAGCTGTGGCTGCATAGGAGGGTGCTGCACACAAGAAGAGGAACCGCCAAGATTGAACAGAGGTAAGTGTTTGATCATTGGGGGTGGTAGGCTAAATTTGACTAGCGATCACAAGTGGGAGCACTAGTCAACGTTAGTTGATTGCACTCCTTTCCTGTCCATGGGACAGAAAGGGAAAGGTAGTGTGAAAACACCCCAGCATTCATGCAGGGCAAGTTCAAGGTAGGTTTGGGATGGGGCTGGCATTTGCAATGTGAAGGCTGGCCTCCATTCCTGATCTTAGCTTCCCTGGGACAATATCACAGGAAAGTACAAAAAAGTCCATGGTTTCCATACTGGAGCTTTCTCCATATTCTAAGTGGTTCTGGAGTATTTTTCATCCGCCATCTTCCAGCACCGTCTGGCTTTCATACTGTGGCTTCCTTTGGGTGCTTCTGCTGCAGCCAATCAAGGAATGTTTTACATGCTAGAACTTCCTTTAGGGGCCACTTCTACACCTGGGGTACTTTTTGCCCCCCACCCTTGCACTGTGATTTCTTTAATCCTGGAGTGACGTTTTGCTTCCATGCCATCTGTGTTTGGGCATGCCAATATCAGGAAAGAGGTCAGGAAAGTCATAATGAGCAGACAAAAGCTCATGTTTTTTTCTACCTTCTTTTCATAGCTCTGGATTGCACAACTAGATTATGCATAGTGGCTCCAAAATAAGGTTTATAAAAACAGGTTTCAAAATCCATTAAGGATTCTAAGAGTGTTTTTGCACTAAACTGCTGTGGGAAAGTATCCCTCAGTGATAAAGATCAGGGATGGTGGCTGGTGTTCACACTGTGATTGCTGGCCCATCCCAAACATCACCCAGACCCATCTGCCTGCAGTTGCACTGCACCATCTCCATGCAGCCTTCGCATATGGAAGCATCTGAATGCTCTGTATGGGATTGTACTAGCAATTGAAGATTTGGACAACCTTGCATGCTGTGACCCACTCTGGGATAGAGGCAACTGCATGGCGTGTGAATGTACCCATGCCAGAGTGTTTGCAACCATCCTGATAAGCCAAGCAGACAGGAAGTCAATACAAGTAAAGGAGACCCTCTTTAATGGAAGATGAGCCCCAAAATACAGAGGATTAAAAGGATGGGATATTAGTGCCAATGAAACAAGCAGAACCTCCTCTCCAGCCATGTTCCCCTGACACACTTAATTACATGAGGGCAGGATTCAAATGGAGCAATAGTTGGACCACTCCCCAAAAAGAAGGACATTTCTTTAAAGAAGAAGTAAGGACTACGGAAGACATAGATTTACATCTCACTGTACCACAGGATATTGTGATGAATAATCTGTAGTGTGTTTGCTTGCTGTGTAGTTTCAAGGGCTTGTTGGTACTTTCAAGGCTTCTTCTACTTTGCTCACAAAGGGCCTGTTCACACTTGCTGGCTTGGTATGGTATGATAGTAGCATACCAGGCTGGTAAAGATGGAGCACAGTGATGTCCATTCAAACGTACAAGTGCTAAATTAGCCCCATACATGGCCAGGAGCAGTTGTAGTGCAAGTGGTTAGTCCAGGACTACCCTAGATAACATCTGATGCAACATCCAGTGGGAGGCTGGACATTGCTATGGTGAGCTGCCAGCTGCATATGACTACAGTGGTACCTCGACATACAAGTGCTTTGACATACAAGTGTTTTGAGACACAAGCCGCTGAGCGAGTGATATTTTGCTTTGAGATGAGAGCAAGATTTGAGATACGAGTATGTAAATACAGTACAGTACATAACAAAAACAACTGAGGTGGTGTTTTGGGAGCTGGAATGGATTAATGGGAAAATTGCTTTGAGATACGAGCAATTTGACATAAGAGCAAGGTTACGGAACGAATTAAACTCGTATGTCAAGGTACCACTGTACGTATCTGCAATCATGCGGCCACGCTCACTCACCTTCACCACACTGCAGCTGGAAAAGAGTGCAAAACCACCTCCCCAGGAGCAAGCCAGTCATTGGATCTCTCCAGGGTGGGGTTATTCCACCCTGGGATGCACATTGACAAGTATGCTGTGTCCCCACCTGCTGCTGCTCCCAAGTGTGCAAACATCACAGCAAGGAAACTTTCACTTCCCAGCTTTGATGTTTCTGGACAAGACTGTTCTCTCAAACACAGGAAATCATCCACAACTTTGGCAGCAGTGGCATAGCCAAAAAGTAGGGGGGAAACATCCTCAGAGTACTTCCTGCCACTTTACTGCTCAAGTATTGTTATAGTAGCATATGTAAACATGCTTGTTTGAAGGATTTGCTAAGTGGGCCTTCACCCTTGGTACTCATAGCGCCATCAGGTTGCCATGTTAATCTTGCTTTAGCTAACCTATGTAGCAGTTTTTGTAATGTTCTATGTAGTGTTCTGCTGAGGATAATGGAAGCAAACTGAAGATTGCATTTATAGTATAAGTGAGCTTTATCTAATTTTATTTACCATGAAAAACATTGCTTTTATCTGGTGATAATACCAGGGTCTTGACCTCCCTCAGAAAATCCAGCTGCCTCTTTATTCAGGAAGCAGGGTATCCTTAGCTGGGGAACAGCCCGGACTGCATACAGACATCAGTTACTCATTCTGCTATTTTTAAATGTTCCAGAATATAGCATGGATATTCAGGAATATCCTAGCTTTATTCCAGAATGTCCAAATATAGTGAAATAACCAGTGTCTGAATCCAGTGCTTCTTAGGGACAAGGATTTTCAGGAAAGCTGCAGTGGCAACCAGAAAGGGAAGCAAAGCTGCATTCTTGATTAAAACTTCATTTGCTGACTGCTTTGTGCCTGAGAATCATGGGAAATATTGTCCAAACCTAAAACTTTGAAATCAGCCCTGTGTCTAGTCCTTACATAGCTTCTTTTGTCCTGTATGTAGAAGGACTCTGGTATTCATCTTGAACTTAGTCACGGAGTTCAAGGGCCTGAAACTATTTTGGCATAGCTTTGGCATAATTTTTTTTTAAAAAATCAATTTGAACATTATATTGTTCTGTGGTTAATAATGTAAAATTAATTCAGTGGCTCCAGATCCAAGACTACACTAATCCATTTTGTTCCATCTGATTAGGCATTTTCATTAAAGCCTTTAATGATAAATGGACCTTAGATAAAGTTGTTTATTTACTGATAGGCTGATTAATAAGCTTAGCACACATCTCTCCCCCCTCCTTTTATTTAAGCAGTAGCAACTTCCCAAATTCTTTAAAATATTCAAATAATTATCTCGGGTTGGCTCTTCTTTTGCTTCCAGGAATGATGGGTTTTAGCTCGTGTTCTTGTTTCATTTGCTGTTCCTTCTTTCTCACTGACAATGCAATCTCTTCTCTTTTACTGTAACATTTTAAAACTCAAATTAACAAAGCATCCTTCTGCACCTCAGTGGGTCTGAACCAGCATAGCCCACTGGTCTGGACCAAAGCAAGAGTTGGGCTGGAACAGTGCTGTCTGCCTGATAGTGTTGGTCCAGTTTAGTGCATGGGCCAGTTTCCGGGGATTCTAACAGCTAGGAATGAACGTTCCTAGCCTTGGATCCCTGCCTGGGGGATCTATTTTAGTAGTGCACTTTGGTGTACCACCTAAGTGAGTCCCCGGATAGCCTGAAAAATGAAGGTGTGCCTTCTGCTCCAGAGTGTGCCTCCATGATCCAGAGTGGTACAGGACTGTACACCAGTGTCCCTCTTTAATCATATATATGTGCATTTAGCCTGAGCAGGAGTGAATACATTCCCAAATGATAGTGCATGGGAGATTGCAAGAAGTGACCAATGTAAATTTTATGGAAGGAACATTGGTGCTGCTTGCACACTATGGGACAGTGGAGAATAATGGATGTGACGCAAAATGAGAAAATGGTTGAGTTGCCTTCTAGATGCATTTAAATATTAAGGATCATCAAGTAGTTTGATTTTACTTTATTTAAAGCAGAACATACACTATGGGGGTTTTCCCACTTACCTCCCTTAATCTGGATCTAAGATGATCCGGATCTAAGAAATGGGTCCTTCAACTAATCCGGATTTAGTAGATCCAGATCTAATGAGGTACCCAATGCATCTCCACGGGTGGTGTAACACCCAATAGAAATGGGTGCTAAGCATGCTCACAGTGGAAATGTCAGAGCACCCACGTGGCGATTCCGACTCTAGCCACATTGGGCCTGTCCGTCACCCCATGTTTTTTGCTGGGTGATGCACGGTGGGGGGGGGGGGGGAGAGAGAGAGAGACTCCAGAGCTGCTCTGAAGAATTTTCGATGATTCTCCGAAGCCGCTCTGGAGAATCTTCAAAGATTGTGGCAAATCGCTCCAGAGATTCTCTGGAGCTTGGCAAAAGCTCCAAAGATAGGCCCCATAGAAATGGCCTAAGCTCTGAAATCTGTGCCATTCTCTGGAGTTTTCTTTGGAGCTAATCTTTGGAGCCATCTTCAGAGATTAGGCACCAGCTCTGAAGCTTTGGTTTCCAGGGCACCCCCCCCCATGAGAGCCCCTAGACCCCACTGACTGATCACGGTGCAAACACACACCATATAATCCAGATGTCATGGCTAAGGACCAGATGGTAGACCCCTTTAATGGGGTCTACAGGAAATCCAGATTATAGGTCCTGAAGGACCCATTTAATCTGGATTTCCCTAGTACAGGTGGAAACAAATGTGGCTCTAACAGGGTCTGCATTGGAAATGGAGTCTTCCTGCTCTGAGCCTAATGGGTTGTAACGGGTCCCTAATGGGTACTTAGTGCTAGTGGAAACCCCCACCCTCCCTTGTGTGTAGCTGAACCCAGAGGTTTCTCCATTCTGTAGAAAAAAGACAGATTAGGGATAATTCCAGGTTTTAGTACCCCATAAAACATTTGTCTCCATAATGACTCCTATTGTCTACTGTCTCTCTTATCCCTATCTTTTCAAACATCCAAGAGAGTTGATGGCTTCTATATGTATACTGTATATAATAGAGATGTGCATGAATATTCATAGGCATTTGAAATTTGATCAAATGTGCCGAATTTTGACATTCAAATTTGAATAGAATGCCCTAAAATTCGAATGTAAACATTCAAATTGAATTTTGAATTTTGGGACTATTTGTTTGAATTATCTGGACATTCATATGTGTATGGGTTAGTACACGATGCATACTTGAAGATTCACACCTTTCCTGCATCCGTACGCATTTGTTTTGTATGGATCCATACGGGATGAAAATGAGTTGCATATGGGATAACTACGGGATGCATATGCACATGTACAGATGCGTACAGATGTTGGGAAGATACATGCAGGCATCTATGCATCTTGTCAACATTCATAAGTGCAAATTCGAATCAAAAATTCAAATGAATAGATTTGAATGTGCTTAATTTGAATCAAATTCAAATTTAAATAATTCTAATTGAATTGAATATTTTATTATTCGAATTGACTCAAATAGAAGGTCAAAAAACCATTCTTGCACATCCCTAGTATATAAAAACCTTTCAATGGAAGGGGATTGCACAGTCACAAATCAGACTGTGCCCTTTCATAAAAGGTCACTAAAAGGGTAACAAACCATCTTTTTCTTAGAATCTAATAAAGGAATTCTGGCTACAGCCCTTCCAAACCTGTGGATCAAATCTTGACACTTGAGCCACAATTCCCCCAAGTGGCTGTCAAGAACTTAGGAGCTGTTTTGAATTAAAGCTTTGAAAGAAACTCAAGGTCCTTCCAGTCATTAGTGCATGGTTTAATCATCCAGGCTATTCAAGAAGAAGTTCAGCAGGTACTGAAAACAAGACAAATGTTTTGATGTCTATGAAAATCTGGACAAGGAAACTTTTGGAACCTTCCTGATTGTTAATGGCCAAGACAAAGGAACAGAACGAGACAATAATGTAAAATATCTTTGTATGGAAAATATGGAAGGGTTTGTTTTTCTTGTCCTCTTTGAGAAGCATTTTGGTCGATAGCATTAGTTTTAGGCAACTTGCACATGATGTCAGTCGCAGTGCTGTGACCAAAAATCACTCCCACAAAAATCTTTGATTGCCAGGTAAAAAGGTGCTGTAGTGGTGGCATGCTGGACACATGACTTCTATCTTTCAGACTTCTAAAGCATTGAAGCATAGGAACTTTCACTCCCTGACTTTGATGTTTCAGCCTGGAACTGATCTACTGTATGTAGGATCTGGCCACAGCAGCTGCAAACAGGGTGTCCAAACTCATGGGGCCTATCTGCACTTAATGGCCATGCTTGGAATCAGTGGGTCCAGACCAGCTCACACAAGCTTTTGGTGATGTGCTTTGGTGTTGCAGCAAAGTGGGTCCTTCTGCATGCTTCTGTGTTTTAGACTGAGGCCCACAAGACCACTGGTAGACCTATTTATCAGTATTACCAGTGATCCAGTTCAAGGCTCCCTTCATCTGGATTAAGTTCCATCCTGTGTCAGTTAGGAATGTGCATGAATGGTTTTTTTTGCATTCAAATTCAAGTTGATTCAAATGTCAAAACATTCGATTTGATTCGAATTTAAAATCCGAATGCAACAAAAACCAATTCAAATCTGACACATTCAAAACTATTTGTTTGAATGTTAGATACAAATTTGAAGACACGAATGTCAACAACATTCGTATTTAGAGATTTCGTATGCATCCTGTTTCATCCTGTATCCATCCCGTTTTCATTCCATATTATAAGCCCAAGTGGGTGCAGATACGTATGATATTTGTACAGATACATATGTAATACATACATATTTGTACATTCGAATGATTCGAACAAATGTTTTGGAACATTCAAAATTTGTTCAAATGTTAAAATTCGAATGTGAAAACATTCTATTCGAATTTGAATGTCCACATTCGATTGAATTCTATCGAATTTCAAATGTTTAGAACATTCGTGCACATCCCTAGTGAGGATGGAGCTACCAGCAGTGGGTGGAGCCTTGGACTGTGTGGTGACTCAGCCCAGCCCCTCCCTCCTTGTCCTTCGCAGAGCAATGCAGGAAGTGAGTGAGCTGCTGAGCACCCAGGTCACCTACCAGCTCTGGTGGGGCTGTGTGCCAACCAGTTTTCCCCCCACTGGTGTCCTGCTTTATATGTCTGTGTATCAGACTCCCTTAAAGCAGCAAACTGACTCAGTTGTAAAACAAACACATATAGTTTATTGTTACAAAAGGAAAAATAAAGAAGCAAGTTTATAGTTTGACTCAAATGCTCTTCAGTTGCTTCAAAAGAAAGATATTGTAATTAATAAACTGTCCCGCTCCCTTCACTAAGCTCCACCGTAAGCCAACAGTCTCTGGTAAGCTATACAGTAAGCACAAACAGTCCATCGCTCTCAGGTTCTTATCTAACCTGAAGCAATATAAGTTCCCAAAACAGTAAAGATAGCCTTGCAGCAGTCCCAGTCTGCCTCCCTGGGGTCTGCTCTACTCTGTCTCCGAGAGGAGACCCCCACACACACATGCATGCCTTGTGCGCCCTGATCTCCCTCTTCACAAGAGGAGAGACCTTCTTCCTCTCTTCTCCTCTCTACCCGAGACGAGAGGCCTGACACACGCTGGTTTGGAGCAATGCTCCCTGATCCCCCTTCTGCCCAAGACGAGAGACGAAAAACAAGATGAGCCGCCGCTTTTTACAGTCCGTGATTCAGTACTTCTCATTGGTCCAGTTTTGGTGGGCTGGCATGGCTTTCTCTGATGCTCCACCTCTGCTGTCACTCTTGGAGCTCAGAAAGCCCACAAAATGACTGCCCTGTCACTGCTGGCCTGGCGTGAACACCACAGACTGGCCTGCAATACAGAAGGGAGGTCCATAGCCTATATTATATACTGGCCTTAAAGATAGGTACAGAAAGGCCCATGGTGGGAGAGATAAGAGTCTTGGGAAGAACAATTAGACCACTTCCTACTATTCTTCTGCAATCGACCTCTAATGGGCATGCTGCAGTGTTCATGCTGTACCACCCATGGAGGACTCCAATGTACAGATCTGTAGCCCCTACACTGTCAGGCTAGTCCCATGGTGCATTAATGGTCATGTGTGGATTCTGCCTTACACAGATACTTGTAACCCTAAATGGTTTAAAGAGACAGCATACTTCTAAAGGCCAGTTTCTGAGAAATTGTGAGCAGTTGTTACATTTTTGCCATGCTGTTAAGCTTCCATATGCCACTGGCTGCCACTGAGGGAAAAGGTGACTTGATTCAATAGGTCACCAGTCAAATCCAGGAGCCTGTTTCTTATAGATTTATGTTCCAGTGAGTCGACCTCCAGATATTACTAATCTACTGTATGGCTTCTCTCTATACCTGCCATTGGCTGGGCTGACCAGAGCTGTAAGACAGAGAGAAGGATGAAGCAGCAAATTAGTGACCAGTTATACTTCATTCACCTGCTGCACTAAAATGGATTTTAGATTACATTCTGGGCGCGTCTTCATGGCATGTGTTATTTCAGTTTAAAGAATTCGAAATAAAAGAAACGGAACAAAGCTGTCCAGACGACTTGCAAGTTGATCCGGTTCCGATGGCAGCCTTAACGCGGGATCAATACTCGGAGTCCACACGGCAGCATTGTCCTCCTGCCCATTGCCCACACTCTCTCCTGTGATTGGTTTTCCCTGCCAGGATCCCACCCTCCCTTCTCTTTGCGTCATGCTCCGCCGGGAATTCCTTGCCCAGTCCACCCTCCCCCTTCCCAGCAGCAGCAGCAGCAGCAGCAGCATCCATCCATCCATCCATCCATCCATCCATCCATCCATCCATCCATCCATCCATCCATCCATCCATCCATCCATCCATCCATCCATCCAGGCGCTGCGGCATGAGGAAGATGAGGATGGGGGGAGAGGGGGCAGCAGCAGCTGGGTGGGGGTGGGGAGGGGAAGGGAGGCATTGCTAAGGCACCAAGGAAAAGAGTCTTGGGGGGGGACTAGCAAAGGGGGGGTGTCGTCCTTGCACAGACGGGATTCTAAAGTGAGAGAAGCCCCCCTTTCCCAAAAAGAGAGAGGGAGGAAGGAAGGAGGGGTATCTGAGAAGCCCCCCTTTCCCAAAAAGAGAGAGGAGAGAGGGAGGGGTTCCTAAGAAGCCCCCCCTTTCCCAAAGAGAGAGAGGAAGGGGGGTATCTGGGGGGTGGGAGACATTGCATGAGCATCTCACGTCTCCCGCCCTCCCGAAGCCGGTGTATATGGTACACTCCTGATTATCAATGTTGCAAATTTTCGCAATTTCAATACAGCTCTGTATCAAAGGACCGGGGCTTTAAACATTAAAGAGGCATAGGGTGGATGTGGTGGGGTGTCATTCATTCATATTTTTATCCCACTCTATACACAAGGCTCTCAGTGCGGGTCACAACACATTGGTTTTAATGTGTTCATATTAAACATATTAAAGCCATAACTTTGCCTGAACGTGGGGAGGAAAAAGCTGTTTCTTTAGTCCACCCTCAGAGCGAGAAAACATGAGCAAAGTGACCAGTAATTTTCTTTCCACATTATCTCTCCCAGAGGTGAATTTTACCCTAAAAGAAAACAGCTTGCCACTTTGCTGATATATTCTCTCACTCTGAAAGTGGACTGAAAGTGGATTAAACCTTAGGTGTGACCACATATTCTCTCATTCTGAAAGTAACAGAGATCAGAACTTTCCCCATGCACAGAACTTTATTGACCCATGGCCAGGCCTGGTAGTGCGGTGCAGGATTTTGGGACATGATTGATCCTGCCCTATTGGATTTCCTAGTGGTCACCTATCCATGGTCCGCTTTGCCCTAATATCCTGGCAACTGGAATCTTATCTGGGAATTCCAGATTAGATTCCACTTCCCATCCTGAAGCAGGCTGCCCCTGGCCTCCCATTGCATCACCACCCACTCCTCCTGGGCTTGCATGGCACTGCCACCCCCAAACAAAGGATGCCCAATCTGGGGCAGAAGGCAAAAAAAGACACTTCTTTTTTTAACTGTATGAAAATGCTGCCCACATGAGATCTTTAAAACACTCTCATGCTCTGGTGCTTGGCCATTTAGTCAAGCAGAAGTGTTGTTAGTCATGGCTCTCTTCTGAGCTCTCACAGGGTGTGGGGAGGAGAAGGTTTGTCAGCAGCTTTGAGCCTCCTTAAATGGGTGAGAAAAGTGGGGTAAAAAAGCCAACTCTTCTTCCTCCTCCTCCGTGAAGCCAGCTCAGTGGCCTTGGGCTAGTCACAGCTCTTACAGGGCATCTGTTGTGGGGTGAAGAATGGAAGCTTTGTCAGCCTCTTTGAGTCACCTTAAATGGGTGAGAAATGCCAATTCCTTCTCCTTCTGGGAAGTTTGGTATGGGGTAGCATTATTATAAAGAGGTATAGAAATCCAAGTCAAGGTTCCTATCTTTTTTTAACAGTTGTGCAAAGCATGGAACTTCAGCAAGTGCATCCTTCCTTCCTTCCTTCCTTCCTTCCTTCCTTCCTTCCTTCCTTCCTTCCAGCCTCGCGCCGAGGGAAGAGCAGCCGGCGGCGGAGGCGGCAGCGGTGGCATCCATCCACCCACCCATCCATCCATCCATCCATCCATCCATCCATCCATCCATCCATCCATCCATCCATCCATCCATCCATCCATCCATCCATCCATTCATCCAGGTGCTGCGGCGCTGCGGCGCTAGCGGCTTCTCCCTGGGGCTCCGCCGCCGCTTTCCCCCCGCTTTGCTGCCACTTTGCCCCGCAGAGGAGGAGAGCCAAGGGGTGGATAAGAGGGCGAAGGGGGCTCCTCGCTTGCTCTTCCCCCCGTGGCCGGGAAGGAACTCCGCCCCCCCACCTCACAGGGACCGAAGCTGGATTAAAACCTTGGCTTGTGGTCACACCTAAGGTTTAATCTAGCTTCACTCCACCTTCAGAGTGAGAGAACACATCAGCAAAGTGACCAGTAGTTTTCTTTCCACATTATCTAGTCTAAAGGTGGATTTTCTGAGTTATTAACCCTGAAAGAAAACCAGCTTGTCAGTTTGCTGGTGTATTCTCTCACTCTGAAAGTGAACTGAAACTGGATTAAACCTTAGGTGTGACCACAGGCAGAGGCAAAGTAGCCTAGAGGGGGCTCAAAGCAGTTGACATTCTGTTTTCACCCTTCAAGGGACTAAGTGGCTGACAAGCCTTCTCACCCTTAAGGGGGCTGAAAGCGACTGTTCCGAACCTTCAAAGGTCTGAAATTGCGCAAAATTGCAACATTGTTTTTAAGGTGTGAAGTGCTTAGATTGATACAGTGTTTCAGCTTTAAGGACTGGAGGTTTATAGTGGGTGTTTGAGGGTGGATTTTTTCAATGAAGGAAACCCTAAACATGACGTGCTTCTAATACGTTCAGCCATTGTTTACAGTGCGATTGGGGGGGCGGGACAGCCTTAACACTGAATCTCATCCCGGAACGATACTGTCCACACAGTTAAAAAGGAAACACGTATCGACGCACGATCCGGAGTGAGACCTGTTGAGATCAGGATTTATTTCTAATCGGGATAACGTCCTTTAACACGGAAATACCGTGTTAATCCGAAGTGCCGTCTGAACTGCGCAAACTCAAAACGTTTTGAATTCGAGATAACTATGCCATGAAGACGCACCCTCTTACTTAACAGGGGACTGACTAGGCAAAGGCAGGTGAATTGTAGCTTTAAAGGAAGGGTCAACCAACATTTATTCTGGAATTAAACTCCAGTCACTCCCAGGGATGGAGAGATGGGAGCTGAAATACAGCTAAGTCTGGAGTTTGTACCTTAAATATTATTCAACATCTTAGGCCCTTACTGTATCTCCTTCAGGTTAATCCCCAGATCAGTGGATTCAGAATAACTGAGCCCATTGATCCAGATGGTAGGGAGGCAAGGGCTGATTGAGCCTATGCCTCTCTGCACTGCAAAGTTCACTCAAGCTTTGCAGCCACCCTCCCCATGCCTCTGAAGGCTAGGAATGACAGTTCCAAGCTTCAGGACCCTGTGATGGTGGTGGTAGTGGTGGTTGGCAGTGCCCCTGTAGTTCAGATTAAGTGCCTCTTAATCTGGGTCTGGCTCCATCCTGTGCAGACAGAACTGGACCAGTGGGGGGGGGAGGGCGGAGCCTCATTGATCCACATATACAGATGAGGAGGCCCAAGATCCAGATTAAGGGGTTCCTTAATTTGGATCTAAGGCAAGTGCAGAGAGGTCTCTAGTTCACAAATTCAGTTTTCTCATGGAACTCAACAGAGATGGTGACAAGAGAGTTGATTGAATCTTACTGAAAGCTGTACTCCTCCATGAAGCCAGCCAGGTGCCTTTGGATTAGCCACAGTTCTCTTTCTGAGCATTCAGAGCCCATCTGATCTGCTGTGAGGAGAACAGAAGGTTTCTCCTCCTCCTCTTCCTTTTCTTCTTTCTGAGTTCAAAGTAAGCTGCTGCTGGTGGTGGTTTTTTGTTATTGCATGGTTCCATCTTAATTTTTAAACAGACCATAAAAACTGGATTCCATTTACGTGCCTTTCAAAATACAATGGTCTGAATTTTAAACGACTTTGAACTTTTAAACTGCTACTCTTTTAGGGCGGGTATACGTTTGTGTATGCATGCCAACTGCAGTATTTTATTTGTCTTTTAATGATCTTTTTGTAGTTTCCTGGGAGTAGTTTTTTTGCCCTGCAAGGCAGCACACAAAAGCACTTCAAATAAGTAAAACAGATCTCGACTTCTACCAAACTGGAAACAAAGCATCTCCACAACTTTTCCATCCATTAAGTCCCAAACATAAAAGTTATTCCTCCCAAGCTGAAGGCAAGATGAGAGAAAACTGGAATAGTATCACTTTTGTCCTTAGGAAACCTTCTGCAGAAAACAGTATCTGCAGATCTTTCCTTCTTTGTAGAACACAATATCCTATAGTAGGGAGGGAGGGAAGGACAAATTATTATCAGGTCTGAGCTTGCTAGACTGTGGTATTGTATAACTTCTGGGAAGAAAATCAAAGCTACCTATCCCCCCAACCATAACAGGATTGACTTCACTGCACACACACTTCATCTTCCGAACCTCATTGTACAGAATGCATACATTTCTCCATTACTCTCCCGAACTATAGTAACCCTCCTCCCGCAGATAGCCTAATCCATGGCATGGTGTGATGTATAACTTTGGAAACAACCTTTACCCCATGTGCTGTTGATCTGACATGATTGCTTGCACTTGACATTAAGAGAGGGTTTTGTTTTGTTTTTTAATCCCATCAATACAGGTGAAACATTTTATTCAATGCATGGATGTAGGAGTTGTTTTGCATCCCACTTACATTTAATAATTGCAGCCAGAGCATATACTGTACTGGACTGAATTCTGCAGGGATTTTTCAATGGTGCTTGCTGTCATTGAGTCTCACCAAATCGTGGCACCTCCATGGGCTATAAAGCTGTACTGCATTACCATTTTTTGAAAAAGGATAGCATAGAACTGTTTTTTTATTTTCACTTGGCTAAGGTATAAGGGGCCTTTTTGCACCTACCTTCTAGGTGTATGTGGGGGAGCTTTCTGCATGGTACATCTGCACATGTGGAGCTGTTTCTTCACTAGAAATGGCTCCAGGTGTGCCAGAGCATTCCCTGCATGTATAGGTGTGTAGTAGGGATATGCATGAATTGTTTTTTGTATTTGATTTGTATCGAATTGAATGCAAGAAAATTTGTATTTGTTCGAATAGGTCCTTCGAATGTAGTAGGATTCGAACTCGATAGGAATGTTCAATACAAATTCACATACGAATCCGTAATGAAGCTTTGTATAAATGTATTGAAACATTCAAATGTCAGTCCTCGAATGTGCCAACATTCAATTTGCATCCGAATGTCTGAATTCAGCTGAATTAATACAAATTTTGAATGTTGCAAATATTCATGCAGACCCCCTAGGGCAGAGCAGTTGCAATTACGCACTGTGCCACCTGGTCACCCTGGCAACAGTGCCACACAGGTGTGCTGGAGAGGTTGTGTGGGCTCTGTGATCTCTGCCGTTAATAGTGATGATTCACAGTTCTGAATGCTTTAGCTGTATAGTAAGCTGGTAAGGTTCTAGCCGGACCATCCTCATGTCATCCAGGTTGGAAGGCATGCAGGAGGATCATGTGCCAGCCTGTGCATGCATGCTGATGTGGTGTGTTACCCAGTTGCCCTGGTAACAGTGCCGTGCACGCGTGCTGGCACCGGCGTCGGCACCAGGATTCAAAGATGGTTGCCATCTGGACAGCCATCTGCACCTGACGTAAGTCCTGGGGAGGCTCAGGGAGGGTTTGTATGCACAGAGAATCAGCAAATCTAGATGCTTAGCACATATGCGGGCCATTTCATCCTCTGCCTCCCAGCAAGAGGAAGCAAATTCCAAAAGTCCCTCAGCTAGGCCAATAGCTTTTGTTTGCTTCTAAAAAGCAATCCTCATATTAACATTGTTTGCTCAAGTGTTGTTGTTTTTTCTCACAGCTTCCCATCCCCAGGTATGTATTCTACCTCAAATCCACATGAAAGAGAGAGTGACCTTGATACTTTATCTCCACTTAGGGCTCTGTGCTCAATTTCATGCATTTCTTTCTCAGATAGGCAAGGTTATAAAAATAAAACTCCCTAGGAAGACTGATATCCATAACCTGCAATTACTCTCAGTGCATTTTGCACAACATAATTAAATGTTAAGCTGGGGGCAAGTTGATCAAATGAGGTACTGTAGGAGACCTCACTTGCTTTTTTGTTCCCCACAAGATGGCGAGCTTTTCTTACTTTAACAGTACAGAGTAACCTGCAGCTGAGGCTTGCCTGGTTAAAAACAATGCAAACTTTCTCTGCATTTCTTTGGGTACTGCAGGCTTTCAAAAGCCTGATACTCCGGGGGGGGGGGGGGGCTTTAGTGTAGGAAGCCCCTGGTGCATGCCGACACTGATATTAAAGGCCTTTTTAATGTAGTTTTATGAATCTTCAAAAAAGTAGTCACAAGATGGTTGGAGCTTCAGCCACAGCTTTCAGATCAGGTCGGGGGACACGTCTCCATCATGCTGAGTTTCATCTTTGCCCAGAAAGCTTATCTCTTCCCTTTCCTACTTCTGCCAACAAAGAATGGCCATGCCTGCTGCCTTGACCACAGCAGTGGCCTGTGTGGCCTGTTTCCAGTCACTGCTATTATTCTTGGTGTGTTCATGTGATATTGCGTTTTTATTGCTCTAACCTGTCCTGAGACCTTTGGGTGTAAGGAAAGGTAAAAATACAAATATAAAAGTTTCTATGCACTTCAGCAAGAGATTTAACTCATATTTGCCATTTGTGTGATGCTGTTGCAAGGAAAGGGCTCTTTCATGTACAAGCAGCACTTCTGGTAAACTGGACTAATCTGTAATGGCTAACCCAGATAGTTGCTCACTTTTAATAATTACCCATAATGCACCAGTTTACTTAGCATGATGGTGGGGATTTTTCTTTGGCAATTCCCCTATATTTGTCACTCAATACGCATGCAGAACTTCCATATGAAAAAGATAATAGGATTCGTGCTCCTTTAGTAGCTGCTCAAAACAGATTTTTCAACATGGGTAGCTTGCCATGAAAGTCCTAAGACCTGCTGAAGTTCTTTCTTCCACACAGCTATTAAAGGGGCAGGAAGTTTGTCTTCTTTTTTCACATTGAAACTCTATTAATATGGGTTCCAAATGAGAAAATAAATATTTAGTAAAGTTTTTTTTTAGATTAGAAATTTTTATTGAGATTGAGGGAGTTATAGTCCAAAAGAGGCTTGACATGTGAAATGCTCCAAAACAAATTCATCTATAATGATGTCATGAGACCAAACTCTGTTCAAAAATCCTGGTACATAGGATTTTCTTTACCTTGTAACTGCCAAAGGCAGTTTAGACTCCAAACTCTCCTGGAAATCACAGACTTCAATAATCCTACCAGGAGGGAATGTTGGGCTTTCTGTCCACTGTGTTAGTTGCCTATTTAATGGTAAATCTGATTCGAAGTACAACAGGCCCAAAGTTTTCAATTCAGTCAGTTAAAACAGTTTGAGGTGGGGGTAGCAAAAAATGTTGTGATGTATACATTTTGTACTTTGCAATTAAATCAAATATTCCCAAGTGCGAATGCTAGTACACGTTGGTCTGTCACACACTTTTCCCATCCAGTGGATGGGAAGCCAAGTGCAAAAGCAGCCCAGGATTCACTAAGCCATCTCAGACAGATGGCAAACCAGCTTCTGGTTCAAGGCCTTCAGTGAAGGAGAGCTCACCACCTCCTGTGGCCATCTATTCCTTTGACTGATTGTCCTTACTGTCAGAAAGCTTTCTAATATCGATTCTGTATCTACTGCCTTGCAGTTTCATCCCATTCTTTCTAGTCCTTTCTTCTTATGTAAGTGAGAATAGGGCTAACCCCACTGCACTATGACAGCCTTTCAGATACTTGAAAACAACTATTTGTTTATTTACATCTTTATCCTGGCCTATAACTGGGGGTCTCTGGGCAAGTAAAATCAAACATTATTAAAACTATGATGTCTTCTCTCAGTTTTCTCCTCTGCAGGCTTACCCATTCCTCATAGGACATCGTTAGCAGACCACACTCACCATTTTGGTAGCCTTCTTCTGAACTTTTGGCTTTTATAAATCGGGGTGCCCAGATCTGCGAACAGTACTGTAGATGAGGTCTGGCCAAAGTAATGTGAAGAGGAATTTTGTGATCTTGATACATCCCAAGACAGTGTTTGCTTTTTTGGCAGCTGCATTACCCTGTTGACTCATGTTCAATCTGTGATCTACTAGTACTCCCAGATCTTTTTTTTAGATCCTTTTCACATGTGCTGTTGCTCAGCCACATTCCTCCCATTTTTTTTCATTTTTCTTACCCAGATGTAGGATTTTGCATTTCTCCCCATCAAATATCATTATGTTGGCTTCAGCCCACTGTTCAAGCTTATCAAGACCTTTTTGAATCCTATCATCCTCCAGACCTCTGGTGGACCACCATAGGGACCAGGACCTTGTTCCATAACATGAGAGGTAAGAAGATGGCATGCCTCCATGTTCCAGGACTACCAGGGGTGGGGTGTTCAGCAATGCACCATAGTGTGCCACCAAAAAGCACACACCTCTTGGGAGGTTTGTGGTCTTCAGGCTTCAGTGTGGCTTAATGCAGATCAGTGCCATCAGTACAAACAGCACTGAACTGACCCACATCTCCAAAGGACATGAGTTAGTGAGCCAGGTGGCAACAGCCAATAGAAAGATAGAAGAAAAGTAGGAGGCTTTTAAAAACTGTGGGGAACAGGGTTTTTCCTTGTTGCTAAAGATGGGGCAGTCTTTAGTAAATGTTTGCCCCCAAAATGCCTAGTATGATCACAGCCCCAGCCTAAACAAAAGAAAGATGTTCCATGGGAGAAATCATTTGAAACTAGTGGAAATTATGACTAAGAACATGACTGGGTATGTATTAAGTAATTCTGAATTACCCTAAATAAAGGATTGGAAATTATATGATATCCACTTAAGTTCAACAATTATGAATGACAAGGCTCAGTTAGTAGATGCATTTTCTTAATTGCTCATAATTACATATGGATGTAATTGCTCATCTATTAATCTGTTATGACAGAACTAGTTTGCTTCCAAAGCTAAGTCCTTACAGAAAATCTTTTAATATTCATTCTGGTGAGATAATCTTTTATTTTTCTCCGAACTTCTATTTCTTCAAGAAAATAAAGAGTAGACTTCAGCAAAAATGCTGTTCCAAGTAACTCAGGACAGACATGCATCCTCTGGACACATGCTGGCATTTAGATATGTTAACAAACCTTTTCCTAGGAACCCCTCCTCTGTTCTTGCCCTCTGAACTAGGAAGAGAGGACCAAGGTCATGGTCACACTTTGCTGAAATTGTCTTATTAAGAAACAGGACTTACAATGCACTGACTCTGACCACACTCAATCCTTCCTCAGTTCATCCTCAGTTTCTTTCTGTTCCCCTCACATCTTTCTGTCCCCTCCTGAGACTACTTTACAATACTTTTTTTTAATATCTCCATCTCTTTCTACTATCACAACACCTGCTGCACACGGATAGGATAAAAGATATGTGACTCAACAGTGTGTAAATATGCTCTGGGTGGAAGGGAAGGGAAATTCATGCAGTATCTGCCCACTATGGTATGGTTCAGCCCCTTTTAGTCATCTTCCCCAGTTACCCCAAGAATGAAAATGGATTGATACTCTTACAGCAATCTAATCTACAAATCCAGATTAGAAGCAAACTTTCCTTCAGGTTTCCAGTTTTTAGGACACATCTGCAATGATGGAGGCTATCACAGCTTGTGAGGGTCTGCTCCATACTTCCCAAGATGGGACAGCATGCTCCTGATGTGGAACAAGGCTGTCTGCACTGTGATGGTCTGTTTCATGCTAGCCCCTCGTACTGGATCCATAGCTCTTGCCAGCTTCAAAGCTGACACATGGGGCTTCCAAATGTTTCAAAGGCCAGGAAAGATAATTCCTAATTTTCTGAGCTCTGGGGGGAGGGGAGCATTTTGGTGGAGTGTTTTGTTGCATTACCAAAATGGATTCTCTGCAATGTACCAGACTATACCTCCTTGAGCTGGTGAACTGGTCTAGGAAGCCATTTTGGGTACCCTAATCCAGGAAATACTCCATCCTATGCAGACAGAGCATAGGAGCCCCCCCCACCTTATCCCATACCAGCATTTGAAAGTGATCCCATAGACTAACGCTTGTTCTGAAATTGTGGTATGTGTGGAAGCACATTTTTCCTTCATCTCCGCATTTCATTTCCATGTCCCTTTTTGGGAGCTCAGCAAAATGGATGGCTGGATTGGTTCACTTTCAAGGCTGTCGTTACACCCCCACTTTAAACCTTCTTCAGCCCATCTTCAGGTCTGGCTGTGTGGTGTTCGGGTGGTGGTGGTGATAGAGTAGGAAGGTTTGGCAGGCTTTTCGGCAGCTGCGTGAGTGACAGCAGGGGCATGGCTTCTGGAGGAGCCGCATCAGTCAAACATTTCAACCAATCGGAGGCAGCTAAAAATGGGACTATAAAAGGAGCAGTCACAGCAGCCAAGAAAGACAGAGAGAGGAGGCAGCCCAGATCAGAGTGTGTGTGACAGACTCTTCTCTTGGTTGAGAGAGGGAAGAAGGCCCGTGAAAAGCCTAAATGCTTGAGGGCAGAGTTCTAAAGGGACTGTTTTGCCTCCATAAAGACACTAGAAAAGAAAGGGGGGGGGGGAGAATTCAACCAGACTATTTCTTTTCCTTTCAAAGGACACTAAGATTTAAGAGCTGAGGTTTAAGCTTACTTCTTTATTTTTCAGAATTACTGTAACAATAAACCTTTTGAAGTTTGTTTCTTAAAAAGGTGTCTGTCTGCTGCTTTGAGACAAACATAGCTGTTAAGTAGATAAAAGTGAGAGCCAGAAAGCAGGCTGTATAGGTGAAAGCCTCGAGGACCTGCCAGGGGACTGGGTGCTTGCCTGTTTGCCTTTCAGCTTGTGTGGCTCTGAGGAGTACAGGGTGGGAAGAAGCAGGCAGGTCACCACAGGCTGCTCAAACTTTTTCATTTCTATCCCTTTCATTTGTGGACTCTCCATTCAGGGAAGTCCAAGTGGAGAGTGTAAGGTCCAGAAATAAAATGCATAGAAATGAAAAGGCATGAGCAGTCAGACCTGAAGACGGTCTGATGAAGGTTGGATGTGAAGGTGTGACCACAGTCCAGGAGACCATTTTGAAATAGTTTCCCACTGTCATGCTACCCAATGTCATTTTTTTTAATGCTGAGAGGTGGACCATTGTGGGGACAGAGCCTTCTAGTCTTCCAGCACCAGTGGTAGCCAGAATGGTTTCCAGAAACTGTGCAGAAGCTGTCTAAGGTGCCCCATACCTTCTCCCCATTCACTCCCATTAATATCACATACTGAATTAGGGTTTCACCTTCCCTTCCAGAACAACTGTTGGTATAGAGGATAGAATTCTGTTTAGGAACTGTGTGCATTCCTAAGAAGAGTATCTGGCTCTGTTTCATTACTTTTGCTCGGTTTGTTTCCTTTGTCTTTGATGAGCCTCCGTTTGGGGAATGTGTTTCTGCATCGTGCATAATAACCACAGAAATCGGAAGCTTCTGTGTTTCCCAGAGGTTGACTGATGTCCACTGCCATCCTTTTCACCTTGACAGAGATTAGCATTCTGCTAGAACGCCAGCAAAGATGATGATTCCCAAAACAAGTTATTTATCACTGGAAATGAAAACAAGAATTCCACTTCCGATAGGGTCCATTTCCCATTCAACATTATTTTATTGTGCTGTGGTGGCCAGAAGAAACAGCACCATTATTTAGGTTCCTAAGTACTCTGACAAGGAAACTCTCTGTTCCAGAATTCATCTTTTCTGAAAACACTTTTGAGGCTCTGTAAAACACTCTGTACCCTGGTTAAAGACATTATGAGCCTACAGAGTGTTTTTGCTTACTTATTCGTAACATATACAGTTTATTCTCTTTTTTAAACAGCTTAAGACAGCTTAACATGCTTTTTACACTCCTTTTTTCCTCACAACAATTTCCTGTGAGGTAAATTATACTGAGAACTTTCATGCCTTGACAATGTTCTCCTTGCCCAGAGCAAGTACTCTGGCCCTGGACTGGTCCCCTCGGAAATAATCAGGTACCTTAGAGAGCAGTGTGTGGCCCTCGTGTTCTCAAGTCATCTCTGACCTATCTTTCCTAGCACGTAATATTTAAAAGGGGAGAGGGGCAGACTAGTGTGTGTGAACAATCCCACCTCAGCGTCTTCTCTAAACTGCCTCACAGGTGCCTCTAATATACTTTCATTTTTAATATGTCTCACCACAATCTTGGATGAAATGCACAGTTATGCACCAAAAGCCTTTATTAGGGTATTATTTCCTGTGTGTACCAATCTGGCATATGCTACCTATTAATCCAACATGCCAGAAAATGAAGGCCCCGACACTGTAAAGCCCTCCTCACTACCTCACAGGCTGCTGCCTCTCCCCGTGAGATGTAGGATCATTCTGGCCCTCTGTTATATTTTAGAATGGCTCTCCTGACACAGCTCAATTAGAACCTCCATGTGCCCTAACCAGTCTGCCCAGGAAGCAGTAACAGAAGGGCTACCATTTTATCACCTTTATGCTACCTTCCCTGCTTTATAATAGTTTGAACTGCATCCTGTCTCACACAGTGGTCCACCAATTTCTTCTGGTCATTCTTAAGTAGAAGGCAAAGGCGAAACCTTCATCTGCTCTTGACTGCTTACAAATGGCCTTTACAGGCACCTTGTCTGTCTTTCCAACCTGGAGGTGGAAAGGCAAAATTCAGCACTTACCTTGCTTTGTTCAAACCCACAAGGTCTGAACAACTGAGGCCCACTGGTCCGGAGCATAGTAAGTCATGATATGGAAGTGCATCTTCTGCATAACCATGCTGATCCAGACATCTTACACACTAGCCTCGAAGTTTAGACGAGCTTCAGGACTGGTCTCCGAGGGCTCCAGAGTTGGGATGTGCACAAATATCCAAACTATTCATTATTCATACAAATTCACATGAATTTGGACATTCATAAATGAATTGAATGTCCAGACATTTGTACATTAACATTCATACAAATACAACTGTTTCAGACATTTGAATGAATAGTTTGGACATTCATTTAATGGATAAAGATACATACGCTTCCTGTGCATATCCATAGGTATCCCATATATATCCTTTGGATCTGTATGGGATGTGCATTGTACTGAGTGTATTGAGTACCTAAGAATACATTAGTACTGAATTGAAGGTCCAGACATTCAAAATTGCACATTTGTACAAATACAAATGTTGGGACATTCTATTCATTACATATCAAATCACATTCATGCACATCCGTGTTCCAAAGGGCTAGCAGAAAAAGTTCTTAGCCTTAGAACCACCAGGAGACTCATTTCAATGGCATGCTTTGGTGCACTTCCAAATTTGATAGACTGGGATATGGAGATGTGCCTTCAGCATGCATCCAAAGTGCCGTCCCCAAGCAATATAAAGTCTGTGTAAAAGGTTCTTTTACCTCTGAGTGCCCCCATGCCTGGCTTTTCTTCGAGCTTCCAGCAGGTCAAAAGGTGGAAAATGCGCAGTAAAAAGACTGCCCTTTAAAGAAGACTACCAGAGCACTTTTTGGAAGCTGCTGGTTTTCCTGGCAGCATTTACCATGGGGATGCTCCGTGGCAAAAGGGTTGGGGATTGGCGGCCAAGATCTCCGAAAAAAGCACCCTGGCTGCACACACAGTCTTAAACATTCACACATCTCCCAGAACAGCAGCACCTTCCCTTCCTTTCCCTTTCTAAAGGTCAGAACTTTTAAAGAGCCAGAATTGCAGAGAATTGCAACATTGTTATCAGGTGTGAAGTGGGTGGATTGCTAAAGTGTAACGGCTGCTGGGGTGGATTTTTACAGTGATTAAAATCACTATCTTTGGAAGCAAGCTCTGGATCCCAAAGTGATAAATGGCTCTGGTGGGTTTTGCAGGGAGAGGAGACAAATAGAGAACTTGTAAATATGGCTATTTTTCTTTTGGACTTGACGGGGGTTGTCTCCCCAGGACCCTAACAAGCAGAGAAGGGTCAGGGAGAAAAAGATGCAGGCAAACAAAACATGCTTCCTTGGGGACGGTAGGTGCGTTTAAAATGCATGTTTTACCGAACCTCATAGGGACGCTTATTCCGGAATTGAATGGCACTTTTAAAGTCTGCTGGAATAGAGGGACAGTAGAGGAAAACTTGAGAGGCAAATAAGTTGCTTGGGGATTCAGCCCAAGATCTGAATCACCCTCACTGGTACACTTATAGACCTGGGGCATTTTTGTACTTCCCTTCCCAACTGGTGGATGGGAAAGGAGCATGATTAACCAACATTGACTAGCATTCACACTTGGACCACTAGTCAACTTTGGCCATTCCCCTCCCCCTGATATTGAATACATACCTGATTTGATCCTGGGACCAGTCCTCCTCTGGGCATCACCATTTTGGCTGCAGTGCCCTCTGCAATTGCACATGCATCAGCACCATTGCCTTGATGAGGCTGGTGCTCCTCACACACGCAGCTGCATCTGTGGTCATCTGAGGTGCCAGTGCACTTGCACGGGCCATCAGACAACCCCAGAATACTGGAAAAGGTGTGGATGGCTGCTACCCCAGACGCTCCAGGTAAGCTTTCAGGTAACATTGGTTAAAGTGTGGAGCACAATTTTGTGCTTCACACCTAATCAACAATTAGTGAACTTCTAGTGAAGCAAGGCACGCTTGGAGGTTCCAGCAGCCTCCTCAAAGTGCAGATGCTCTTCACCAGGAATTCACTAATCATGCACTACTGGCCCTTATTTAATCTGGCCTACCAGTGATCCAGATCAAAGGATTCTTGGCTGGATCATGTTTCATCTGAAGCAGACAGAGCACACTACTGGTGGGTGGGGCATGCAGATGGAGCCCAGAAGATGACTTCAAGATCTTATATTCCAGAATAAAGGTAAGTGCAGAAAGAGTCAATGATTGACAGCAAGAGGGGCACTGAAGCTGTATTTAACCCAGATTATCACAAATTCCCATTAATAGCAACTTCTAAAGGCTCCAAAAGGGTTTTTGGAATACACAGGCAACAACAGTGGATCATGAAAGGGTGGGTGGTTTGTACTGATGTGTTGTGTGGAGAAGTTGGACATTAACAAAGCAGGACCAAAAATGTGTAGACTCTTTTGAACGTTGAACTTTAGGGCTGGAAAAGGCTTCTCAGGTTACAATAGATAGCTAGAAAGAATGATCAGTGGATTCTAGGCCAAATAACACCTAAATATTTGTTAGAAACACAATTGATGAGATTTGTCATACTGAGAAGACCAAAATCCCTGGAGATCTTGTTAACACTTAGGAAAGTAAAGGATGGCCAGCTAGTAGGTGGTTAGTCTTGGTTGCAATGAAAACCTCACTGACAGACTTAGGAAAGATTGGAGAAGTATAGAGGAAGTCAATTCATGTGGTCACCAAGAGCTGGCTATGACAAGATGGCATCAAGGAAGCAAGTGCTAATGGTAACAGTTTACCAGTCCAACATCCCCCAAAATGTTCAAGCACTATTATATGATATATAAATAAAGACCTGTGCACAGCCATTAGTTGATAAAACTTTTTTAATAATAGTAGTAATAATAGTAATAGTAATAATAATAATATAAATATAAATAAATAAATGAAAAATGAAAGGGTGATAAGAACTACCAACAATTCAAGCCTAAGATGTTGGATCAAGGTCTGGTCTGCACAGTCAATAACATGTCATCTTCAAAAACAATTTGACCATTAGATTTATCTGATTTAAAAAATGTAATCAAAAGTGTATTTCCCCCTTCTATACATAACCTTTATGACGTCTTGTAGGAGCGAGAGTGGAAAACAGAAAAATAACTTAGTATATTAGAAGTCAGACAAGGAGAGAAAGAGATGAAAGGAAAGCTTAACTTCTTCTTCAGGGCCATATTCATCATTTGGCTGAAATATTTAAAATAATGCAAACTAAAAAGAAAGTTTCCAGAGGAGGCAGTTTGATGGCTGTCTGGGAAAAGTGAAGGGCAATCTCAGAAGATTAGGAGAATGCCAATGAAGAAAACAGTATTGAAAGGGGGAAAAGAGGAATTACTGCAGATCTTGAAACCTGCTGACAAATTATTCTGCATCATTGCCATTTCTCTTTTCCTTGGAGCAGCAAGACTTGCATTCTTGAAAATGCTTGAGAAGTTATTATTGCCATCAAACCAGGAACACTGTGGAACCATGTGAATGAAGCAGACTGCAAAGCAAACTAACAGTAGAATTAAAGGAATTTCAGTCCAGTGTTAGCTCAAGCATGTGCACCAGACTACAATCAAAGGTGTCTTTCTTTGGAATTAAGAGTGGATATTGTTAAAGGAATGCTAATCAGCTTGCACTTTTTAGAAGAAACAAAGCCCGTGAAAACTCTTAGGCTGCTTCAAGATGGTGAGAAAAAATGGCATGGCTGCGTTCCCATGCAAATTTAAATCCGAATCAAATCCATTTTCAGGATCAGAAGATCCCATTCATTTTTTTATTCCTGGACTTTGAGGATTACAGAAAAAATATCCTCACAAAAATTGTTCTCGATCCCTTTTTGGAGCCCAGCCCTTCCCCCCTCCCCCTCGCCATGCCTGCTCTGAGCACAATACAATTAGGAGAGATACAGTTGCAGGAAAACCTTTTAAAAACATTGTAGCAAGGCTGGCACAGCAGGGGAAAACTAAGCTGCCAGTCTCCGTTTTACAGAGGGGAGGAGAGGGAAACTGAAAGGGAGAGTAATAGCCTCTCCCCCCCCCCCCAGTGCGAGCTGTCTTTATTTTGAAAGGGACTTGCTTTGCACTGTTGGTTCTTTCACTCTCTTGCTTAAGCACAAAGCTGCTGTCTTCCTGGCAAGGTGAATAGAGGGAGGGAGCTTCTGATTTGAAAGGAAGAGTGTGAAAGGGATGATTGCTTCTGTTGCAGCTGATTTCTGTGTGGCAGGCTTAACAGGGGTGGAGATTAAAAGGTCCTGTTTCTCTGTGCTGGGGTCTTTTGCAATTTGAGTGGGAACAGCAGTATTTGGATTCAGCCCGTGTTATCTTCAAGGAAATGGGGACAACCAGATTGTGCACTCAGTCTTGAATCTGGATTTTAAAAGTCCAACCTGGATTTAAAAAGTCAATGAAGCCCAAGAGTTTGTTTGCATCTTGCAGTTGCAAACAGCAGGGCAATATTGAGGGACAATTGGGCAAGTGTGGGCACTTACCTGTACAGATGTTTATTCCCACAGTGATAAAGTAGCTACTTCCAGGTATTTTGATAGTGCGAATAAAGTGTTCAGCACTTATACTAGCAGCTGGGCTGGGACACCTTGGCTTGGCTCGATTTGCACTAGGGATGTGCATGAATGTTTTTTGTATTTTATTCATATCAAATCAAAAGCAAAAAAACAAAACAAAACAACAAAAACAAAAACAAAAACCCTGTATTTGTTTGAATAGATCCCCTTTGAATATGGCAGGATTTGTATTCAATATGAATGTTCGATCCCTATGGATCCCATATGAATGCATACAAATAGCATACAAATCCTGTACAAATTCCATATGAACCCCATATGAAGCTTCATATGAATGTATCAAAACATTTGATTTGAATTCAAATGTCAGTCTTCAAATGTGCCAACATTCGACTCACTCTGTGCCTGTGAAGCTCATGAGAACTTCATGGTTGCACCCCCATACCTCAGAGGGCTAGGAACAAAACATTCTAGCCTCAGGGCCAATGTGGGGTTCTGAAAAGCATCCCCCATAATCCCAAACATGGGAGGTGGACTTCTGCAGGCCTCCTGTGTTCTGGATCAGGGCTCTGGTCCCTCTGGTAGTACCAATTAATTATGCAAGCTTCTGTACCACCAGAGGGTCTGGTCCGGACCAGAGCCATCCAGTAAATGATGCCGTCTTAGGCCACACTTTGCTGTGGTTTGACTCAGTGGGCAGAAAGACACTTAGTAAGTGGGTTGGAGAAATCCATGGCTATGTGTTCTCAGCTATGTCAGCTCACAGTTACATGGTCAGCCATACCCATCACATTGCTACGTGTTTAATAAACCTCTTGCTAAAGTACCATTAAGTTCCAATTCCAGCTAACTGTGCAGTTCTGTTTAGTTTCAGTCTGATGATTCAAATAAAACTGAAACTTCCTGAGGTTTAGTTGTTCAAATAAAGAGTGCTAGGTGACTCCTTTTTGGGTAAATGTGAGACCTTAGTTGGTGCCTTGCTCTGTCCTCCCCTCCACAACAAGTTGCTGCTGGCTTACTCTGTTTCCATAGATTTCTTTCTGTCCTCCTACAACTTTCTCCCCAAACCCCTGACCACCACCTTTGCTACCTTTCTCTGAACTTGTTCCAGTTTTTGAGACTTTCTCAAAGTAGAGTGCCACTTGAATTTGTCTGTTCCATAGAAAGGTGGATCTATGATTCTCCAGATATTTTTGTGCTTTCACTGCTTCTAATGGACTCAGTTAGCATGTCCTCGTTTGCACTTAACTTTGTTTTGGAGCATGAGCCCCCAACGTCCTCTTCTGGGTTTCATCTGTGTGCATGTTAGTGCAGAACAGAGAGGCCCAGCCCACTACTGGTATGCTCCATCTTCTTTAGGTGGAGTGTTATCCAGATCAAAAAAGCCCTTGATCTGCACCATTGGTAGAACTGATAAAACAGGATAACAGTCCAGTGTACCAGTCTAGTTAGGGCAATCCAGAACAAGGAGGTGTGCAGAAAGCTGGACTACTGGGGGTTCTGTTTTAGCAATGCACCAAAGTACACCAGTGAAATAGGTATCCTGGTGGCTCCAAGAATAGAAACTTTCATTTGTAGTTCTTTGTGGTTAGGATTAGGGTTAGTGCTGTTCCAGATTACACCTTGCCATGTTCCAGACCAATGGGTCTTGCTGGTCCACTCTATACCCATTGGCCTGGAATAAGGCAAGACAAATGCAGAAAGGTCCAAAGATGATGAGATGAGTACCATTCTCTAGGGGGGCAGCCAAGATCTTCTCCAATGCAGAAGCCACCTATGCAATATTTTGCAACAGCCACTTTCCTCTCCCTTTCTTCCAGTTTGGTCTAGTGGTTAGGGAGCTGGACTCTTATATGGGAATACCGGGTTCGATTCCGCCCTCCCCCATGAAGCCAGCTGGGTGACCTTGGGCTAGTCACAGCTCTCTTTGGAGCTCTCACAGCCCCACCTACTTCACAAGGTGTTCTGTTGTGAGAAGAAAAATAGAAAATCTTTGTCAGCCACTTTGAGTCCCCTTAAATGGGTGAGAAAAGTGGGGTAGAAAAGCCAACTCTCCTCCTCCTCCTCCTCCTCTGCTGGGCAAGCACCCTATGGAAGGCCAATCAATTCTTGCTGTGGCTTGCAAACCGCGATGAATGGATACAATGCTACTTGCTGCATTCCTGTTTTGCAAAATAAGCCATTTGAGAGAAGCCCATACTGAGAGGACACAACACAGTGATTTATTTGCTTTCTTTCTCATTCTGACAAAACTAGTGAACAACACTACTAAAGCCCTGACACTTAACCCTGGCTAAGAAGAACAGACTCCATCAGGATGTGTCAGAGATCATTAAAAATAATTTGATTCCAGCCCCCATTGCTTCTCCTTCTACCTAAGGATGAGTGACAGGTTGACTGGCAGCAGCAGAAGACAAAGAACAGAACGCAAAATTGCTGCAGCTCAGCATTCACTTCAAAATTAATTGAAGA
This sequence comes from Aspidoscelis tigris stejnegeri, assembly GCA_023333525.1. NCBI lineage: Eukaryota > Metazoa > Chordata > Lepidosauria > Squamata > Teiidae > Aspidoscelis > Aspidoscelis tigris. The sequence goes on from JALMGA010000005.1 coordinate 22,190,696, forward strand.
GGAAACCAGGACTCTGAAGAGGGTGCACATAGTTGAGAACAAGCAATGGTAGGTTATGGCTTTTGGGCTGCCTTGGTTCACTTCCAATCACAAAGCATCCAAACCAAAGTTGCAGGTCAGGAATGGAATGCTGTCACAGTCACCCAAATGCCTCTTAAACAGAAATATAGCTTGATTACTTGTTGGAGCCTGGAATTTCAGAGAGAGTTACAGGAATTAGTCAAAGAAGGGCTAGGCTTTTAAATTTATTTAGTCTTTTGCATAAGAGGCCCAGACATTTCTTAATGACCTTGTTTGGACAGAATCCCTTCCTTTTTCAAGGCTACACAGAGGCTTGGCTTGACTTTTGTCCTTCAAACCAAAGCTGCTTTAAAGCAGAAGATAGAGAGAGTTTGTCCACGAAAAGATTTATTATCTACACCAGGAGAGGCAAAGAGCTCTCCAAGTATTGTTGGATATTATTTATTTACTTATTTACTTATTTTCAGCATTTGTTCCTGAAGACCCCCAAACACCCTCCTTTCTATTTTATGCAGCACTCTGAGGTAGGGTATATATAGGGTGTTTTTCCATGGTCACTAAGTACTCATTTTAGCACCCATTAAGGACCCATTTGGGTGAGAGCTGGATGACCCCATTTCCACCACGGCACCCATTAGGGACACATTTGTTTCCACCGCGCCTTGGGAAATCCGGATCATATGGGTACTTTTTGGGCTTTAATCTGGATTTTCTGTAGACCCCATTAATGGGGTCTACAATGGGGTCTTCAGCCAGAAAATCTGGATTAAAGGGAGCCTGTTTCCACATTAGTTTGGCAATGGAGTCTAGAGGAGGCTAGGGGGAGGGGGCACCCTTGGGGGGGGGAGCCCCAAAACCTAAGCTTCAAAGTCATTCCAAAGTCATTTCAAAGTCACTTCAAAGTCTGTGCAAAATAGCTCTGGAGCATCTTTGAAGTCTGTGCTGATCTTCGGAGTGAACTTCCAAAGTCATTTCGAAGTCACTTCGAAGTTTACTCCAAAGATAAGCACAGACTTCAAAGACGCTCCAGTGACTTTGGAGCCACTTTGGATATTGCACCCCGAAGGTTACTGGAGGTTACTGGAGCGTGGATAACTCTGGCCAAGCTATCTCTGTCCAAAAAAAGTTTCAACTGGTGGACCAGCTGTAGTTAGGAATAGGCAGTCCTAGCCATGGCCTTGTAGTTTTGATATTTGCATTAATGAGTGTATTACTGGGCTTTCCCTTTCAAACTTGTGAGGACCCAAGGCTTCCAGAACTCCTTTTTCAAGTTCCTTAACATCTCTCTGGTGGACCATAATGATAAAATCATCTCCATGCAGTAGAGACATTCACTACTATCTGAAAACTTTCTGAATCAGCCATGCATGAGGAAGCCACAATGGTTTCTTGAGCACATTTCCATTTTTATGAGAAGTGGGAGTCTTCTATGAAGCTAAGCAGCTTTTTTCCACACTTATATGTGTGTCTCCATTTCTTTTAGGAAGCAGTGGTTGCCTTTGATGAGCTATATAATACAATAAAATTTTCCATCCAGCCCACATTTTTCATTACTTTTTTTGTCCCAGAAAAAAGGGAAGAAAGAAAGACAGTGATCATAATGTAAGATCAAAAGTAAGTCAAAAGTTTGAATAAAAACAGAAGGAACCTGGAAGGATGTGCCCTTATAAAGAGTTTGTAAAATGGGATAGTGGAAGACACCTATAAGTCCTCGAATAAACAAACAACGTCTTAGCTTGTCTGAAAAGGAAAGATATTAAACAAACAGCAGTTTTGTGAATTTACAGGTGATGGTGAAGGTGTCAAGGTATTGGTATATCCCAATACAGACTTGGGGCCTATTTGCACTTCACTCACCAGAATGTTATAATAATCCCATTTAAGTTACCTTGCTACTATTCTACTGCCACTGTCCCAGAGGCCATCTTTTCTCATCTAGGGCACAAATTGGGGCACTCCAGGCTGTTCTGTCCACTCACCAGCCACCATCTCCATCCTGAAGTGTCCAAGAGCATCTCAGAGGACCCCAATCCTCCATAGCTGTGGAGAAGTGAAACCTTCTTCACAGTTTGACACTCCCAGTCACATCTGCACACAACATTCACACCACTTCCAGATGCAAATGCTACATGGGGGTGGCATAGTGAGGCTGTGACTGCAAAGTCATGTACCATGGGATGGGTTCAGCACATGGAATTTGCTGTGACCATTCTTATGGTGATTTGGATGGATTGTCCACACTGTGAGCAGCATCCCTGAACTTAACTTCAGTGGAATACCATCCCAAAGCTCACTACAGCTGCCTCAATCTTTACTAGCTGTGGACCAGCAACATCTTGTCCACTGCTTGACTGGAAACAGCCAGTGAGCTCCTGGTCAGCTGCGTTCACATCCTCTTCCAAGAATGAAGTTACGAGTGGGTGGCGCTATGCCACTGAGACTGCAAAGTTGTCTAGAGTGGGCTGATCACCATGGCAACATTTGGGCACCAGCCATTGCCATGGTAATCTGCCCAAGATGGGCCGTATACATTTCAAGGGCTGGTGATCCAGTCAGGGACTACACCAGCACTGAGTGTGCATGTATGTGTATTGGTACTTCTAGTATGTTTTTATTTTGCATGTACACATGTCTATGTTATGTATATACACTATTGATTAATGAAATAAAAACTAAACAAAGAAGAAGTATAATTTGTCAGCAGGCAAAAATTGATGGAAGCAGAAGACTGAAAAAGTAACAGAAAAATCAACAGACCAAAGTACTGTGAAATTTGTGACTGCAAATGGATAAGTATCTTACACACAATATCCCTGACATAGCCATCATTGAGAAAAATCACCCATAGATTATCAATGTGGATTATCAATAATAGTAGAATTCAGGAAAAACAGCAGAACACAGTCACCAGATACAAAGACCCGCAAATTGAATTTACGTGTCTATTGTGAAGGAAGACGACAGTTGTGCCAATGGTTAATGATGCCCTTGGTATATTCCAAAAGAACTGAAGCAGCATCTTAGCATTTTGGACACTGAAAGAGTGGCTATCCTTCAGCTATGAGAGACAGGACCATTGGGAACAGCACACATTCTGCACCAATACCTCTGAATATCTTAGGCCCTTGGGAAGGATAAGGTAGAGCCCCAAACCAGCCATAAACACCTACAGAGTATGTGACAATGAAATAATAATAAAAATTTAATTTCAAGAAAACAGCAGAACACAGTCACCAGATACAAAGACCCGCAAATTGAATTTACGTGTCTATTGTGAAGGAAGACGACAGTTGTGCCAATGGTTAATGATGCCCTTGGTATATTCCAAAAGAACTGAAGCAGCATCTTAGCATTTTGGACACTGAAAGAGTGGCTATCCTTCAGCTATGAGAGACAGGACCATTGGGAACAGCACACATTCTGCACCAATACCTCTGAATATCTTAGGCCCTTGGGAAGGATAAGGTAGAGCCCCAAACCAGCCATAAACACCTACAGAGTATGTGACAATGAAATAATAATAAAAATTTAATTTCAAGAATATGATGTACTTCACATTGTTTGAAAATAATGATAATAATTCCTGCACCACTTGCTTACTTTCCATTCTGGCCTTAAAGGGATAAGGATAAAAATGATTTCACATCAGTGCAAAGGAATAGGACATTTATTCTTAGATTTTAAAATTTGCTTCTTCCCTTAATGGACCATTTTAAAAAAGCCTTGTAGAAATAGCTAATGTTGCTTGGTTAATAAAGAAAATATTTTCTGGAGAATAATAAAACACAATGAAGCTGCTTTAAAATATGCGGTATGTAGTGTTTTGATTACAAAAATTCAGTATCTTTTTATCTGTCCAATAATCTATTAGAAATCTCTTTGGTTTGTTCAGTTTAATAGTCTAAATGATGAAAAGTACCACAATTAAACTTCAAACCCTAATTAATAAACAATATTTGATTTTATACTGACCTATTTTTCAGCTACTATAGTTTAAGCTAACTATTCATAACAGGAATTGTTCTGAAAATGGGAAAGTCCCCCCCCCCCCGCACCAATTTTCTTGCAGTTTAATACCTCAGCTCATAACAGCTGATTAAATCCTTCAGACTTTCGAAGTAAAAAAGAAGAATCATAGCAAATTCAATTGTTTTAGCTTTTCCTATGTAGGAAGGATTTTCTCATCAAATCTTTAAGAGAAAAGGAAGGAGGAACAGAGAGCAGAGAGGTGAAAATTGTAAAATTAAAAAAAGATTTTTTTTTAAAAAAGTAAATGGTCAATAACAAGATGATGTAAAGGTTTTAAAAAACAAATAGTGAGCTTGTATACTATTCTTCCACCTAGTGGTCACTGAAAATCAGAATGATGAGATTATGGGTGTTTCTGCACAGGCCATTAGAATGCATTTAGAAACACATTAAAGACACATACAGAACACATTGGAACTTACCTTCCACACTGGAGGCCAGATCTGGGACACTTCGAGGTCACTGCTTCCACACAGGCTAGCACGAGATCTGTCTCTAATGTGGTCTTGGTGCCGCTAAAACCGATTCCCAGAAAGACCTGAAAAATTAGGTCTTAATCCATTCTTGCGTGGAAAATCCGCAGGAAAGGAGGACGCTTCTGCACACGGACAGGAGAGGGAACAGATGTCCCTCCGGCCGCCATGTTGGGAAGGGCGGAAGTAGAACTGTCTGCTTCTGAAGCCCCTCCCCTGTGCACTGAGCACTGCCGGAAGCACAGAGTGACTGGCAACTCACCACTCCAGTCGCGCAACTCTGGGGGTGGCGTTGGCTGTGCACGAGCCGGAGAACTTTTGGAATGGGTGCTGATGCATCTGCACAGCCCCCACTTCATCTGTTCTCCAGAATCCGGCCTTCCCACACGAGTGCAGAAGCATGGGGCCTTATTTGGATCTGTCCCTATTTCAGACGGATCTTCCCAGAGACAGATTTGAGAAAAATGGTTTCCCTTAATCTGGCTTTTAGGAGGTATGTGCGGAAACACCCTATGTATCTTTCTGCACAGACCCTTAATACAGATTGGAGATCTTTGTAGTACATTTTTAGTCCTCATAGATCTGCAAGTTGGTATGGATTTATGAGGCCATGCTCCCTACTGTCCACTTTCTGACTGCATTAGACATTCCATGATCCAAACTACGAAAGTCTTAATATGGATCACTGGTAAACCCACTCACGGTAATTGGATCTACCAGACAACCAGAGCAGTGCTGATCCAGAAGGCAGAAACTGCAAGGTGTGCCTTTCAATTTTGTTCCTAGTCCTCGGAGCCATGGGGGTTTGGCCCATCCGTAAAGAGCCAATCTATCAGCTGTTCCTCTTTTTAGGGAATCCATGTGTTCAATACAGTTTGTTTTTTTAAGCCATCATCCCTTGGTTGTGTTTAGTGAACTGCTATTGTTCTTTTGCATATCTTTTTTCATGAGGTATTGCCAATGGCTAAACAATAAATAAATTTACTTCAGAGGCAGCCATGCCATGTTTTTTAAGCAAAGTCTCCTGGGGCGTTTTTATGGAAGTGAGGCAAACATAGGTCAATCAAGGTTCAAGGGCAGTTTTAGAAACACATACCTAAAATAAACAATAACTCATTCAGCAATGTTTGTTCCACAAGCAGACATACTGACACTCCAATTAACAGCAATGTCATCATCATTTTCAGGCAATCCCAGAACGAAAATGATGCATCGGCTGAGCATGGAGTTTTTAAACGCTCTGTACCACATACAGAGAGCAGATATTGTGCACATAGCAGCTTTTGCCAGTTTGGCACTTCCTTGACATTTGGGCTGACATATTATAGCCGATGGCAAGGAGTAAGCAATTGTACTTTGTTAGTTGTGAGGGCAGCCTAGGCAAAAATACCAAGAATAACCAGATGGAGCAATACTCTTGTGCAGATTGTTGAAACATACTATTGATCAATATTCTGATATATGATTACTGCTTTTTAGACAATGATCATTTTAATCTTTTCTGGGTTCCTCCACATTTTATTAAGAGAACCTTGTTGAGATCAGGCAAATAGGGATGCCTACACATTTAAGAGTTGAGGCAGTTCCAAATCTGACCACCAACACTTGAAGTACAGATGATTAGTCCTGGCCTGGCTGGGTTGCCATGGGAATGGCATGGGGAAATCTAATGTGTGCCATGGCAATCACAGCTGGGCACATGATTCCACAGCCTCAGCCACCACACCTTGACACAGCATTTGTACCCAGAGAAATGTGTGAACTTGTGCAACCATGATGTACAGTACAGACTGAAGAAAAGTAGAGGTTAATGCAGATCAAGGAGCAGGGATGTGCCCTTGATTTTGATGTTTGACTTTCTGGGAAACCCCACTCCTTCCTTCCTGTCATGTCCCACCATATCCCCCTCACCTTTCACTGTCACCACCACACCTTTCTCAGAGGTTCACCTAGGGAATTGCATCCTCTCCAGTTGCTCACACACCTCTGGAAGGTCTAGTGAAGCCTCTGAGGAGGGTGTGATAGTGGCGAGATTTTAAGGCAATGGGGCATGGCCAGGGGGGACATGAGGCAAAGGGGGTCAGATCCAGACTTTGTAAGATCCAAGCTTTGGTGAAGCTTCAATGAAGGCCAGATACATTGGAATCATGGGCAAAGGCAGCCTACAAATTTAGGCCTCTTTCAATTCCCCTGTGAATTGCTGAAGCTTTGAATTCAATTACAGATTTGAAGCTGAGGAAGATTTTTTTTGCCTGTCCCTATCAAGGAGGCCTTACCCCCACTGGTCTGACTCCATCTGCATTAGACCAAGCTTGATTTGGATTAAGAGGCTTTTAATCTGGATCTCTGGTAGTACCATTTAATTCTCAATTCCAGAGAGACCAGGGCCCTAATCTGGAGAACAGGATATGAGAAGAATTCACCAGGCCCTGAGGCTAGGAATTCAGAAGGGTGGGGGTGCAACTGTGAAGCTTGAGTGAACTTTGCAGCTGTGAAGTGGGCTAATCCAGATCAGCATTATCAATGCAGACAGTACTGATCCCACCCAAACCTCCCCATGATCTGGATCAGTGGGTCAGGCTATTCCAAACCCATTAATCTGGATCAAAGAGAGGTTGGTGCTGAAAGGGCCTAGAAGTGGATTTTCACAATTGTAATTTTACTCCCAGATTATCCAGTTGTATCAACAGAATCTTACAGATCTTCTTTCCATTGCAAGTTACCCAAAGGTCTGGCCAAGATCTGGAAGGGAAGGGGATATTGTTTGTTGTATGAACCACATGGGAGACCAACTCCTTTTTCAAGCCACTTTTTTCTGGGGCTCTTTTCACCAGGTTCAAGAGGTGCATTTATATGGATGGTCTACTGTTATATTCAATGTATCTAGACATGGTCTCTATCTCACTGCTCTCTGAATGTGAACAATATTCTAAGGACTGTTTCCACCACCTTTCCTTTAAAGAGAGGGAGCGGTAACAGCATTTATTTTCTGGAAGCATTTCCTGCCAGGCTTCTTTTTGAAGTTCAAGGGGATACGGTTACCCTCAATTAGCATTTAAGCCAATTATTCAATTAGATAGGTAGTAGCCAATTCTTAAAAACTGCAATGTATAAAATCAGCACCACATAGAAGTCCTCATGTGAAAAGTGTAACCAATGTAAGGAATTACCATGACCTTTAAAATACATTGTGCTTGAGCGATGGCACCCAGGGGCCCTCCAATTAAACATAAATGTAGGGGTTTTTTTTGCCCTTTTAGAAAAGGAGACATTTTCCTCCATTTCATTCAACCGAGTTCAGCAAAACTTTCCCTTTTGAAACAATTACGCCTCCAAAGTTCCTCTGGCACAGGTCCATCCAATTATAGTGCGGGTTATTTGACGTGTTAAGTCTTACATTACAGGCAAAGCTCTGTTCTCTATTACCAGCGGCTTGAATATTTGCTTTGCCTCCTAATACAAAATTTTGACAGAATGTAAAGCAATTTGCTGGGACAAAGTAAACAATACAAACGAACCCCAGGCTTGGCATTCCTTATCAGCAGCTAATACAGTCTCTGTCTGCCTTATCCCAGAAATTATAGAAGCACGTCCGCTTCAGAGCTTGTTTGTGAATTTCCTTCCAACCTCACTTTGTGACTCAGGAATAGGAGTTTGTAGGGAAGGGGAAAATAGCGCCTGGAGACAAGGAATGTTTGGAATGTTTTTTGGGCTCCGAAACCACTCTGTAGCTTAACTTCAAAGCTTTGGCCCGGTTTATGGAGCAGCTCTGAAGTTTGCCCCCTCATGCATGTCACCCCCCCTCCAAACATGCCATGATGGTTGTCTCTCACTTGGGCACATTGGGGCTCTGGTGTTTCCTCTGCAAGCTTAACTAGCAGCCATTGCTCTTGGGTGCTACACTGCCCGTGGAGATGCATCGGGCACTTCCTTAGATCCAGATCTTCTAAATCTGGATAAATTGAAGGACCCATTTCTTAGATTTGGATCATCTTAGATCCAGATTAAGGAAGGTATGTGGACCCCCCATATTTAAAAAATAACCCACCCACCTTTCCCTCCCAACCAGGAAGGACTGCAATCAGATGAAACTGTGCCTCAGATACCTTGGGGAAGAAACATGTTTTAACAAAGTGCTGAAAAACATAAAATTGCCACCTAGCATACCTCCGCTGGAAAGCTATTACAAAATCAAGGGGCTGCCACAGAGAAGGCCCTTTCATGTGGTACAAACCCTCACATTTCTGAAGGTAATGGGATTACAATAAGGCCAACATTTTGTTATCTTAAAGCATAGGCAAGTCTGTATGGGAGAAGAATCTCCAGATAATTCAAGGCTCAAGCCATTTAGGGCTTTATATGTTAATATCAACACCTTGCATTGGGCTTGGTAGCAAATCGATAACCAGTGCAGTTCCTTCAAGAATGGCATTTTGTGTGTACAAGCAGAAACTACCATCAGCAAGGGTCATTCTTCTGTATTCTGCACTAGTTCCACTTTCTGGATCTTCTTCAACATTAGCTCCATTTAGAACATTCTACAGAACCGTAACCTAGAGGTTACCAGATTATGAATTACAGTGGCCAAATTGTCCCTATCAAGAAAAATCCAAATCTGGTGATCTAGTCAGAGATGAAGACCTACTGGCTACTGATGCCATCTGAGTTTCAAGCAACTGTAATGAATCTAGAAACACCCCCAGATCATGCTTCTTTTATTTCAGGGGCAAAACACCCAATTGAAAACCAGGTGCCATCTAACTCCCTGGGTTTGAGACTCTTTGAAACACAGTTCCTCCACCTTGGCTACACTCAGTTTCAATCTATTGGTCCATATCCAGCCCATTACTACCTCCAGGCAGCTATTAAGCACCTGCACTGTTTCCCCTGACTCAGAAGAAGTGGAGAGATAGAGTAGGTGGACATCAGGATAGAGAGACAGAACCAGCCCCTGGGAAACACCACATGAAAGTTCCTGGTGCATTGAACAAAAGTCTTCCATTTCTACTACCTGGAGTCTTTCTCAAAGATAGGAGGCAAACTACTGTAAAACAGTGCCTGCAAGACCCTGTCCCCAAAGCTGCTCCAACAGGATACCATGTTCAGTTGTTTCAAAGGCCACTGAGAGATCAAGGAGAATTAACAGGGTTACATGACCCCCATCCTTCAGGGAAACCAAGACAATCTCCATGCCAAAAACCTGTTTGAAACCAATGGATCTGGACAACCCATTTCCTCTGAGCATGTCTGCAGTTGAGTAGCCACCACTTTCTCCAACATCTTGCCCAAACAGACAATATTAGTCACTGGGCAGTATTTATTGAATACCTCAGGATCCAAGGAGATCCAGCATACCACAGTTTCCTTTAGAAGTGCTGACACCTCTCCTTCCCACAAAGAAGCATTTATCACTCACTGTGCCCACCCAGCTTTGACTAACTGTTCTTAGTACTGAAGTACAGGGATCAAGGGGACAAGTGGTAGACCCCAACCCCCTAGAAACAGCTTGTCCACTTCTTCAGACTGCAATAATTGCAAGTGATCCAATATAACAGGACTAAATGGTGATCCAGATACCTCCAATGGACCAATTCCAACTATGCAAATCTAAGCAACTTTGCCCTGGCCTGAAAGTCCCTTGCAAATTTATCACAGCAAGCACTGTCCTCTGCTCCTGTATAGAGAAGTTCATCTCCCTTTTCCTATTTTCTGGTCTTGCACAAAAGTTCTCTTAACTTTTCCCATTCTCTGCTCCTACACAAAAAGGGCCCTATGCAAATTTGCTTATGAGTAGAAATGTCCCTGCATCCATCTATTTTTTAATTACAGCCAGTTGTATGTTCCTCCTTCCCCTCTTAGTGTAGCCATAGTTAGGTGTGCTGCAGTGAAATCAATTTTGACAGCAGGACTATGTAGCATAGTCAGGAGGTATAAAAGACTGTTCCAATGCAAAACTGCAAACTAATAAAGACAGGAACCCACACCCTCCTCTGCCACCTGTGAACAATGGGCCAGAAATCACAATAGTGGCAAATACTATCCCAAAAAATATATTGGAAAAAGCAACATGCTTTTCATACAGGAAAAAAAAGCACTCTGCAGAAAACACAAATTACAGTACAATACTGCACATTGATCACGGCATCTCATATACTGATGTGATTCCCTTGCAGTGGAAAGAGATGCAATACTAAGTAAAACTTGCGTGTAGCTAACTGCCAAAGGCAAAGTAAAAAATTAATGAAAAATAGACAACAGAAGGAAAAACAACTTCCTATTGTTTAAACAAAACAGGAAAACACTTGATCCTTACATTATCTTTTAGGCGTAGTATATGAAATGGTTAACAAAAATGTTAGCAAGGGTTTCTATGTTGACTGTTTAACTCTGCTGAGCAGAGAAGAATATGCCAAGAGAAATGAATTACCTTAGGGGGTTAAATATGATTTTGGTTTCAAATAGCCTGACATGTCTCAGCTAGGTTAATTTGTTCCATAGGCTGAATTGAATTCTGTAAAGGATTGAGACATCTTGTATTTCATTAAGACTATCCTGAACTTATTATTTTCCAGATTTGGAACTCTGATTCATATAATCCTCCCTATCCCTGTACAAAATAATATATTTTATTGAAGAGCAGAAAAGGTGGCTCTCATTCAGGTGTCAAGATAAGCTTGAAGTATAATTATAAAGTAAGTGAATACTGATCGAATGGACAGTGGCAGTGCAGATGTCTTCTTGCATATGTTTGGCTGGTGCACTTAGAGACAACATGGAAGCCTCCATATACATGGAAGAGACCTTTAAGTAAATACCAACCTGCATGCATGGATCCAATTCACGATTTAGAAGTGTTCAGATGTCTTCCATGTGGACTTACGGAGGATCACAGCAGCTACCCATACTCTTAAATGCCAAAGTGCATTTAGTATTATTGAAAAGTGACCCCATGTGCCCATAACTGCATGCATGGAAGCCTTCTCCTCGTAATAAAAGAACTGCATAACATGCAGCCTTCCAGTTAACTCTGTCATCTCCAAGTACCACAGACTGTTGCAAAAGATGGTGAGAATTAGGGTTCAGTAGCATTTGGAAATCTACATAGGGGTCACCTCTGATGGAGGCAATATTGAACTAGATGAACCACTGCTGAAGCACTTGCCCATGTTAAAGTAGTGAATGTTCAGCTGGATTTCAGCTTCCATCATCCTTTATCATTGGTCAGAAGAATTGAGACTCCTGGGTGTTGATGTTCAAAACTTCTGGCAGGACCTAGCTTAGCCACTTCAGCATAATTAAAAACAGCAACACCAGATACGACTAAATTGTAGCCATTTATTTCAGATATTGTTATTCCATAAATTCCTTATCACTCCACAGGTGTTTGACAATAGGCTGAATCCCTACCAAAGAAAGGAAAGGAAAGGAAAACAGAAAGAAGGAAAAAGCAGTCAGTACCCTCCAGAGAAATATATAGCCAAATAGCCCTCCTGTGTCATCTGGCATATTACTTCCTTCATGCTGAGCTCTTGCACAGAATGACTACCAAGGTAGTTCTGTGGATTGTGTGTGCTTTTACTCCATTTTTTAATTTTTTGTTTTCTTCCCTCGTTAAAGAAGTTTGGAACATCAGATTGTGCTTGAGAAAGTTTCATGTGTTCACTTTAAACACTAGAGTTGTGGAAGGGTGAGAGAATGGAAAATTCTAGGCAGGTGGGAAGCCAAAAGGAACTAGACACTTGAAGTTGTCATTGGGAAATAAATTGCTTAGTTCTACCTCCTCACACCAACTGAAACATATCCCCAAGGCAATACTGCAGTCTGCTGGAAAACAATGCATTAGGGACGCCTTTTTTCATTCTTGCCACCATTAAATTGTTTCATCAAAATGGAGAATTGAGGCAAGTGTTCAAAGTAAGAAAGCTAGGGGTACATGTTTGGGGGGGAATAAGTTCAGCCATTTGTATGGTAAGCTGCTTGTCTGAGATACTTTTAGAAAGAGGAGTTTCTGTGGTGGAGAAACTGACTGTTCTCACATGGAAAAACTAGCTCAAAAGCAACCTAGAGTTGGTAGCACATGCATGTAAGCATCTTAGCCTACACCTCTATTATACAGCAAAGAGCTTCAGGGGAACCAGTCACCATTACTATAATGCTAAACACTGTTTCAAGATTATATTTTAATGGGAAACAGTATGAAATGTTTTAAATAAGTACATAATGGAGACACTACCTAAATCCACCTTATTGGTCACGTTTCAGCTGTTTTTGAGCTACTGTTTTAAATTTGGCCAGATGCAGCTACAAGTTTTTCAAGTATTTTGGATACCAGGCCCACACTTTGTTTCTGCAATTACCTGGGCTATCCCAGTACACAGCGGGCCACCCTGTACTGTGATACGCAATCTATCACAAGCTGGGACAGGTTTCTCCAGGTATCTGCAATGGGATGTCCTGTTTCTCACCAGCCTCTGGACTGGCTTTGAACCTTCTACTAGCTTCAGAGCTGGAGCTGAAGTGGGGGCTTCTAAAAGTCCTGTTCTTCAGAGATCCCAGGACAGCATTTGTTGTATCACCAAAATGGATCCTCTGGGGGATATCAGATCACAGAGGCATGCTGTCTGTTTGTCTCCCTGATCTGCTATATCACCTCATTATGCTAGTAGACTTCAACACCAAGGTCTACTGGTTAAGAAGAAGAGTTGGTTTTTATACCCAGCTTTTCTCACGCTAAGGGGACTAAAAGCAGCTGTTGAACCTTCTGTTCATCTCCTCACAATGGATACTCTGTGAAGTAGGTGGGGCTGAGGGACCCCAGCAAAAGACCTATGAGTAGCCCAAGATCACCCAGCTAGCTTTGTGAAGAAATTCATGATCAAACATGGAAACTATCATAGAGTCCAACACTCTAACCACAGACTAAACTGGCTAACAGACTAGGATGCCATTTTGAGTACCCCAGCCCAATCTACGCTCTGTCCTCTGTGATGAGAGCATACTTGGAGGGAGCCATTTCTGCATGTGATAAGAGATCATGCAGAAGGGCAACGGTGCCAGGGTGCCAGAGGTAGTGCATGCACATTCATACACGCATGTTTCTGAAGTCCATTGTAGGAAACCATTATAAACACCACCACGTGGGTCTAGTTCTTCACAAATATCCATCCTTTTTAACTCTGACAATATTCATACATTCAACAGAGTTCACCAAAGACAAACGTTATGATCAGTCAATATTTTAGTATCTCGGTCAATTAAAAAGTATTATTTGTTGGCTTCAAATGGCTATTTCCCTTTTTTTTTAAAAAATCAAATCAGTTGGTAATAGGAAGCCAGATTATTCACCTCAAAGATCTCAAACACCAAAATTTAAATACAATAATCATTAGAATGGTAATTAAAAACATTTAAAGCTGCCAACAAACAGAATAATTCAGTGAACACTGAAATGATATCCAGACTTCTATAAAGACCAGAATAAAATTAAAAACAAAAAACGTAGGTCCCCTTTGAAAAGGCAATATGGAACTAGTCTGTAGCTAAGAAGAAGATACAGTATTCCATAATGAGAATATCAGTGGAAGCATGACCACACACTCCGCACTTACCAGGTGTTTCCGCACTGCCCTTAAAACCCCATTAAGCACACAATGGGTGTTTTTCCACTGGCAGTAAGTACCCATTTTAGCATCCATCAAAGACCCATTTGGCTGAGAACCAGATGACCCCATTTCCACTATGGACCCCATTAGGGAGACATTTTTAGAGCCAGTGCGGAAAGGGCCTAGGTCTTCAAACTGTTCCTGCTTGCAAAATTTGCATCAAAGAAAGACGCTTCTGCGTAGGGTCAGCAGAGAGAATACATGTGGGCGGGACAGGAAGTTGCCATGTTGAGTGAGGCAGCAGGAAGTCACCATGTTGAGTAGGGTGGCAGGAAGTCACCATGTTGAGTGTGGCTGAGTGCTCCAATCACATGGCTCCTTGGGCTGCAGAGAAGCCTGATTCTTCTCTATCCTCACTATCTGTGCTTCCCATGTGAGTGCAGAAGCGTTAGACCTCATTTGGATCCATCCCTTTTCCAGACGGATATTCCTAAGGACAGATTTCAGAAATCTGGATTTCTTTAATCCAGATTTCAAGTGGTATGTGCAGAAACACCCACCTTTATTCCAGAATGTGGACTTCTTCTTTTGTCTTCAAGCTGGTGCAGATTAGAAATGCCCCATTCCTTATATGTGTGGCAGAGTGTGTTCCATATTAGAAAGCCCGGAATGGTATCCTGGTCTGCTCCTGAGTGGGAATACCAGTAGACAATAACAAGGTCTACCAGCATACTATGGCAATGGGAGACCCATTTTGTTCATGGGCCTTGTTGCACTGCCAGAATGGGTTCCCTGGGTACTCTGAGGTTCCTGTTTGTTGGAACTTTGCGGGGACCAGCTCTGAAGCTTGCCCAGACTTTATGGCAGTGGGTGGGTAGGTGGTTGGGGCACCATCTGCATCAGCAGATGGTGCAATTTTGGTCAGCTGATGATCAAGGTAGGTGCAAGAGTACCTCTTGTTTCCAGCAGTGGCCCAAAGATTGGAATTGTGATTTTACTGAATCACAGTTCTAATCAGAGGCTCTTCTCTGCCCCATTGCTTTCTGATGGCTGTCCCAGAGGCCTTTGCTGTCTGTTTACCATTGGAGCTGATGACATTTGGATTGGTGACATGAACAGCACATCCAGCTAACAAGACAGGAAGCCAAGAATCACTGCAAGGTTTCAGCCCTCTCAATACAATGCACACACACATTGGCCATTCTGAAGTTACTGGGGAAGGGGAAGGAAAGATTAACTCATATGCTGAGCGGTTCAGTAAGATAAAAAGTTTGCTTAGTTTGCCCTGATAAGGCAATCAATCCTATTGTCTACTAAGGTGCTTGGAGTATTGCTCTGGAGCTGATAATGAGGGATGTTTTATTTAAATAAAATAAGCATGTTCTGCTCACTGCTTTTCTTTTCAAAATGAGGCATTTGTGAAATTAAAACTGCTGTCTTGAATAATAATAAGTTGCAATTACTCTTTCCCACTGGTTCCTTATTTATTAACTAGTAGGCTTACCCAGTTTTGCTTGGATTAGTAAAGTAAATAGGAATTTTTGGAGAATAATTAAAATAATGGGGTTGCTTCAAAATAAGGACTGTATTTGCATTCTATCACTAAAATTCATTATAAAATTTGCTATTTATTAGTTGGCATAATGATGGAAATGCCAAAAAACAATCTGGATACAGTTCTTTCATATTCATAATTTTGCATTAGGTTAGTTCAGATGGATTGCAAAAATTGGGTACAATTGAGTAACCCTCATGCACCAAACATAATATGAGTGTGCTATTGTTTTTATGGCATATTCAAGTATGGATGTGTACCATTTTTGTGCTCACTTCAGATGTGCATACAACTGCACAGTCAGTTGCGCCACCATGGTGCATCTGGAAGAGGGCATGGAAGCTGCTGTATGGGAACAATCTAGCCGCTACTGGTTAGGCTGTGAACGACATTTAGCAATCCACCATTGGTGGTTCTGGGGGAGCCTGTGATGCCCTCTGTTAAGTTTCCACAGCTCCCAAATTTTATTGCACTTCACTAGTCAGTAGATAAGCACTTATTAAACAGTAAGTGCAAGCAGGTCTTGTTGCATACACTACAGGCAAAACTGGTCCAGGCCTCTCTGTGCAACATTTATTAAGTGTAAAAGATGCTACAAAATCCATGGGCCATCAGATCCAATATATGAGTTCCAAATTCGTCAGTTAGATGCCCATGCAAACTCCTTAGTGCAATACTTATTTCTGGCTCATGATCTGTATCACAAGAGGCTAAACTATAATCCTCTAGGAGTTGTGGAACTGTAACTCCTGGCATTCCATGTAATTGAGATTCAGGGTGGAGCTTATGAAAGCCAACATCTGAAGGACCGCATTTAACCACCCTGAATCTGCAGTGAGTTGTATTCAGAGAAATCTTATATTGAGCAATGGGTTGAAATTGCTGACCTCTGAGATCCCTTCAAACTCTAGGAATCTATGGCAGCTCTGACATGGTCATTTGACTGGGCTAGCTTCCATGTGGGAATGCAGCATCCACTTACCAGAGGGTTACTCCATGTCATTCTGGACATGGAAGCTTTTCACTCAGAACACCCTCCACTGTGAAAATTGCACTAGGGAGCATTCCAATGGGGGACTTATTAAAGTGATCTCCTGAGTGTTCCTGAGCTGTGGGCGGCTGCATCTACCCATATGTGCCCCAAGCAGTGCCTGGCATTATTTTGCCAGACTGTCGAATAGGCTGCAGTAGTGCACTGTTTGTAGCATGCCACTCAGACTAACCCAGCTTGTAACTTCAGAGGCTAGGGAAGTGATGCATGCCACCTGCTTGCTTCCCTTCCTTCTTGGTCCGGATCTAGCAATCTAGTCCAAGCCCAGCCTCTTCACTGCTCATCAAGGCCTGTGATTCTATAATTCCCCTGCCTTGTATTAATGTACGTTAATCTTCGAAAAGTGGTCACTGACTGTCTTTATTTTCCATAAATTGATCTAATACCTTTTTTAAGTAATTCAGGAAGATGGCCTTCATAACAATTCATCTCAAAATAACTCACACTGAACTTCACTAGATGACCCCAGCAAAGTGATATATGGTTTGGCTTTACTTAATTTGCCAAGCAAGCTTCTCTGAGTATTATAACACACAAGTCCCGTGGTCTATCAGTTGTAGGAGCAGTGTTGGTGGCAGAAAAGTGATATTATTGCTTTATAGCCTCTAGAGAAGCAAATCAGGTGGCCCTCCAGATATTGCTGAGCTCAGAACTCCCACTGGCATCAGTTATTATGGGCAAAGACAAGGACGTGCTAAAGTTGGCTGAGCCTACATTATCCCTGTTTAAAATGTGAACTATTTAACTGAGGTCTTTAAAACAAACAAACAAAAATGGCTGCATCTACCTACAGAAGGACTTTGTAACAGGTCCTCCTGATTTTACCTATTACAGTGATTAACACCCTAAAGGCAACTTTATAGGGTTTTGTGTTTGTTTCAGTTTTAAAAAGTAGTTCCACAATATTTAAGAGATACCTACACAATAGATTAGACTCGCTTCTCAACAGAGCCTCCATGCCAATGTCAACACATTCCTGCTAGATACTGGTAGAGATTCCGTCTGTCATTGGCCAAATGTATGCTTCTCCATTCTATTAGGGAGGCACATACATGTCTTGGGCTTTCTGCCTTGTCTACCAAGAACATGGATATTACTGTCAAAAGGCTAGATATGACAGCCAGTTTTGGATGTCTGTTGAACCTATCATCATTCCTTGGAAGCCACAACTTGAACTATCATCAAAAGAAATGAGTTGCAGAGCTGGCTTCTTTCCGAAGCAAACAATATAGCTAAACTTCTATTAGGTAGCTAAAGCTGTTAGATGCCAGAAGATTCTTAGGCTGTATCCAGACATAACAAAAGGGGCACATCAGAGGACCTCAGAGAGACAGTGTGAGGTCCTCATGTTCCCAGCCCTTCTCTAATCCACCTTTTCTAGCATGGGGTATTCACAAGAAAGGAAAGGGGCAGATTGGTGTGTGACTAATCTCATCCTGAAGCCATCTCTGAACTGCCTCGGAGATTTTTTCCCTCTGTGTCAGATCATAGCATTAGTGGCTTTTTTAATGGTGCTTTTAAAAGATGCTTGAACTTAGAATACATGAGTTGGAATGGATCCTAGAGATCACTCAGTCCAACTCACTTCTCAATACAGGACTCTGCTTTATAGCTCCCAGCATGTGACCATTAAGCCTCTCCTCACAAACTTCCAGCTTAACAGGAGGTTTAGGAAATAGTTGTGCTCAGCTTTCTCCTTTTTAAGCTAAACATACACAAAAGTTCGGGAGAGATATAGGAATAAACTGTTTCAGATTACAAGACATTTGCAAATTAGATTCAGGTAATTTCTGTATCTTACTGACAAATGGCCACCTCAGATTTTCTGAAACTTTGATGAATGAACAGTGCTAATACAACATTTGGCAATAGCAGCCGTACTTACATATGGCCAGAGGTGGAAAGTGGAAGGTACTTCAACAATAGATGACTGGATAATTAAGATGATGGAATTTGCAGAAATGGAAAAACCAATTTGATAAGAATCAAGTCAGTGGTACATTTTACAAAGATCTGGGAACCCTTTATTGACTATCTACAAAAAGAAGAAAATGATATATTGACTGCAAAATTCAAAGCCTAAGTAAGAAATTAGATGAGTTAATAGTTCCCTCCCCAAAATAAAGTGATCCCTGGCATTCTAGAAGATGGTGCCCACAGCTTGAATCCTAAGAGCTTTCTTTCACAAGATGTCATAAAAGGAGAAAACCCAGCCCTGCCGCTAGACATAAAGAATCTGCTGGTATCTTCAGCAGCTGTTCTGATTCCAAAGTGTTAAAAAGGGCAACAAGGACAGTAGTTTAATTTATTGCTGCTGTATTTTTACTGCCAGGGAAGGAGGGAGGCACATATGGGCTCTTGTCTTTTGGTAGTGTTCACCTTGACTTGAACTGGGGTTGAACAGGGAGGGAACAGCCGAACTCCCACGCTAGAGCCAGCAATCAAAATGTCTGTGCCAGTCTGGAGGAGGAGATGTAGACAGAAGATAGAGCCTTAGGAAAAAAAGAGAAAGCAGAAGTTCAGCTTCCAAATGCTGATGCAGTCTAAGGGAGCCCCCACCTGGGCTCTTCTTTAGTCCACATAAATGTGCAGAAGTGAGACATGTAGTACACTTGCTGATCCTATATGTGGGTCAGTTTTGGATTGCCCTTAGATTCTATATCTTGTTCTGTGCTGAAAGGTAGCTTAAAGATTCTGGTTTCTCAAAAGGAAATTTTAATTTTCATTGCTATATCTTTTGATAAGCCTGTTAGCAGGTGGGCATGGATGGAAAGAGTCCCTGGTGCCATTTATCTCTGGGAAAAGCTGAGGACAAATTTGTGTGTGAGAAGGAGGCAGAGACAGAGAAAGATATATGCATATACAGATATCCTTTCACAAGTGATTTATTGGAAAGAGAAGGAAGACTGATTGTGATTTCTTAAGGTCTCACTTTCAGACCTTGAGTTGTTCTTTCTATTCCTCTACTAAACTTCATTTAGTATTTTAATGAGTCAGTTTGCTGTAGTACCTAGAGTGTTAGATAGGGATTTGCAAAGTTTCAATCCCTTTCAAAAATATAAATTCATACTGGCAATTTCATTGTAAGAGAAGAAGAAATGAAAGTAAACAAAAGTGGCTGATGAAAAAAGTGCTAGCAAGTGATCCTAGCCAACAGCAGATGGTGATAAAAGAAAATGTAGATTTGTTGTCTGGTAAAGGATTGGGTAGCTCTCAGGGGTGTGCATGAAACAATTTTTCACATTCAATTAGTAACTAATCGAATGTGGGAAAATCTGGTTTTGGCCAAATCCCACCCCCACAAATGTGGGGGTATTTGTATCCATGCATGAATATTCTAATGAGTATTTGTGCATGAAACAAATGCAACCTCCCCCCCACCCTTACCTGGCACAGTGGCTTTCTCACCTCTTACCGGTTTAAAAAAATATCCAAACTATTCATACAAATGTCCAGAAACATTCATATTCGTACGAATGTCAATGTACAAATATCATAACATTCGATTTGTGTAAGAATGTCTGAATACATCCAAATAACAAATGTTAAGAATATTCATGTACATCCCTATTTGGAAGTATTTTGCTGCTTTCATCACCTGGCTATCCAGGAGACCCCAACATTTGCTTATATGGATGTAGCCTTAGAGATACATATTTTAGTACTATCTCGTGTGGGCATGGATTGGTGTGTCCAGCTGATGATTAAATCACTGTTAAGCACTTTTGAAGCAGGGAGCAGGACCTCAAACATGAGAAAAGTGTTGGACCTGGACCCGAGAGACTAGTTTCCACCTGGATGTGAATCTCCCTAGGTGATCTTGGATCAGCACTTGGTCTCAGCCTAAGTGCAGGAAGGCCTTCTATCTTGGCCTAGAAAACCACATGGAGGTGCCCATACAGTCAACCAAGAGTTGGCCACAACTTGGTGGTACCCATCATCAACAAGAAGAAATATGACTGCTTCTAGTATAGGAGTGACATGCCTCCAGTCCAAAGACAAAGTGATGGGAAACCATGAACAAGGGAAGTTGTTGTGCTTACATCCTGCTTGTAGGTTTCATGACCCATATGGTGGTGACTGTGAGAACATTTTGCTACTGGCCTGATGGGTTACTGGCTTGATACAGCAGAACATTTCCCTGAATATATGTAGCTCCTCTTT
Source organism: Aspidoscelis tigris stejnegeri (assembly GCA_023333525.1). NCBI lineage: Eukaryota > Metazoa > Chordata > Lepidosauria > Squamata > Teiidae > Aspidoscelis > Aspidoscelis tigris. Next base: position 22,211,591 of record JALMGA010000005.1, read on the forward strand.
TCCTTCAGGGTTCTATCCTGCCCTTCTGAAAAAGGCCCAAGAATAGCGCATCACACAAATTCAAATGGTTTCAGCAACATAACAATAAAACAGTTCAAAATCTTTAAACTTTGGAATTTGAATTTGGTAATGCAAACAACAAAATAATTCACTTTTTTCAGTAGTTCAATTTAGCCCCAAATGTCAGAGTAATAAGGTATGTTTATGAGTTCTTTTTAAATCAATCATGCAGAATGAGAGAGAAACAAAGAATCACTCCACAGTAAATTGCTTAGTTGTCTGCCAGCAACTTTGCTTTCTCTTTCTCTTTTTCTCTTAGACAGTCTTTAATTTACCCTGAACTTTTTTCTGTTTGTAGTTTACTTGACCTTTCCTAAAGTGCAACTGTGAGGAATAGCAAGACAAATAGCCTCTTCAAATTTGGCCACCACAAATATATTCAGATAACGGTTTCTTTAACCTCCAACAATTCCTACAATTTGAAAGATTAAACTACACAGAAGAAGGTTGTTGCGTCCTTTAGTCTATCCAGAAACACAGCTTCTGTGGACTCTCCTTGCTATTCAGCACTTTATAAACTTTTCTTGCTCTGCAATTGTGGAAGGAAAGATCTCTTTTGCTATGGTAAGAGTTGAAAACCCAGTAACCTTCATCATGGCCCTGGGTTACATCTCCTGTTTCCTTTGGCAGATTAAGACTGCACCCTGACAGGACCAAAACTTCACAGGGAATGAACAGCAGGTTTCTACCTGCTGGACATGTTTTATGATGCTCCACAGTTCTGTGCATTACAGAACAATTCTCCAGAGGGGTGGGGGGGGCACACTTCTACTTAACAAGGGCATTAGTTGAGGAGTATTTCTTTCCTGTACATTTTCCTGGGTGAGATCCCATGAGGCTGTCAATTCACTACTGAGCCCAAGTCAAGGTGTTAACTCTGACTTACAAGGCTCTAAATGACTTGGGCCCAAAATATCTAAAGGAATGACACCTCCCATACTGTCCTGCCCATGCCTTAAGATTAGGAGATGAGACCCTCCTGGTTGTCCCACCACCTTCTGTAGTGAGTTGGATGCGCACCCGGGAAAGGGCCATTTCGGTTATGGCCCCTAGGTTATGGAATAATCTTCCCCTTGAGGTACATTATGCCCCTTCCCTGTATATATTCAGGAAGGCAATGAAGACATACCTCTTTGCCCTGGCCTTTACTCATATACTCCCCCGACCCCCCATAGATACTTTTATTTTAATATTTGGAATATTCTTTTAAATTTGCTGAATCTTTTAAAAGTGTTTTTATGTATTTTATTGTTTTAATATATACTGATTTGTAAATTGCTGTTTTAAAGGTTGTCACCTGCCCTGAGACATTTGGGTATAGAGCGGGATAGAAATATAAATAATAAATAAATAAAATAAAAAAGAGCTGAACATGTGGATGGAAAAAGCCTCTCTACTGCATCAGAATATTGAAGAGTATGGGGACAATCTGTTTTCACTGCAGAGCAACTTTACTGTGAGGTAAAGATAAGCTCTGCATTTTTAACTTGCTGTGTGGAGGCACCCAAATTTATAAACTAGGCCTAAATGAAAAATGATGTTGGAGACAGCCGATTTCTATTTCCTGACTTAAGGGAAGAAGCAGAAAATGTACACAGAAAATAAGATTTTTCACAGGCTGTAAGTTGGTTGTTCAGAATAAGTAATTTGGTCTCGAGTTCCTTCCTTCCTTCCAAATCCAGGAAGGATGTGCATTAAGCCCATTCCACCCCTTCAATATGAATGGAAGTGTGTGTATTTGAAGAGTTTATGGGGGGTGGGGTGGTATTCAAATTCATGCAACACCCCCCCCCCAAATGTGTGGAGCTTTGGCTTTGCATGCAAACATCAATCAAATGTTCATGCATGAAGGCAACCCCATCCCTTGTTTCCCGCCCCGCCCCGCCCCGCCCCGCCCCACCTCCCCTCACCCACCTGCTCACCTTTTGCTGCCACCACCACTGTGGCCCCTACAGCCATTGTACTCTCCTCTGAGGTTCAACTAGGTCTTTCAGAGGTGTGCACGAAAGGGGTGGGGCCTGCATTGTTCCATACCAGCATAGGCTGGCAGGCCGCTTCACTGCTCATATTCTACCAAAGTTGGACCAGGACCTCCCTAAGGGAAGGCAGAAGAAACTAGTATAATAAAATCACATATGCCATAAATTTCTTATATTTTAAAAATGCTTGAATAACACTTTATATATTTCATCATTGTGTCATTATATATTGCATCAGCACTTTATATATCACCCATCCTGGGCACCTTTTGGTGGATGGGATATACATGCTTAAATAAATAGATAATGCATCCCTTTATATATGATATACATAATATAAAGACACACTATAAAACTTTAAGAAAAGAGGGGTACAAAACCCAATAACTTAAAAGTATCTTAAAAGTTCCAAATTTCATCATATATAATATAAAATCCACTGAATTTCTAAAGATGGTTGGGAAACAAAAGGCGTATTAAAGATTTTTCAGCCTTTTCTAAATGAGTATAGTATAAACTATAGTATGCTATCAAGTATATTCCTCATATTATTATCAATGAATTTCCAATATTTTCTTAAAAACAAAGTATGCATACATCTTCAGTACCTTTAATCTAGAAATCTAAAACATATTATAGCTTTCAAAGTCTGAAAAACTATAACCAAAATATTAACACTTACAAGAAATAAACAATGAAAACATATCATAACCCAGCACTTACAAAACTAAACCATTGTATTCTTAGCAGCTCAATGAGAAGTAATTGGACTCTGAATGGAAGTATTGACTTACATCATCAATAACATATATAACATATCAACAGTGAAGTGGTGCGTAAGACAATAAGCTAAATGGGTTAAGCTTTCTTTTACTGCTTCAATACTTTGTATGGACATTTTATTTATATTTACCTGAGCTGTTGTAATAATATATATGTACTTACATACTGATAAAAACTTGTTTCGTATTTTAATTTTTTCCCCCCCAACAAAGATAACACATAGGGTGTTTTTCCACCGCACTCCTTTAATCCTGATCTAAGAAGGTCTGGATCTAAGGAATGGGTACTTCCCTTAATCTGGATCTAGTAGATCCAGATTAAGGGAAGTACCCAATGGGTGTTTCCGCACTGGACCTCCGAAATACGGATCTGAATCCAGTAGATACGGATCTACTACCACCCCTTCCGGCTGCACACACGACAGAAGGACGGATTTAGATCCGGATTTGAAAAGGGTGCAGTGGGGAAGCACAGCACCCACCTCCAAACAGGATCATTAACCCGTTTTAAGTAATTAAAACACAGAGCCAATATGATTCAATAACCTAGTTATTGAATGAGTGACAAAGGAAAGGGAAATCTAATTTTTTTAAAGGCAATTTAAAAAATAGATTTCCCTTTCCTTTCTCACTCATTCTAACCTGGGTATATGAGGGAAATAACTGTCATTAGATCTGTTGCACAATAAGTTATTCTCTTTTATGATTGGCTCATAAACTCCCTCAGAAATGAATGAATGGAAGAGTGATCCAAGTCTTTAATTAGGATCCAAAGATTTTATTTTATATTTTATGTGCACATACACAATAAATATGTTAAAGTTGAAAACTACTGTTTATTCTTGATTTGGTTTAGTTCGAGTGCACATTTGAAGGATGCCATTGATCAACAAACAAGAAGTTTTTATTTTGTATTCCTTCCCAAATAATTTCCAATATGCCAGTTGATCTACCCACATATGATGTTGACCTTTTTCTTATCTCTTTCTTCCACTGAAATATGTCTGTCTTGTCCTCAAGATATTATCTTTAACAAATTATAATTAACAGTGTTCCACTGCATTCCCTATAGATTGCTCTAACCACACTTTAATGAATGTCAGAAAACAACCATGCTATGAGATTGAAGTACCCAGAGGTTTTATTTATTTTATAATGGATTTGCAAATGACATAAAAGAACTGCATAAATCTAAAGTATGTATTAAAAATTGCATCACCCTGATTATACTGCCTGGTCTACATCCACATGGGTCCTGGTAAACGCAGAATCTGGAGCAGGGAAGCTCTGGGCTGCTGAAGGACCAAGAGAAGCAATAGGAACACACTATGGATTTTGCCACAGCTCCCAGAAAGTTACTACAAGTGGAACTTTCATTCACAGTAAAGAACTAAAGATGCAATGCAGTGTAAAATTTAACAATATCTACATTATGCTATGTTATTATTGGGCAGCTGTAGTGATGTGTGCAAACCTCTGTTTTAGGAATGTGCACAAATATTCAGCACATTCAGAATCTATGAATTCATACAAATTCTGACATTCGTGGATGAATCAAAAGGGGCATAACATATTCTTTCATGAATTGGATGGATCCAAGATGTGTCAAAGCTTTGTTGAAGCTTTGATTAATACTGGATCCCCCCTTCAGTCTCCCGTCCCCTACCCTTGGCTGCGCTGCTGCTGCGCGCTACTCATAGGCTCAAGCAGGACTTCTAGGTCTGTGTGTGCGGCTCCCATCCCCATTGTGAGATCCCCAAATTGGAAGCTGTGCACTCATACATGGAAGACCTGTTTTGGCTTTTGAGCAGCGCTGAAATGGGCCCAGAGATGCCACACACACCCGTTTGACTCCACCACACTCCCTTACCTCTATGGAGATCACAACGGCATCTCTGGGCCCATTTTGGTGCTGCTCGGAAGCCAGAACATGACAATGCCCAGATTGGGAGCTGCACGTGCAGACCAGGAAGGGCTATTTCAGGCTCCAAACAGCATGCGGTGGCAGCAGGTAATTGGGGGGGGGGGTAGGAATTCATCTTGCTTGCAAATATTCATGAACATTTGGGTGATATTTGCAACCAAAGCCAAACCCCCATAAACTTTTGGGGGGGGCGGGATTCAGATAAAGCGGAATATTCCCCCATTGGATTTGCATCAAATTGAATGGGGGAATTTGGCTTCGTGCACATTCCTACTCTGTTTCGTAGTTTGGTTCAAATAACTGATTAAAAAATAAAAGGATTTTTAAAAACCTGGTTCATTTCAGACCGGTACAGCACTTTGTAACCTTTTTAAATGTTGAAAAAAGGCCTAAAATATGCTGGAAGCATTGCCAAACCATTTTGGACCAGTTCTGCACAAACCCATTTCGAAACCCTGCTGGTTTGGTGTGAATGCGAACCAAAGCGTCAAACTTATAGGGGATTCAGTTCATATCAAAACCATACAACCCTCCTGGTTCATATTGAGCCAGTTCAAACTAGAAATGATTTGGCACATCCTTAGATAGCTGTTTCAGGCTAGCATGGAAACGTGTATACTTTATTATGTCAGTAACTATCTTCCTGTCGATAATGCAAAAGAAAAAAAAGGGAGGGCAATAACCAACTATGACACAAGCTGGTTTTATGTGTCTCTGGGATTACCTTGAAGTGAGGCCTGAAACCAAGGTATTAACCATGCTTGCTCACTTCCCAGGTGCCTGCCCTTCACCAAATGGTCCCAAGATGGGTTACAATAATAAAACATACCAAATATTAAAACAATTTAAAATGTAACTCACCCTTCTTCCCTCGTTCCTAACCCTATCCTCCTTCCCTAACAGGACAGCACCCCAAGGAGCTGATGATTTAAATATCAAAAGCCTGGCTGAAAAGATACATTTTAACAAGGTGTCAAAAACTATACAATGTTGTTGCTGGTGAATCTCAAAAAGGAGATTGTTCTGGAGTCTGGAGGCCACCACAAAAAAGGTCCTCCTACATGTCCGTGTGCCTCACACGTCTAAAGGGGAGGAACTACAAAATGGCCCTCCCCTTGAGATCTCAGTGCTCAGGCAGGTCCCTCAGATACCCACGACCCAAGGCATTGCTGTTGCAGCTTTTGGGTAAATCTACATATGCAAGGGACCTTCCTTCCCAGAGTGGCAATACTTCTATCATAGTTTGAACTGCTAGAAAGTACAGCCATTGTGCAGTGTAATCTGGATGTCCTCTCACCCCAGGTACCCTTGTTTGTCTGCAAGCCATCCTGAAAGAAGTGTAGGAAGCTGGTAGCTATACCAAGGCTGGGTTAACACCACATACCATAATCTGTCATAATAAAATAAGAACTTACATAAAATAAGAACTTACATAAGAGGAGCCCTGCTGGATCAGGCCACAGCCCATCCATCCACCTTTTCCACACCATGTGTGATTTTATATAATTCAATCAGGGGTGATTTTGCACTTCCCTTCCCATCTGCTTGGAGCACTGGTCAACTTTGGCTGTCCCCCTTCCCCCCACAATTGAATAGTGATTCAATTGTGGGTCTGGTCCTCCTCTGGGCACCACCATTTTGACTGCAGTGCCCTCCACGACTGTGCGTGCAACTGTATGTGTGTCAGCACTGTTGCTATGATGATGCTGACGCTCTGGGAACATGCAATCACATTTATGGTTGTCCGAGGTGCAGCACACTTGCACGGCACCTCAGATGACCTCTGAGCACCAGAAGAGGTGTGGATGGTTGTGCAACTGGATGCTTTAGGTAAGTTCCTGATAAAGGTTGGTTAAGGTGCAGAGCACAATTTCATGCTCCACACCTAATCAACAATGAGTGAACTTCTGGTGAGGCAGGGCATGCTTGTCGAAGTGCAGATGCTCTTCACCAAGGAGTTTACTAATTCTTCACCAGAGGCCATGGTATGAATAGGCCTTTAGTCACCTCTTAAACAATGTCCTCTGTGTTCTATTACTTCCAAAGGCAAAAAGGGGTGTGATGTGTGCCCAGCCTTTTTACCAGGAAAAATTCTACTTGCTGTTGAAAAGTTTGAGAAACTTGCAGTGAGTGAATCTCTTCTTCCTCTAATTGTAATTAGGACAAATCAGCAAACACTACCTGTAGGTAGGCCAGAGCTTCTAATGGGTCTGATGTATGCCTGCTGATTTCTCCTGCCACTGCAAGGTCATATAGCTTTAGTCCACAAGAGATTATCTTCCACAACAGCAGCTCGCTACCCACAGCCCTCAGCTCTAGCTTATTCACAAACAACACGGCTACTTCTCATTACAAATGGGCACATTAAGAATTAGCTCTCAGCAAATGTTCTCAAAGTTTCCCCACCATAAACAAAAGGTACTGCGATAAGGGACAAAATGCAATTTCAGTTTGTTGCCAGGTTTCCCTTTGGTTGTTCTAATTTCCGAGGCAGCCATTGGAGCCTGCTGGCTGGTCTCTCTTAATCACAAATCATTTCAGAAAGCAGGCCCTAAACACTATTACATTACTATAAAGTAGTTCTAATTTCCACCGATTGCTGTAAAAGCTGCAATTGCAAACTTCCCTGCATTTTATTTTTGTTATTGTTTTTGCACTGGCTGAAAACATTCAGATAGGCAAGAGTTGGTAAGGCAGAAACTTTAATAAGGAACGCAGAGGTTGTGTGATTGCTTCTGTGTCCCGATTCAGTGGCATCCATTTTCAATGGCATTAAATGCCTTCTGTGGTTGATTGGAATGAGTCATGGAATGGGTCATCTCCATTTTTTGTTGCTTCAGATAACCTCTGTGTCTGTCTGGGGCAGGGCAGTGTTTCTCCAGTTTGGGTGACATCAATTGTCCTTTGTGGCTGTTTGGGGTGGTTAATCACATTTTTCTGTAGCATTTTCTGTCGCTGTCTGGGTAGTGTATCATCATTTTTTGTGGCATTGAATGCCATCTATGGTAGTATGTCTCCATCTTGGTGAGATTAGATGCCCTCTGTAGCTCTCTGCAGTAGTGTGCCTCCAAATTTTCTTTAGATTCAATTTTTGTTTGTATTTTAAGGTATCTTTTTATAGCCTTGATATATGTTGGCTTTCCGTGTGAGCTGCCCCAAGGACTAAAGGTGATGGGGAAGGATATAGATCAAATAAATAATACTTTTGGTGGCATAAGATTCTCCCTAGAGCACCCAATGAAGACAGAGCCAGACCATTAGGGGGTGGCTCCTCCACTTTAATGAGGATTAAAGTATGGATGGGAAGCCCCAAATGTGTACTACAAAGACCCTTAATCCAGATTAAGGGTCCATACAGAAAGAACCAATATTTATTTATTTATTTAAGAAATTGCTTTATATAACCTCAATATGAATTTCTCCAAGCCACTGTCATGCAAAGGAGGCCATGTTGTCCCTGATGCACCTGCTGGCCTCCCATCATTTATACAGAACTGTAAAGCAATTTACTGCCCATCCATATCCGGCTAAAGAAAAGGCCCCTCCTCTGTTCTCAGGAGAAGAACTGAGAACCTTAGGAATCTCTTAGGGCCTGTTCACACTTAACATCTGTGGGGCAGTGTCCGACAGAGGTTCGGTATAGCGATGTGGTGGCTGGCTTTTACATTGCAAATACTGGCACTTCCCAAACTTTACCCAGACCTACTTGGGTGTGAGTGAAGTGCAAATGGTCCCATCTGAAACCATGTGCTTTGCTGTAGCAATGGCTATGTGTGCATGGTGATAGGTTGTGGTGCATAACTATGCAACTGCAGGCAGAGCAGCAGCACCCATCTCTCATGCAGCCTTTGTAGGGAAGTAGTGCAAAGGCTGCATGTCCACAGCTTCTGAAGATGGGGCATGAGTGTACATGCTGGGACCTGCTTTGAGCTGAAACCAGCTCCACAGGGTGCCTTCCCACCATGCTGAAGTGTCCCTGGCTGTCCCCAAGGGCCAATGTATAAAGGTCAAAGTGCTCAGTATTACTATTATGAAGACGAAGCCACCTTGTTGGAAGGAGGGAGAGATTGCCTTTCCTTTGTCTGAGGAGCAATGTTTCCTGCCAGAATATTCCTGTTGATGAATTATCCAATCTTCCAGGCTAAATTTGCGCAATATGTATTTTTCTGTTTAGGATTCCTGCTCTCCTGTGCAATTTATGGGGCCTCTCTCTTGCAGGCCAAAGTGGCTGATGAAGTGATCAGGTAGCTGGAGAAAGGTGGAGAGCAAGTGGAATTTTAAGCAGCTGGGAAATGTAGCGTCCTGAAGGCATGTGTTTTTCAAACAGATGATGATGTCAAACCACCCCGGCATAACCAAGATTACAACTCAAGGAGCAGTGTGGAGCAGGGAATCAATTCTTCCAGATATGACATTTGGACTTAGAGTAGGAGAGGGCGGTTTACCAGCACTGATCATCAGAAACTTGCTTGCCTTGGAAGTGAGGTCAGCCTACGACAGGCTTCTAGTGAAGATTGGATCGCAGAGCTGGTTGAATAGCCTAATCGAGAACAAATAGTTTCTATTTCCCTAGGAAATAGACAGCTTATACCCAGCTTTAAACCGGTGCTGCAATTTCCCCAAAGTGTTCATCTCTTATGAAAGAAGTCTTAAGGCTGTGATTTTTTTTTAAGTGCTTCATTCAGAGAACTCTCCATTCTTGCTTCAAACTTTGCTCAGGTTTTGGTGGCTAAGGGATGGGCCAAGTGTACTTGGCTCCTTAAACAAAATGTAACTTCCTTAGCTACAGAATAGAACTAAAGTTTGCAGCAACCTTTTATTGTTTGCTCAAGTATACCAGCTTTTGAAATATTATGCACTGTGTTGGACAACTGAAAAAATGGCTTTATCCTGACATCAAGTATTTATTCCGCTATATTTGGATATTCTGGAACAAATCTCAGATATTCCAGAATATCCATGGTTTATTCTGGGATATCCAAACATAGGAGAATAAGTAAGTGGCATCTGGGATGCAACCAATATCTACTCTGGCAGCATCCACCAGGGCGTATTCATCCCCCAAGCTTTCTCAGCCTGCTGGGAGAGCAAGTCAAGAATAAGTCAAGAAAAGAAGAGTTGGCTTTTCTACCCTGAGGGGATTCAAGGTGGCTGACAAAGCTTTTCTATTCTTCTCTCCACAAAAGGGACACCCTGTGAGGTAGGCGGGGTTGTGAGAGCTCAGAAGAAAGCTGTAACTAGCCCAAGGTCACCCAGCTGTCTTTATGGAGGAGGGCGGAATCAAACCTGGTATTCCCAGATAAGAGTCTGGCTCTCTAACCACTAGACCACTTCACTTTCACCAGCAGAGACATAGATTCCTCCATAGATTCCTGGTGAGGGAAGGAGGAAACTAGGGGTGTGCACGAATGCAATTTTTGGCATTTGATTTGAATACTCAAAAATTCAATTCAGTTCAAATATTTACAGTTCAAATTTAACCAAATTGAGCAAATTCAAATCTATTTCAATTTTTCATTTGGATTTGCACTTACGAATGTCGACAGCATTCATGGATGCCCATATGCATCTTCCGGGGTGTCATCAATGAAGAGAAAATTCAAAGTAAAGAGAATAAGAAAATTCCAGCCATAAGAAATGAACTGAAGAATTGGATCTGAAGACTTCAAATGCTTGCTTTTTGCTGTTCCCTGTTCCTTCCCACACCATTTTCCTTTTGTTTCTTGTCTCTTTAGACTGTAAGCCTGAGGGCAGGGACCTGTCTAAGATAAATATAATTTTGTAACCTGCCCTGATACCTTTGGGTATAGGGTGTAGGGTATAGGGTGGCATAGAAATATAAATAAATAAATAAATAAATAAATAAATAAATAAATAAATAAATAAATAAATAAATAAATAAATAAATAAATAAGAATCTTCACAATAGTATCAGGAGATTTCTTATTTATATGAGCAAATTAGTCAATAAAATTAATTTTAAGAAAAAGAATAGCTACAAGAAGGCCTACAATTAGACAAAATGAGACAATTAAGCATCTGATATGGGTGTATCACATAGAGGTAACAAATTATGAATGGGCAGGAAGGCACTGCATTTTCTGTCTTCAATTTCAAATGAACTAGACCATCATTATTTGAATGAGACACACACACGTGGATTGTCATTTTCCAGTTTCCTGAAAAATAAAGTTTTGGTTTTTTAAAAAACTTTGTAAATGCTGTTGCCTGGATTAATAGCCATGTAAAGCTGATTCTCAGGGCTTTGGTATGACTACTACTGCTATGTCCCTTTGGTCTAAAAGGATTATTCTACCAGACTAGATGACTGGGCAGAGACTATAGGATGCTTCTTGATCTATTCTATGCTAGGACCAATCCCTCCTCCCCTCCACCAGGATGAGGCCAAAGCCAGATCAGGACCGTAAAAAGCACAATACAGCAAAAAGATAAATGATCTTGGGGAACGGACAGAGGAAGCAGAAACAGAAGCTTAATTATTTTGCTTAAAAGTACCCAGCCCAAATCCTATTTAGAAAGGGTAGTAAAGTAAAAGCAGACTGGCATTTATCAGCTTTCTTTCCAGATATTTATTCTTTTGAAAATAATTGGCACTCCTGCATGCTGGGCAGAAGACCTGTCGTTTCTCTAAGCACAGAGTTCATTAACTTTGGGAAAGGCTGGCTCAAGGGCCTTCAGGTAATTTAGTATAAACGTTCATTCCCCCGCTCCTTCTGCCTGAAAACAGCCAAAACGGTAACACATTTTGGTTTTGCTTCTTAAAATATGGCAGCATCTCGCTCTGTAATCAGAAGGGCGGATTGGAAGCAGAGGAGGAGGGAGTGAAAAGGGGATCCCTCCCCCTTCAGGCTGAAGCTTACCCTCTACCAGGCAAAGTGGATCCAGCAGGGCTCATCATGGGGTGCTGTGCTGTTGGCAGTGTCTGTGTTTGGGGTACTGAATCAGTGGTGCCAGGAGGTATCAAGGTGTCAGTGGTGGTGTAAGGGCTGTAGTGGGGTGGATCTGGCCATTCTTTGCTGATAGCCTCCAGGTTACTACTAAGCTAGATGTAAACAACCATAGTTCTAACAAACCAGATCTAAAGTGCCAAGGTAAAAGCTATCACAGGATCTGGATGACTACATAATAAAAAACAGTTTAATCTATGGTAACAAAGCAAGCGTAAGTATCAAAATTAAAAGCAGTTCATCTAAAATATCTCAAATAATCAAGTCTTCAAACATGTGCTTAAATATTCTAAGAACAAGAGTCTGTGAGTCCAAGATTGAGGGATTAGGCCTTGAGGTGGACTAGCTCTGTTGGTATTTACTGTTTCCTTGGCAGATTGTAGTTTACAGTTGGTGATACAATATAGCAGAGTTTACACCCTGGAAGGCTTACACCCTGCTGGGATTATCCAATTTCAGGGAAGTCCCATTCCAGCCAGGAAATCTGTAGAAGAAATGCAAAGACACATTGGCATCTGGTCTCTGAGGACTGAAGATGGCCTCTGTCCTTCATAAATAGAAGAAGAAGAGTTGGCTTTTCTACCCTGATTTTCTCACCCATTTAAGGGAACTCAAAGCAACTGACAAAACTTTCTGTTCTTCTCCCCACAACAGAACACCCTGTGAGGTAGGTGGGGCTGTGTGAGCTCAGAAGACAGCTGTGACTAGCCCAAGGTCACCCAGCTGGCTTTGTGGAGGAATGAGAAATCAAACTCAGTATTCCCAGACAAGAGTCCAGCTCCCTAACCACTAGACCAAACTGGCTCAGGTGAGACCAGGGCCTTAGCAAGGATGGAAGGAAGGGAGAGAGAGAATATTACAGGGCTTTAGCAAAAAAAAAAAAAAAAAAACACACCACCCTAAACCTATCCCATTTCAATGCAGGCCTTTAAAGCTTCAGCTTGACAAAATCACATAGCCTTTCTCTTGCTCTTTAAAAATTAAAAATAAAATAACATTTTCTTCCCATTAGTATCTAATTAGCAAACTCGAGCAAAAAAAAAAGAGTGCTGAAGTTAACACTGTTCAGTGCAAAGATAATTTGAAGCTGTTTTTTGTTTTAAATTAGAGTTGTTGAGCATAAGCTTATTAGTTTATCTGACTCTCCTGAGTTAGCAACACAAACAGAGGGCAGAAATCTTCTCAAGTACCATTGTCACATTATAGAAAACTAGTTAAAGTTCTTTGGAGTGGAACCCATCTGGCAATGTAAATCCAAAGTTCATTAGTAAGAGCAATGTAGTGGAGAAGAGAAGTAGCCTTTGCCTCCTATTTCCATATATACTTTTTCTGATGGCTGCTATGTATGAACAGTCAAGGCGTGTGCTATGAAAAGAAAAATAAACGGAAGGCTTTTCAGTCTGACGCCGCCTGAAAAGATTTCTGTTTGCAATACTTTGTGTAGCATCAATTCAGTTTAACTAGAGCTTCATTATTTCTTTCCACTGTGTGGCTGCCAATCTCCTTGCCACCATAGTATTAGGATCTCATGAATGGATCATTTCACATATTTCAATCCTTTTGCTGTTAATGAATGGCAGCATTTATATTAATGGATGATTAGGATCCATGAGCTGAGACGGAGCTGTGCCTGGCCAAAGACAGATGATGGAAAGGCTTATTGAAGGCAGAATTCAAAATTGATCTCCATTAAAAGGGAGGGAGGGAGGAAAGGAAGGAGATTGGGTGAGAGGGAAGAGAAAAGATGTCCTGGGGAAGAGTTGCCAGTTGCCATCGGTACACCTGCAGAGTGAGGGGAAGTCATTTACACAACCAGACCCCAGAATCAACTTGGAAGGTACCAGCATTTGCACAGTATGGTTTATTTATTTATTTGCCATATTGCCAACCAACCATTCCGCACAGGTACAGGTAGCCTTAGCTCACAATGGCTTAGTGGCCTCTGTGATCCGGATCAATGAGACAGACACCAGGAAATTCAACTCTGAGATCAGGACATCCTACTTCCTGCCTCAGGGTGGCATTGGGGACTTCAGGGTGGCAGGTCCTGATGGTCACCTATTACTTAGGCCTCCTGGTCAGTCATAATTTCCTCAGGCCACTTTATGCCACCTTCTCTTAGCCAACTTTGGCCCTTTCTTTTTGGGTTCTTTTGATATTTGTTCAGCACGCATAACTGAAAAAAACAGATGTGGTCCTGTTAGCTCCAATTGCAGCTGGATCAATTTATGGAAGTCAAGGCTATCTGAGGTTATTGGCTCTGATGGCAGCTGGAGGTGGTTCTCTTCTGAGACCAGGCTGCTGGGAGACTGCAAGCAGAACCGGCTGTTTGCTTGTGTCCTGCTGATGGGCTTCATGATTGGACCACTGTGGCCTTTCTGCATTGTCTGCTATTCTGGAACAAATTATGGAATCAGTGGTAGTATAGGCAGACGGTATGTTCCCATGATCTTGTATAGTACAGGGATCCTTTTCAGGAGTACTTCAAGAAGAGTTACCCGAAAGGGGTCTGCTGCAAATCAAGCCAGGCTGAAGACTCTAAAGTCTTACTTGTTGCCTCCAAAGGCTCTCCAGAGGCAGTGGCAAGAACTGGAGTAGAATGGGCCATTTGGATGCAGATGGCCCCGTTCCACTCCACTGATGACCCATGCCAGCTTGGAATGGGTCACTTGTTCCAGGATGGGACAACCAACCCTTTTCCACAGTACCAAGCATAAGTGTGGAAAGCTCTATAGTTTATCGCATTAATGTCTTGCTACTGCCTTCTGTGCACACTCAGCCCACCAGGCACCACTGGCAGGAGCTGGGGAAGTCTGGAAACCAATAATGGCGGATGTGTCGGGACACCAAAGCCCCTGAGTGCCCAGAGGGAATGTCTTAGATGTCTGTGCAGATGGTGTTCTGGTACCTTGTGATCCAGCACTCCAAACCTTTTGGGGCTACCTAAACATATGGGTAATGTTGTACTCCAACATAAAGAAATCTCCAGATCAATCCAGCAACATTTGCATCATGTGTAGGACACTGAAACAAAAGTTAAACAAAATATGGAAGCTGGTTGTTTAGGAATAAAGGGCCAGGAACTGGATTGATAGAGCAAGGTTCACAAGGGAAACCCGCCCATTGTATCTAGTAACTCAGAATGTGAATAGATTATCCTTTTCTCTTTAATGCATGTTTCAGCCCAAGGTTGGCTTATCTGTACACAGTCCCTTATTCAAGGGGTTCAGTTTTCATGAGGCCTTATAGAGAATTGTGGCCTTATGCCTCATCTAATTGTTACACTTTGAATGACTTCTTGACTTTTCCATGTCAGTCACAATGGGTGCCATCCCCCACTGTGAACTGAGCATAGAATTTGGGCCTGTTTGTGCTTACCTGTGCTGCATGGGACACTCCATCCACACGCCACACCGTCATCTCCATCCCAGAGTGTGCAGGAGTGTCCCAGAGCACTCCAGACCTCCCCAGCTTGACTGGGAGCAGCTGGTGAACTCCTGGTCACTCCTGCATGCAGCGTTCACACTGTTTTCTGGGTGTGTAAACACTGCATGGGCCAGGAGAGACAGTGTAACTGCAGCTGTGCTGTCATGTGCCATGTTATGATTGCCACGGAAATGTCCCAAAACGCAGCAGAAGTTGTTGTGGCTATTACCATGGCAATCTGGATAGTCTGGGCTGGACCATCCACACTTGAAGTGCTCGTGGTCAGGTTGGGGAGTACACCAGCACTTCAAGTGTGGATGGCTCCCACTTCGTCTGATCTTTGCTTCCCTGGAATGGTATACTAATACCGTTCCAGAGAGAAAAATGCAAACAGGTTCTCTGTCCTTGGGATTCAGCATTTTACAGATGTTAAGATGTTCACAGCCCCAGCTGTTCCATTCTGTTGTATTACAGCTTCACAAATATTTAGTTCTATAGATTTTGGCAGAAGAGCACAAAGCACAGGAAATAAATGGCATTCATTTATTTAATGAAAACGCATTTAGCCATCTTTCTACAAACTTCTCAGTGCAGTGCACAGAGCTCAAATTACAATCAAAGAGCAAATACAAATTAGATCAAGATGACATGAATACAAATAGCAGAGGCAGGAACAGAGTGGTTAAAAGGCTAAAATCATTCTTTAGATCAGTAGTCATTTGCCAAATCTGAATAAGTGTTCCATATTTAAGATTCCAGAATTTGTAAATCAGTTCTTTGTGTGTGTGTGTGTGTGCATTCATAAAATTTAGTTTCTCTTTAGCTTCCAGAAATCTGCATTTATTTGTTTATCGGATTTATATATTATATTTTCTCTGAAGTATATCAGGCAACTCACATGATTCTCTTTCCCTTCATTTTATCCTCACAAGGTAAATTAGGCTGAAAGACAGTCGTTAGCCAGAGTCCACCCAGTGAGCATTTGTGAAACGGTGGGTCCCAGAGTGGTCCAGAACAGGATGGAGTGGAATAGTCTGCCTCGGAATAGTGAGAGGAAAATGCAAAAGCTTATTTGTATCTTTTCTCTCACCATCCTTTCTAGACAGCAAGGCAACATTGCAGGAGAGTGCTGTGGCCTATTAGTTTCCACATTTCCACACACACAATTCTATTGAGCGATTTCCGGATACATCAATGTCATGAAACACCCAGATGTGTATGGGCACCACTACCACCCTGCACATCCATGGTGGCCATTTTTACCTCAGTTTCAGCCCTGCATGTGTGTGAGACCATTTTCTTCAGAAAGTACCTCATAAGCCAAACTTTCTGACAGATAAGTCATGGCAGTATTTTGGGGAAATCCACATTGAGAGTTGGGTTTCCCCAGAATAGGATGCAGTGAGATTTCACTCCTAGATCACAGGGCTGTGATAGGGTTGCCAGTGCCACAGATACATGTGACAATCTCAACATAGCCATAACATTATCACATTTTTAAGCCTTGTCTGGGCACAGCCATAGTTAAACTGCTCCAAGCTAAATGGTCTTAGTCATACATTACTAGGATCTTGCCTATGGTTACATCTTCACTTTAAACCTTCTTCAATTCATCTTCAGGACTGATTGCTCACATCTTTTAATTTCTATCCATTTTATTTGTGGACTTTCCATCCTGGAAAGTCCAAATGAAGGGTGGAAAGTCCACAGATAAAATGGATAGAAATGAAAAAGTGTGAGCATTGTGATCAGAAGATGGACTGAAGAAGGTTTAAAATGAAGGTGTGACCAAGGCCCTGATCAGATACCATCTGTGAGCAAGACGAACAAATATCTGCCCATTGTTGTTCGTTTGTTTATTCATTGTGTCCCATATCTGATGGTCCCAGGGTCGGTTACTACAGTAAAAACAGACTGAAAAACAATACCAGTGCCTGAAAATGGGAGGTGGAAACAGAAGGGCAGTCTTCCAGCTCAGAGAGGAGATGTCTACATACTACACTGTAGTACAGAAGAATTGTGTCCTGGATGGTTTGGCTTTCAAGAGGAAGAAATAACTGGGGTAGAAAATTACACCCTTGCCCATTTCATGCAGAAGCAGAAAATTACTCCAGCCTTGTCTTTAACATTGTGCCTCCTATTGGCTTTTCTGCAAGCTAGCTTAACATTGTTCAGCTCTGTTTTTGCAGATCAGGGTATATCCAAAGTCTGTGCTTCAGCAGCTGGGTCATTCAAAGTTCAAACAATGTCAAAATGATAAAAAAGCAACTTAGTTCTTGCCTGACTGGCTCCCTCAGGCAAAATATAGGGGTGTGCAACATGTCATCTTGAATATTTTTCAAAGCATTTGAGATGGACATGCCCCCTACATGGGGACTGCATTTGTTAGGTGGAACATTTGGCAACTCAGGGTTTGGTGCAAGGGAAGAACCCACTCGGGCTCAGCTTACTGGTGGCTGCCCCTCCTAGCCTTCTTGGAACCTGGGACAAGACCACCAAATGCCATCCTTGGCCACCCAATGGAAGGGTCATGACCATCTTGGATGTTTCAGAAAACATTTGAAATGGCATTTTACACACTCCTAGTAAAAAGTGCCAGGTCATTGAAGTTCTGACTAAAATAGCACAACAACAGTGATAAAAATGAAACTATTATCTGTCCAGATGTTCATTATTTATTCCACTATATTTGGATATTCTGGAATAAAACATGGCTGTTTTGGAATATCCTTGCTTTGGAATAACTGGAATAAGTAAGTGATCTCTGAACAGGTCCTGTGTCTTATACCCATACTTTGATTTGGAACAAGATGTCAAGTTTTTTTTAAAAAAGGAGGGGATGCAGTTTCTCGTGGAATCAATTTGTTTTAATGTGATGATAAAGTTCATCAACAAGAGGGAAGTGACAATGGACAGCTCAGTTTCTCTGAAAAGAGTGACAGTGTCTCTTGTTCAGGGGAAGAGCAGAATGATGATACATCCAACCATTTGCAGGCCTTTGTTGAAAATAAATATCAAGTGCATTGCATGCCACTGTGCAACTATTATCTCCTACAGAGGCTTCCCAAGTGTATCTAGTTTGCTCATTTTCTTTTTTTAAAAAAAAAATCAGGCACATCAAAAGATAGATTTGGGTTACAAAAAATTACAAATTAATTCCATTATGTGAACTTTTATCAATGTTTGATGGTGCTATCTGTTTGCAAAATCAAGGTTGTTGATGTGCAGCTAATTGTCATGGTCTCCCCTTAATTTATTTGTGATTTGGCGGCAGGTAAGTTTGTCTGACAAACGTTTTGATTAGAATTGCCTTTCCGAATTCACAGTATCCCCATCATGTGTCCTCAACCTCCTCTTTGAAAAAGAAATATTTCCTTTATCATGGGATTGTGGAGCTTCTAGTACATGCTGCTGTAAGCTTCTGGTACAGAACATCTGCACTTGCCAGAGGCACTTTCAACACAGAAATGCCTCCTGCCTTCCTAGAAGCTACCCCAGCATCTACTAGCAGTGGTGCACAAAACACATTCCAAAGCTGACCAAAGTTTACCTTTGCCGGCCAGCTGTAGGACCATCTGCGCCTCTTCTGGGTCCTGAGGGTCAGCTGACATATTACGCATGTGTGGTGGCACATCAATGTGACCCCAGTGGTGCAAAGAAGATGACTACAACTGGACATGCAACCAGACACAGGTGAGTGTCTGGGTGCATGGAGTGTGGCTTGTGGCATGCACTAGCATTCACAAGTGCATGCTAGTGGGGATGCACTTTTCCCATCCTGCAGATGGGAAGCTAAGTGCAGAAGGACCCTGGTTCTAGTATTTTTGGGGAAGGAGAAGGACTTCTCCCTATCTCCTTTGTCCACATATCAGGGGTGAAAGGTGTTCTGCTCTTGAGTGGTCAGGGTACAGTGGTCAGATGTCCACCAAGGATGGTGGATACTTTCAGATTTTGTTATCCCATGCTGCAGCTGCCTTGACCTTGTGGCTGTCATGTAGTCAGGGTCCCCACTTGGCATCTGTTACCAGTTGTGTGGGGGAAACCTGAGTGACTCTTTTTTAAAAAATACATGTGGATGGCAGCCCAGAAGCAACTGATGTTAGACAGGATGCTGGACTAGAAGGGCTGTGGCCTAATCCGGCAGGGCTCCTCAGATCCCAGTTCAACACTCCAACAACTATACGGTACTTGGACCTTGATCTAATTCTCTCAGTCCCAGCAAGTATGATGCAAAGCATGAAGGAAACTGTAGTTGAGCCCATCTGGAAAACCATATCTTGGCCACAATAGTATGTTCAATAGAAAATCCTTAGAAAAATAAAGGCAAAGGAGAACCTGCTGCTGCCCTTGAAGCATCTCTTGATTGCTGCCAAAGAACGCTGAATGTAAAGCATCATCTTTCTTGCCTGAATTATTTGATTTTTGTGATTGGCACTTCACATTCAATGTTTTCTCCTGATTCTAAAGGATACTCTGGGTATTTCCACACTTAGCCGTCACAGGAAAGTATCCTGTGGCAGCTAAGATCAGGGACAGTGACTGGTGTTTGCATTGCAAATGTCAGCCAGTCCCAAACGAAATGCAGGTGGTCCTATCCAGGATTGTCTGTCTCGCCATAGCAATGGCATGCATGCTGAAATGTTGCTATGGCAATCAGTGATATGGCACTTGATTGCGCAGCTGCCCTGCCCCCATGCAGCCTTCACATATGGCAGTATGTGAATGCTAGGGATTTGCATGAATATTCAAAAACTTGAATATTCAATTCACATCTGATGAATTTCAACATTCAAACTCACATTGGATTTTCAAAAATCCAAATTTGCACATTCAAACTTGAATACAGATTTTTGAAAATCCAATATGGATTTTCAAATGATTCGAATGTGTAGCTTCGTGCCTGTCATATACAAAACTGCTCGAAAATTATCCGTATCTTGCACTTAAAATACAGGATTAAAACGGGATGCATATGGGATAATATGGGGTGCATACAGATTTTTCCAGCATGCGCACAGATACATATAACAGATACGAATGTTGTTGACATTCGTATCTTTAAATACAAATATAACATTCGAACGTACAGATTTGAATGTTGCGGATTCAAATTGGATTTTGAAACATTCAGATCTTAAAAATCCAAATCAAATTGGATCTTATGACATTCAAATCTACTCGGATTCAAATGTCAAAACTTCATTTGAATGCTGCTTATGGAACTGCATAGAGGACCTTTTCCTGCTCTACAGCTTCTGAAGACTAGAACTATCATGCATGCTCTGAAATGCTCCAGGACGGAGGTGACTCCTTGGCATGTGGATGCATTGCACTGGAGCATTGCAGCCATCCCAATTGGCCAAGTGTGAATAGATCAGTGATGGCGAACCTTTTGAGCTCAGTGTGTCAAAATTCGCAAGAAAACTTAGCTAAACCCGGGTGCTGTGTCACATCTAGAAATGCCCATAATTTTGTGATATTTGTAGCTCTAGTAAAAAGTTATATTTTTGATATGTGTATTTTGTTAAAAGCAAAACCTATTCTTTACATTAGTGACTTTTGTTGAATTTCATTTGCTAAATCTTCTATTGAAAGTTAGTATTTTGTACACTTCAAGAACAAGCAAGCACTACACGCCCAGGTGCCAGGGTGACCAAGTGTGTCACCCAAAAGGGCTTGGTGTGTCACCTGTGACACACATGTCATAGGTTGGCCATCACTGGAATAGATCCTCTGAAGTAAGGTGAATTTGCACTTTCCCTCCTGTCACTAGAATGGCTTTAGGCATCTGTAGCTGCGGACACCTGAAGAATTCATAACTTAGCAGGTGCTTTACTAAGTGCTGGGTAAACGTGAATGGGAGCCCTGGTGAAGGCACCAACATGCCTGTGCACTAGGGTTGTGCATGAATGCATTGAAAATCTGTATTCGTATGAATAGATCACATTTGAATGTGATAAAATTCTATTTGATACGAATCTATTTGTATGTATTCATACAAATATTCAATACATATCGGATGCGAATGAATACATATCTGATATGAACAAATATGTATCCAGTACATATCTGTAAGATATCTGGGCTCTGAAAGTGTCAAATCTGATCTGAATCCACTTTTAATCCACTGTCAATCCATGTTGAATGCCATCTGGATCCATTGCGAATGTGACTGGCACTCCGTTTTTCCACACCCCCAATCTAATGAATGTCCGAACTATTCATATGAAAGTCTGGAAACATTTGTATTTGTACCAATGTTAGCATACAAATATCATAACATTCGATTCGCATACGAATGTCTGAATTCATATGAATCTGCATGAATAACAAGTATTACAAATATTCATGCACATCCCTACTACGCACTTCCATTCCCAGAATGATGTGATGATGCAGTGTGCAATTGTGCCTGCACTACTGGTCATGTACTCCCTTTGCATGTCTTCCAGGAAGAAGACATGCAGATGCAGCGTGCAGAGCTGTACTATGGGGGATGCTCCGGCATGCACAGAGCCATTTCTAGTAAAGAAACACCTTTGCGCACACGGTGTGGGTGCACCACAGTGTCAAAAAGCTCACAGTGTCAAAAGATTCTTACTCAGATTCAACCTGCATGATGCAATCCCCTCTGTTCTGAAATAAAAGGGGGGGGGGAAACAAAAAAAAAACCCTTACTTTATGTCAGGCTGGCAAAGAGAGACCATGAGACTCCTTAAAAAGATGAACAGTGATTTATTTCAGCTCAGCGTTAGGACATTTCTTGTTGGGAGCAACTTGGAAGAGAAAGCCCAGCATATTTATATGTTTCATAGCTGGGCAGGGTTTGGCCTTCAACCAATGAACAATAATTATTTTTCAAAACCCAGTTTAAACTTGGGGCCAAAATATATCACGTGACCCCAGCAGGGAGGGGGGAATCAACTGTCACTTCCAAAACAACAGGCAGCTACTATATACATATACACAGAATCACATAGGTGGCAGAGATCTTACATTCAAATATTATGGCAGGCAGCTAGCCTTGCCTGACATTTTCTCCCCTTTCAGTCAAATGGATCCCCTTGCCTAGTTTCAGGTGAGAAGCAGATTGAAGTGGAATCATTGTTCACCACAGGAAGAATCAAGTAGCTTTGTATGCTAACCATAAATTCCAAAGGCAGCTGTTTTTCAACATCGCTAGAGGGGAAAGGAACAAACCTCAGATGGGGTAAAGTTTTGAACGCTGTGGAAATGAGAAAGAGGGAGGAGGAGGAGAAAGGGAAGGAACAGCATGGATACTGCAGGTCAACCCAGGAAGGAAGAGGAAAGAATTCATTTGGCAGAAGCTCATCTTTTGAAGGTGCTTGGGGAAAGCTTTGACATTAATTTAGAGTGTGTTTTGCTCCTTGAGTGTCTTTTGGAGTAGCACCTCTGACAGAAAGATCTTTTGAGTTCTACAGAGTGGGAACAGGAGAGCTCCCTTCTCCCCAAACAAGCATCTGTTAAGTGGCTGCTGAATTTTCTCAATATACAGGAGAGAATAAAAGGTCTGTGAGCCAACTGTTTGCAGTCTTTGGCAAATCCTTATTCGCAGCTCATTATTTATATGGGGCAAGAAACCAGAGAGTACATCAGCCCAGGCTTGTGTTTGATTTGAAGATTATGGAATTTATACAGATATAGAGGTAAAGCCAGTGTCTGGTTTTCTGGGGGGAACTCAAACAAACTCTAGATCACTTCTAAGGTAACTTTGGCTGCCTCTAGATCAATAGTCTTGTACTCTGTAGGACTTGATGGTCTAACCAGAGGTAAATAAGCTCTGCCTAGATTATGTTGGAGCTGCTGATACATTCCTTCATGGTGTTATTGCTTCTTCTGCAAGTGGAATTCTCCATTAGATAGTCTGTTTTCATTTATGTCATATTTGGTCTCAAGTCCTATAAAAGGCAATAGGAATTTTGTGTTGCTGGGTACAATGCAAGTTGCCTTGGAAAGGGTAAATTCGGCAGGATTTGCTCCCTAATCAATGGAAACCAAGGGCCTATTCACATTTACTGGTTGAGGCTCTCTGCTCAGGCCCCTCTGCATTCAACCACCACAGCCACTCTGGTGTAAGATAACCCATGCTGCTTGAATGGTGAAGATGGGAGGGGGTAAGGACAGCCATGTTGGTTGGATGGTGAAGGGGGGAGAGGAAGGAACAGCCATGCTGCTGATAGGAAAGGGAGTAGGGAGGTAGGATCAGCAAACCAGGGACAGAAATACTGCAGGTTCACATATTTTTGTGATATGTTGGAGACTCTGGATTCACATAGCCCATACAATTAATCACAGAAGCAGATTACGCCACAATAAGGGAGCTAGGTGTTCTGCGTTTCTGATGCTCATCACACTATTAGGTACTTTTCTGGAAAACAATCAGAACAGAGGCTTTCCTTCTCCAGTTTAAAAAAGGTCACCTAGGAAAGCTTGATGCTTAGCAGAATCATATGATCTATTGCAAATGAGAAAAATCAGATAAATTTTACCATCTACATAACAGGGGTGAAAGGTGTTCTGCTCTTGAGTGTCCAAGACTTGCAGAACTATTTTTTTTTTTAAGAAAACAAACCTTTTACAAAACACACAGGTAACACAGGCTTTTCCTAGAGCTTAGTACAAAAGTGAATTCACAACTGTGATTGACAACATCTGCAAGGAATTCCATGGGCCATATTGCTGCTGGGGACCCAACAATTTCTCTAAACCTCTTTTTGCTGTTTTTGCCATGTCTGCATCCTATTTGGCTAGCCTTCTATCTGAGAGTGTTATGCAGCCCTGAAAGCATTTTTCTGTCCCTGAATAAAGCACCAATTTAGGAAATAGCAAAGAGAGAGAGAACAGGTAGCAAACACCTGCATGAATATGCAAATTCAATGTACAGATAGGACTAATCTCCCCCTTTCACAGTTGCTCTCTCTTTCATTTTCTCTCAGTCCGTATGTATATCTACATACATATCTATATGTGTGTGCAACAGTGAATTATTACCCAATCTTCAGAAGACTGGTGATTGTTAAGATGGCCTTCGTTGTTTCCTCAGCTTTTCTTGACATGCTCCCATCTCTATTAGCTTGCTCATAGATTTGGTTTTTCAGTTGTCGGAGGGGGGGGAAGCACCCCATCAGGTGTAATTTATCTATTGTACTGGAGCTCAAAGCCAGTAGGCTGCAGGGCAAAATGGAGCACTATACAGTGTTTAGAAAGTAGTTATCTGATTGAGTCTGGCAGAGATGGAATGGGAGGGGTGACTGGGAGGTATAGAGCCTCGTATTTTCAATTATTCAGAGTGGTTCCTTATCAGTGGATCATCATGCTACCTGTTTAATAACAAATTACTTACATTACAGTGTGCTAAGCTTAAACATTTCTTGGGACCCAAGTCGGTGGTCTCAACTTTGAAGAACAGATTTAGCCCATGGGCCAAAAAACGTTCTGGATGGTCGCTTCATTCCTCCCCCAACTTTGCCATCTTTTCAGACTAGCTTGGAGTGACCATCTGGAGAAGGGTGGGATATAAATCCCCTAAATAAATAAATGATGTGAGTTATACCCAAACTCTTCAGGAAGGCTGTATTACACAGTTTCCTGCAAGGATTTTTAAATGAATGTAGGCAACTAGAGGTTAAAGAAAATAGGTTCCCCGCAGCAAAGTGTTAAGGGATGCAATGGAAGAAAAGAAGTCAGAAACATTGTTCTTGTGTAAGTGTGAGAGCAAGTTAGGTTAATTACAAGTGAACTCATCAGGATATTACAAAAGGACATAATGACATACCTTCTATTCCCCCATGACAATGTAAAGGCATAAAACTGCATTCTGTTTCTGCTTTGCTGTATCTTCATATTATGAATTAAGAGTGAACTGTCCTTTCTTGCATAAGGGCAGGTGTATTAAATGTTAAGCTGGGTGAATGATAAGAAACCCAGCTTAAGGAAGTTTTGCAAAATTTAATTAAAACTCCAGAGTTCTGTACAGTATTTTCAGGCCTAAGCATACCATGGGCTCCTGTTGGTACTGGCTGTGGATAATCTCAACTAAATTTCTATGCAACATCACACATGCTTTCAAAAAGTTTATCTCTGGTCCTGAATGGAATGGAATAAAAGACCCTTGCACAAAGAGAGGGCACTTGCATTCCTACAAGGATTATGTGTGGGTTCCCCCCCCCACATTGTTTCTAATTTAATTTTAAACAATCCAAAGCAGTTTATATTAATGTAACATAAAAATAAGGATAAAACAACATGAAACCCTGTCAAAACAGATTGAAATGAGTATGGAGAATGGAAGGACCAACAAACATTTACCCAATGAATACATAGTGAATACCCAAGTGAAGTAGTACGTCTTTGGTAGAGATGTACTGATTCAGAGTTCAAAGCTGATTGAATTGAACGGGGGGGGGGGGGTGTTGTTGAAAGATTTGAGTTTGAACTGAACAACCAGTCTGTTTGAAAAACAAGAGTTTTGAATTTGAACCAAAGGAGGCTTTAGTTCAATTCGAACTGAACAGCAGTTTTTAATCAGTGCACATCCCTAATCTTTAGTAAGCGCCTGATGAGTACCAGAGGGAAAAGCATTCCAAACAGCATGCAGTGCCACAAATTAACTGACATTCAGTAGTTTGTGGCTTTCACAGAACTGAGGACAACATCTGCTCCACTAGGCCAGTTTGATCTGGTGGTTAGGGAGCCAGACTCTTATCCAGGAACACGGGGTTTGATTCCTCAACTCCCATGTGAAGCCAGCTATGTGACCCTGGGCCAGCCACAGCTTTCTTCCGAGCATTCACAGGGTTTCTGGTGTGGGGAGAAGAACGGAAAGCTTTGTCAGCCGCCTTGAGTCCCCTTAAATGGGTGAGAAAAGTGGGGTAGAAAAGCCAACTCTTCTTCTTCTCCACTACTCCAGAAGGCTGAACTAGATCTACCAGGCTTTCTCTCTGCCTATGGTTCCAGCATACTTTCTGTTGCATTTGGTGACCATTTTTGGCTATAATGCAAACTACCAGAAAGTGGCTGCATGTGGCATTTTCTGACTTTTAAGAGTAGCTTTTTAAAGGCTGCATGAGGCTACAAGATGTTGGCTGCATCTCCATTACACAGCACAGGTATCTTTGATGGGCCTCGGGGGGGGGGGGGCAGTCTCCTTGTGCCTTCCATCAAGGAATCTGGGTGAAGGCGGCAGCACCCTGGGGACCTAACAAAGGACACTGAGACTGTTGCATGGGGCATTATTTTGAGTCATTACCTCGTGCAATGAGGTAACCTTGTAGCTAAGACTTCACTACACTAAGGTCCTTGGGCACTTCTGCATGATAGATATTGCTAAGGTGGTTTGCCCAGTGAAAATGGAACCAGGTCCATCATTCCAGAAGCAGAACATTTGGGCATCTTTGAACAACTTTCTCTCCCATCATTTTTTATCTTACATCTCTATTTATTCTCTGCATTTCTTACCTCCTCTTTTGGTTCATTCAAGAACACAGAAGCTGATCCACTGATCTGGATTATCTGGAGGCGCGGGCCGGATCAGTGACTTCTGCACCAATGGCATTGATCCAGCTCATGCTTCCTTGCTGCTGCGAAGCTCCTGTAAGTTTCACAGCTGCCCCCCCTCCAATGCCTCTGAAAGCTAGGGGTGATAGTTCCTAGCCTTGGAGCCTGTGTGTGTGTGTTTTTGGGTGACATGTCATAAATCACCTCCTTCCCCCCCCCCCCAGTAGTTTTGGATAATGTGATCTAGGTCCAGTCACTTGGGCATCTTGTTGATCTGCATAAATGGGTCAAGTCAAGATCCAGATTAAGGGCTTCTTAATCTGGATCCTGCTGTGTCTTGTGCAGATGGAACAGGACTAATGGGGCTCAGGCCACCTTGATCTACATTAACATGTGAATGAGGTGGCCCAGAATCTGGACCAGGGATACCAAGATCCGGATCAAAAGATGAGTGCAGAATAAGCAATTGACAAATGAGAAGTCTAGTATTTGTTTAGATCTTACATATTAGCAAAACTAATTTTCCTTAAAAAATATATATATATATATATATATATATATATATATATATATATATATATATATATATATATATATATATATATATATATATATATATATATATATATATATATATATATATATATATATATATATATATATATATATATATATATATATATATATATATATATATATATATATATATATATATATATTTTACTTCTTTCCTTTGGGTTATATAAGGCACAGAACCCAGCTTAGCTCCTTTATTTCTCTCTTCCAGGACAAGATATTCCTCACTCTTCTCTCAAAAGTTACATCAATCTATGAAGGAGGATAAAAACATTTTAACGATCTCTTGAGATTCTAGAAAAGCTGCAGGATGGCCAGTACTTTATTCTTTTCTTCTAGTGAATCACAGCATTCACACAGGCAACCATATGGTAAAAAATAAATATGTTCTCCATTCACTCCCAACTACACAGAAATTGCCTTCCGTCCAGATGCTGGCAGCTATACCTGGGGGCTTTCTGCATGCAGAGTAGATGCTTTACCACTCAATTGTGCTCCAAGTTCTAAAATTTACTTTTTCTTGGATTGTTTTATTCAATTCCACGAAATGCACAGCTCTTTGGGTATGTCTAAGTAAAATGCAGCTTTTTACCTCATCACCCCAAATGTTTAATGACTTTAGCAGCTACTGGAGTTAGGCGGTTTGTTTCATGGTATACACAATCCTACAGCAGAAAACACACACAATCAGGGCCACTTTTTAAATTAAGAACAGCCTTAGAGCTGTCTGGTTTTTGCATTAGAACAACTGTCTCAGATACGTTCTTCTGTAACCCTAGCATGGCCTTCATCTCTGCCACATATAATTATATATGTATTTTTATTCCATCCTTTACCTGAAGGTCTCAAGTTGGGTTTAAAAAGTACAAATTAAAAATAACCCATTAAAAACAATGACAGTGTCTAAAAATTGGGAGGGAAGGCTGTTTCCTCAGCCAAAAAGTGTATCTTTTCCATTTTTCTAAATGTGTATAGTGAATATGCCTAACAGACCCTGGGATGGACTACCACTGAGAACAGCCTATTCTGAGTTCCTGCCCCTTTAACTAGTGAAGGAGGTGGTACAACCAGGAGGGCCTCATTTGCAGATCTTACGGCATGGTCAGGTCGATATGGGAAAAAGGTATTTCTCTATTGGAGGCTCAAAATGTTTAGGGCCTTCTATGTCAGTGTTAATTATTCATATCAGAACTATTTAGGACATGTACTGTGGACAATTTCCTCTTCTAATGATCTTATAGGTAGAACAGAGAATCGTGCAATTTCCTATATTATTTAGAAATTAAGTGCTTCCACACTCTACCGTTAAAAAGCCCCGAAAGGCATTATCTTCTGTTAAGAAAGCATGGGACTCAGTATAAAAGGCTTTAAGGATTATGGAAACTTTTCAGTTTTTAATGTTTTTGAGGTCATGGTGGGATACTTGAAGGAATCCTCTTTCCTAGGCTGAGCTTGGTCTGGCAATAGACTAAGGAAGATAAAAATGGCATGTAAAGTCCTGTACATCACTTGATTTTATTAACAAGGATAAGATCCAAGAAAGAATAAAACAATTCTTCGATCCTACTGAATGGAGGGATGTTTCTGCACTTAACTCAAAGATCTGGATCCGCCATGCCCCCGAGGTGAGGATCGCTCCGTCACCTGGAGCAGTGGAGGCAGGGGGAGAGATAGCTATCTGCATTGCCATCTTCCCACTTAAGCCAGCTGCGATGGGGGAAGCGGAGGTGGTGGCAAGTCTCCCAGCCCTGATGGCCCACCAAATCATCTGTCATCATGCCTCCTGTCCCGTTGATGGCTGTGGGCCATCAGGGTTGGGTTGTGTGGATTGCGGCTGCCTCCTCCCCACCCCCACAGGGAATCTAGCAGCAGCGGAGCAGGCAACAATGGCAGCCACACGTTGTCACCATCTCTGCTGCCATCAGGGCGGGGAGGGGCCGCGGACGGCAACTGCCTTCTTCTCCTGCCACCTTCTGCTTCCTCCTCTCCAGCAGTGAGGCAGCCTCCTGGGGATGGGAGCTGGCCGCGGAGGTGGTGAAGATGTCAACAGTGGCACCTCTGCCACCTCCACCCCTTGGGGGGGCAGGAGCAGCAAGCCCCCACCGCCCATGTGGGTACTCCAGCAATCGGGCATTGAGGGCAGGTAGTGGAAGCAGTGGAAGCAAACCCCCACCTCTGCCTGCCATCGATGCCCCATCACTGGAGAGGAGCAGCCACATGGGCGGCGTCAGGGGAAGGCTTGCTGCCACCTCTCCTCCTCTCCAGCGATGGGACTTCAATGGCAGGTGAAGGTGAACTCCTGCTGCCACCTGCCATGGATGCCCCATAGCTGGAAAGGAGCAGCCCACATGGGAAGGTGGCGGGTGGTGGCGGGAAACCTCCGCCACCACCTGCCTTCAAAGTCCCTCTGCTAGAGCAGCTACATGGGGGGGGGGGGCTTGCTTTGAAGATTAGCACAGGCTCTGAAGACAAACCGAACAAAGGGAGATCAAAGTGGACTGTTACCTTCAGGCATTCAAAGAGGTACATATTTAATGAGGCTGACTCATCCCTGCTCACAAAGAGCTAATTCATATGCTAATCTCCAAAGTTGCCTTTTTAGGGACTTCGGAGCCTTTGCTAACCTTCAAAGGGAGACTGCATCCCCTGTTCCCCAAAACACCTGGGGTGACAGGTAGACCCCTTGTGGGTCAATCTGGATTCCCCACATGGGTGCAAAGGTGTTTCCACGGCAGGTGGGTTAGCACCCATTGCTAATGGGTGCTACACCTCCTGTGGAAACACATTGGGTGCTTCCCTTAATCCAGATCTACTAGATCCGGATTAAGGAATGTACCCATTCCTTAGATCCAGATCTTCTTAGATCCGGATCTTCGGGCTGCGGTGGAAAAACACCCATTGTTAAAAATAGACTACAAAAAAATGAGACAACCAGTATCTGCAATGGAGAAAATAATAAAAGAGTGGAAGCTTATTAAAAAGGGAACGTGTGCAAAGATTTATAAAATGATAACTGATGATGGAGAAAGTATACTTGAGAGTACCACTGGGTCTTTGCAACTTGATATAGATGTGACAACAGAAGAAATGAAAAGGAAGTTTGGTGAAATAGCACAAGTAAAGCATCTTAGAGGAAGAGAATTACTTATGAAACTAGTAACAAAGTGGTACAGGACTCCTGCACAGCTGGCTTATATGATTAATAATCTTTCATATAATTGTTGGAGGGGATGTGGAATAAAGGGCACGTTACACCATATGTGGTGGATGTGTCCTAAGATTATACCTTTCTGGAATAGAATCTTTGAAGAGATCAATGATATAATGAAATTGAAAATTAATATGTGTCCGGAAACTGCCTTGTTACAGATTTATAAAGAACAAAATATACAAGAATATAAAATATACATGTTTAGTCAATTACTTAGGGTGGCACTAGCAACTATAGCTGTATCATAGAAATCAGCAGACAAATGAAAATTGGAAACGTGGTACTATTATGTTGATCAGTTTAGATTCGATGTACATAGACAAAAGAGACTGAAATGTATGGCTGTGAATATAAAAATTTCTGCTGAGATTGCTTTGGAAAGGTTATATTTATATAACACAAGACAAGATAGAAACAACAAATTGATAGATGATAAGAAATTTCTTATGAGTCTGAGTTGAATTGAATCAAATTAATTTAATTTCACTTGGGGCGGAGAAAATGTAAATTTTGTGTTTTGTATTTTATTTGGTAAGAAAAGATGTTTTGTAAAATAAAAATCAATAAAAATACAATTTTAAAAAATCTATGCTGATCTCAATAAAGCACACTGGGAATATGAACCCAATCCACAGGTCGCTATGATGGAATAAACTGAAGCTAAAGTAACTTTAAACTTTTACATGTAATAATCCATTTAAGAAATCAGTACCTCCCAAATTTGCAGGAGGGAGTTTAAGCAGTTAAGACTAGGATAAAAGCTGGTTATATATGCAAAGTATTGCTACAACGATGAAGAGATGGCAGCTGAGGGAGGAAATATTTAAAGATTCAATGGTAAGTCAACAGCCTTTTTTTCTGTAACACAATTCAAGTTTATTCCATTCATTCTTGCAACACAAACTTAACACAGTATTGTTTAGCAATCTGATGTCTATGAACCATGATAATGATAAACCAAAGTCTGTCAAAATAGTTACATTGTGGAAAAAGGTCAAATATCAAAATGCACAAAGCACTACTTTTCTTTCATCATTGGGTAGAAAGATGTAATTGTTTCCCCCATTTATAAAAGACTGTTCAGTTTGAGATTTTGCATGCAACACTGCAACTGCTTGGACAGTCCACTCCTGCCAGCTTCTTCTATCAATCAATTAACCCATTTAGTACTGCATAAAAGGACAAAAACTAAGTTACGAAAGCAATGTCTATACAAAAGGAGCAAAAAGTCATAAGACCACAAGTTATTTGAAATTGATATCTGAATAAAAGGAGATTGGTGCTTGACTGGGTTTTTAGCTTACTCTATTTTGAAGATTCTGAACTGAAAAAATACCATGAGCTTTTTACCATCTATGAGCTGGTATGAGGCATCGGTAGTCAATTTTTGTTTCAGGCAAGATATGAATAGCAGATTAACTTAGTACAAAATCCAAAATTCACCTGATTTTCTTAATTTCTAAGCAAAAAATCTGCATTTGGGCTTTTTACACAGTGGTACATTTCTTAAGTTTACATATAATAATTCCGATCAATGCAGCAAGGGTAAACTTCATTATAGCTACACGTCAGA
Organism: Aspidoscelis tigris stejnegeri; assembly: GCA_023333525.1. NCBI lineage: Eukaryota > Metazoa > Chordata > Lepidosauria > Squamata > Teiidae > Aspidoscelis > Aspidoscelis tigris. The sequence goes on from JALMGA010000005.1 coordinate 22,243,607, forward strand.
ATTCATCTGCAGGTTTTTATATCACCCCAAGTGAAAATATTCAATAAAACAGATTCCTCATGATCCGGGTGGGGGTGGGGTTCCATCATTCAGGCAATAAACTGCTAGAAAAAAGATCAAAGTGATCTAATACTATCTAAGAAAGACTGAGATGGGTATAGGGTGAAATGGTAACCAGCTATGAAACATGATTAGAATGTCATTTACTAGATCAGAATGGAATCCTTTTAGTCTCCATCAGGAAAAAAATGTTAACTGGATCATAAGTGGACCACAACCACTGTGGCCAACCTAACTACCCACCCACATCTGGTTTTATTATTATACTTTTCATTTTACTCATTACCCTCTTCATAGCACCTTTTGTGTCATACAGAAACATGAAGATGGGTGACTCTACAAAGACTGTTCATGCAAAGCTTGTTATTTCTACATCACAGCCTTGAACCAATAAAAACATTATATGGTTCTACTTTAAGACTGCTCTTAATCAAAGTTTGTTCCCCTTGTAGCTGCTGAATGACATATTGATGCAGTGGTTGGTATGAGTATAAATAAATAGAAGAAATGAAATTGTAGCCTGCAACTTTAGATTATATAAAGGGTTTGTATACCTTTTCCTTTGGGCGCTATACATTTTTGTTTTTTAAATGAAATGCTTTGAAAATTGAGAAGGTTCTCGACACAATGAAATGTGTATAGAAAAGTATGTATACCAGTTACTGATGGCAACTGTGATACTGTATTGCATGTCTGATGCAAACACAGTAGAAGGATCTCTGCGAAATTTAAAGTAATACAAAATTCACCCACATTTATTCATTCAAGGAGTATTAGACCCTTATCAATTTATTAGTATATTACAAACCCTTATTTGTGAACATGTCTTTGGAGATCACTTCGGAAATGGCTTGTGTACAACAAATATCTCTTATAGGGCAGTAAATGCAGCATGTTGGTGTTCCCGCTTGGAAATATGATTGGATAATCACCTTAACTCCCATGCGCAGGGATGTACTTGTGAAATCAAATCTTATTTCAAAGATACATGCATCTTGTAAATGCATACATTTCTAAGAATGAGGATGATGGTAGGGAAAATCCTGCCTCTTGTTAAAAGAAAGAAAAGGGAAGGGGGGGGGGGAGAGAAATAATTAAAATGACAGCCATTTCATTTTAAGCAATTAAGATATTTTGAATCCAAAGAGTGATGGTGAAAACAGTTATCGTCTTGCACCAATAGGTTTGGAGCTGTTACTTTGTTCCAGTATATTTTTTATTGTTTACTAGGGAAATTCAAACTGGAAGCTTTTAAGGAGAAGTTTCTCCCCAAAACTAGGGATTGTGTATAACGTGGTTGTTCAGAAAATGTTTTGGCTACTTAGGGGATGGGGGGACGAGGGAACCATGCAATTTTGATCACCCAACATGTGTGCTGGAGATGCATATTCTCAGATGAAAAATAAAGGGAGCCAGAATCAATGTGGTATCCCTTGTGACGGCTAGGTCATTATAAACAAAGCCATTCAGCACTGCACAACTTACTTAAGGCCCTGGGATGCACCCTGAAAAGCGCTATCCCTTGCCTTGCTGGTTGATGACAACAAAGCAGCACCAGGGTGCTACCACCTTTAGAAATTAAAGGAGGTACAGAATTGAGCTTCCATTCGACAAAGTCTTAGAAGAATAAAGAAAAATTACCTACTACATTGCAGATTACATTTGTCTCCCCTTCCCCAGCAGAAGTTAAAATTTGCCTGAAAAGGGAAAAGACTGTATCCTGAACCAAAGTCCTAGGGAGACACCAATTATATGGAATTCTACTCTTGTAAAAGCAGGTTCTCTTTGGGACAGAGGTACCTAACTAGTTTGATTTACTTTGATTATTTTCATCCCTCCCCAATATTTAGCTGAAGAAGCTGGAAGATACAAAGAGTGACAGACAGGCAGCAGTGTGAGGCCACAGGAGAGACAACAGATCTCAGTCCATCCGTCACTGGAGAAGAGCTCTGATTGCCTGATTGTCAGTGGCTTCAAAGGCAGTTAGTCCATCTGGCCCTCTCACAGTTTTATCAGCACCCTGTGAAGAGATGAGAAGAGCTGTCACTTTCAGAGAAAAAGGCAGAATTACACATCTCAGGAACAGTTTCTCGTGAGGGCATGTTAAACAGTTAAACGTGAAGCACAATGCATTCTCCTCCAATGCTGAAGATTTCAAAGTGGGTTTGCCATAACGTGATTCACAAACTGCATCCACATATCTCATGACATGATTTGCCTAACATGTTTTGCCACCACAGAGGTCAGAGGTGAAGGCTGCAGTACTTTAGGACGCTCTTCCTGGTCCAGGAGTCATTTGTCTTTCAGTAGTAGCAAGGTCCTTTGTGTATCTTTTAGTTTCCAAAAATCACCTCTGAGTGTGGCTTTTTCTTTTGGTGAGTTTCAGTTGGGTTTTGGCTGCCTTTGTGTTCTGAGTGTGGACTGTGGGGTATGTGGAAAGGATTGCTGGTTTTCAGCATGTGGTTTTAGCTGTTTTGACTACTTTTATGCGCTTTGAGTGCTTCTGCCTATGTACCAAGGATTTTGTGCTGTTGGTGGCCGAGTGACTGGGTTCCTGGGAGAGTACAGAGTGTTTCTGTGTGTGTGAACATAAACAGAGTATCTGAAGTGGGATGGGTACTGCCATCAGTGCATTTCACCATTGCAGAACGTGTAATACCTTTGTTTTGGTAGGGTGAGTTGGCATGCCATGAGGCACTAATGAGTCCAGCACTGCAGAATGTGAAAAATCTTGTCTGGTTCTGAGGGAATTGGCACGGTATCCATGTGTGTCCAGTACTGCAATTTGTGTAAAATCCTTGTCTGGGTAAGCTGTATGTGGTATCTTGCCAGTCATCTGTATATTCTGCATTGCAACCTGTAAAAAACATTTGTGTGAGGGCAATTATGTGTGTCAGCTATACCAGAGACCACAAAGGACAGCTGTTTATGGCTTTAAGCTGGTGGAAGCCATGCCCGAGGAGGAGAACCTTGCCATCCGTCTGGGGGTGGTGGCAGCCTAGACCACTCTGCCCTCTGGGTGACTCTCCAGCCTGAGTGGGCTCTGATAATTTCGAGCTGCTTCCTTGCAGGACTGGGTGCCTCTTGTCAACTGCTCTGGACTCCAGCTTGTCTCAGGTACACCAGAGACCATAAAAGATAGCTGCTTATACCATCCCTCCTGGGGGTGGTCTAGTGGTGGCAGCCTAGACCCTCTGGGTGACTCTCGAGCCTAGCTGGGCACGGATGTCTTTGAGGAAGAAATTCGCTGTGGGATTGGGGCCTTTGGTCAGCTGCCCTGGACTCACTTGGCCTCAGCTGCCTCAATGCAATATTTTGTATGACGTGCAATTTTTATAATGTATTTTTATTATAATGTTTTGATCACTATTTTGCATCATATATTTTCTGTTGTAAACCACTTTGGATAAATTTTCTTTTGGAAGGGCGGTATACAAATAAAATGGAAAGGAAAGGACACTTGTGTGGCATCTACGCGGTAAGGGTTTCAGGCATAACATTTGTATGTTCTAGCATTTCCCCCCTTAGTAAATACTCCCTGGGGGACTGTGCTGCATCCCTTTCAATAAAGGTTCTTTGCTTTCATTGACTTGCCTTGGGAACTCTTCCCCATTCAAGTTAATGTAATTTTGAACAGGGTTGGTCTATCACAAAGCAAGTCAATGAAGGTTTCTGCAATGATTCTTATAATCCCTGGATCTATACTGTTGTTCCTCCACTGTGGATTCTCCATAAGCAATCTTTGGCTGAAATGGATTCTGCACGATAAAGGAGGATACGCTAGAGCTCCACAATTCAAGTATACTTTTAAGTTGGTGATGTAAAACAAAGCTGTGCCATATTGTTTAAGGTGATCCAGGAAACTAATAATATGGCACTGCTTTGTTTTACATCATTAACTCAATGCATTCAATCATCAAAATGCATTACATCATCAAAATTCAATGCATAAATATACATTAAAGTTTAAATAAAAAACTCCATTTTAGTTTCTGTAAGCTAATTTGTCTGTTAGACAATCTCATACTTTGTAAGTTGTCAATATCTCTCTAAACACAGAACCATATACTAGGTAGGCCCCGCAGTTCTGCCTAAATAATATGTAAAAGGTTTATTTTTATACTCTTTTATCCTCTTTAGAATCAGTGTTTGTACAAGAAGGATCTACTTCAGAAAAGACACCACATTTATTGTTTGCATTTGTACATCTCAAGTTCAAAAAATGAAAAATAACACTGGAATCTCAAACACTGGCCTTTAGCTTTACGCCTACAAATGACCTTCTAGAGTGTTTTATCGAAAAAAAGGCTTCAATAGCATTCCCACCACACCCACATGCAGCTATACAAAACAGCTGAAAACAGTAAGTTCTTCAGCAGTTAATAACTGCCAGATGCACACTCTAATGTGATAATCAGAAAAAAATGCTAGCTTCTTTTTTAAACACTTCACACCTATCAGTATATAGATTTAAAAGGGGAGCTAACAAGTAGTATTACTCCAGGACAGAAATTATCAGTGTGGTCCTGAAGGGCACAATGATGTCCTTCACAACTTTCCTGAAACTTGCAAAACTTCTGCTTTTTTCTACCATGTCATCTGCCATGACTGATGTAATATGGCAAAGATTATTCACTGCTCCCCCTTCAAAATATAGACAGAAGTGAAGCATTTTCACCACCAAAACACTAGACTGACATCTTATGTCTATTACAGTGAAGATAAACTGTAATTGGTGTGCAAAATAAACATACTATATCATAATAAACTATTAATTTGGAAAGGTTTATCTTAAAGAAAAATTATTTAATACTTTTCAAGTTAAAATCTTTAAGAATAGAACAAGTTCATTAATAAAATGAAGGTAGAATGCCAGCAGGGGAAGGGGGGCTTCCCAGTGTTTTGCACTGAGTGTCAAATGTATGACTACCTGCCCACTGGGCAGAAGTCCTGGATCTGTGCTCGGTGCAATGAGCTCCGGGCTCTCAGGGAACATGTCTCTTCCCTTGAAGCCAAGGTAACAGACCTGGAGAAGAAGATAGAGAGTAACAGGGCTGAGGGTGACTGGCTTAAGGGCAGAAAGCAGAGAGTAGCAATAAATGGAAAATTCTCAGGGTGGAAAGACGTAAAAAGTGGGGTCCGTCAAGGTTCAGTGTTGGGACCAATGCTTTTTAATTTATTCATCAATGATCTAGAAGAAGGGGTACACAGTAAAATAGCAAAGTTTGCTGATGATACTAAATTATTTAGGGTAGTAAAATTTGAAAGAGATTGCCAAGAGCTCCAGAAGGATCTCTTAGCACTGGGTAAGTGGGCAACCAAGTGGCAAATGTGCTTTAATATTAACAAGTGCAAAGTAATGCACATCGGGACCAAAAATCCAAATTATGTCTACAAACTGATGGGGTCTGAGCGTTCTGCAACACACCAGGAAAGGGATCTCAGGGTTCTGATGGACAGTTCAATGAAGGTGTCAACCCAGTGCGCAGCAGCAGTGAAAAAAGCTAATTCAATGCTGGGAATAATTAGGAAGGGAATTGAAAATAAGTCAGCAAGTGTCATTTTGCCTCTTTATAAATCTATGGTGAGGCCACATTTGGAATATTGCATTACAATTCTGGTCACCACACCTTAAAAAGGATATTGTGGAACTAGAGAAGGTGGCAAAAAGGGCAACCAGAATGATTAAGGGTCTGGAACACCTCCCTTACGAAATCAGGCTGCAACGTCTAGGCCTCTTCAGTCTGAGACGACGTTTAAGAGGGACCCTGATTGGAGTATATAAAATTATGCATGGTATAGAAAAGGTAGATAGAGAAAACATATTTTCTCTACCACACAACACTAGAACCAGGGGGCACTCTATGAAGCTGATGGGTAGGAGAGTCGGATCCGACAAGGGGAAGTATTTCTTCACCCAAAAGGTCAGCGGTTTATGGAATTTGCTGCCGGAAGAGGTGGTGACAGCTACCCGTCTAGATCGCTTCAAGGTAGGGTTAGACAAATTTATGGATGACAGATGTATCAATGGATACTAGAATGAATGTCTAGGACAGGTACATTCCCAATTATACAATTTGGTGTGTGTGCATTAAATCTTGCTTTGCTTTGTTTTGTCATGCCACTTTACCTCTGGCTTATTAGACAGGCACTTTGACGCTATATTGCCATCTAGAAAAGAAGCTGTTTTCCTTTAAAATAAGTTTGTCAAGCTTCCATGCCATTGTTTGTCTTTGTATTTAAAGAGGACATCAGGAAAGTCCGGAACTTCACATACAGGGCAGATCCAAAGACACTTAATGACTGTACTCATTCACAATCAGGGTTGTAACAGACCACAGACAATCACTATGATTAGAGTGCCCACAATGTCTGAGAACACTCAAATCACCTGCAATTTGAGCACTTGATGTTTTTCAAATAACCACAACTTGACAGTAAAGTAATAAATCAATTTGAACATTTCAGTTCCACATTCTTAGTACAAAACCATTTTGAGAAAAGTGACCTAAAAAATAGCCCCCAAGAGGATAAAAAAGAGAGAAGCACCTGACTTGGGCACTTGTGTACTCCTTGCAAAAGAACTTTAAGTTGAAAGGAACATTAGACTTGCTATTACATTACTACTTGCAAAACTGTACTGTAAATGATTCAGTCTGTGTGATATGTGGAACACATGTAACTTGTCTAAGAGACATGGCCATTTGTTGTCAACTCTCTCCTAAAGGAGAGAAACAAGTGAAACCGTTAACAGGAGTTAATATACACCTCTAAGAGCTCACTCAGTCTTCATCAAATCAGTGATTCCACAGACCATTAAAATAATGTATACAGTAAGAATGTCTGTAACTGCAAGGAGGAAAGGAAGTGGTATGGCTAAAACCTTGCACTATTTAACACAATTACAACTGAGGTCCCACTGATCAATAATGAGGAGCCCTAAATGTTACAAGATATTCAAAGTTAATTATCAGTGCTGCCAAGCTATCAGCTTATTATTGTGAGATAGAAGACCACTGGTTCTCACTGAAGAAATCTGAATGATGCAACTTTCTTTTGTTTTTGTTACTATATAATTCCAGAATATTTATTTTGGAAAACCTAGAATAAAACCTACCAGCACTTCAGCCTTCAGAATTTAAGAGACCACAGAACAAGTAAATTAAAGACATTAAATATATTCATTTAGCTCTCTATTGGTTTGAATTTTAGGATTAAGCTGCTCAATCCATAAGGAATCCTGTTTTCCACAAAACAAAAAGCCAAACCAAACCTTCTTGTGCCAGCTGTATGTTTTATTATTGATTGTATTCATGCTTTTATGTTTTTTTTAAAAGAGGGTGAGGACACAAATATTTAAAAATAAATAAAAATTAGTTTAATTTACTTATACAAAGAACAACTACCTTTTTCTTTATACCCAGATGGCTTGGGGGGGGGGGGGACTTCTCAGATTAATTGGCTTCATTTTCCTTAATTTGTGAATGCTAAATAGTAGGCATATGCATTTATTCCAGGAAATCCTGAACCAAAGCAGCCTTCTTCAGGAGCCAACAAAGGACTGTCAAGTTTGCTGTGAATTAGTCTATTCCTAGGGATTTTAGACTGGAAGGCAAGTTGAAACCAGTACTCTATCTTCAAATTCCATCAAGGGGAAGAAGAGGGAAGAGAATATATCAAACAGTTTCACCAGGACTCTCACTTTACTTTCCAATTTCAGTGCTCAAGATGAGACCCCACAGAAACTGTTTATTTTGCTGTTTTCTGTCACTGGGCATCAGGCATCAGTAGAAATCAGGGCTCCCAAGAACTGCCTGATATGTAGCACCACCCAGGAAACATCTGTTGCAGCTTGTTCAGTTCAGTGCTGACATTTACTCAGCAATCAGGTAAACAGAGTTCCACCAAGTCTCCACCACCAGAGCAAACTTTTTTCAATATTTTCTCCATGCTGCTAGCAAGCCATTGCCCTTCTGCTAAACATGATGATTGCCAAGCCATATGCAGCAGAAATGCTGCTGTGAGAGCTGTTTACATCTGTCATTGCCTCTCTTGCTTGTATGTAAAAGTACAATGGGAAAACTGGACTTCTCTTTCTTCTTTTTTGTAACTGATTTTTATGAAGAACAAAAGAGACACAGCGAAATAAACACATCCCTTGACGAAGGCAAGGTCTAATAGACCATACTTAATGTAAGAAGGACTAATAATTATATTAGCCTAAGTCTAGACAGCAAGATAAAGGGTTAAAACAGCAAAGCATAAGTCACATCTTATTAACTTGCTAGAATTCTTAGTGAGTGTCAACAAAGCAGGTGAATAACGGTGATGTAGTTGATACTGTCTACCTTTGGTACGAGTAACTCAGATAATGCTGAGGTAAGCAGGACTCAGGATTACACTAAAGCTTCTGAAAATTTTTCCTTTCTCTTTATCACATTTCCTCTTCTGTATCTTCCCATTTTAAGGTTGCTGCTAGTCTATGAACAGGAACTTGCACTCTCCTGTTTTCATTTACTACTTAGTGTACTTGGGGCTTTACCAAGTTATGACAGAATTTGTCGATTTGGGGCAACTCTACAATTTGCTGATTTGGGGCAATTTAATACAAGGCAAATCTACCATTCCTACCTTTGACAGGAGTAACTTCACACAAGACACGTGGCCTTCATAAACTGCTGAAAGGAGTGGAGTGATATTGTGTTTATCTGGAGCCTATGAAAACACGAATGATGAATTAGGAATGCAAATGTAACAAAACACTACATGAACCACTTTTAACACTTTCACAGTATTTTAAAAGCACTTGGCAGACATACGAGATACAAGTGTATAGGAGTTGTAGCAAAGAGGTTGCTGACTTTGCTTATATCTAATGACAGAAATATTTCATTATTCACAAGTGGTAACCTACTAAAAAGGACACTGTTATATATTTTGTATGTAAGCTGCAATATCAATAAATACAATTAAGTGTAGAACCTCTTATCCCGGCAAAAATGCACTTCCAAATATATGAACACTGTGAATATGAATGCAAAGGCAGGATAAATAGGAAAGGATTAATAGGAAGAACTTTGGCACCTAATCTCCCTTGTGCCTGCTAGTTTTTTCCTATGAACTTTCCTCCCTTAATGCCTTTCCTTTAGAAAGACATAGCTGCTGTACCAGGACATGGCTTGAGGAAATAATTTTAAGAAGTGTGCTGAGACATTGGTAGGAGATTTAAAAGGGCTAGGAAAAACTTTAGCATCTTAAGATTATAAATTCTATTTACCTTGTAATGTACAATCTGAGCTTAAGGTTAGTAAATCTAAACACTCAAAAACAAAGAATTTATTTCTGGCCACAAAATCTGGTTACAAACTGAAGAATAAGTAAGCCATCTGTTTCTGACACAAGCCATCCCCAAATTCTGTCTTTTAGACTGATTTTCTAGAGGCAACACTTGCATAAAAAACAAACAAAACCCTCTCACTAATATGAGTATTTTATTTTCCTAAAAAATCTATACAGACATTAAATAATTGGTTGCTCCAACTAAATTAAATACAAGGAGAAATAGGAACCAGGGCCATTCTATTGACTGTACTGAGATTTTAGCTTACTGTGGCCACTCTTCCTACTAAACTGTTTCCATTCCAACTTGGCAGATGCAAGGAAGAATTTCAGAATTTTCTTGCTTTGCTCTTTTCTTCATGTGTTTTGTTCCATCTGTATCATGGAAAGCACAGGCTGTATTTTTTATTAATTATCTGCTATTGGCTCAAGAAATATGTTAGCTTTAAAAGGCTTTAAATAAAAAGGTTATGCTGCACATGAAAGGTCTAGCACAGATATTCTTAAACAGAAATGAATTAATAGGTCTAAAGTAACATTAAAATAAGAGAAAAATCAATTTGTTTTTACATCTAGCATTTCTTCCAAAGAGTTTCAAGTTCATTATATTGCTCACTGTCATTTTGATCTCAAAACACCACTATAAAAGGGAGATAAGAAAAAGCAATAGCCCAAGGATACTCAGTAAACTTTCATAGCTGGGTGAGAATTCAAACCTTTGACTTCCAAGTCCTAATCTTAGGCCCTATACAATCCTGGGTCTCAGGTAGTATTGAATTATTCATTCCCCAAAGCATCAGATGAGATGGTAGTGGTGAGGATGCTAATGAAAATTAATCAGACTTGAGAGGGTGCTAGAAGCAAAGTAGTGTTTCATAAAACAAAAATTCAACCTTAAGTTCAGACACTGCTTTTCATCCAAAGCATCCTAACAAGACTGTTGTGAGACTGAGAAAAAATCTCAAAGAGAAAAGACAGGTACAGTGGTACCTTGAGATACGAGTTTAATTCGTTCTGTAACCTTGCTTGTATGTCAAATCATTCGTATCTCAAAGCAATTAATTAATGGAATTCCATTAATCCGTTCCGGGTCCCAAAAAACCACCTCACCTTCCAGCTCCACACCCAAATTTCAGTCCCTGAAAGCAGCCAGCAGCTATAACAGCTCCATTTTTTGCCCTACGTCTTTCTGGAGCTGCTATGTTTGGATTACAGGAGCGGCTGCCAAAATTCAGCCTGCCCTCGGCGCTCACTTCCTCACCCCCTCCCTCCCTCCCTCGCCTCGCAGCCGTCACCTTCTTTTTCTCTCGGTGCGTCACAGCCCCGCCCCTCTGCCTTGGCTTTTCCTCCGCGCGTCACAGCCCTCGGCCTTCTGCCTCCTCTTTTCCTCCGCGCGTCGCAGCCCCCGCCCTTCTGCCTCCTCTTTTCTTCCGCGCGTCGCAGCCCCGCCCCTCTGCCTTGGCTTTTCCTCCGCGCGTCACAGCCCCCGCCCTTCTGCCTCTTTTCCTCCGCGCGTCGCAGCCCCCGCCCTTCTGCCTCTTTTCCTCCGCGCGTCGCAGCCCCCGCCCTTCTGCCTCTTTTCCTCCGCGCGTCGCAGCCCCCGCCCTTCTGCCTTGGCTTTTCCTCCGCGCGTCGCAGCCCCCGCCCTTCTGCCTCTTTTCCTCCGCGCGTCGCAGCCCCCGCCCTTCTGCCTTGGCTTTTCCTCCGCGCGTCACAGCCCCCGCCCTTCTGCCTCTTTTCCTCCGCGCGTCACAGCCCCCGCCCTTCTGCCTCTTTTCCTCCGCGCGTCACAGCCCCCGCCCTTCTGCCTTGGCTTTTCCTCCGCGCGTCGCAGCCCCCGCCCTTCTGCCTCCTCCTTTCCTCCGCGCGTCACAGCCCCCACCCTTCAGCGTGTCGCCTTAGCCTCAGCCCGCAGCGGGAGCGCCAGTCGTGTGATTCCTCGTATCTCAAATTTTGCTCTCATGTCAAAGCAAAATATCTCTCACTCGGCGCCTCGTATCTCAAAAAAATCGTAAGTTGGGGCACTCGTATGTCGAGGTACCACTGTATAGTAATAAAACAATGCATGGCCTGTACATGATTCTCTGTGAAACGCTACAAAAAATTATACGCAGAACTTGTTTAGACTAATGACAAGAGAAGAGAAAAATAAATGCCTTTTCCTCCCCATACATATGAAGAATGATGTTTATTGGTGTGCAAAATATGTGATCCCCTAGAAGTTGCTAAATTGCAACTTATAACAGTGGCCCACAAAATGGGCACTATGTTGAATGTTTCTGCAAAACATCAGCATGAATTTTCAGAATGACATTCATCTGTGTCAGTCCATTTGCAGAAAACATAGCCCTGCTGGATCAGCCCATAGCCCATCTAGTCCAGAATCCTGCCCCACCAATTGCTTATGGAAATCTAAAGGAGAAGACAAGGGCAAAACCTTCCTCTAAGGCCAGTTCCCACTTGGCCTCATAGTTTTTGATAGGTGAGCGTCTGGGCAGGTGCATCTGCACTTGCAGGAGGCGTTTACAGCCTAGAAATGCACCCTGCCTGCCTAGATGTTCACCTATCACAAACTAACGGTGATGCACAAAATCATACACCACATACAACCTAACATCGATTATGACCATAGATATACCTGTCATATCCAGCAGTGAGCATTCATACCATTTCTGGTGCGTGGGGTCATTAGAGGTGCTGCGCAAGCAGGCTGGCATCTCAGATTACCCCTGACACAAATGTGAGTGCTCAGAGCATTATCATCACCATAGCAATGGTGCCACATTAAAAATGGTGGTGCCCTCGCAGAGATCTGTCATGTGCCTGGGCATGTGGGGGTTAGGGCTGCCATGCACTAGCATCCCTTAGTGCAAACACTAATACAAGTTAGTCTCTTCTGCACTCTTCCTGTCAAATGAACAGGAAGCCAAGTGCAGAAATGACCCTACTCTTTTAAATCCCAGCAAACGGCCTTAGTGGTTCTCAACCTTCCTAATGCTGCGACCCCTTACTGCAGTTCCTCCTGTTGTGGAGAACCCCCAATCATGGGGGTGGGGCAGCTCGGGTGAGGATGGGGTGGAAAGGCGGGAGACTCGTCACAACCTCTCTGAAAGGGTAGTTTGACGCCCAAAGGGCTCATGACCCACAGGTTGAGAACCACTGCCTTAGAGGGATCGTGCTTGCCTCCCTAGCCCAGAGATAGAACTTAGACATCCATACTAGCCATTGATACAGCATCTGTCACATGAATTTGTCTAACCCTTTCTTCCAGTTATCTAAGCTGGTTGCTGTTACCATCTCTTCTGGCAGCAAATTCCATACACTGATGACCTCCTCCTCAAACTATGATCTAGAGTACTGAGAAATTTTTCTACAGAAGAGTTAAGGGCAGAAAAATCACTGCTAGAACAGAAGAGTGGAAGGGCAAGCTCTATCATTACTGCTCACAAAACTGGGGAAAAACAAACACAAAAGTAGATCTTTATCCAAGCTTGATTGATTTCTAGTCTACATACATTAATATCAGCCCCTTTTAGTAGAAGGAACTCCAGAATCTCAAGCTGTCCACAATCTGCTGCATAGTGAAGAGGTTTCCTTCCACCTTCCAGCGTCCGATTAACATCTTCACCCTTCAAAAGAAAGAAAGAGCAATCATACCATTTTATTTCAAAAATAACAAAGCTCCTATAAAGATCAAATGGACATGTTCCTTACTCAAATGCACTAGAACAAAATAGCCAATGATTATTTTAAACATTAATTTTAACCACTGTAGCAAAATAGAGAAGGTAGTTTTGCAAAGCAATGCTTAAAGAATGATAAATATCAAACATTTTAATTCATGCCCAGCTTTTCAAAGTGTGATTTTCAAGAGACTCCGCTCCTTACCAGTTTTTCTACAGAATAGTTCATCATTACTGAGAAAACTGAGCTCAACTGACACAGCTATTTGCCTCGTGTTATTTTACTTTCCTCGTCAAAACAGTTATTGAAGTAGGATGGGTTTGGAAATGTGATTTCCCAGTAGCTTTTGAATTTCACAAACAGTGAAAGAGTATCTTCTAAATTAAACCCATTTCCCAAACCAAGTATATTAGTAAGTGCCAAACAAGGTGCACCCAAAATTTTGCAACTGGGTAAAAGAGTGCTACCAAAAAGTCAGAAGTATGAGGCAACCAAAGAAATAAGCACACGCACATTAGATTTCTCACAACTCACCCAGTGCACAGAACAGTCAATGTAGTGCTTTTTTAGATGCTCCAATGAATTTGGACACAAACATAACATCACCAGAGCAGGGAAAGCTAGTTAGTTTCAATACGGTATTAAAACCAAGATAGTTTTAAGAGTTCTGCTCCAAGTCTTCTCAAATACAAAGCAACTGCCATTATTAAGAAAAGTATTTGCAAACAAATCTGGATGTATTTTAGATGAAGTAGGTTTATGAACAAACAAATCCTAAAGGATCAGATCGGACAAAATACGTCAAGAAAACCAACAAGGAAGCTGCAGAGGTTACAGCTCTGCAGCAAAGGAAGGTAAAGCAGACTGTTTATGAATCTGGAAGTTCTAAATAAGGATTCAAAAGACAGCTTTCATAAAGTTCACCCAATATTCATCTTGTTAAACACACTCAAAATTGTGTGTGCCACTTGTTAACCTGTGCAAGCTCCAAGAGTGCTTCTGCATATCTTTAAAAGATTTCACTATCTCCCAAATTAAATGCTTCCCCTCAAATTCATCTAGTAAAAACTAGTTTGCCTGAACAGCAATTCACTCACAATATATTTGACATGTTTAAAAGATGAGTTAACACCAAATTCAGTAAAGTACTAAATGACTTTTCTTTCTTCTTAGTTTCAAATTCCAGAACTGCTAAATGTACCTTTTATTAGAACTCAAAGGCTTCCAGACAGTGTTGATACTGTGCTTCCTATCCTGAATAAGAGTCATGATAAAGTCTAATCACTTAAACTCTACTGTTCACTTGCATCTCAAAAAAATGAATTAATTTTCATTGTCTTTACCCATTCAATGTACTCTGGCATTAGCTTATTAAAACTGAACAATGAATAAATTTAATGATAAATCATTTAATTGAACTCTAAATTTATAATTTAAAATGGTTATTACTTCTTCAGATTAAGCCACCCAACTATCTTTGCCTTTGAGTCTGTGGTTAGAATTTTCTTTTGTTCCACTAAAAGATTATTCTTTGAAAACTGAATTCAGTCAAATTATTTTAGAATGCTCATCAGCACTAATGCCTAAATCCCATGAGGCCAATAAATGCACACCTCTCGGTCTGACTGTCATTACTTCTATTCTGAACAATACAGACTTTCCTGTACCATCACTGTAGTGTCTCCTCTACAGTCAATTGAAGGTTCATCTCAGGTCAATATTGGCTGTGCCATCCACACAAAACTGAATAGGTATTTAAAAAGACAGTTGTATTGTATCTATGTACTACGTTCAGAAGAGGTAAAAATGAAAGTTTGGTTTCTAATTAAAGATTAAATGTTTCATGACTGGAAACATCCTCACAAAGTTTCTTTGATGTAAGCATGATGTAATACAAAGTGGAATAATTTTTATGCACTAGAAGAGTCTGAGCTAGCTAGTTTTGAACAAAGCTTTAATCTTAAAAATCACCAATATAGCCTCCAGATTTCAACAGTGGAAGGATTACCTCACCCCAACTAAAAAAAAGTATAGTAATGCTTGGGAGTTTGAGCTTTACAATTGCGTGCAGTTTCACCTCATTTTCATAAATCTGTCCGGACCTATGACAAGAGCCGTTTGCTTTTTCTCTTAGGTTGGGAAAACGGGGATGGGGAAGAAATAACAGGAGCAACCCAGCACATTCTGGGTTCTGACCGAGAACACCAAAGAATTATTGCATGCAAGGGATAAATCCCATGAGAAATAAAACCCAACAGAAAATTAGGGATGCATGTTTCTTATGCTATTTAGTGGAGGATGCACCCCACAAGAAGCAGCTTTGCATTCACATTTCTAAGACATTTGCCAGCTTGTAGTATGTTTCAACACAACTTCTTACAATAGGATAAAAAGACTTTGAAGTCTGTTAAAATTATGAAGAAGTTTTGTTTCAGAGTAAGCCATGCACATTTTAAGGTCCAGGAAGCCTTGAGAGATTAAGTGAAATTACTATTTTAAAACTGCATATGTAGTGAGGTACAGAAATTCTACTGATGGTTTCCTCCCTTTAAATAGATCTACTGGCAGTTTGATGCTTAGAAACATAGCTAGTTTTATAACGGGCATGCCAAAAGCATAGCGATTTGCTTGTCTGGTGCAACAATTGCACTGTTCATGTATCATCTAGCTGAATAGTGGTGGTGGGGTCAGTACTGGGGACAGCGCAGTGGTTGTGCTGCACGTGGGCATCAATGGTGTACAGAAATGTAGTTGGAAGGACCCTGAATCAAAGTTAGCTTGCTGGGCAAGTGATTGAAACGAGGACCTCAGGTTGGCATAGTCCGAGTCTGTTCCGCATGCAAGGCCAGGCAAGCATAAGTGAAGTGTCTCAGTGCACAGATGGGGTAGTGGTGCTGGGGGAAATGTTTAATACTTGCTAGGCTCTGGTATTAGCTGGATCTGTATGGGCGAGATAGATTTCACTTAAACCAGCATAGATGCTTAATTCCTGGTACTTACATTAAGAAAGTGATAGTTTTTAAAGTGAAATTATGGGGAAAGCTTACATTGTTTAATTAAAGTCACTGCTTGGAGAGGAGGTGGAGAAGACTATGTCGAAAAGAAAGATAGTTTAGAAGTAATCAATGGAAAAGAGAAATGTGTGTTCTCTTCTGAAAGACCAAAGAAAGCCAGAAGAATTGGCAAAGGGTTAAATGGTTCTTACAATGGACTGATCCATACAGGAAAAAAAACAAACCAGGAGAGAAGCTCTGGTGTAGTGGTATATAATTCAATGAAAATACTGGTCCTATGTGTGCTTATTGTAAGGAAAGCTAACATGATGCTGGGGTAAGAAGAAATACATTCAAAATTAAATTACCAATATTATAGCCCCCCCTCAAAGAACAAAGCAATAATAGGACTTCACCTATACTGCTTTGCACAATTTTTGTCACCGCATCTCCAAAAAAATGTTCAAAAGCAAGCAAGCAAAATGATAAATAGGCTAGAGGGACTTCTGCATGCAGAGTTGTTGGGACAATTCAGGTTATTAAGTCTAGAAATTAATAGTGTGAAAGGTAACATGACAAAGGAAGATAAAAGTATGCATGCCATGGACAGAACGAATAAGAAGTTTTTTCGTTTCCTAAATACCTGAACTGAAACTGAATCTTGGAAGAGTCAGGATAGATAAAAGGTTTCTTTCCCCAACACAGAAAGTAATTAAACTGTGGAATTTAAGCACAGCATGTGCAGCTGGGTACAAGCCTGGACAATTTTAAAAGAAGTTTGGGCAAATCCATGGAAGAAAAGGCCATCACAACTAGCTCCAAAGTGGCTGTGTGTGAATTCAGGGAAGCAGCCATGACAGGCATTCTGCCCTAGAATGTTAGCTGCTGGGAGGCTTGTGAGCAAGGCAAGATGCACATTTGAAACAAACAAACAAAGCATAAAATACAACTGATTGCCACTGTCTGCTATGAGAGCAAGCTGATGGGCCACTGGTCCGATTCAACGGTGTATTTCTTATCTTCTTAATCCTTCCTGAATCAGGGTAATTCAGCAACGGGCCAACGGAATTTTCTCATTCCTACACAACAACTGAAGCTCATTCACACTGTTCTACCTACGAAGCTGAAAAGAGTAGCTTATTTCTTTCAAATATTTATATTTCAGCTTTCACTTTAAGGTCCCAGAATGAGTTACAATATTTAATAAAAATGTGAAGATACATATAAAGTTTATTTAAAATATAATCAAGAAAACAATGTTTTCAATTTTGAAATAATCTCAGTGAAGATAAAATAGTATCAAATAGCAAGACTCTTCACTGCTTCATGCTGTGACCACCAGAATCATCTTTAAATTTCACTTCATTGATCAGTCTTATACTCAGAAACAACAAAACTGTCAGCTTGTCCCAGAAAAAGCAACCCACCCCATGTGGGGACTCATTGCCGGTGGAACAAAACAGGACCATTCGTGTTTGGATGGCCTCTTCTGCTCCAGTCTTCGCTGTTGCCTCCAGAGAGTTTCCAAGGCAGTAGCGAGGCTCTAAAGGGGCAAACGAAAGTTCCCAGCCTTTGCAGTTTTCAGCATGGTCATTTCCTAGAATACTGTCAATAAGGGTCCTCGGTGGTATATCAGACCATGGAGACCTATATGGTCTGATATATCAGTGCTGGGACAGTTGTAGATCTCTTTGAATAATTATACTGGGCCATGGCACCATTTCTGGTGCTGCAGCCCAATGTGTGCATTTTCCAATGTGGATGAAAATGCCAGAGGGCAAGGGCTTGGTCTAGTCTGCACTAACATATGGGCTGGAATAAGGGTCACTGTAGAAAGGGCCATAGACACTAGTAACTGACTCTGACATGATAGTACCAAAAATAAAAAAGTTCTCAACTCTTTATTTGAAATGAGGAACTTTAAAAAAAAAATGCCAGAGGAAAGATACATAGAGATCAGCCATCAAATTAGCAAAGAATTGACATGAACTTTTTATACCTAGTCTAGAGTTTCTTAAAGTACAGGTGGAAACCCACAAATAGGTCCCAGGAAAAATTAAGACAGACTGCAGTGAGGACGATATATATAGAAAGGAAGCAGAGATAGGTGGGTTGGCAAATATCTGAATCATTGATAGTGGGTTGTGAATCACCTAATCTAGTTCTAACCACTTCTAGGAGCAGGAGATCTATGACTACGTCATTAACACAGGGCATCCTAGGCCATGACTCTAAAAATTGGTCTCACTGTAAAAGCACTTTTTTTATTTTAAATGTTCACATCCAAAGATTATAAACTAAGGGATTAATATTTTTATTATTTTCTGTTTGGCAGGAAGATGTACAGAGTGCTTCTGTATTTCTCAGGTTTTGCAAAATTATACCAACCATGATTGCCATGTAAGTGTTTATAATTTAGAAGGTATTCACTATTGGATGCCTCTTTTGTATACTCTAGTCACGACTCTTCAGGTTTTCAAATGCATTATAATGCGCTTTCTTGGACTTTCTTCCAAGTTAAACATAGCCAGTTTCTTCAACATAAGCAGTAAAACAAACTGTTTTCCTCCTCTGTATCTATATGTCCAGATATTTACTATGCCAGATAGTCTAATTATCCAGCAAATGACTATGTACATCTGTGCATAACTGTACTCAGTAATAAATAAATGTTAAGGGGACTATTTTGTCTAGACATGAGGCCTTTTCACACAAGGGCTTTTGGAACGCGTCTACGACATGCCAGGACACAGCATTTGCTCTAGTGGGGCGGCCAGATCCATTCCAGGCCATCCCAAGTATCCCTACTAGTCACAGACGCGTTCCAAAAGCAGAGCACTAAAAAGTGCTCTCCGTGTGCCCCAGCATGTTCCGTCAGTTCCTGGCCATTCAGGGAGGGAAGCATTCGCACATGCCTCCCTCCCTGACAATGGTGAGAGACGCCCCCCCGCCCACGATTGGGTGAAAATTGGCCCAACAGGTGGCAGGCCTGCACAAATCACTCACCTTGCCGCGCCCAGGGTGGCCATCTGCCGTGGTCTGCAGAGACATGCAGACTCTGGTAATCAGGACCCAGGCTGACAGTGTGGGTCCCGTCTACAGGGAGAGTGCACACCTGCGCAGACCGCGGCAGATGGCAACCCCAGGCCCAGAAAGGTGAGTGATCGCATGCGTGGGGGGGAGGGTGGCTCACTCCCAGCTCCTGCAGCCCCACCCCGACTGCAGGAGTTGAGGAGACAACCAAACTGGCTTCCCCTCACACTTTTTCAGGGTGGGGAGAGGTCGATCTGCAATTGTCTATGGGCCGGGGGATGTGGGGCCTTTCAGTAGACCATGCCTACCAAGGGAGACCACATCCCCCCGCCCAACGGGGCAGACTGCTGGCCTGTGCAGGGTTGAGCCGCCTATATCTAGGCAGCTCAGCCCTGCAGAAGCCCCCCGGCACCCCCACCCACCCACCACATGGCCCCGGGACGGGCGCATGCAGCACCTACCGGCTGGCTGTCCTGGGTCCCAATGACCCGGCTCAGTCAGCCCAGCGGTTCATGTGCACGTTGCACCGTGGGGCCAACTGATCTGGGTCATTTGGACCCAGGACAGATAACAGGTAGGTGCTGTGTGTGCCCGTCCCGGGGCCATGGGGTGGGTGGTGGTGGTGGTGCTGGGGAGTTCCTGCCAGTTGTAGCGGACCCAATCCGGTCCCCTACAATATGCAGGAACCCGGGGAAGGGCCCTGCCAGGTCTGCCCGCCTCTGGGTGTTAGTCATCCAATAGCAGGCAGGCTTGGGAGGGGTGTCCCGCTCCCGTCCCAGCCTCTTCAGGCTGGGATACTCTGGGACGCTTTCTCTATTTGCACGGAGGCAGGCAGGAACGCCCTCGGTGTGAATGGGGAAAGCATTTGCTACAGTTGTTCCGGCTGTAGTGTGAAGAGGCCTATGGATTAAAAATCCAGTTGTAGGTGATTAAACACAGACAGTTAAGTATGAATGTTAAGAGTGGACAGCAATCAAACACAGCATTAAGAAAACATCCACAGCTTCACAAATCAACATAACACAAATAGTTGGACATATGTTAACTGTATCAGGCTGATGTTCAACATAACTGTCTTATGATTCTGTCAATAAAATGTATAAACTCACTCCATATTACCAACTGCTTCTTAAGGAAAGCAGATTCCTTTTTAAAAGATGATCTCAGGGCAGAGGAATGGAAAAAGATGAGTGTGTCTCTACTAACAAAGTTTGAATGCCCTTTAAAGTGAGAAAGGACCCCACAGTTGGCTGTACATACTGAAAAATGCCACCGCCTACATATGTGTCTAACATAACTTCATGACAAATTGCTTTCTCTAAAACAGCTCTCATTAATGCCATAGGGAACACTAATTCTTTCACATACATGATTTTTGTGAAATAGAAGTCATACATACATACTGCTTCTATAGCATATAGTGCAACAAACTCTAACTAGTCCACCTATCTCAAGCTTACTCTGAAAGCAGCACTACTTGGGTACCATCCAAAGTTGTTACATATGACAGCAGTAGTTCCATGGTGATACAGCATACAAATGCTCCAATTACATAGCAGAGAAGATCTGAGCCTGATTTTTAAAAAGCAAAAGGTAAAACTGGATGAACAGTATCCATTGCTTATCATAATGCAGCTTCTGCCTTCAAAAAGTTTCCCTCTCAGAAAAGATGTGATTTAACAAGTAACATATGCAGACCAAGTGCATCAAAACCTCCAGCAAACCCAAAGAAGTCTGTACAAAAGGACTGGCATGGAAAGCAGGAACCTTTGCTCTCCTCTGCACGACGCTTCTTTGGCAAATGATCTATTTACACAAGTATGGACCAGACACACACAGAAAAGAGAGATCAACCACTCACATCTCAGTGCCATCTGCAATTATGGAAGGAAGACACTATAACATTCAATAGGAAAACAGATACTAGCTCAGGTTGCATGCTCAGGCACAATGTGAACTGACAAGTGATATGTCCCACATTCACATGACATTTGCTGATTAAGATCAGACTTAAGTACCACATAGTTTTGCATTTAAAACTTACAATGTTACCATATTTGACATTAATACCATACTTTCTGATAAAAAAATCCAATGGGAGTCTTAAATGCAAATGTAACACTAGAATTTTATCTTTAACACAACATAGAAGAAGTAACAGATGAGAATTTCTGGTCCCATGAATTCCACCTTTGTAGATTTTGCTGAAGTGGTCGACCTGCCTTATTGCCTATACATGGATGTATTCATTTCACATATTTTTCTTACAAGCTGAATCAAACTACCAATCATACCCATCTGACTGATCTTAATTTATAATAAAGCTCCACTCCCTATTTACTTTCAGAAAACCAATAATAGAGCTGAAAGAATACTGTTCTCATTCATATCAATGTCCTGGGCAGCCTCTTAATGTGAACACTTCCCTGAGTTCCAAAGTGCAAAGTATGTCAAGTGACTTTAATTGTCTCATTCCTAGCCAATACAGCAAATAGTACTGTTTCAATGATGGAGTACTGTGGAAAAGAAAGTACAGATTATCCAAACTTGCCTAATTTCAAATATATCACAATCTTAAGGTGGAATAGTGCAGTGTAAATCTTTACCCTGACTTCTAACAGGCAGGCTAGATCAGGGACCCACTATTTTACTGATGGAAATTAACCCCCATGCAGGTTGAAGTTTCGTGAGTGGCATCACTGTTTGGATGTGCGTGGACACACATATGTAATAAATACTTTGCTCTGATAACTCCAAGCGAGAGCAGACAGAAGAATTATACAAGCTCTTTCCAGTGTTGCATAAGTGACTTTAGAACTGTGCTCTTGCTTTAAGACCAACATTCTTAATACAAGCAGTGAAGTTTCAAAATAGAGTAGCGCATTTTATTAATCCATACAATCTATTTCTGCCACTGCAGGCAAAGACTATACAAACCAGTCAATACATTTATTTTGAAACTATAAAGGCAAGCAGCAAAGAAACCTCTCTGCTATTATTTTTAAAGTCCACCAGTTGAAGTAAATGGCACTCCCCATTAAACTGCTAAAGGAAGTATCTGTAAGACAGAAGCTAGAGTAGTAAAACTGCATCCCACTGCTCTGGTAAGATGGATTAATTAGCTCTTAACACCATTTAACTAGTTACATACTCTCAACCTGCCTGGATCAAGAAAGCTAAGGCCTTAATCCTTCAAATACCTTTTTTTTTCATTGCTATTTCATCACTGTTTACCCAGAATAAACTTAGGAGGATCCTAGAATGGCCTACTTCTTCATATATGCAGGAAATGATGTTTTTCTTTCAGGTTAATAATATAAGTACAGAACAAAAATAAATATTAATGACAACTCACTATAAAAACATAGCATGTGGTGTAGCAAAAAACTGGGGGTTTCTTCCCATTGGATGAGAATATCTTCCAAGTTATGGAGAAGCAGTGTGCTTTATTTTTTTGGGGGGCGACCCCCCTCCAAAAAACAACAACCCAAGGCTTAATTTGGGGAACCAAGAAGGCAACGACTCTCTACCACTCATTCTCAAACTGGGTAATGTTTCCCATAAAGACATATAGTGCTCTAGGTGTATACAAGGCTGTGTAGTGGGTCAAATTTATATCAAAAGCCCAGTATCAGAAACCCAAGCATTAAGAGTAGATATATAATAGACAAAAGTAGGGAGGCCCTCAGTACTTAGCGGGACCATCTATGTGAGAAAGGAACCTTTCATTTCATTACAAGCCTGTGGGAACTAATCACACACACGGAATAAGAGTTGGCTTTTCTACCCCGCTTTTCTAACCCATTTAAGGGGACTCAAGGCGGCTGACAAAGCTTTTCTGTTCTCCTCACAACAGAACAACCTGTGATGCAGGTGGGGCTGTGAGAGCTCAGAAGAGAGCTGTGACTAGCCCAAGCCCACCCAGCGGGCTTCGTGGAGGAGGGCGGAATCAAACTCAGTATTCCTAGAGAAGAGTCCGGCTCTGATCGGCTCCCGTCTCTCCTGCAAGGCAGCATCCCCGCGCCAGGCTCCTCGCCGGGCCCACCAGCACTGTAGTGGGCGGGGTCTAGGCCTCTTCCTAGCCTAGGAGTAGTAGGAGCCGCTTTTAGTTCTCACACACACCGCCGCCGCCACCACCATCACCACCACCACGATGGCTTCCTTCCTTCCCTCAGACGGACACGCCTTCCCTCCCCTGCCGCCTGGGTGGAGACTTTCTATCGATCTACTCCGCAGCTCCTTCGAGGGGCCACGACAGCCGGAGCCCCCTGGCCAGGTGAAGACTGCGCCCACCTCCAAGAAGGCCTCACGCCGCTTCTCTTGGGGAACGGGAGGGAAGGAGGGAGGCCGAAGGCTCGTACTTTCGGGCATGAGCGGATTTCAGAGCGCTGCTCCTCCCGCCCAGCCAGCGCCGAGGGAGGAGGCGGATGGGAAGGAAACCTGAAGGCCCAGACGGCAGCCCTCCCGGCTCCTGTCTCTCTGCCCCCACCCCCCTTCCCCCGCCTCGCCTGTCCTCCTGCGCTGACTTACCTTAGCCACGTAGTCTTTCACCTCGTCCAGGTCGCCGTTCTTGAGGGCCCACATAAATTCCTTGTCGGACATCGCAGCGGCTGCCCTGACAGGGAGGGAGACTTACTCGGCGGCGAGAGGGCCCGGCGGCGGCGTTCACGAGAGCGGGAGGGGCGGGTAAGTGGGCGGGGCCAAGCTACACCGGAAAGGGGTGCGGCGGTTTGTGTGTGTGTGTGGCGGTTGGGCTCGCGCTGCCTCTCGTGGCGGGAAAGGGAGGGAAGGAGGGAGGCTGTTAACGGCGGTTGCCACGCCAACGACGGCCTCCCGTCTGCGGCGCGTGCGCCCTCAGCAGAAAGACGCCGCGGGATGGAGGGGGAAATAAATGAGGGCGGAAGGGTTTCCAGTATATGTATATTACTGTATATAATAAGCAAGAGATTTTTTTAATTAAAAAAAAAACGTGTTTCATATCGTGTCACAAATTTTTTCCCACTTGCTGGACCCGCCTTTTTTCTCCTCCTCTCTCTTTCCCTCCAAAGAAGAATGAAGAAGAAACTGCGCAGGCGCCAAGAAGGGCGTGTGGTTAACTTCTCCCCCCCCCTTCCCTTTTTTTCTTCTTACTCAAGAGGCTCCAGAGAGGGGAAACGGAAGATAAGGCTGCGCGCACGCGCACAAAAGGAGCGTCTAGAGTCGCTCGGGGAAACGAGGGGAGGAGTGCGCATGCGTTAATTAGCCTAGACTTTCCGAGCTGAGAGTCGGTTTAGTAATCGGCGCTGCCGCTCGCGCATGCGCTGTAGGCTGTCCAGCCTTAGGTAGTAGCATAGTTGTTGGATGGAGGCAAACTGGCTAATCACAGTTCATGGGAAATGGGTTACTTTTACTTGCTTATTCAAAACATTACTATATTGCTTATTTTTTTTTAAAAAAAATCCTAAAGCACTTTTCATGTATATTTTTAAAAGAAAGTTAAAAACATTGCAATACAGTATGCTATTAAAATTGGGTGGGCAAGGTAACCAATTGAGAATCTTTCATACAGAAGATGACTGAATAAAGGAATTGGACATGTAAATGATGTAATCATTAGCATGTCCTTGATGTCGGACTAAATTCCAAAAGGTTGGTGCCATCAAAGTGAAGGCCCTGCTGCCGGAGGTTGCTAAATGACACCGTTTGGAATGCCTGTAGCAGGACCACTCTGGGTCATATTTGCAATCTTAACAGATCACTTTCTCCTCTATAAATCTTTATTATTTAAAACATTTGTATACTGATTTGCCAGAATATCCTTGTGCAAGTTAGATGCAGCTGGTAACAGACACTTCTTCCCATAAAGGTTTCTTGAGACTCCAGTAACAGAGATTATTCCAGGATATCGTACCAGGCACTAGTTCAGGACATTCACAATCTTTCCTGATTCAATCTTAAGAAGAAATGGAGTAAAATGTCACCAGCATTTTGATGAGAGATGACATCTCATCCCAAAACTCATAATGCCAGTAGCTTTATATAGATGTTGAAAACATTATTGACAAAATAACAACTGCCACATCCCCATTACAAGCTTATATTGATTTCAAACTGTTTTCAATCCTCGCAGACCCCACGTCAGTTTGGCTTAACACGGTTTCTGTGTGTTTAATTGCCCCAAAGCGTTGTAAATGTTAACCCTCATTTCAACAGGTCTCACTCCGGATCGTGTGCTTGATACGTGTTACATTTTTTACTGTGGGGACCCTACCTTTTTATGGGATGAGAATCCATGGTTAGGGTTTCCTTCTCCCAATAGCTTGCTTCCAAAGACAGTGATTTCAGTGTAAAAATCCAACCTTCACAGCAGCCGCTACACTGTAGCAATCCAGGGACTTCACACCTGATAACAATGTTGCAATTTTGCGCAATTCTAGCTCTTTGGAGTTCTGACCTTTAAAGGGGAAAGTAAAGCAGGGCAGGTTTTGGGAGATGTGTGAATGTTTAAAGCCCTCTTGCTTAAGTTGCCGCTGCTGCTGTGTGCCCTGGGCAATGGGGAGAATCGCTGGCTACCCGCTGCCGGTTTTCCTCCATCCAGGCAAGCAGCAGCCAACCAGCCACCCAGCTAGGCTCTGTGAAGGGGTCCGTTATGGGTGGCGCGTTCACGCCAGGAGGAAGAGGACGGCAGCCCCAAAAAGCAGCTTTTAGAAAGTAGCAACTCGAGTCCCCCCTTGAGTCATGTATGCCACCTACAATCCTCAGAATCCGGATCGAACGCAATTAAGCTGAAAGTAATGGGTACAGGCAAATTCGCGTTTGCATCCGGTTCTATTATTTCAGTTTAGGGAAACTGGATTAAGCTTGTAATGGGGATGCGGCTATCCTGTGGCATCCACAGTCTACCTGCCAGGACACAGAAGCAAAATCACTCTGCTTTCTGAGATCTTTCTTCTTTCTAATACCTTCTCTGCAGATAAGTGCTAAATCATTTTAAATAGCTCTTCTAACTCCCTTTTAACCCAAGAAGATATCATGGTCCCAAGTTGGTTAAGGTTTAATGCACAAAGGATAAAACCTTAAATCTGCCCTGGTAACTAATTGCATAGATGTAATAAAGTGTGAATAGACACCCCAGCCAATAGGCTGCCTTCCAGATACAAGATTAGCCCCATATAGATCCCGTTATTGCATTCTTCAAGTGTGAGGTTATCAGGTTTTTTGGATAACCTTAGCCAGGTTATCTTCTCAGTGTAGGAGCATAGTTGATATTCCAGTGAAAGCTTGTAATAGGTACTCCTAGCCATGATCACGTGGGGTTCCAGTGACAGCAGTGACTATAGGAACAAGTTCCAAGCTATGATCCTGTTTCTTCTTTTTAGAATCGGCCAGTTCCCCAGTTTCAGAATGCAAGGACTTAGTGTCTCTATCTTCTTAGGATTTAAGTTAAGGTTTTGGGCCCTCATCCAGTCCTTCATTGCGTGCAGGCACTAGCTGAGCACATTTATAGCCTCATTTGATTCTGAGCTTATAGAGAAACAGAGCTGAGTGATATTAACATATTTATGAGACCTCCCAGTGGCTCCACATAGATGTTGGGAGTAGGTTCAGACAGGCATCCAATCTCGCTTTATAAGATCATTCCTGCAGGTAACACAATCCATCCAACTCCCAAACTGAGGAGAGAATCCATAAGGATACTGTGGACAATAGTATCAAAAGCTTCTGAGAAATCAAGTATGATCAATGCAGATCAAATGTATGGCATGACTTCTGCCTTGGTGTCCTGCCCAAGACTTTGAAGGATTTAACACTCATTTTATGTTGATGGTATATATTGGATTCAGGAGGTTTCTCCTTCCCACATGTCTATTTATGAAAGGCTGAAGAAATTTCAGGAAAAACTTGTGCTTTAAGCCCTCATTAAAAAGAAAGAAGGGAAAGAGAAAAAGACAAAACCTATTAGACCTTGGGATGTCTGCAGTATGATTGAAATCTGAACCAATTTTATTATTTTATTTTTCAGTTTTGTTGGAACTTAACTTTATTTATTTCCATATCTTTTTTTCCTTGCATGCATGCATTCCCAAGAAAGAAAGTATGGTGGAAACAACAGGCTCAGTTAGAACTCCAGACAAAGCTGGTTTTCTCCTTTCATCCCAAACCATATGTGCCTGAAAGAAAGCTCTTTTCCAGTCATGTGATAATGGACTTACCAGGGTCTAAATTAAAATCCTAAGTTCATTTTATGAGATTTCTCCTGAATCAGTAAGGGGAGCATGAGAACAGCAGGGGGCAGGGAACAAATTCAGTGCTAGGTGAAAGGCAACAGAAAATAAATCTGAAAGCATCATTGTTCCTCTTTATAAATCAGTGGTGAAGATACTTTTGGAATACTGTTTACATTTGTGGTCACCAAAGCTGAGAAAGTATATTGTGGATTGGGCTTGAGGTACCTCTTTTATGAGATCAGGCCCCAATGTCTAGGTCTATTCAGCCTTGATTGAAATTTATAAAATCATGTACGGTGTGGAAAAGGTGAATTTATGTTTTTCTTTATTGCACAATACTAAAACCAAGGGGCACTTTATGAAGCTGGAGAATTAGAACTGACAAGGGGAATAATTTTTTTCACCTAGAGGGTCATTGGTCAATGGAATTTACTAGCAGAGGTGTTGGTGATGGCCACTGGCCTGAATGCCTTTAAGAAGGGGTTGAACAAATTCATGGAGGACAGGTGTATTAATGGGTGCAAAAAAGGATGCATAGATGTCACCTCCAAATTGAAGTGACAAGCAAACTGCCTCAAAAGGCTATTCGCAAAGAGTTGAGAGTAAGTGAGGGTTTCACCTTCATCTTCTGCTTAAGAATGACCAGAACTGATGATAAAGATGGTCTCAAGCAGTCTGTGGTTTTCAGAGATCACATCCAAGCTGAGAGGGCAAGTGGAGGTTAGGGATGTGCACAAATATATGTTAACATTTGAAATTTGTATGAATTTGGCCAAATACAGAGATTTGAATTTGAATAGAATGTTGGCACACGCAGGGCGAATCCCCACAGCAAGCTTGTTTTAACGTGCTGGAAAGTGTTTGATAACATTATAATGTATTTCATTTCAGGATTTTATCCCAACTACAAAAGAGATGTAGATAGTGCTTTATGGTAACCTTTCAAATAGGTTAGACTAAAAAACAGCTATTTTATCTCCTTGCCTGCATAATTGAGGATTTGAATACTGACCTCCCAGATGCTAATCTGATGCATTAACCACTGCACCATACTGTCTCTCATTCCTATGGTTAGTACTGCAGATAAATAACACCTTTTGGCATTGAACTAAGCTTTTAAGTGGTTGATCCATATCTAATAGCAAAGATGTTAAGTAGGTTTCATTTTAGAAATGACATTTCAGGAAGACCAAAAACCTGCTTGGTTTCAAGATTAGCAAAATCCAACTATTAGCTATAAAATACAAAGGAAGTCAATGCCCTGAGAGCTACGTATACTATGAATTAATACACTTCAGTATAGTTGCATGATCAGGTGAAGGCCCTGCTGTTGTGAAAACCTGACAGCTAGTCCTCATTAAAGAGGGAGGCAAGTGAGTTAGGTATTTCTTTGCTTTTCAAACTCCCGTTTCCTTTCCACTTTGTATTGCTGAACCTTGAAGAACTGAAGAGCTTCGAGAGATTTGGAACAGAACTACTGACAGGGGTTAAGTGCTCATTAAAAATAATAGGAGTGGCTACGGTGCTTGCTTGCATGCAGACAAATATTCAGTTACTGCATAAACTTGAATAATTATTGATTTCTCTAGCAACTGGAGATGCAAGAAATATAATTGTTTTCATGTGTTTTTGCCTTTCATAATTAATTAAAATGAAAGTTCATTTTTTAAAAAATTATTAGATGCAGTCTCTGCATTCATCGATATTTTGTTCTGCTCACCTACTTGGAAATGTTTCATCAGCACTGAAAGTATCCCTTGATTTCAGACATAACAAAAGGGGCACCTGATGGGTGCCTCAGAGAGATAATGTGTGGCCTTCATGTTCTCTACCCTTTTTTTAATCCACCTTTTTTAGTACAGAATGTTTAGGAGAGGGGAAGGTATGTGAACAATACCACCTTCAAGCTTTATCTAAGGGTGTTTTTCCACTGTCACTTAATGGGTACTTCTAGTGACAGTGGAAAAACACCCAATGCCACCACACAGATTTGTGTGTGTGTGCGCATGTGATCACAGCTGGATAAGTGCTCTTCCAATGCGTCCCTCAAATGCAGATTTTGCAATGGAGCATACCAGTACAGGACTATTATCCTCTCATTCTTTGGGTCCATGCGTGCATTCCTATACAAGTTTAAATGCAAATCGAATCCGTTTTGGGGATTGTGCAATTCCTTTTTTTTTTTTTTTTACTTCTGGACTTTATGAGGACTAAATCACTATAATCCCCGGGGGGGGGGGGACCTCCTTGGGGAAACTGTTCTCGGTCCTCTTTCGGTGCCCAGCCCATGTTATTTTTTTTCTATGAGAACAGTGCTGGACTATCTGAGGAGGAGATCAGCCTTTTGGACTGCCCCCACATATACTTCTGGCCAATGCTTGATGTGAATGGGTAGGATTTCACATCTGGGAAGGTCTCCCCCTTCCCCTTGCCTTGCCTGCAATGATAGCTGGCTGGAGATAAAAAAAAAAAAAAAAGGCTTGGATTTCCCCTAGATGCCATTATAACTACGAGAGATACAACATTAAAAGCAACATTGTAGCTTTCATTGCAGCAGCTTCCTTTCAGCCCCTCCGATTAAGGGAGAGATTGCCTGTGCTGTCGGTTCTTTCGCTCTCATGTGTCAGTGCAAAACTGCTGCCTTCCTGGCAATGTGAATGGAGGGAGGGGGCTTCTGATTTGAAAGGGAGAGTGAATGCTTTGGCATAGGGGAGGGAGGGAAAACTTTAAAAAAAAAGGAGTGTCTGCTTACAGAGACGAGGGAAACTGAAAGGGAAAGTGATTGCTTTGTCCTGTATCTGTTCTTTTGCTCATTCTGAGTGGGGGAGGCTTACAGAGTCTGAATGAGGGGCGGAGATTAAAAGAACCTGTTTCTTCATGCTGGGGATTTGTGTGGTTTGAGCGGGAACAGGAGTATTCATTCAGGCAGCTGGATTGCACACTTGGTCCTGAATCTGTATTTTAAACGTCAAGTGGGAACACAGCCCATAAATACTTACAGTTTCAGTACCTGGAAAATCCTTCCTCCCACAGTTCTATCCCACAGGCAATGTGTTTCAACAGGTCTCCATCTTGATGCAGCTGTGAACTCTTGCTGCCACCCTGGAACAGGGGAAGAGCCTCTTAGCTGTTGAGTGAAATTTTCCCAAGGACATCCTAACTGTTATTTTGACTCACAGTGAGCTGAACTGAGGTGGCCTCTGGAGCTTTCACACAGAGGCTGATTATCTGGCTTCTGTGTGTAGGCCAAGATAACCTTGCCAAAGGCTAGGGAAATGACCTGCTAGGTGATGGCCAGGCTCCAGTCAGCTAAGCAGAGATGACTGGAGATGTGGCCTCAGTCTCAGAACAAACCAGACAATTAACCTTTTAGTGTGGCTAATGTCTAAAAATCTTGTTCACTATAGTCTGGAAAAAGGCATCCATCTTTCAAAAAAGAGAAGAAAAATAAAAACAGACTTGGGCCGCAGGCATGTGGATGTGGCTACTTCACACACTAATTCGATGTGCCTCAGAGGGACAGTTTGTGGCCCTTGTGTTCCTAGCGTTTCTCTAATCAGCCTTTTCTAAAACATTGATGAGAACAGAGAGGGGCAGACTGGTGTGTGAACAATCCCATATTGAAACTGTTTCTGAGCTGGCTCAGAGATGCTTTTTGGTTGTTGTGTTAGACAGAAGGAATCCTGCTGCCCCACAACCCTGGGAAGTCTTAGAGCTGCGCATAATTTTATGAGAAACATTTTTGCATTCCTGAGTCTTGTGCTACATCACATTTACCTTATCTGTCTCTCTTTCACACACAGGCATTATTCCTGAAACACGACTAATTTTCTATCTAAGATATGTGGTTCCCTGTCTTGACTGCCCTTAGTCTAAAAGAACAGTCACAGTTGTGGAGCATCTTCCAGCATAATTTCTGCCTTTTTAACTTTTGGGCAAACAGCATCCCCTTTATTCACAGTTTATTTGTGCTGCTGGGGCCTCACTCTTTCAGATGTTTTGGAATGATTATTGTATTTTTAATTTGCCATTGCTGGCTTAACTCTTGTTGTATATTTATTTTTTATTTGTTTGGAGTATTTTTTAAATTCTCTGTCTTGTGTTATGCCATGTTACTGAAAGCCACACATTGAAGGATTTGCCTTGAGAAACAAGTTTTCTTGTGCTATTCAGTTTGCGGTGTAACTGACAAGCACTGAGCCAATCTCAGCATTTATACTGCTGCAGACTTTCAACAAGACCCCCCAGTATGCATTTTCATACCATTATTGATGAAACTCCACTGATAACAGCAAAATCTTTTGCTCCCAAGCAAATAGGGCCTGTCTGCTTGTGGAATGGTCAAAGGAAATAGTCCATTTCCCTAACTCTCTTTTAGGTAAAATCTGTCAAGATTATTGAATATCTCTGAACTGAGTACCTTTGAATCTTTCTTACTGCTAATTTTTGCAAACTGCTTTGGGAGAATTTTCAGCTAAAGGGAGGAGTAAAAAAATACCTCAGATAAATTAGTAGCTAATTAAAAGATGAAACTGCTATCCATAAGGATGTTCAGATCAAGCTGTTTCCAGCCCAAATCTATTTATTTATTGTCTGCACCTTTATCCTGTTGTTAGCGCTAGGTCCCATCTAGACAGAGGGAATATAAAGCCATTACGGCACTATTACAGTGGAGTTGCGTCAAGCATTGTTAAGTAACCCTACCATACCTTATTTCTCCCCCTAAAAAGTGTGAAGAAGAACTATTGCTGAAAAAGGCCATGCATTTTCCGGCAACAACACAGTTTAGACCAACAAAACAGAGCCACCACAATAGCTCCATCCAAAGTGTGGACCCTATATAAGAGGTGACTGTAGTTTTGATTGTTTCCTTGTCTGTCTTCCTCTCTCTCACAGTCATTATTGCTGAGAACACGTCTCATTTTCTTCCATGCATGTGTGGAGATGACAGTGAGTACATCCAGGAATTCTGGACACCCGGATGTTCAGATGTCTGTGTGATTTAAAAGGCTCCATACATGTGTGGACACCTGCTTGATGGTGGCTCAGTCCAGAAGGTAGTAAAAAGTACTATTGCTTGAAAACCTGCAACCAGTGTGGGGTTTTAAGCAAGAGTTTCAGTGTATTTCCCCGGTCCCCATCTGGATGGGGCCTTTGTGTCATGTACTCAAAACTTTCAATCTAAGCCACAGATGAGACCAGACATTCCTCTAAAAGGGGAGCAGGAGTCAAAGGACAATAGCTCCAGGTTAAACTGAATTTTTAATCCAGCTAGAAAAGTTCACTGATCACACTTGCTTTCACATTTGGCAAAAGAGGACTTTATGTGGAGGGATCCAGGTGCAAGGCTTGGGAAAATGCTGGGCTGTTCAGAGCAAGGCTGTCCCAAAACCATGGCTGGGTCTCTGCTTTATGAAAGAGACAGCTCCTGTGTTGGGTGCCTGGAGGAAGGCACCATGATCACTACTCTGAAAGACTCCTCCAAGTTTCCATTTCAAAGTGCAGAGATGTCATTTGCAGTGACATTAGAACATAAGAGGAACCCTGCTGGATCAGGCAACAGCCCATCTAGCTCAGCAACCTATCTCACGGAGTGGTTTACCAATTGCTTCTGGGCCTCCTCAAGCAGAAGGCAAAAGCAAAAACTTCACCTGCCCTTTACCCTCTTCTGATGACCTTTAGAGGCATCCAAAGACCTGCAAAGAGAATGGGAAATTGTATCCTGAAGAAATGTTGCCTTGGATGATAATCATGCTAAAAAATGGGGTGCTGTGCTCATCACGAGGCGCCTCTTGCTGCCATATATAAAGTTGCAATGACTTAAATAGATTTTGAAGGCACCTCTCATGATAAGTGGAGATGTGCACCCCAATTGCCCTCAAGTCTAGACTATTTACAAGGATGAGATAGATAAGAATCGTTGCTGTAGGGATGTTTTTTCTTCTGTTCTGAGTATCAGTAAACTATGGCAGCATCCCCATGGGATGCCTTATATCGATTTCCCAAAACCGAAATAATTGAACCAGGTTAAAATTGTCTCCACGGCTTTCAACTTGATCTGGTTCGGTGGCATCCCAACGGCATTCCGATTGCAACCTTATCTCGGATTCAATCCTTGGAGTCCGCATGACATTCCTGTCCTCCCCGCCCATTGCCAGTGATGGTGCCCACCCCCTCTCTCTGATTGGCGTTCCCTCCCTCCCTCCCAGGATCAGCTCCTCTCACATAGTTCAAAGTAACAGAGATCAGACCGGCTGATGAGGCTGGTTGAAAGGGGCGGGGAAGGAGGTGAAAAATGAACCAGATTTATCGGAAGGGAGATTTAACAAGAGATGTGTGTGGGGGGGGGGATGTAGCAAAAGTGTCTGATTTTATAGCTGTCATGAAAGCCTGCCTGCTCCCACTCTCCCTTCCCTGTGCCTCTGGATGCCCCTTTCTCACCCCCACTTCCCTCACTCCGAGAGACTGAGCTGGAGGGGACCAAGGGGCTTTTCCTTCACCTCACGCATTTCCCAGGGCACACAGCAGCAGCAACAGCAGCAACTCAAACAGCCACAGCCTCCAGGGCTTTCCTTTCCTTTCCCTTTTTTAAATGTCAGCACTTTCAAAGAGCTAGAATTGCTCAAAACTGCAACAATGTTAGTACGGTGTGAAGTGCCTAGAGCGCTACAGTGTAGCTTTAATGACTGGAGTTTTATAGTGGCTGTTTGAGGGTGGATTTTTTCAATGAAATCACTATCTTTGGAAGCAAGCTATTGGGGGAGGGAAACCCTAAACATGACGTCCCCAGAATATGGACAGCCATTGGATACAGTGCGATTGGGGGAGGGAAACCCTGAACACGGAATCTCATCCCTGAAAACGGTACTGTCCACACAGTTAAAAATGTAAAACGTTTCAAGCGCACGAACTGGAGTGAGACCTGTTGAAATGAGGATTAACATTTACAACGCTTTGGGGCGATTTAACACGCAGAAATCGTGTTAAGCCAAACTACTGGACAAACTTTCTGGACTGCGAGGATTCAAAACATTTTGAATCCGAAATAAGGGTGCCGTGAAGACACACTCTATAAGATGAAAATTCAATTCCTGGTTCTTGGGATGACGGCTAGAAAACCCTTGATTTTCTCTGTCCTAAGCTATTGTCAAGCCGTTTCACTTAATCCTAGTTCTAGCCTTGCTTGTGTTTATCTGTTTCTTTCTCTGTGCCGTTTTGTGGTTCTCTTTTATGCCTCTCCTTGTTTTGTTTCTCCAGTCCATTTGTCACATTTAACTGTCAGGGCTAATGGCTCTTGAGATGTCCAGTCCTCCATGACTTTGTCTAATCCTCCCTTAAGGGTGAAGACAAGTGCAGTATTTAAACAGCAGTTACATGAGCTTTTTCACCCACAGCAGGGGCCATCCCTTCCATTTGCATGACAAACATCCTAGCAAGTAAGCCAGAACAGTGCCCCAGTCACCGGACCTATCCTTCACCCTGTGCTTCAGTCAGTCAGGCATATGAATATGGATCCATTTATATTTTCATATTTCACTGAATTAAAACTAACAAAAACAAAGATACAAACATTATTAAAAGGTGGAAAGAAAATATCTTGGTGAAAATAATTTAAATGGGGAATTATCCATTAGGGAATGGACTGGTTACAGCCATTTGTCATATTAATGCAGTTTTGTGCAGCACTGGGTATTAAGAAGTCAATAAAATGTGATTTCCCTTTTATAACACAGTCTGTACGACACATTTTTGAACTAATGGTTGGTAAAAAATAACCTCCCTCAATGTGATACTGGGAACCTCCCATAATGCAGTGTGGATGTTATGGTGTCAGTGGTAGGTTGGGCCTCCATGGTTTCCCTAACCCCCAGTTTTCCTTAAGTGGGCACTGCTTGCATAACACAACCTTGTTATTCACAGTGATTTAAACAGTGAAACTAAACCACAGCTTTATATGAGAGATGACTATATTTTAACATAGTTTTGATTGTTCTACTTATTTTAAAGAGTTGTTTCAAATAGGTATGTGCATGAATGTACTTTTTGGATTTGGATTCGATTCAAATCAAATATTCAAATATTCAATTTGAATTGAAATTCAAAAATCCGTATTTTTGAAAATCCGATTCATATCGAATGATATGAATGTCGGGAACATTCGTATCCGATATTTGAATCTGTTTGTATCCCTTTTTTCATGTTTGCGTTCTTTTCACATGGCGTTCACATGGTGTATTATATGCACAAATAGACCCGATATTCGGATGCGACATACGATGTCTAATTCAGTAGAATCATTTGAAAATCCACATTGGATTTTTGAAAATCTGGATTTCATCTGAATTCGGAAATTCGGATTTTTCAAAATCCAATTCAAATTTGAATGTTGATATTTGTTGAATTTGAATTGGATTTTTGAATATCTGTGCACATCCTTAGTTTCAAGACTAGGCCTGTGCACTTCTGAAACCTTCATGATGGCCATGCACCTTGTACATGAGGAGTGAGTTACTAGGTTGAACACCTAGAAAACTCAGTCCTAGAAGCAAGGGGAATATGTACACGAGTCACCTTGCTCCTGGTTTCCTCTCTCAGATTTCTCGGAGGCAGAACATAAGCATCTATTCTAGTAGTCATTGATGCACCTGTCCTCCATGAATTTGTCTAAAATTTCTTTAAAGTAGCCCAGGCTGGTTCCTGTCACCACCTCTTCTGGTAGTAAGTTCTTAATAAAGTCTAACACAGACACCTTAAACTTTCATAAGGGAAACTTCCCCAAAATGAGGAAATTAGTAAAAAGGAAAGGGAAAGTTAGAAGAGTTCAATCACTTCAAAATGCATGGAGACTACTTAAAAACACAATAATGGAAGTGCAACTGGAATGCATACCTAAAAGAAGAAAGGGGACTTCTAGGTCCAAGAAGAAACCAATGTGGCTCACAAGTGCAGTAGATGAGGTCATTAAAAACAAGAGGAGTTCATTAGAAAATGGAAGGCTTGTCCGAATGAGGAGAACAGGAGGGAGCATAGACACTGGCAACAAAAATGCAAGATGACCATTAGGAAAGCTAAGAAAGATTTTGAGGAGCACATTGCTAAAAACATCAAAAGAAATAAGAACTTCTATAAGTATATCAGAAGTAGGAATCCAACCAGGAAAGCAGTTGGACCATTAGATGGTAAAGGACAGAAAGGGATAATTAAACAAGACACGGAGATTGCAGACAGACTAAACAAATTCTTTGCCTCCATATTCACAGAGGAAGACGGAGGATACATGCCAATAGTTGAGCCTGTATTTTCTGAATAATTAAATTGGGCAGAGATAACCAAGGAAGAGGTCCTGGCATGTCTTAATAAACTAAATGATAACAAGTCACTGGGACAAGGTGGTATTCATCCAAGAGCCCTTAAGGAACTCAAGTGCAAAACTGCCAACCTTCTAGCAAAAATATATAATCTTTCCCTAACATCAGGCTCTGCACCTGAGGACTGGAGGGTAGCAAATGTAACACCATTCTTCAAAGAAGGGTCCAGGGGTGATCCAGGCAATTACAGACCACTTAGCTTAACGTCAGTTCCATGTAAGGTGATGGAAACCATAATTAAAGACAAAATTAGTGTGCACATGGAGGAGCAAGGATTGCTGAACAAAAGCCAGCATGGTTTCTGCAAAGGTAAGTCATGCCTCACAAACTTGTTGGAATTCTTTGAGAGTGTCAATAAACATGTGGATAAAGGCGAACCAGTAGACATTGTCTATCTGGACTTTCAGAAGGCTTTTGACAAAGTCCCACATCAAAGGCAACTGAATAAACTCATCAGCCATGGAATAAAACAACAGGTTCTGTCCTGGATTTGTGACTGGCTTAAGGGCAGGAAGCAGAGAGTAGTAATAAACGGCCAATTCTCAGGGTGGAAAGAGGTAAAAAGTGGGGTCCCTCAGTGTTGGGACCAATGCTTTTTAATTTATTTGTCAATGATCTAGAAGAAAGGGTACACAGTAAAATAGCAAAGTTTGCTGATGATACTAAATTATTTAGAGTAGTAAAAACGAAATGAGATTGCCAAGAGCTCCAGAGGTATCTCTTAGCATTGGGTGACTGGGCAACCAAGTGGAAAATGTGCTTTAATGTGACGGTTTCAGGGTACAGGCTGCAAACTGTTTTACTTTCGGGCTTTGCAGGCTTCTTGCAAAGCTGCAATAGCCAGCCTTGTTGCAAACAGCTTGTTGCAAGACCTGAGCAGAGGCTGCAAAAAGGGCAGGAAATCCTGTGCGGGCCCTGCTGCAATGATTGGTTGCAGCTGCTTTTTGGAGGGAAAAGCTGTCCGGGGATCTGAGTGCTGGAGGGGCTAGAGCAGGAGTTCCCACCAATCAGGAGTTTCCAGCAGCATTTTATGGCAGCAGTTTTCCCCAGGAGGTTACAGCCAATCAGGGTCAGGGATATGGGTATAAATGAACACAGAAGACAGCAGACTAGGTCTTCATGCTGGTACAAGAGCTGAAAGGAGAAGAGAGCTGAATCCTGAGGGAGCTGGAACCAGTAGCTGACCAGGGGTCTTTTGGCTGGAAGATCTTGAAGGAAGACTTGAATAGCAACTGACCAGGCTGGATGATCGGGAAAGCAAGGACGGACTGGGCCTTGTGATCATCT
The DNA here is from genome assembly GCA_023333525.1 of Aspidoscelis tigris stejnegeri. NCBI lineage: Eukaryota > Metazoa > Chordata > Lepidosauria > Squamata > Teiidae > Aspidoscelis > Aspidoscelis tigris. Next base: position 22,281,578 of record JALMGA010000005.1, read on the forward strand.
GGAGCCACGTTCTGGTACACTGGCTTGGCTTGAGCTGTGGCAGAGCAAGCTAGAGGGGGAAGAATGTGGAGAGGTTTGTCTTTTAAAAGGGGAACTATTTTCCTTTAGAGAAAGGGGTAGCTCCTAGCCTAAAGAGACTTACTGAGTTAAACCTGAGTTAAACCAACAAATACCTGAACCTTATTTTCCTTTTAGTATTGCTTGTGTATAATAATAAACTTGTTTTAGTTTACTGTTGAAACGCTTGCTACTAGTGTTTGTGTCCACACTGTAGTATTCACTTGGCCGTTGCACGAACTCAGCATCCTAACAGGGCCAAGCTTCTCCTAGAGAGGGCAGGCACTAACTGGATCACTGGGCATCGTGACATTTAATCTTAACACGTGTAAAGTAATGCACACTGGGGCCAAAAATCCAAATGATGTTTATAAACTGATGGGCTTTGAGCTTCCTGCAAGACACCAGGAAAGGGATCTCGAGTTTTTGGTGGACAGTTCAATGAAGGTGTCAACCCAGTGCGCAGCAGCAGCAAAAAAAGCTAATTCAATGCTGGGAATAATTAGGAAGGGAATTGAAAATAAGTCAGCAAGTGTCATTTTGCCTCTTCATAAATCTAAGGTGAGGCCACATTTGGAATATTGTGTACAATTCTGGTCACCACACCTCAAAAAGGATATTGTGGAACTAGAGAAGGTGCAGAGAAGGGCAACCAGAATGATTAAGGGTCTGGAACACCTCCCTTACGTAACAAGGCTGCAACGTCTAGGCCTCTTCAGTCTGGAGAGACGGCGTTTGAGAGGGGACCTGATTGAAGTATATAAAATTATGCATGGTATAGAAAAGGTGGATACAGAAAATTTCTTTTCTCTATCGCACAACACTAGAACCAGGGGGCACTCTACGAAGCTGATGGGTAGGGGAAGTATTTCTTCATCCAGAGGGTCATCGGTTTATGGAATTTGCTGCCGGAAGAGGTGATGACAGTTGCCAGTCTAGATGGCTTCAAGGCAGGGTTAGATAAATTTATGGATGACACATGTATCAATGGCTACTAGAAGGACTGCCTAGGTACATCTTTTAGGCTGGGGGGGGGGTGAGCAGGACACTTCTAAAGCCATTTGCTGGGATTCAAGAGCAGAAAAAGGTTTGTCCTTGTCTCTGCTTGAGATGTCCATGAACATTTGATGGGCCACTGTGTGCGATGGGATGCTGGATTAGAATGGCTGTGGCCTGATCCAGTTGGGCTTCTCTTATCTTCTTATGATACAGAGCTTCCCATGATTGACATCTGCTGGGGTGACCATGTTCCTAGTGCAATTACTTTCAGATGCTACAAGAGTGGAAACTTTATTATAATCTGCAGACTGTGAGATAGTTTTCCTTCTGATGTGCACCAAGTGCCATCATTTCAAACATTTTAGCAAATGACATCTCTCTGCCCTTGCCTCCAGATGAAGAGGCAGTTTTTCTCTTTCTTTATATTTTGTATTGCCTTTATTTTATTTATTTTATTTCATTTGTTGTTTTTGGATTCTTGGAAGCCACCTTGAGTTCTTTGCGTATAAGATGGAATAATGATAGATCATCAATGTAGCAATATCTGGTGATTTAAAGATAAAGAACTTGAGAAGATCATGAAATATCAAGATTTGAAGATAAAAACTGAAAGATTATGGCATAAGCCAGCTGTTGTTATGTCATCCTAAATTCTTTGAAAGAACTTGAAGCAAAATAAAGGCCAATAACAGCTAAATAACTGGTAGCTGTCATATTAATAATAGTAATAGTAGTAATAGTAATAATAATAAATAAAAGAGAAAACAGTGAACCCATCTTCTGTAGTCAGCAACAGACAGCTGCAAGAGGGCCAGAGATCTCTGCTTAAACAAACAAACAAATAAATAAATACAATTGAAAGTGAAGTCTGCATGGATTTTGGAATTTTAAAAATATTGGTCTGTTCAAATTATTGTTCCATGAAAACGCTAGGGATGCATCCACACATTTTGATGATGATGATGAAGAAGAAGAAGACAGCTAAAGAGTGGCTTAGAGGTGGTAGCATTAGGTTGCCTGTGTTCTGATCCTACCTCTAATTCCTCATTAAAGGACAGAAATGCATTTTGGAACTACATTTTGGGAAATGTTCTGGCCTTTAATGTGGAATTGAGGCATGAACATGTGAACACTACCACCTCTAAGCTGCTTTTGAACCATTTTTTAAAACTATTTTTTATTTTACTCTGAATGGATGCAGCCTGCGTCCTGATTTGTTCAAATGAATCTTGTAGCAGCGAATGTTATCTAGCTGACTTAAGTGCTGTGTGATGGCACAGAGCCTGTTGTCTGGTTTTGTCTTGCTGATTTTGCTAGGTACCTCTCTCAGGGGAGATGTCCGCCCTCTGCCCTCTGCATCTGCAGAGAGGTGATGTCAATTTCTGTGCCAATGATATGTTTCATGACATGCAAACTCTTGCTTGCCAGAACCTTTTCAGCATGGATGCTAATTTATGAGACTGTCTTCTGAGCAGGGGGGCAGAAATTTTGATTTCAAAGTGACATTTTCATCTAGTTCCCTCTTAAAAAAAGAAGAAAGAAAGAAAAAGCAGAAAGAGAAAAGGGAGGGTGGGGAAGAGCAATCACTTTTTGTTCGTATGAGTGCCTCAAGTCTTGCATAACCTAGACTGGAGGAGGGAACATACACTTTTGCTGTGACATTTATTACATGGAGCACGAGGCTCCTTCTATTCTTGTGAATCTCAACACCAGGTGCCACTCTAGGTGGCAGGTGGTAGGTTTTAATCAGCAGCTTTGCATTGCTTCATATGTTAGCCTTGTTATTTTTATCCTGCGTTGTGTTTTTGCTCCATTTCTTATCCGAGCGGTTTCTAAATTACTTGATAATTAATGCAGCAACTCTGCTACTGCAATCCTTTTGGTGACAGCTATTTATATATGTGGCATAAGCTGTATTTTCCTCCCCCAGGTTTTGCAGCAAGAAACATCTTCCCCTCTTCTGCCTGGGAGCGCTATCTTTCTTCCTAACACATTCTGTAGACTTCCCCGCATCGTGCTATGCTGGGCTTTGAGCACTATTTGGATCCAGATGGGGGGAGTGTTGCATTGCTGTTTCAGTCCTGCTGCTGTTGCTTTTGCCTGGAGAGCTTTGGAAGTCTACAGCCGCGCACTGCAACATTAATTACACCTGCTGTGCTTTCCAAATGATAATGGGAATTCAAGTAGAGCAATAACATAAAAGATGTCTTACTGTGATTGCTATCGACTTTGGCTATTGGTCAGCGGCTGTCCCTTTTCTGATCAGCTTTGCTGCTGCTGTGGAGCAATTGCCAATTTCCCTGTGGCTCCAGTTTATACTAATAAGGGATTCTGTGTTGTGGGTGGAAAGAACATTAGAGTACCTAATTGAGATCATAAAGGTTGATCTCTATAATCCACAGACCCTGCATATTCTTTTAAATTGCACACTGCTGCACACATTCTCTTCCAAAGAAACTTAAAATTAGCAATTATTCAGTAAGCTTCGGTTTCATCAGCACCCTGCATCCATATGGTGCTTTCACAATCCTCTTTTTGAGGCTACATTTCTACTGTGAGTTTTTTCGCAGACTGGGAGTGACCCGATGTTCTGATAGCATGCTTTAAAACACAGATGAAGCCACTGTCTTTTCTTCTCAAAGATCCAGACCTTCAATTGTGGGAATATTGGAGGTCTCATTTGGACTGGGAAGGTAGTCTGCTCTCAACCGAAATGCTTGGAAATGGACCATGGGGAGTGGCACAGTGCAGGCATTTTTGTTCTTCCCCTTGACTCTTTCCAGCTGTGGAACCAAAGATACTGTAGAAGTGGCTTCCCGTTCTTCTTCCTTTCCTTGCTCTCAGCTCTGCTGTGTTGCCCTGCTGAGGAAGAATGTGTTGGGAAAGGAGGCTCAGTTTTTAAATAAATAAACAAATAAATAAATGGAAGCTAGAAGACTTACGAATCGAAACTTTGTGGGTAACACTTGGTTAATTTTGAATAACTTTTCTCAGGCCTCTGGCCTGAGCCTTAATGTTGCTATATCAGATTCATAGAACAAATGAATTAGGCAAATCTAAAGATGGAGTGGGGTGGGTGAGTTGTGCTGGGGTGGGGTGGGGGGAAGAGGCAGTGAAGGGAGGGCTGCTTTCTTTGAATGACTGCTGTGCCTTCTTAGCTGACTTCAGCTGGAGGAATGGTGCAGCAGCTGGAGGAATTATGCAACATCATCTTTCTCCCTCTCATGGGGATGGAGGCTCAGAGAGGACCAGAAAAGTGACCAGAAAAGTCCTGCCCCCCTTTTCACCATCAGAGGGGCCCTTCCCAATACTTCTCTCTGTTTGAGAGAAATAGGGGGAGACCTTAGCTGTTGACTACACTGGGAAGTGAAAACATACCCTGGAAGAAAGTTGTGTATAATATCCTGTTCCTATCTTGTTGCTGAGAAGACTAGACAGAAACCAGGGGTGTTTCCGCATTGGCCGCTGAGAATTGGATTTAGGAAAATCTGTTTCCTGACTATTTGTTCTCCTGAGGATCCGTCCAAAATAGGATCCGTCCATCCCCACACTCAGTGTGCACAGTTTCTTCTAAAAGTATGTAGTAGAAAAATGTGGACTGAAGCTTCAGGAAGGTTCAGTTTGAACTGAGGTGCTGCTCAGGCTGAGGCTCAGGCTGAGGCTCTTTGGTTGTATTCTAGTGACTATGGCCATAGTCACATCTTAAAGAAATAGTCTGTCTTGTTAAGAAATGGGACCTAAAATGCACTGCCTCTGACCACAACCAATACCTGATCATCCTTCCTCAGTTCATCCTCAGTTTGGGTTGTTATGCTCATACATCTATGTTTCTATCCTCAGACTCATTTATGAGACCTTTTTAGATCTCCACCCCTCCCCACTGTCACAACACCTCTTGTGCCCTGATAGGATAAAAGTTCTGTGACTCAGCACTCTGTGATCACACAATGGGTGAAAGGGAAGACAGATTCATGTAGTATCCACTAGGGGTGTGCACCAATGCAATTTTCAGGATTTGATTTGACAGATGTTTAAAATTCGAATGTATTGACATTCTGTTCAAATGGAATACATTCAAATCTATTCGTATGAATTTTAGATTTGTATTTTAAGGTACGAATGTTGACAACATTTGAATGTGTTGGTATGCATCTGTACACATCTGTACGCTTCCTGGTTTTATCCTGTATGCATCCCATACGTATCTGTACAAATGCGTACTACTACGAATATGCATACTGAAACATATGTAATGTGTATGTATCCATACACATATGAATGTCCAATTAATTTCTATGAATGATTCAAAAGATTCAAAAATTCATTTAAATGTTAAATTTGACTGTATAGTGTGGTGACCCCACACGCCTCTACCTACTCGTCCTCCGCAGAGTAACACCCTGGTTTCCTTGCAAGTAATGCACCCTCTCTGGTGTCCTGCTTTATCAGCCCTGAATACAGGCTTCCCTTAAAAACAGCAAACAGACTCCTCTTAATAGGAAAACTCTCCAAGTTTATTGAAGCAAGTTTAATGTCAGCTCTAATATCCTTAATGGTTTGAAATGAAAAATAACTCCCTTGAGATCCCCTCTTCAGCTCCAGTAGCCCATCTATAGAAATTAGCTCTAGGTAAATTCAGCGTTTGAGTCTTATTCCATTTCCCTGTCCCTTTCTTCCTCCGAGAGAAGAGAACACATGCATGCACTTAGAGCAATGCCCTTTGATCCCCCTCTAACCAGACAAGAGACCTGGAAGCTGCTCCTGCATGCTCTTATATAGTCCGTGATCTCTGGCTCACCACTGGTCCATTTTGGCGGGCTGGCATGGCTCCGGCTGGTGGACACGCCTCCGCTGTCACTCAAAGCCCTCTGCAAGCCCGTGAAATTGCCACCTAGCTTTCTGGTTTGCCTGGAAACACCACATATAGACATTTGACTTGAATTTGAATGTCCGAATTCAATCAAATTTCAAATGTTTTGAATATTTGTGCACATCCCTAATAGTATAGTATGGTTCAGCCCCTTTTAGAGCTCTTTCCCTGATCACAACCTAAAAATGAAAACAAATTAACACTCTATAAACAGCTTGAAACCTGTAAAAATCAGGACTCAGGAAAGTACTATTGGAGGAAGGAAAGTCCACAAATAAACGGATTTGATGAAAAAGGTGTGAACGGTGGGGGCCAAAGACAGACTGAAGGAGAATTAGGGTGAATCCCCACAGCAAGCTTATTTCGCTTTCCCTAAACTGAAATAATAGAACCGGATGCAAACGCGAATTTGCCTGTTCCCATTACTTTTAACTTAATCGCGTTCGATCTGGATTCTGAGGATCGTACGTGGCGTACGTGACTCAATGGGGGACTCAAGTGGCTACTTTTTAAAAGCTGCTTTTCGGGACTGCCCTGCCCACTTTCTCTTGGCATGACCGCGCCACCCATAACGGGCCCCTTCAGGGAGCCTAACTGGGTGGCTGGGTGGCTGCTGCTTGCCTGGATGGATGAAAAACGGCAGCGGGCAGCCAGCGATTCTTTCCCCTCCTCTCCCCATTTCCTAGGGCACACAGCAGCAGCAGCAACAACTCAAGCCCCCCTCACAGCCACAGCCTTTAAAACAGAACCTCCAGGGCTTTCTTTTCCCCTCCCTTTCTAAAGGTCAGCACTTTCAGAATTGTGGAAATTTACAACATTGTTATAAGGCGTGAAGTGGCTAGATTGCTACAGTGTAGCTTTAATGAGTGGATTTTTATAGTGCCTGTTTTGAGGGGTGGATTTTTCCAATGAAATCACTATCATTGGAAGCAAGCTATTGTGGGATTCTCATCCCTTAACACGGTACTGTCCACACAGTAAAAAATGAAACACGTATCAAGCGCACGATCTGGAGTGAGACCTGTTGAAATCAGGATTGAGATTCACCACGCTTTGGGGTGGTTTAACACGGGGAAAGCGTGTTAAGCCAAACTGCCGTGCAGACTCCGAGGATTGAAAACGTTTTGAATCCGAGATAAGGTTGCCGTGAAGACACGGCCTGAAAGTGAAGATGTGACCACAGCCTATGCTGATACTTTTCTTGGCTCATCTAACAATTTTAGCTGCACTTTCCATCCTTTGGCTAGCAGAGACTTGTTCAGACGGGATATGTTTTAGCTATGCTGCTGTAAAATAACTGATATTTGATTTCTCTGCTAAGCTGTCTGACTTTTGTATTGTTCATTTTATCAGCGTAGTTTTATTGTTGTTTTTTTAAAAGATATTTTTATGAATTTGTTGTTAGCTGCCCGGAGCGCTTCATTTTTCATGGAAAGGCAGGATATGTTTATTTTTCTAATACATAAATTTTCTGCCAGCAAACACCACTCAAGAGAAGAAAGAAATGTCTTATTTTTACAGATATATGGACAAAAAAAAAAAAAGCAAACAAGCACTATCTCTAGAAAAAAGACTACAAATTTCCTGATAGATAAGATCAATGGCCCATGTATTTATTTAGATTTACTGTATATGGCTACCCAATGACCAAAGTTCTTGGGAACCATCCATTAAAATATAAATAAAAAGTGTCACACCAAATACATAAAAGCAAGCAATATGACTTTTCTGTTTTTGCTTTTAAAAGCCACAAAACCAGACTATTTTTTTTTAAAAAAGCTTACAAGTGAATAGAAAGGTCTTTATCTGGCATTTAAAAGCATATAGAGATGATGCCAAGCCGGCATTTTTGGGGAAGCAGTTATGTAGCCTGGCACCCTCTCTCCCCCCCCCCCCCCCCCCCAGTGACAAGTGGTCACCCACTTTACTTCATTTCTCAAAGGTGCATGGAGGTGGGCTTATTTTACATAGCTCAGGTTATGGCTAGGGATTTATGGTACAGGTCATTCTCTAAGGAAAAGGTTCTTAGCTTTTTCTAGCCCATGGACATGTAAGGTGTTCTTGGACATATATACATTGAATTTGCATTAATTAGTTATATGCATAAAGCAGACTAGGGATGTGCATGAATGTTCTAACCATTGGAAATTTGATAAAATTCAGTGGAATGTGGACATTCAAATTCAAATAGGTCTTCAGATTTGAATGTAAACATTCAAACAAATTTTGAATGTTCCAAAACATTTGTTTAAATGATTTGAATCATTTGAATGTACAGATATGTATATATTACATATGTATCTGTATGAATATCATATGTATCTGTATGAATATCATATGTATCTGTATGCATTTGCACTTATAATATGGAGTGAACACAGGATGCATACGGGAGAAAACGTGATGCATACGAAATGGGTGCAGATATGTATAACACATCCGAAATGTCGTTGACATTCGTAACTTTAAATATGAATGATGTCAACATCCGTATCTTCAGATTTGTATCTAACATTTGAATGAATAGATTTGAATGTATCAGATTCAAATCGGTTTTTGGTGCATTTGGATTTTAAATATTTGACTCAAATCAAACGTTTTGGCATTTGATTCGACTGGAATTCAAATGCAAAAACCACATTTGTGCACATCCCTAAAGCAGGCCAGGAAAATCCTGGAACAGAGTTCTGTGCATGATGTCCCCCATTTTGAATGGGGAGGGGGAGGAAACCCCGACAATTCCATTTCATATTACAAAAGTCGGAAACCTTCTTTTTGACCCTTCGACTGTTTCCTTGAAGACCTGCTGAGGCATGCGCAAGGCAAGAAGGAAATAACATCTTGAGAATTCATTTATTAAAGTGTGGGGTACACAGATGGGCTATTGTTTTTTTTTCTTTTTTTTTAAAAAAAATCCTCCATTCAAGTGCAGTAGTGCTGTCTTTAAAAAAAGGTTTCCCCTTGTTTGTGATTAAAAGCAAAAAAAGAAAAGGAAGAAAAAAAAGATGGATGTTCTTGGGTCTGTGTGTGGTCATGGAATGCTGGATGCAGGATTCACGGCGCTTTCATCCCTTTTTCAAGCTGCTTCTTTCCTCTGCCTGTCTAGAAAGATCCCTAGTTTTCAGCAGAGCAAAATATCCAAGTGCTCCAATTGAATGTAACTAAACACATGTATATTCATTGCTTCTTATTTTAGACCCCTGCCTGGTGCATCACGGGGTTCTGCTGGGCACATTAGTTGCAAGACTATGTAATTTCTCCTGCTCTCCCTACCTCTCTTACCTAATTGCCACAGGACTGTAAGAAAATTCAGACTGCTTGAAGCAACCTGGAGGGACTGTGAAAAGGACGCACCATGATGTCGCCTCCCGGAAAAGACAAGCGGCAGCAGCAGCGACTCAAGGGATTCCTGAGACGTTCTTAATTGTACACTTGAAAAGATGAAGTAAAAAAAGAAAGAAAGAAAGACGAATTGTGAGCATGGCGTGGGAGCAAGCTTATGATTGCAAATGTATGGATCATGCCCTCATTAGGGAACCAGGATTTTGTTGAATTCTTTGCAGTTTCATTAGCCGGTCTGGTTTCTTGCTACTGCATAATGTGAAGGAGAAAGATGGGCATAAAAGAGAAATGGTGCAAATTGACAAGATACAGAAGGATGAGTACAGTCTGTCTGTCTGCGTCTCTGTGTGTGTGTCAGCTGCATGCCATATGCTGAGAATTTTGGTCCATTCTGATGTCTCTTCCAGCAGAAAGAAACTTTCCAATCTCTTCCCAGCTACCTAGGAGGCTGGTTTATACTAGGGCTTACCAAACTGTATGGGTCTGTGGCTTATTTGAAATTTTGGTCCATAACGAGCACATTAACCCTCTTCTTCCTCCTCAAGTAATGAAGGTGGTGATGCTCCAGGGAAGCTTTCAGAGACCAGAGGCATTTCTGCCCTTAGCAGATTAGGCTGCCGTGAAGTAGGGCTAATAAACTTCAAGTACAGGTGAACCATTTACATATGCCGGGACGTTAGCTCCCCCAAAGCGTCCATTACTGGCCTGAAATGCGAATGATTCTCCCATTTACGAAGCCCACGCTCCCGCATCCAAAGCTGGAATTTCCTCCTCCTTGCTCCTGCGATTGGCTGCTCAGACACCATTGCTACAGGGGTGTATTTGAGCACAGGCTAACCTATGATTGAATGCCCCTCTTGTGATTCTACGATTGATCACTGCTCCCAGGGATGGGAGGTCTGAGCATGGCATGGGTGAGCAATTGATCATGGCCATAACTGTCACTTCATCATGTCACTGCATCTGCGTGGATGCTGTGTTTCCCACCCACCAAACACATGGAACCGGATGCAGATCGAACGGTCGTGCCTCCAGACGCTTCAGGTAAGCTTTAGGTAAATGTTGGTAAAGGTGTGCCCCACACCTAATCAACAATTAGTGAACGTCTGAGGAGGGTGGGTGAGCTTTTAGGCTGTAGCAGCCTAGTCAACATGCATATGCTCTTCACCAGATGTTCACTAATTGTAGACTAGTGGCCAAAGAGCAAATAGCCCCCAAGATAGCAACTCCTGGTATACTATGTAAATTTAGCTAGCTCAGGTTTGCTTATCACCATGTAGTGTAAAACAACAGGTGAAATGTCTAGATACCAAAAAAATTGAAAATTTATAGATAGGAGTTTTTATAGGATATAATTATTTTTAACAGTATCAGAAAGAAAAAAGGGGGATAGTGTATGGTAACAAAAGAGGAGATAGCAAATGTCCATATAACTCAAACACTAATCTGAGAAACCTCAAGAAAGATATGCAATCAGCTGTGTCACAGGTATTTCTGGTTGATAGTCCAGTATAGCAGGCACTATCAGGGGATCTAAAGCCAAACACGTTTCGAATTTCGTCTTCTTCAGTGGCTTGAGTGACGTCCCAAACGAGGTAAGACCTTTCCATATATAAGAAAATTATCTCACTCATATACAGAGTATTATTGTTCCTCTCGGAATTTAATGAAATCTTCTGTATTGCTTGCTTATCACCATATTTGGTTTGCTTTGTCACCACATATGGATATGATGCAACAGTTCCAATCAACTTTGATTATTGATTGTGCAAAGTCCAGTAATATCTGTTAAGATCAAGACTTCATCAGTCTTTTGTATGACGGCTAAGAGCAGTTCTTGAACAAAAATATTTTTATTATGACTACCGAGCCACACTTCCTTAAAAGACCAGATACTTTTGTGGTCAATCTGGTTTATTGGTGAGACATGGTGAGGGATACAACTGTTGCAGAGTAATAAGTACTACAGTAATATCCCCGCTCTACCCAATAAACTATCTTCTTTCTGTGAAGTGAAACTTCCCTACTTGTGTGAGCTTGGTAGTTAGAAGCACCAGGTTCTGAGCCTTGGTGCATTCCTGCGATGGGAGGAGCTGATCCCAGTTTTGGGGAAATGTAGGATGTGAGAAAAGTGCCAAACTTCAGCTATAGTGCTAATCAGCAGATTTTTGTCTGGATATACTCTTCCCTATCATTGAACTGCAGGTCTTCTACCTCACTGGATAGGCCCATGATTTGGATCCATTACATGCAAAGATCAGCAATTCAAGTTCAGATGTTTTTTTCATGATTCTGAATCCCTCTGCCTTTGGCTGTCTTCTCCCAGCAGAAGTTTGAGAAGAACAGATAATTTCATTGTGACCTGAAACTCTTCCTTCATATTTCAGCTTCCTACCTTGTTATTTTACCCTGTCTTTCCTGACATTAGGGACTCTGACAATACCCAATTGTATCTCTTTGATATCATACTGATCTTCCCTGCCTAGGAGGGAGAAAGGTGCGTCCATGGGGCCAGTGCTGTCTGTTTGCATTGGAATGGTGCACTCATTTCATTCACGTAAAATACCTGTAACTGTGTGATTGGAACCACCACACACACACAGCCATCTTTTTGGGGCCTTGGCCATGTGCAGCGGCCATGTCAAAGATGGCATTTCCTTCCACATGGTAAATTATAATGTTATTATGGGAAAACCCACCATCAGAATCGGGTTTTCCTGAAATAGGCTATAATGAGATTTAGGAGAGTTATAGTAGGGCTATGGTGGGGATTGCCACAAAGACGTTACAAATACCACTATAGCCTTAGCATTATAGCACTATGTATCCCCTGTCTGGATGGAGCCAAAGAAAGCGGCACCCTTACAATTCCAAGCAACAGATTTGGTATGAAACCTGGGAGCTCTGTTAGGAAACCCATTTGATGTTGTCTTCCTGTCTCTTTCCCTTGGAAAAAAAAGGAAGCAGATCGGGTGGTTTGTTGTAACCGTTTAAAATGTAGACAGAAAACTGGCAAAATCTTTTTAGATGAGGGTGTACAATGTCTGCTTACAGTTAATCATTGCTATCTCTTCCTCTTTCTGCTATGCAATTGATAGCCAATGCTACTTTTGCATGCCTGTAATGATTTATTCATGCAATGTTTTAATTTCTCAGCAAAGCCAGGGATATTGATTGCTTACCCTAGCAATGTGGGAGAAGAATCCATATTTGTTCTACAAGGAAGATGTATTTAAAGAATGATTTGGTGGTACCAAGAAATAGTTAAAGTTACTCCATGCTTTAGCAAAGAAGTTGTGCCTGCATTTCTTGAATTGACTGCTGAAACTGTGATATGGTGTTCCAGTAAGAAAAAAAAAGTCTATATAGATTCTAAATAGAGGAATGAACAAACAAGAAATCCTGCAGTAATACAAATAATATCTATAATAAACAAACCTTAGTGAATAAAACCTTATAAGGCAAAGCAAGTTATACAAATATACAATACCTATAGGTTATGTATGACTTAAAAGAGAATTTCAATTGCCTTCCTGGTTGACTGCAGAGTGTTTTACAAATCTATTCATCAAATAATCAGGTTTACAGAAATTATTTTGCAGGTATTGTATTACAATAATTTTACCCTTGGAAAAACTATCAGTACCTGATTGCAAAACTGCCTGAATGTATTTAGTTTGTTCAAAATTGGGGTCCACAATTCCACACTTGTTGCAGGTTTTTGTGGCGTGGTGCTGCTTTATGTATTCATCCATAGAGAATTTCTACATAATACTAGACCTTTCCACTAAATCCAATTCATCTGTGCATTTTCAATTGCAAGTTATATGTAACTGAGAAACATTTATCATAAGTCTTATTAAATATCTATTTTTTATTAGGGATAATTTTCAGCAGTGTTGCTTCCATATTTGATCTTAATGCATAGCTTAAAATCTTTGGCATCTCTCCTTCAATGTTTTTCCAGAAGGTATTTAGCCAGTTGTAATGTCACCATGTATGGATATGATGCCTTTGGATGGGGGTGGGGGGCAACCTCTCCGTCGATTTGATGAAAGAGTCCTGACAAACCCTGCCCATTTAACAAGTGTCATTTTACTGTTATGTTTAAATGCAATTCCTTAGGGCCTTTTTGGAACTTGGAAGATCAAGACTGCCCTAGATGCTCTGGGATGCTGCAACAGCACACTATGGAACCACATTTGGCCCACAGGATCCCAGAGCATGTAGGGCCAACCTGATCTTCTGTAACTGTGGGACACTTTCAAGTGGCTCTATAGGAAGCTCTGCCAGAAGTGGTGTGCTACTGAACAGGGACCTCCCCAAAACCTTGAAGACTGGGAATGAATAGTTCCCAGCCTTTAAAGGATTGATGCTGGCTCTGAGGGCTGTGCTCAGCCTCTGGAGTTGGTGGCTGGGCCTGGGATGTCATGTGCCATTCTAGATGTGGACAACCTTATCCTGCTCCACCAGCATTCTATCACAGGTTGTGTATCCTGAAATGGAGCATCCTGATTCATTCCAGGATGGAGGGGAGGGGAGAAAGCAGAAATCGCTTTAGTTTCTTCTATAATGGAGTTTTCTAAACACGGCAGCTAATCATCATGACTTTTAATATTAATTACCAAGGAGAGGAGGAGGAGGAGGAGGAGGAGGAGAAGAAGAAGAAGAAGAAGAAGAGTTGGCTTTTCTACCCCGCTTTTCTCAACCATTTAAGGAGACTCAAAACAGCTGCCAAACTTTCTATTCTCCCCACAACAGACACCCTGTGAGGTACATGGGGCTGTAAGAGCTCAGAAGAGAGCTGTGACTCAGTCAAGGTCACCCAGCTAGCTTCATGGAGGGGGACAGAATCAAACCAGTATTCCCAGATAAGAGTCCAATCCCCTAACCTCTAGATCAAACTGGAACTTTTTTTCCTGAATTTGGGATGTTTTAAAAGGTTGACTTGCATCTTCAGTATCAGATATGGAGCATGGGGGCATGGACAAGTGTAAGAGATTTAAATATGAAGGAGATTGAAGAATGTTAATGTACTCTGTGCCTATTACTCTGTCCCCATTTATAGGTATAGGCTAGACATCTGAGTGACCTCCTCTCTCAAAGATGTCTCTGAAAATTCATCCTGTGAATTTTCTATATGCCTGAACTTTGGATTGATTTAAATTGTGGAGCTGAACATTTTGTTTGTCTCTTCAGTCCCTGAAAGTCCATTGCAGGGTTCAGCTAATCCCTACCCATGTCTTACCACCAACACTGATGCAGTGTAAGATAGTCCCAAGAGCTACCAAAGGCATCCAGGTGTTGCCTTGGTTTATGGTGCTATTTAATGCCTCTGTGTGCCTATCATCATCCCACATGGCACATGAATTTTGTCTTTTATCCCTTTGCGAGAACATGGCTGGCATTCATCCCAATTTAATTTTTCACATCAAGAATGATTTGCTTTTGATTTTTAATCAGTTCTTAACAGCAAACCTCATTGTCTTATGACCAGTTTTTTACAATTTGCTTCTTTTTACACTTGCTCAGATGGTACCTTAGTCAAGTGGAAACTGCTATGCAATGTCAAACCAAATTCACTTCCTCCTTAGAGACAAAGGTAAATGTCAAATTGTACCTGTCACTGAGGTTTGACACTTGGCTCCATCTCTGCGCGGAAAGTGTCAATCATTCTTGTTCATCTCAGACTATTTCCTGTGAAGGTGTTTACACCAGGTAACCATTTGTCGTTGAACATTATATGAATCTGTAAAAACTTTTTGTATGTCCCTGCATGTGAGAGTTGAGTTAGCAAGAATGCTGTTCTTTTGAGTCAAATCAAGGTCTGAGGTCTTCTATGCCTTTGCTAAAATAACAGCAAAATATATTTTCTTTTAGAGTACTAATGACTTGAAGATGCTTACTCAGCAACTATGGCTGGCTATACCTCAAATGTATGACAGATGCCCTCTCCTGGGAGGAGGGATAAGTAATAATGTGTCAATTCCAGTCTGAGAGGTAAGGCTTAAACAAAACAAAACAAAACAAAAAAACCTGCTGACCAGGGTTATCCAAGGATTTGTAGTTTGATGATGGGCATGTATGATTGCTATTGCTTGGAAGATGTTAATCTGTTCCACTCTGTTTCCTGTTTCAATAAATATTAAACCACGTGAAACTACAGAAGAAGTTCAGCTGGCATTCCTTCATTCATTAAACTGGGTGACTTCAATATGTTTGCGAGATCTGAGGAACAGAAGAGCAGGTTTTGATGTACATGCAATTCAACATACCTGCATTTTAACAAAGATGTTTGTGTCTCTCTTGCTTGACCTTAATGTCAACAAGACAGCATGTTCTGTAGGTATACTGGTTGAATGGGATCCCTGAATAATCAGTAGTCTGATCAGTGTAGCTGCCTTTTGACAGATGTGCCTACTGAACCTGTAGATGCTGGCGTATGCTGCTGGATGCATGCTGCTGGTTACGAGATTAGTGGTGCAGCCCTAAAAATGATGTCTAAGGTTAGGGAAAGGGCCCATTCAATGAAAACCATGCACTCATCCTGGCATCAATACAAAAGTCATTTGCCATTTTTATCTCCTCTTCCTTCTCATAACTGCTTTGTTATGTCAAGACAGGAAGTGATGTCTGTCTGTCTGTCTGTCTGTCTGTCTGTCTGTCTGTCTGTCTGGATGGATGGATGGATGGATGGATGGATGGATGGATGGATGGATGAGCATGGTAGAGAGAAGCTCAAGCCTTGTGCACTGCTGCACACCCAAATCCAAAATACAGATAGGAGATGTTGGGTGCATTTAGACAGGGTTAAAAATGCATGTGGAATGCACAGCAACTTTCAATTAGACAGGCATATCTAAAGATTCTCCACAGGAGCTGTGCATTATAACCCAATACTCTGGATTTAAAAAACACTATGATGATGAAGAAGAGGAGGGCCATGTCCCCAAGCAGCTTGTTTGCCTCTCTCTTGTCCCTCTATTCCAATGGACTTTAAAAGTGCCGTTCAATTCTGGAATAAGTGTCCCCATGAGGTTCGGTAAATCATGCATTTTAAGCGCACCTACCGTCCCCAAGGAAGCGTGTTTTGTTTGCCCACATCTTTTTCTCCCTGCTCCCTCTCTGCTTGATAAGGTGCTGGTGGGAATGGGGAGGGACTGCGATCTGCATGGCCACAACCAGGGAGACAACCCCCAACAAGTCCAAAAGAAAAATAGCTATATTTACAAGTTCTCTGTTCATCTCCCCCGCCTGCAAAACCCACCAGAAACATTTATCTCTTTGGGATCCAGAGCTTGCTTCCAAAGATAGTGATTTCACTGTAAAAATCCACCCTGTACAGCAGCGGTTACACTGTAGCAATCCATCCACTTCACAGCTGATAACAATGTTGCAATTCTGTGCAATTCTGGCTCTTTAAAAGTTCTGACCTTTAGAAAGGGAAAAGGAAGGAAAGCTGCTGCAGTTCTGGGAGATGTGTGAATGTTTATGGCTGTGTGTGCAGGCGGCAGAGGCAGCAGAGCCAGGGTGCTTTTTTCAGAGATCTTGGCCACCAATCCCCACCCCTTTTGCCATGGAGCATCTCCATGCACAATGTTGCTAGGAATACCTGCGGCTTCCAAAAAGTGCGCTGGTAGTCTTGTTTAAAGGGCACGTTTTTTTTCCGCGCATTTTCCTCCTTTTGTGCTGCTGGAAGCTCGGAGAAAAGCTGTGCATGGAGATGCTCCATGGCAAAAGAAGCTTTTTAATAGGCTTTTTATTGCTTGGGGATGCAGCCGAGGAGAAGTTTTATCACCCTTTTTAAGGGGATTAAAGTGACTGACAAATCTTCTCCCCACAACAGATACCCTATGAGGGAGGTGGGGCTGTGAGAGCCCAGAAGGGGAGTTGCTGTGACTAGCCCAGGGTTGCCCACTTGGCTGTGTGGACAAGTGTGGGCTCAAACCAGGAAACTACGAGATAAGAGTCTGACACTCTAACCACAAGACCAAACTGGACTTTTGGTGTGGAGTATTCCATTACTCCACATTTTCCTGTGAGTTTGGGTGGACCGCATGTGAACTCTCAAGAACTCAGCTTCACCTGAGAACACAGAGACCTGTCAGGGCAGAGCATGTAAACAGAAAACTCCTCACTGCTGCAACATCTGAAATGCTGAGTATCATCTATGGTTGGAGGCAAACAATTTTCCTTCCAGAATCACTCTAATTTGGACTATAGATAAACTACTCATTTTTTACATGATGCATAGAGACAGCCTAAGATGAGTGTCTGTAAGCATCTGGTACTTTCCTGGATGATTTGTCTCTCTTCTCTTGGTTCACAGACAACTTGGAAGCAAGGGCAACTGGCTTACCCAAGAGGTGGCGTCCAGGACAAAATGTAGCATTCAAGCCCTTCTCCAAAAACTGACTCAATCCGGCAAAATATGGGCTTGTTTTGGGCTCCCACTGCCATTTTACCAACGGTGCCTTCCTTAGAAGAATGCACTTCAGAGGGCAGAAATAATATGCATGCTGATCTATGACAAATTTCACATTCAAAGTACTCTTCTTCTAGGAAGTAACTTTTCAGTTTGCCAGGCTTCAAACGGCATATTAATTAAAATATAAATCCGAATTTATGTCTCCTCCATTTAAACCATAGCTCAAAATGATGAAATCTCCATGATATGCTAATGCAAATGTGCCTACCAATTTTTTCATTTGTTGTCATTTTTCTGCTGGAAGGAATTAGCGAACAACCTATCATTCGTCCATACGTCCGTCTGTCCGTCCATCCATCCATTATGACCTATACCCAATAGTCTCAAGACAGTTCAAAATAAAATCACTATAAATAGGTAAAGATTCCCAACTTGTTTTCTCTCCTCTGGTAGCCTAAAGCAAAATAGTTCACAGCTTTCTTGTGGCAATCAGAGAAGGATGGGTGCACTGCTGGGAACAAGATGGTGGAGCAATCCATCCTGTTGTCTCTTCTTCACTCCTTTCGGTCAAGAAGGTTCACAGCTTACTGGTGGTAGTTGGAAGATGGAGGGGGCACTGCTGGGAGCAAGATGGCAGATCAAGCGTGCTGTTGTTTGTCCCTGTTTCAGGCAGTGATTCCTGGCCAGAATGAGTTTCCCATGGCATTCTAGTCTATGACAGTGTGTTCCCTGCATGCCCTTTAAAGAAGTCCACAACAGACCAGCATATGGCACCATTTGTCCATCACTTCATCCTGTGTGGACGATGCTTGCTGGGGGTGGGGTATTCTCATATTCTGTACTAAGATGTTTAGAATGATGACTCCTGTGAACTGAACCAGCATAACCAGACACCAAGAATAATGGCAGCTGCTTTCCCAGTAATATCAGATGGGTACGGGTGCTAGGCATGGACTGAACGTTAGAATTCAAACACATTTGTAAGAAGTAAATGTTCAAAACTATATTTGCAGGAATTTCTTCTTTTTTAAAAATCTACTTGAATGCAGAAATGTTGGTTTATACCAATATGCACAGAGCCTCTTTTTTTTTTTAATCGTAATGGCTATAACATGTACATAAATGAATCTGAACCAAGAATCAACTAAAGAAACTTCACTCGCATGGAAGTTGTGATGTAGAATGGATTTGAACAACGGAAGTCTTCAAGATCGGATTCCGCATAAATTAGAATCCAGTATATTTTCTTAGGGAGCAACTGCAGCTGAAAGGTAAAACAACTTCCAAGGAAATCAGAAGATTGTAGGTTTGATCTGTGACATTCCCCCAGAAGAAAATCATGGCAAATCACTTCTGTGTCTGCTAAACAAATGTAGGAATGTGTCCATGGTGTCACCGGGAGCCAACGAGAACTTAATGGGGCCAAATAACAGGTTTGCATCCCTTCCACATAATACACCCCCCCCACACACACACTACATTTAAGTTTTGCTGCTTATGAAATGTGAGGTACTTTTCTAAAAGTAGAATGATTGGGAGCATAGCCTTAGAGAAAACTAACTCTGCTCTCAGTCTTGCCATGAGGAATAAATGTTAAAATACAGACTTCTCATTAAAATCCACGGTGTGCTAGACATTGAACAAAAATGTGGATTATTTTTTAGATCACACTATGTCTTGCCAAATTAATGGTCTGCTCTTGGTAAAACTGTGCCAGAGGTCCTTAAATGAATGATTTCTATTATTATCTTTTTCTCAGTTTCCCAAGTAACTCTTCTTTGTGGGCTAATAAGCAGCCAAAGAACCTGGCTATAGATTTGCCCTCTTTTTTTCTTCACCTCAGAATTTTTGTTTATATTCTATGCTTTCCCCCCAGAAGTTTCTGCTTTATTTTATTAGCTTCCATAACTGGAGCGCCAAATTGCTGGCTGCTAATGCCTTTATCTGCTTGACTTACTAGAATGATATTAACCAATTTTGATAACTTGTATGTTACTAACTAAGATATATTCTGTGATTAACTGACAGAAGAATCCATGTTATTTCAAAAGGCAGGTATTGAATGGTTTTAAGAGAAGAATGTAAATATGTCATTTCTTTCTGACTGATAACAGTTTCTGTTACTAATATTTTTTCAAAGAAGGGGAAAAAGTGAAAAACAATTTAACATTTCAGATATGCACAAACCGGTTTGCTGTAGTTTGCATTGAGCCAAACCTTAACTTTACCTGAATCTAGGGACTTGCACAAATATTCATTGCATTAAAAATTCATACGAATTTGGACATTCAACTTCAAATTGAACGTTGGCACATTCGAAGATTGACATTCAACTTCGAATCAAAGGTTTTCATACATTCATATGAAACTTTGTATGGGATTCTTATGGGCTTTGTGTGGGATATTTATGGGATTCATAGGCAATTCATATAGAATTTATATGGGATTGAACATTTGTATTGAATCTGAATCCTACCACATTCAAAGGGGATCTTTTTGAACAAATACAAATTGAATACAATTTTTTTTTTGTGTGTGCACATCCCTACCTGAATCAACCCATCATGTTAATCAAACCAACTGGATGCTTTGTTAAGCTGGCCACTCAGTTTGGGTTTAAGTTCTCCTTCCGCTGTGTAAGGGTATCTGACTCTCAGGAATTGGGTGGGGGGAGTAGGGAGGATTCTTTCCACCTGCCCAGCAAGTTAGAAACACTTGGAACATTAAGTGATCTTAAAGGAAGCTTTACTTTAAAAACTTCCTTAAAAACATGTGTTTGGCACCCTCATTTACCACTTGCCTCATTTTAGTGGCTTAGGGAGCATCCTACTGGGAAATGAGAACGTGACAAGCATTCTCCTCATTCCTAATGAATCTTTCAAAGGAATGGGAGGCAACCAAATGTTCCCAAATGGGATGAGTGATAGGCTAGGATGCCTTCCACCTCCCTACCAAAATCTAAAGTATTTGGACAACTGGGTGATTTTTAAGGAATCAAAGCCTTCAATGGAAAGGCAGCATCTATCATAATTTGGGTTTTGTTTTTGCTAAATTGTACATTTCAGGATGCTTTTGCCTTCTTACTTGGCAAGCTGTATTTGAGTTGTGTGTTTTCAATAATGAAGTATTAGTTAAGCATTAATTTTGGAGATGGAACCTTTTGTTTGTTTGTTTGAATAACTTTATGCATATCAGAAGCTTCCAAAATTTCCCCACAGTACCTTATTTCATATGCAGTTTTTATCATTGGTGTGCTATTTCCCTGTTGCAAGCTTCCCAGTTTCAAAATTTCTTGTATGTCATCACAGTGACTTGAGAACAGACAAAAGAATCTAAAGATAAGGCTCTTAGTTCAAATTGTTGAGCAGACCAACAAACAAAATAGCAACTTTGAAAATTTATATTGCAACATATAAGATCTAATTCAATGTCAAAATGGTGTTTAAAAATGAAATAGTGTTGGAAATAAGACTTCACTGTGCTGCTGTTTATTTACATTAGGTGTCAAATGCTTAGCTAAGCAAAGTTTCCTTCATCTTTTCTTCACCACGGACTGAAGGTGAAGAAGTTTTCTACTTACATGGACTGAAGATATGTAGAAAACTGGAAAACCAGCATTTTTGTCATCATCTGACTTAAGAAACTGCAGTAAGAGAAAAGAAAATTTTATATGGGGTGTCTCATGTTCATAGACAGACACATTGGACCCTTAACACACATTAAGTACCCATTAAGGATGGATTTCTAAAACCCTGACCACATTGCAGCACACATTAGAGACACATTGGGGAATCCGCTTCCACATTGGTTCACCCCCGATGTGTCTCTAATGTGTGCTAAGTCCCCCTTAAACTGGTTTCCCGGAAGACTACATTGAAGGTAGTCTTAATAGGTACTTAATGTGTACTTCCGCAGTTTGGCCAGGGCTGTGCACCTGCGCAGAGAGCCTCCTGAAGCCAGGCACAGCCCTGGCCAATCAGGAGGTGTGCCGGATGCAGGCGCAAAGGGAACTGGGACCCTGCAGCCAGAATCGGCCTGGCTGCATTAAGGTAAGGAGGGATCACTCGTGCTCTCCACAGGGTGGGATGGGGGGTTAGAGGAAGCCCCGCCCCGGGGCTCCAGAAGCAACGATCCATGGCTACTGGGCTGAGGGGGAGCCCTAAGATCAGAGGGACTCTGGAAATCCGGATTGAGGCGGGTGCTGTGCATCCTCACTGCACCCACCTCAAATCCAGATCTAACCCCCCCCTTCCATCGTGTGTGCGGGCGGAAGGGGTGGTAGTAGATCTGTATCTACTGGATACGGATCTACTTACCATCAACTTCCAAAATCCGGATCTAAATAGATCCAGATTTCAGAGGTCAGTGCGGAAGCACCCAATGTGTGTACATATAATTAGTATTTTAATATTTAATATATGCTTTTAAATATGTTGAATTTTATAAGAGTTTCAATAGTGTTTAATATATTGTAATCTGTTGTTTTAAAACTTGCTACCCACCCTAAGACCTATGGGTATAGGGCGGGATAGAAATATAAATAATAAATAAAAGTTATACATAATAAATAAAAGTATAAATAATAAATAAAAGTATGTGTGCTGACTCTATGAAACATATGATTTCAATTTGTCTTGGGTTACAATTTGTGTTAGATGATGTAATGGGTTTGTGTGTCTTTCTCTGTGTCTAGAAAACACATTAAAGTGCAACTTTTTAAAATGCTCAGGTGATGAGAAATGCTTTCGCTCAGTGCAAAAGTTACTGATTAGGTTATTTCACAAATGAGCAACTAGAGCAGAGAAAGCTCTCTTCCGTGTAAATGAATAGTGTTTTTAAAATATAAATTAAATGTATTAAAAACGGTAAATACAAACACAGAATCAGAACCATACAAATTAGAGGATATCTATAGAGTGATATAAATGACACATAAAACAAAGGCATATATACATATAGTTCAATTATTAAACCTATTGCACAAAATGGATAAGGGGATCAACAAGGTCGGGTGAGTGGAAGCTTTCACAAAAAAAGGTTGCCAGATTGTACAGTAAGGTAATCCAAGTCTTGTGAATAACCTTGCATTTTTTTATACATAGTAGCAACATATTCCAGTTTTCCTGATCAAGGTGGAACTGTAAGAAAAGTGTTAGCAGATTTATAGAAGAGAAGGAGTTGGTTTTTATATTCTATTTTTCTCACTGTTATATTCCACTGTTCTCCTCTCCACAACAAACATCCTATGAGGTAGTTGTGGCTGTGAGAGTTCAGGACACCTGTGGTGAGCCCAAGGCCACCCAGCTGGCTTCATGTAGGAGTGCAGAATCAAACCAGGACTCTACCAGATAAAACTCAGTCACACTAACCAGAAGATCAAACTGGCTCAGGACTGAGATAGTGCTTTCAAAATAGCCATGCCAGACAAATCCAAATGCCCATGTTGCTCACATCCATTTTCTTTCCTGTTGTCAACTGTATGCCTTAAAGTTCTCAGCTGGGACTATACATATCGTAATCCAATAAGAACATGTCAGAAGATTGGTGAAGCAGGAGATTGACGAAGTAAGTATTTGCAGAAGCTAAGCTGATGGTTCCTCAACACAGCTTGGTCTTCTTTAAGTTTAAGATTTTATCTTCAGTAGTGCATTCACTAATATACACTGAACAGACATTAAGCAAAATAGTCTCTTTATGCTTGATTCTGTCTCCATGGTCTCACCCCTTTAATGATCTTTTTAATCAAAAGTGTTAAGTTACATTGGCTGCACTTTAAATCCCCCGATAGTAAGCTATTTATTTTATTTTATTTTATTTAAATGGCAAGCTGCGAAATTATGCTGGTAGAAGCAATTTCACATATGAGTTCTTTTGGATGGATGCCATCTAGACTTGGTGACTTGTTAATTTTTAATTTGTCAATAAATCATAGAATGTCATCTCTTATCTCTTCTATTTGACTCCATTTGTCAGCTTGCTTCTCCCTGCAAAGATTGGTTCAGGCAAGAGTATCCACTGAACATCTTCTACAAAGAAGACAAATGCAAAGAATTCATTCAGCTTTCATTCTTTAATCACCTTGCCCATATCCCGTAATCCTTTCACTGTTTTGTCATATAGCAATTCAACTACTCTGGAGCTGGTTCTCTTATTTTGTCCCATTTTAAAATTTATTAGATTTGGACTTAAAGTCTGAAGCAATTTATTCAATTGTTTTTTTTTAAAGACTTCTCTCCTTTCCTTTTTTCTTTTTTGAAAAATCAGAATCAAGTTTTAATCCAGCTTCAGTCCACTTTCAGAATGAAATGGCACATCAGTAAAACGACAAGGTGTTTCCTTTTAGTATTTTTAAACTCAGAAAATCCACCTTGGAGTTAAATTATATGGAAAGAAAATGACTAGTCACTTGGTTGATGGCTCCTCTCATTCGGAAGGTAGACCGAAGCTGGGTTAAAACTTATGTGTGAACACAGCAAAAGAGGGAAACAAAGTAAATCGCAATAGCATAAAATCAAAGTAGAGCAAATAGTACCTGAGGCTGACTCCAGTTGCCATCCAAATATTGCTCTAACAAGCGATATTCTGGAGAAAAGCCTCACTTCCTCCTTATACACCATTTCATCAGTTAGCTTCAAAAAAGAGAAGAAAAGCAATTATATAGCATAACTGAGCAATTACAGAGTAGGGATATGCACGAAGCCAATTTCTCTCACATGATTCAATGCAAATCGAATGGGGAAATATTCACTGCCAGTATATCCCACCCACAAATCTGGGGGTATTTGGCTTTGTGCATGAAGGGAAACCCCCCCCACTTCCTGTCCCACCATGCCACCCTCACTCACCTGTCACTCCTTCTGCTGCTGTCACTGTCATCACGTGCCTGACTGAGGTGAAAGTTGGCCTTCCAGAGCTTCATGTGCACCTCCCCCGTCTGGGAATCCAGCATGGTGGCAGAGGGTGTGGCTGCATCTGGGGGTAAGGGGTTGTGGCCAGGGAGGCCAGGTGGACAGATCTGGCCTTCATCAAAGCTTTGACGAAGGCTGGATTGATTTGATTTGCTCCTTTCAATTCAGAGCTCTCTTTGTGATCTCACAGCCTCACCTAACTCACTGGGTGTCTCTTGTGAGGAGAAGAGCCAGAAGGTTTGTCAGCCGTTTTGAGTCCCCTTAAAGATGAGGAAAGTGGGGTATAAAAGCCAACTCTCCTACTTCCTCTCCTCCTGTGATCACACTTCTAAATGTAAACACATTAATGAGAGCAAAGGGGCTTATGCTAGAAAAAGCATTTACAGTTTAGCCCCAATTATGGTGAAAAAGTCCAGGATGGGGAAGGGACAGATACCCATTTTACAGTCTCAGAGCAGAAAACAGCCTAGGACCTGATTAAATGCCATGTCTGACCTCTGCCTAGATGTTTTAAGTAATTCAGAACAATGTTTTGTACTTGTATGTGACACTGGGAAGGAAAATTCTGTGTACGTGAGTTAGAAGAAACTGTAGGCAAACAGGCTTCCCTAGCATTTTTTTTTAAATGAGAAGTCAGTGAAAGGAAGTTAACAATCCCACACACAGTATGACCATAGTATTGTAACCATAAATAAAAAAAGTTGTCATCTGTTTAAATTTCAGTCTATGCATTACTGCAGTATAAGATCAATATTCCAACTTTATCATGTAGGCATCATCTATTTCCAAGGCAAAAGACCCATTTCCCTTTAAGTTATTACAAGATTATGACTTTTGAGAATATGATGGATGATTTGGTTCAATCTGAAATTTGGCATTAAACAAGTGTCTTATCATTTCACTCCCTCCAGTGGAAAAAGTTGTATTCTGAAGACTTTAAAAAGCAGGAAATTAAAAAGATGAATTTATCTGTGTTTGGATCTCTAGTGTTTAGCAGACAGGTACAGAAAAGTGTATTATCTGAACAGTATCTATTACTATTACTGACTCTGCATGAATTCATCTGGGAACTATTTTAAGCCCAAATGGCACCAAGTGCTGGGATTGTCAGTTGCAGAAACAATTTAGCAAACAATTTTTATCAGAAGCTCAGCATTATCTCGGTTCATAAAGGTGTCATTTTATTAATGTTTAATATCCTGACCACTCAAGAAAAGGTGTGCAAAAGGAGATATGGAAGAATGCTTTAATACACCTTCCTGTGCCCATCCAAATGTCTGTACCATTGGACAATTGGGCATAGTGAGAAATGGATCTGAGTGAAGGTGATGTGATCATTTGTGAACATCATTATCATCTTGGAGACAAACTGTATGGAGGCTGTAATGTTATATTCAATGTAGAAGTCTTGCAGTTAGCTGGGATACTGTGTGAAAGAAAAATTAAATAAAACGTGGATTGCTTTTCCATCCTCACCTTCAGGCACGGTTATGGTTTTAGTATGTTCCATTTTAGATTTGATTTTTAATGTTGTAACTCGCCCTGAGACCTTTGGGTATAGGGCAGGATAAAAATCCCAATAATTAAATTTTTAAAAAATAAAATAAATTCAGAAGCCCCCTGTAATGGCCAGGAAGAAAGACAAATGCTCCTACCCCTATTTAGTATGAGCAGCAGCCATGGGAGCAACCTAACAAAACATGGAGGTGAACTGCTTAGATGTTGACCCCACAGGGAAATTTTCTCTCTCCACCCACCATGTGGATGGACTCAGGAGGGGGAAAGTGAAGCCAGGGCCTACAATGCAGCCTAAATTGTGTGCAGGGATAGGGAACTGGGATGTAGCTCCAGCCACACTTTCATCCTCTTTATATTTGATCCTGGACCAAAAGTAGAACGCCCACCACAGAAGAAGTAGCAGGGCCTGGGATTTTTATCCTATAATTAAGTCACGTCCATGCTGTCCAGCTGTTCTTTCATTCTTCCTTCCTTCCTGGTTCCTGATTCTCCGGTGAAAACCAGCTAATTACATTGTGGGCCTGCATTGCTCTCTTAGGTGAACCATGGCCTGTGGGATGGGGGAGAAGAGGAGTCTTCACACATCCTCCTGTTAGCATATTTTATTATTTTGCTACTCAAGCAAAGTAATTGGAGAGAGAAATGAAGACTGACTATCCTACTGTACCAGGGGACTTTGCTCAGCCTGTCACTTTGAGATGACAATTTTCCTAAAAGGTCCTCACCACATTTGGGCTAATCTCAGGTGGAATGATAAGAACATTCAAGTAGCTTCAACAGTGTTCGTATGTTGATGTGGCTCAATATGGCCACAGAGATCTTTCCAAAGTACAGTTATTTATATGCTATATATTTAATAACTATATGCTATATATTTAATAACCCTGTTTATTTACCGAAAAACAGAATCGCTCCATATAATGTGCAAGAGCCAAGACAGTGATGAAGCTTCAGACCAGGTTCTGAGCTTCCTATTTTTAATCTCCACCTTGGTGAAAGCAATATACTGGATCAGCTGCTGATCATCAGTTGGCAAATAAACATTTTGTAAATGGTTGCATGCTGTGTGTTGCCCTCTTTCTGATTCTGAAATATTGGAAGGCTTACGTGTAGAAGGAATGAGATATACTGTATTCAGTACTTGGGGCCTTGCCTTTAATTTTTCCTCCAACACATGCAGAAGAGTAAGCACAACTGCACTGAAGGGCTCTTACATGGAAGCAAAAATTGTAGCCAGGTTTCTTTTCCCTCCCTCACAATCTACTAAGGCCACGTCTACATGCAAAGAAAAATCCGGAAAAAAGCTTATTTTGCTTCAGAGCATCTCCATGTGGAGCTTTACTCTGGGCTTCCAGAGCCGCAAAGGAGGAAATTCCGCAGCAGAACCCCCCCCCCTTTAAACAAGACTACCTCCAAACTTTTTGGAAGCCGCAGGTTTTCCTAGTAACATGGAGATGCTCCCAGGGTATTGTCATGGCAATGTCAAGCCGGCACCCTATCAACCAGAGAAGCGCTGGGGAGAAAAAGATGTGGGCTTCCATGGGGACAGAAGGTACGTTTTAAATGCGCATTTTACCGAACCTCATGGGGACGCTTATTGTGGAATAGAACACACATTTTTAAAGTCTGTTGCAGTAGAGAGACAATAGAAAGACAAAAAGAGACCATGGGGATGCGCCCTAAGTCCTTCTTTACCATTCAGCCTGCAGGCGATTTGCTTACTCAGGGCTCACCCACAGCCATTAAGGGACATTAATGTTATTTTGTCCAGGCTCAGGCTCCAGCCACATGCTGCTTGACGACAAAACTGGTGCCATTGCTAGACTCATCTTCATTGACTGCACAACAAATGCACAATATCACAAACAGTTTCTGTGGCTGGGATTCCTTGAATAGTTAGCTGGGCTGTTTAACCATGAATTAATATCCTCTATATCTTTTCATGCAGCACTTCTAAATACTTCACAAAAGCAGCTGTTATCTCATCAGCTATATGGGAGGCATGCAAAAGGCCCTTTGAAACATACAGAACCACACCGCAGCATCATCAAAAAGGTTATGCTTATCATGAGTAAGCCCCCATCCCGAAGAGTTCATCTGTTACTAGTTGCTCAGCTGCAATTCTACTGGACCTATTATCACTTCTCTCATAAGTACGTAAGAGGAGCCCTACTGGATCAGGTCACAGACTATGTAATCCAGCATCCTGTCTCACACGATTCCCTACAAATGGCCCTCAGATTCTCTTGCAGGCTCTGGAGCTGCAATCAAGTGTCCAGTCTCCCTCCTAGTTGCCTGGCTCCCTAACCACTAGGCCGAGCAGGCTTATGGTTATAGGGGTTTTCTTAGCAACTGCTGATCAGAGATCAGTAAAATATTCACAGCAGTGTAGTTGCGTGCCAAGCCATTCATGCTCACAATATGAAATTAATTTCTCATTTTTTAGAAAAAGTTATAGTGATGTCTGAAACTTTAAAACCAGGGTTTAGAAAGACCTCTGGGTATAGGGCAGGATAAAAATGTAAGTAAGTAAGTAAGTAAGTAAGTAAGTAAGTAAGTAAGTAAGTAAGTAGAACTGAGTATATAGAAAGTTAATTTCCCCCTTGTATCTTAACTAGTAGTAGTGCATTAACTACACGCAAGGCAAGGTACAATTTTAAACTCATTCAGTCGCTATTCCAAGAAATCACTACTTTGTCAAGAAACACACAGACAGTTTCTGTAGCATGCAAGTTTCTCTTCTATGGCGCAACTGGGTTCATACATGAACAAATAAAGATATCTTTAAAAAAAAAGAAGTCTCATTTGTACTGGCTGAGCAACTTTTAAACTCCTGTGACACCATAAAAAAAGAGAGAGGGGAATAGGGAACAGCTGAATAGCGAGGACAGGAAGCTGTAAGCTTATCTAAATCTGTGTATAAAAATGTTATTTCAGAGCAATTCTAGCAAGTTCTTATTTTATACATTTCCCCCTGTCAGCTAATCCTTGGAGATAGAATTATGAAGGTTTGGTACTGAAAGGAGACATCTCCAATTAGATGTGGAAACAAGAAAAGGGGAAAGGGGAAAAAGGAAAACAGGAAGATTATTTTGGAAGTAAGGTACTGAAGTGTATCTTATTATACAACCTGTCATTTTTAGCTATCCTGTTAGCACATGCCACCTGGCTCTATGTACCCATCTGCCAAATAATCTCTTATAATCATAATCGCTATTTGTTTTTACTTGCAAGTTTACTTGCAAGAATTCCCATTGCATTAGATCTCTACATCCTGATATTTGTCCCCTTAAGACAATTTGGTGTCCTCAGCTTTGAGGTCAGTCCAAAGTAAGGCTCATTTGTTCTGATGGCCATGCAAATGGCCTAACAGCTTTGATTCACTGGAGTGCAGTGTTGAAGGGGAAGTTGAAAGTCATCCAGAGCAACCATTTGCTGGTCACAGGAACTCTACAACTTGAACTTACACAGGTCTTCAGCCAGGAAGGCCTTAAGACTCCTCTCAGTGACATCAGTCTATTTATGAAGGCTTGGAATGCTGGCAGCAGTGTCTGGACTAAGAATTAAGATTAGGTAAGGGGTCATGTGCTGATTGGCAGGAGACAGCAGCAGATGCACAAACAGACATTGCAGCAGGGGATGTTTGCCTGCCTCCAGACTACTTGATGCTGTGAATTTACTTAATGCTTATATAGCAGCATTTGCTGCACAGCATTAAGTAAATTTGAAGCTTCCTGCCAGTCCAGACAGGACGGCAAGAACTGCCAACGAGAGCTGGGATGGCAGCTCAGCTCCCATTGGCTGTTCCATTCCACATGACGTGTGCCTCACCCCATGGGACTGCACACACCGATGTCAGTTCTCACAGCATTTGAGCAGGAAGCTACGGAGGCTGCTTTTAGTGAGGACAGCAAGTCATCAATTTGCAGCAGGCAAGCTGTGGATTTTTATTCTAACTGCGGATTTAATCCACTAGTCTGGAAGGGACCCCTATTTGAACACAGAAAATGGCTACAGAAGTGGGCGATTTCATGCACTGAGAGTTGTAGGTCTGGCCATACCACACTGAGGAACACAGATTGGCTACTAGAACAGATGCCTAGGTAACTTCTTCCAGGCTGGAGCGACAGGCAGGATGGCTCTAAAGGCCATTTGCAGGGAATCAACAGGTGAATGTTTTCCTTTGTCTTCTGCTTGAGATGCCCAGAAGCAATTGGTAGGCCACTGTGTAAAACATAATACTGGACTAGATGGCTGTGTCCAGTCCAGCAGTGCTCTTCTTATCATTGTCAATATTTGTTCTGCAGTTTTAGCTCTCTAAAGAGCACTCAGGCAAGATGTGAGCTGGCTGAGCATAGGGCTGTACAGATTCCACATTTAGCCAGCACACCCCTGGGAGAAACCCTGTGCAAACCCTGCATGCTCAGGGATTACTTATGGGGCCACAAGGCTGCCATGTGAACACAGACTTTGAGCCCATTCTAATAGGATGCTAAGTTCATCCTATTTTATTCTTACATGGAGTCTGTTAGTTAGCAGGTTAGCTTATGTTCATTCTGGGAGCTTCTTAACAGAATGGTAATTTGAACTCAGATGTCTTTGGTCCAGGAGTGGCCATAGCTCAGTGATATGCTGGCTATTTCACCTGAAAATAAGCTCAGATTCAGTTCCTAAGCTTATCTCCATAAGAGATCATGGTTGACTCCAGACTAAGCTGTCTAAATCTGCAGTTTAATGGAAACTCACTGCAAAGGGCAAACCAATCTTCCCCACTAAACATCAGCTCTGTAGTTTCCTCCATTGTAACAATGAGAATTTAGGTGGCACATGCCATCACATGGGGTGAGGCAGCCAATCAGATTTTGAGCTGCACTTGTTAGGTAGTATCTCATCGGTGCTCCTCTTTGTTACGCCTGCATTTCAATGTTACTCCAATTTAACTAGATTCTGTGCAGTGAGAGTTCTTTCTCACGCATCAAGGTAAATGTACAGTAATGGTTATATATAGTGGCACAATGATGGAAGGCCGATCACCTTGTCTGATGGGACAATCAGGACTTTGCATTCCCTCGGCAGTCTAGAATATGTCTTTCACCCCTTTAGCAGTATAGCCGAAAATATGGTTGTACCTGTAGAATCAATCCAAGCTGAACTCACATTGAGTGGATTTTCCCTTCACTTCTTTTGTCCAGATCTGATACTTATTAAAATTCTTTCATGATACCCTTTTGTTTTGGTTAGTGCTATCCAAGATTTTGTACCACCAAGGGCACAAATTCAGAAAAGTGTCAAAAATTTACCTTATATTGAAACATTACAGTGAATGTCTAAGATTGCTAATCAAATTATGAGTGCATCTGTTAAGAGCTCTGGTATGTCTGTATAGGTCCTCTATTCTATGCTTCATGATCATGATCCAGCGTCTAATAGTTTTGCCCAAACTAGACTTCATGGTAGTTTGCAGCAGGCTAGTCATTAAGCCTGCTATCAGCTGAGAGGGGCTGTACAAGCATGAAGAGAAAGTACTTTTGGGACTATCAGTTCAAACGGCAGATGTGTAGAATGTTTGTTGCTTTCAGTAATAGTGATTATGTACGCCCTGATAAGTAGCCCGCCATGAAGAAGATTGAGCTATTATGGTCCACTATGATATTTAAACTTCTGCAGACTCAAAGGGGTATGTTTGTGTTTTCTTGTTCTGATAAGTAGTGGCTACCTCTAAAGTGGTGAAGTCTGATGCAATTACAGGAACATCATGAACAAATCAGTCTTGTGGCCTAATCAAGTATACCCTCTTTGATTCTCTAAATAGAATAGATTAAAAAGGCACAAATATGCAGTCTGTCCACAGTCTGCAATTTATCTTCTTCCAGGAGACGCATCTGCAATTTTGAGTCTAACAACATCTCCCATTCAGGAATAGCATTTAATAAATAATTCCAACTTTATTTTTCTCCTTCTGCCCATTTTAAGAAGACCCAAAATTAGATGTGTTATTGTTGTCTTTTCCCATGCTCCCCTGTCCCTTGCTTACCAACAATTAGTCAGTGGAAGGTATTGGGTGTTTTTCCACTTAGCACTAGAGTACTCATTAAGGACCCACTAAGGAAAAACACCCATTGGTAGAATATGTTAAAGGTAGTATGGGAAATAAATTTCTAAGAAATTGTGTACAATAGATCTTCTGATGAAATTCCAGTAATAAATAACCTGAACATTTAAAGGAAGGATGAAGGGTCAAGGTTTGGCATGGGGAATATTAATCTATATTGTTAAATCAATGCATACTGATATGCCTGTAATGATACATTTACATCTTCTTATAAGATGACTGGGTCCTTGCAGGTTTCTCTTAATGTTATTTCTTTCATAAGATCCAGCTTCTGGTCTAAAGACTGAGATGGGTAACCTCCTGGTCTTCAAATATGCACTTCATTGGTAGCATTTGACGTCTCGTATATCAGGCTGTAACTGTCTTGGTACAAGCTCCATAGCATTTGGACTAGGGATGTCCACAAATGTATTTTTGATATTCGAATCCGAGTAGATTCGAACATCAAAAAATCTGATTCGATTTGGATATTTAAGATCCAAATGTCATAAAATCCAATTTGAATCTGTAACATTCGAATCCGTACATTCGAATGTTAGATTTGTATTTAAAGATACGAATGTCGACAACATTCGTATCTGTTATATGAATCTGTACGCATTCCATAAAAATCCTTATGCCTCCCATATTATCCTGTGTTTTTAAGCGCAAGATTCATATAATTTTCAGACAGATTCATATACGACAGATACGAATCTACACATTCAAATTATCCAAAAATCTGTATCAGATTTTCAAAAATCCAATTCAAGTTCGAATGTGCAAATTCGAATTTTTGAAAATCCTATTCGAGTTCGAATGTCAACATTCAACAGATTCGAATCGGATATTCAAATTTTCAAATATACATGCACATCCCTAATTTGGACTGCCCTGAGCCCTTCACAGGGCTCACTAAGGACCTTTCTCCTCTTACCTGCAGTGTTCCAGGACACAGTGAGACACCCTGTACTGGAACAAACAATAGGTCCCATGATGGGATGGGCTGCTGCTGTGGCAGACCAGGGGCATCTGCATTCAGAAGGCCTGTTCTCTTCCACTCTCAGCTTCTACCTCTGGAGAAGACTCAGGAGTGGTGCTGAGACTCCAAAGGCCAGGAACAAATGTTTCCAGCTTGGCTTCTTGGGGGCAGTCCCACTTCTGATGGTGCTTTCTGGAGTGCTGCTGAAATGAATCCTCTGTGATATACTGAACTGTGGAGGCATGGAGTCTACACACCTCCATGGTCCAGTATATATTCCCTAAGCCAGTCAAGGGCTACAGTTATACTACACCATTTTGGGTGCCCTAACCCTGTCCATGCTTCATCAATGTAGATGAAGCCTAATGGGGGGTAGGGTGACACTCCTGTATACTAGAATTTGTTCTTGATTAATCCCCAATGTGGAATGGCTCTAAGACTGTGGAAGGAAGGAAGGAAGGAAGGAAGGAAGGAAGGAAGGAAGGAAGGAAGGAAGGAATCAGCACCTCAAAATAGCTTAGAGAGGTGATACCTCCTCTTATCCCACTTATAATCCACATTAAAGGGCAG
The DNA here is from genome assembly GCA_023333525.1 of Aspidoscelis tigris stejnegeri. Classification (NCBI taxonomy): domain Eukaryota; kingdom Metazoa; phylum Chordata; class Lepidosauria; order Squamata; family Teiidae; genus Aspidoscelis; species Aspidoscelis tigris. Next base: position 22,315,343 of record JALMGA010000005.1, read on the forward strand.
AATACTTACTTGACTTACTTACTTTACTTAAGTTACTTACTAACATGGGATAGGCAGGCTATAAACTGTGTGCTGTCACTTCTAAGCTGCTTTTACACCATTTTTTAAAAAAATATGGATGCAGATTCAAAAATGAACAGCAACGAAGATTTTATACCATTTTTTTTTGTGGTGATGGAATACTACCATGCATAAATGCCTTTTATAGTTCTGACCAAATTCAACTGGAGGCGCTATTGATTTCTTTATGTTCCTCCTGCCCTCCCTTCTTTTTGTATTTTTAACACAAGAAACAACTCATATCTAAGCTCATCCTAAGCAGCAAGGCAAATACAGCAGAAAGATAATATCTTCAGTCTTGTCTCATTGGTTAGAGAAGAGCCTCCTTGCAAATTATTCCTGACAGGACCAGGACATGAGTGGCATTTTGGGAGCTTGAAAGCAGAAGGCTCAGGCTGAGTTTGCAGAGACAAGGGCCAGCAGATAAACAGGGGAGCAAGAGACACAAGGGAAAACTGGGAGACAAACCCAGCAGCTGGAGCATTTTTTGCACTTCCCCTCCTGTTCCATGGACAGGAAAGGAGCGCAATCATTTAATGTTGACTAATGCTTGCACTTGCGAGCGCTAATCACCTAATATCCCACAACCCATGTGATCAATCATTCACCTGTGATAGATCCGGGGGACGGTCCTCTTTTGGGCACTGCTATCTTGAGTGTGGCGTCCTCCATGACTGTGCAGTCGCTCTGTGCAGTCGCAGTCTCATCAGGAGGTCAGTAGAGCTACTAGTGCACTTGTGCAGCAGCTCCATTGACCTTCCTGTCCAGCAGAGGTCACCACCGGATGCTTCAGGTAAGTCTTTGGGTGTTTTTTCCACTAGCACTAAGTAACCATTGAAGCGCCCATTAAGGACCCATTCTACGGACCGATCTGCCGTTAACTTTGAAGATTCTCTGGAGCTTTTGACAGCTACATTGCTCTCACAAGGGGTTTTTCTTCAGAGCCTGCGCTAATCTCCGAAGGCAACTTCAGAGATTGCACCTCCTGTCCCCCCAAACATCTGGTATTACAATCAGACCCCCTCGTGGGTAGATCCGGATTTGCAAATGGGTGCTCCGGTGTTTCCAGAGCAGGCAGGCTAGCACTCATTGCTACTGAGTGTTAGACCACCCATGGAAACACATTGCGTACTTCCCTTAATCCAGAACTCCTAGATCCAGATTAAGGGAAGTACCCATTCCTTAGATCCAGATCTTCTTAGATCCGGATTAAAGGAGCTCAGTGGAAAAACACCCTTTGGCAAAGGTTGGTAACCTAGTGGAGCATGACTTCCTGCTCCACAGCTACTTGACAATTAGTCAACTTCTTAGCAGGCAGGGGGTGTTGCTATGCTGTAAATGCCTCCTGCAAGTGGAAGTGCACTTGCCCAGATGTTGCCTAATTATCAACTACAGGCTGAAGTGTGAATTGGCCCCCAGGAGGAGAATTTAGCCATCAGTCCAGAATCCAGGAGCCAAAGACAAAGGTACAAGACAATCAGACAACTGGAGTACATAAGAATGAGGCATAGTCCAAAGCCAGCAAGTCACAGGAAGGCTGTTTATAACACTAACAAAGATTGTTACTATTGTTACTAGGCTGATAATCAGGAAGCTTTATATTCTTTAGAGGTGAATAACCAGCAGGAGTTGTGACTCTAGGGTGGAAGCTAGACCAACTGGAGTTCTGACTGGATTCCACTCCCAACTTTAGGGCTACTAAGTTCTTGCTGACTTAGAGTCAGACTACTTCTGACACACCCACTTCCACTGTAGAAAAAATGTATACACCTCTCCAATATTAAGATTACACAAGGGATGTGCATGAATGCAGTTTTTGGGATTCAATTTGATTCGAATTGAATATCCGAATATTTCAATCAATTCAAATGTTTAAAATTTGAATGTATTCACATTCTATTTGAATTGAATACATTGGAATCTGTTCGTACATATTTTCAATTTGTATTTGTAGATACGAATATTAACTTTCAAATATTAACTTTCAAATGTGTCCATATGCATCCTTATGCATCCATACACATCCTGTTTTTATCCCCTACATATCTGTACAAATGCATACAGATACAAATAAGATCCGTACATATCCATATGTAATGCGTACGTATCCATACACATATGAATGTCTGAATAATTCGTATGAATGATTAAAAGATTCAAAAATTCATTTGAATGTTAAATTCAAATTTAGAGACATTCTGTTCAAATTTGAATGTCTAAATTCGATCAAATTCGATCAAATTTCAAATGTTTTGAATATTCACAGTCTCAAATCACAATACTTTAAAAATATAACATAATTAAAATTAAAATATTATTAAGAACCAAAGAAGAGTGGGAAATTTTACAGCATCTCCTCATGCTGTAGCATTTCATTCTAGGCAAATTTGAGTGATTTTTGTCCTAAATGAAAGTTATATTGATATTTTTATTAAAGCATTTATATCCTGCCCTTGACTCAAGGGTCACAACACTCAGTAAAATCAGTAAAGTGATCTAAAACATACTTACAGTATGCCCCTCCATCTTGAAAGCCAGTATTGCCAAATTGGTTCAGATACTGAATACTAGCTCTTAGCTTCATTTAGAGACAGCAAGAAATGCTATCAGGCATTTGTCTTTAAAGGCTCCGTTTTGACTTCCACTACTTTCTCCATGGGTATTTTTCCACTGTCACTAGAAGTACCCATTAAGTACCCATTAATGGTACTTAAGATTAAGGTAAAGACTAGGGATGTGCACGAATGGGTTTTTTGGCATTTGATTTGTAATGAATCGAATGTTAGAAAATCCATATTCATTTGAACAGATCCCTTTAGAATCTGGTAGGATTCTATTTCATACGAATGTATTCGTATGAGTTCATACAAATATCTGATACGAATGTGTATGCATCCTGGATACATTACATGACCATCATCTAATTACCTGAAAAGTTGCTATATAAGGTCTATCCTACATACATATCCTGGATACTTATCCTGCATATGGATCCTGCATACGTATCCTACGTACGTATCCTACACAAATGCATGTGTATCAATGCATATCCAATACGTATCCCCCAGTTTAACGAATGTATGAACTATTCATGCAAATGTTGAAGCATTCATATTTGTATGAATGGTCATGTACGAATGTAACATTCAATTTGTGTACAATTTTCTAAATTCATATGAATTTGTACGAATAACAAATGTTACAACTATTTGTGCACATCCCTAGGTTAGACAAATTCATGGAGGACCAGTATATCAATGGCTACTAGAATGGATGCTTAGGTATTGCCTCCAGGATGGCGAAACAGGCAGGATGCCTCTAAAGGCCATTTGCAGGTAGTTGAAAGCAGGTGAATGTTTTGCCCAGAAGCAATTGTTGGGTCACTGTGTGGGACAGGATACTGAACTAGACGGGCTGTGGCCTGATCCAAGAAAGCTCTTCTTATGTCCTTATCTGATTATTCCAACTCATTGTCCCATCATCTTGCAGCCTCTATTATATTTGTATATTGATTAATGCCAGTTGTACTACAAAGTAATGGGTGGTGAGTGATACTTTGATTGGAATCTCTTTTTCTATCTCCTTGAATGATACTTTTATCTACTGAGGATCAATGTTTGCTTTGGGGGAATAAAAACAAAACTTCCAATCAAAGCCTTGCTCTGACCGCACCACCCTATAGACTTGACCTGTAGGCTACTGTTCTCTGCTAAAAAAAGTGCTCCTATTATTTATTCTTATTATTTGAAAGAAAGACAGAAAATCCATGGGTTATTAGAACAGTGTTTTTTTTAAAAGGCAATATGAGACATTGGCTATGTGAATTTGTTGTCACCATGTTTCCTACTCTGCAGAATGTGTCAAGAATGCACAGCCAGTCCAGATGCAAGAAAAGGGGCAGAATTCTTTTACCTTTGTCACTTTCCTTTCTTTCTCAATTGGAAGAGAAGCAAAAGCTTCACAAAACGTAAGCATGCACAGCAGGGAGAAGCTGAAAAACAGAGGTTCAAAGGATGGATGGTCTGCTTTCCCCCAAAGAAAGGAGCAAACATGAAGGATGGATTTTTTGTTGTTGTTCCTTGTGGCTATGGCTCCATGGTGCTTCTCCTAGTGCAGAGAAGGAACAGCCTGGAGCTTTTGTTTCCCACTGCAAGTGTCTGGCTTTTAAATCTCAAATCTTATTAACAGGGCAATGATACACATTCCCCTTTCTCCTACACTTGCTTCTCTCAACTGAGCGTGATGTCTTTCTTCCCACTAAAGTTTCAGCACTATTGGCTGTTAATCCCAATTGATTGTCAGGGTGAAAAAGAAAGGACCTTTGTTCAGAATCTTTGAACATCTATGACTGGCAAGCATTTCTCTCTGGTCATCCCATGTCTGTCTCTAAACTGAGGTTGCTTCCACCAATGAGATAGGCTGTGGTGGGCATGAAAAAAGTCCACCAGATGGCCACAATTCCAGACCAGTCTTTCCTAGACTTTAGAACCAAACTGCAGCTGGAACTCCACTCATGGAAAAATAGTAACAACAACAATGCAGAAATCTGTTTATGGACTGGAAGGAAGGCCGGAACATGAAGCTGCTGGGGTGCACCAAACTTTAACTCACAGATTACTTTGACAAAAGGGGCAGCCAGAGAGTGGAATTTTCCACTGGTCAGCTAGAGTGCCCCTTCTGGATCTTGGCGTAGGAACTAGCCACTATTGGATGTTAACTGTCTGCCACCTCTGACCATTGGGCAACTAAGGGTGACCCTTTTAGGTGCACTTAGGCAAGCTCATAAGCTCTGTGGCTACTACATTCTCCTTGGGGAAAAAACTGATTGTGGCTTTTTGCATTATCTTCCAGGGAATGCAATCTGTGATCCTGCCCTTCACAAGCAGTTGCTCTACTACTGAGCCATGACTACCTCCCTTGTCCTTGGGAGTTTGGCCATGTTAAATTAAGACCTGCATATTACCAGTTTGATTTCTCTAATCTGATTCTCTTTGAGCATGGAGTAATATAACTCCTATGAGCATTTCTGCAATTATACACATGCACACACAGTTAACCAAAGGATTGCAATGTAATTCATGAACTTCCCGTAGACGTCAAGCAAAGAAGAAAAAAAGTCCCAACATCTAATTTATTTAAATGATATATTTATACTTGTCAGTTTAGATGTAACATCGTGTAGTGTGAAATCATTCTCAGCAGCATATTTGGGAGGGAAAATTGCTTGAGTTTTTGTTGCTTTTGTACAATATGGAAGTGTTTTTACAATTTTACAGCTGCACAGAGTGTCGGCTGTATCCTCAAAGAAGATTAAAGTGCTGCATGGGAAAGACTCCATTTCTAATCAGCCAAATCCATTGTAGCTGAGAATTTCAATTTAAATATCATTACTTTGTTTCAGGGGATGGGAAGGAAAATGGAAGAGAAAAAAAAGTTGAGAACAAGAGCAGATCTGGAAACTAATTGAGAATGGGGAAAGAATCCAGTGTTCCCACATCAGTGTGGGACTATGAATGGTAATTCTTTCTGTAATTTGACTCATAGTTTTCTCTGTGTTATATAGTTTATGGAATTTTAACTTTAGTGTGTCTGCCTATATGTGGCCTTAGCAGAAAGTTTGGATTCTGCACATGAGAGTTCAAGAATTTCTCCTGATTCTTAAAAAAGTGGCTTATTCATTTATAGTAGGAAACAAAAAGGTTATCAATGCATTATTCTTGTTTATTGTTTTAAACCTCTGGGTACTTAAATTTAGTTGATCATCATGATTATCATCATCAGGGAAGGCTTGGTTAATCCTTGGACAGGATACAACAAGAAAATCAACATTGTACACTAGACTGGAAAGTAAACAAAAAGCAAAGGGGGAAAGATAGAGGTCCTTAGCAAAACTTGAATATGGATCCCATGTTTGAACCATCCCAGAGTAAGGGCAAATAATAACAGAGCCATTCCATTAAGAATTATTGATCATGGCTTAGTAAATGTTAACTTAATAGTAACGTAAATGGGATTGGGAGTGTTAGAAAATTCCTTCTTTGTTTTATAAGATAGGACAGGTAAGAGGATGAAAATCTGGCAGCCCTTCAATAACTATTTATGCAATAAATAAGAGGTCAGCTGATAATAGGGAGCAGACGAAGAAGAGGAAAAGAAGATGTTGGAAAAACAGAAGAAGTCATTAAAAGAACAAGAAGATGAAGAGAGATTGCTTGATGTCAATGTTTAATGATATATTTTATGTTTTCAAAGAAAAAATTATTTTAATAAAGAATATATATATATTTTAAAAAACAACCTCACCGCTTGGATGCACCAGGTAAGGTTTGGTTTTGGTTTGGTAAGGGTTATGTTGCTTGTGGAGCATGAGTTTGTGCACCATGCTTAGTTTGCAATTAGTTAACATCTGGGCAGGCAGGGTGTGTGTGTAGGCTGTAAATGCCTCCTGTAAGTGCAGATGCACCTGCCCAAGTGCTAAACAATTGCAAACTAAGAGGCCAAGTGTGAATTGCCATCTGATCAGATCATGAACCTTGGCCGTGTCTTCACGGCAACCTTATATCGGATTCAAAACGTTTTCAATCCTCGGAGTCTGCACGGCAGTTTGGCTTAACACGCTTTTCCTGTGTTAAACCACCCCAAAGCATGGTGAATCTCAATCCTGGTTTCAACAGGTCTCACTCCGGATCGTGTGCTTGAAACGTTTTACATTTTTTACTGTGGGGACCGTACGGCATTAAGGGATGAGAATCCATGCTTAGGGTTTCCCTCTCCCAATAGCTTGCTTCCAAAGACAGTGATTTCAGTGTTAAAAATCCACCCTTAACAGCAGCGCTACACTGTAGCGATGGAACCACTTCAACCTGATAACAATGTTGCAATTTTGCACAATTCTAAAAGTTCTGATTTTAGAAAGGGAAAGGGAGAAAAGCAGCTGAATGTGAATGTTTGAAGCAAAGGGGCTTTAGTTGCCGCTGCTGCTGTGTGCCCTGAGCAATGGGGAGAGGAGGGGAAAGAATCACTGGCTAGCTGCCTGCTGCCATTTTTCCTCCATCCATGGAAGCAGCAGCCACCCAGTTAGGCTCGGTAAAGGGGTCCCTTATGGGTGGCACGTCCACGCCAGGAGGAGGAGGGCAGGGCAGCCCCGAAAAGCGGCTTTTAAAAAGTAGCCACTTGAGTCCCACCTTGAGTCACGTACACCACGTACGATCCTCAGAATCTGGATCGAACAAGATTAAGTTAAAATTCGCGTTTGCATCCGGTACTATTATTTCGGTTTAGGGAAAGCGAAATAAGCTTGCTGTGGGGATTGGCCCCTTACGTTTGCTCCTAGTATAAAACAAGTTGCTGGTATGTTCCATTTTCTACAACTTTCAGTGCCTCTTGTTCCTTTGTGGGAGTGCACAGAATGCAGGCTTATCCTGAGAGTGTCATATTAGCTATCATTGCCTGGTGGATTTCTGCCTGCCACACAGCTACTAGTGGGATAAAAAGCTTTGCCAGAAAGGAAATTAAAAGCAGCAACTCTACTAAAAAAAAAAAAGATGCATAATAAACTTTATAATGCCATAATACAATCATAAAGCAAACCTGACAATTATATGCAAAGCAAAATGACTGTCAAAGAGAGACGAACACCAAACTGCATCACATTTTGCAGCGGCAGAACGTGCAGCATAAGAAGATTCATAATGTGAGTTTCAGAAACAGAAGTACGGGAAGGTTGACTGAGCAGACTCTAGGAAAATCACTGCTTGTACAGCATCTGCTGGCTTATAATGTAGTTTGAGCTCATCTGCTGCATGGCAAATTGACTTTTAACTCCTTAGGTGCCTTTTACCTGTACTAAATTGTTTCCTATCATAACCTGTACTAATTACAAATTAAGGCCCCATCCAGATGGTGTATACAGCATCATTATGGCTGTGCTATGGTGGGGTTGCCACACATATCTGTGGCAACCACACCCATATCTCCATTGTATTTCCCCCCCAAAAAAAGCAAGAAAAACCTATTGCTGGAAAACCCAGCACTGTGGCAACAGTAAGACCTTTTGAATGAAGCCATCATTGTCCTTCTGACCCTGCACATGTGCAGCAGCCAAAATTTATGGCTATGCATGTGTGGTGATGCTGCTGCTGGTGGTGGTGACATGCACTTCTGGATAAGAACATTAGAATTTAAGAGGAGCCCTTATGGATCAGGCAGCAGCCAGTCAAGTCCAGCATCCTGTCCCACACAATGGCCCACCAATTTCTTCTGGGCATCACAAGCAGAAGGTTAAAACTTTCACCTTCTGAGCCAGTTTGGTCTAGTGGCTAGGGAGTGGACTCTTATCGGGGAATACTGGGTAAGATTCCTCCCTCCCCCATGAAGCCAACTGGATGACCTTAAGCTAGTCACAGCTCTCTTCTGAGCTCTCACAGCCCCACCTACCTTACAGGGTGTTCTGTTGTGGGGAGAAGAACACAAGCTTTGTCAGCTGCTTTGAGTCCCCTTAAATGGGTGAGAAAGCCTCCTCCTCCTCCTCCTCTTCCTCTTTTTCTTCTTCACCTGCTCCCAAATCCCTGCAAATGGCCTTTGGAGACATCCTGCCTGTATCCTTGGCCTGGAGAATGTACCTAGGAATCCAATCTAGTAGCCATTGATACATCTGTCATCCATAAATTTGTCTAACCCTTAAAGCCATCTAGAAAATATTTTTTTTTCTCTCCACCTTTTCCTTGCCAGTCAAATACCCAGACGTGCATGTTACTAAAACATGCAAAGGCAGGACTGGCTACAGTACTGTCTAGCTAGCAAGTGATAATGCCGAGGTGGGGTGGCAATGCTCCAGATTATCACTGGCTAGCAGGATATCCAGCTCCCATCTGCAAGTGACCAGTGTAGACGTTCTTGTCTTGAACATAACCTTTTAGTGCTGGATGCTTTTTTAAAAATCAGAATCATTCTCAGTTGTTGCTGGAGTTCAAAAATCATGGCCCAACTGCATGTTGCAAATCATCAGAGAAAGAGAAACAACACAAGCAACATATTTCATCCTTACCGACAATAACATGAAGATGCTTTCCTGTCTCAATTGTGTGGTTAAATCATAGGCAGCAGCCAGAGCTGAGCTGGGAAGCAAAAAGCCTGGAGCAGCCTTCAAGGAGGACTTGATGGACAAGAGGACAAAAGGACAGAGGAACAAAGCAGACGGTACCATGAAAGGGAAACCAAAAAGGCAAGGGCATATCAGACACCAGACCCAAAGACAGAGACCTTAGCTGATGTTTGTTGTCCACATCAATTCAACGGGAATAGGAAGGTCTTTCATACTCCTCCTCTCCAGGAGCAAAGCAAGGCAGTGGTGTTATCTGGCCAACTTTGATGTCTGCAAGTTAATAGGATTATAGCTGGTTGATATTTGCATGAGAGCAGAGGCAACTAACGCATAAGGACAAAATTCACCATGCTTCTCCATGCCCCATCATGCCTGGCAGCTTTTAGTTTTATCCTCTCTCTCCCCCTTCCAGAATCTCAGTTCTTCAATCATAGCTTGTGTGTTTTAGGGATGTGCACAAATGTATTTTTGACATTCAAATCCGAGTAGATTCGAATGTCATAAAATCCAATTTGATCCAGATATTTAAGATCCAAATGTCATAAAATCCAATTCAAATCTGTAACATTCAAATCCGTACGTTCAAATGTTAGATTTGCATTTAAAGATACGAATGTCAACATTCGTATCTGTTATATGTATCTGTACACATCCCATAAAATTATCCCGTATGTGTCATGTTTTAATCCTGTATTTTAAGTACAAGATATGTATAATTTTCATGCAGATTCATATACAACAGATACGAACTACACAAATCCGTATTTGAGTTCGAATGTTAAATTCAGATTTTCAAAAATCCAATTTGAGTTTGAATGTCTTCTTTCGATGGATTTGAATAGAATATTCAAATTTCCAAATATTCGTGCACATCCCTAGCGTGTTTCCAATCCATTGTGTTCAGAGAGGTCAGTTTTTATGTGGGTTTGAATAGAACTGACACCTTATCAGTGGCTCTCCTATCATTAGATTTACGTGCTCTGATTTGGGGGATCATCCCCAGCAGTTCCAAAAAGCTGCAGCCACCAGGGGATAGAACAAAAGGGAATCCCACAACTGTTTTCTAGATTAGGGGGCAATTCATCCATACCTGCAGGGATGCTACCAGACATTGCATCTGCATTACATGGAGTCACTTCTTTACCAATTCCTCCCATGCATATAGTAGTGAAACAATTGTAATCACTCTACAACTATATGAACAGCAGAGCTAGGAAAGCCCAGCATGCTCCATTCACACCTCTTCTAGGGGGAAGAGATGGAGACAGAGCATGTGACCAGGTGGCTCAGGTGCATTGCACACTGCCTCACCTGGTCACTGTGGTACCCAGGGAAGTGAAGGTGAGAAAACGCATGAGGAATCTGAAAAGAGCAATTTGGTTTATTATCTGACCCTATGGTAATCTTGGATAGACTTTTAAGCTTTCTATTGCCCATTTGATAGCATATGATTCTTTTTCTGTTGTATTGTACTTTTGTTTAGCAAAGCAACAGTTTTTTAGACAAGTTCAAAACAGGCTGTTTTCCATCCTTAAACTCCTATATCAATGCAGCCTCCAGTCCTACATCACTAGTGTCAAAACAGGACAGTGAAAGGTAAATCAAAGTTGGGTCCATGTAAGAATAGCTATTGGCACAATGTGGACTTCATTTCATATTTGAGGGAAAGCTTTTTGCTAGTGCTCAATCCATTGCAACTTGTTTGGCTCAGATCTTTTGGCTATGGTTGAGAAATTAAGCAATAAAGTGATTGCAATACCCTACTAGTCCCCTAAATGTGAATACCTCCTTTTCAGCACATTGATGGCTTTTGAGATAAGCCAGATATTGTTTCAGGGATGTGCATGGATAGATTCACATCTGAAAAATGTTTGAATTCACACTTTTTTTTTTGCATCAAATTGAAAGTAGGGACATTCAAATTTCCAGACATCCAAATGAAATGAACAATGCTCCTGGCTTTCAAACATTTAAACGTTGACACTTTTTGTGCTATTTTACTCATGAAGGGTAGAAAAAGCCACAAATGAGAATGTTTGATGGGACGTTTTATCATATGTGGTAGATGTGTGAAAAGGCAAAGAAATACTGAGTTATGATATATAATCTGATGTTAAGAATTTTAAAAATATACTTTAGGTTTAATCCAGAATTGTTTTTATTAGGGATTGTAGATAGTTCTATGGGAAGCTTAAACCTGTTAATGCTGTATATGGTGACAGCAGCTAGATTATTATATGCACAGAAGTGGAAGGAAGAAGAAATACCATCAGGAGAAGAATGGCTAATCAAGATGAAGGAGTTGGCTGAAATGGATAAATTAACAAACTTATTAAATGATAGAACAATCGATAAATTTGTGAAGGACTGGTCCCTATTTATTGAATATCTTGCAGAGCTTGAATTAACGACAGAGGGGTTCGAGTGAAGACAAAGAATAAATCAGAATCGGAGAAGAGATAAGGATGCGGAGCAATAAATAATGGATACATAATATAGAAGCCGGATAAGCTGAGGAAGTTTAGGGAACCTTAAGCAATGTAATAAAGATTCTGTGAATTATTTCTTTTTTTTAATATGTTGGAAAATTTTTAATAAATAAAATTAATAAAAAAAGAATGAATGAAAAATTCGATGAACAAACAAATCTTCAGACATTCACTTTGATTGCGAATCGAACATAATTTTTTTTTTGTTCATGCACATCCCTATATTCTCTGCGTAAGCCTTTTCTGCACTTACCTTCTGTTAATCCAGATCAGTGAGGTTCACTGATTTGGATTACATGGAGGTGTGGTCTGGATCAGCACTGATGAGGGTGGGTGAGTTGTTTTTGGCAGCATACTGCAAAATGCACCCCACAGTTCTGAAACATGGATATTTGTTGTCTGCACTCCTCCTGTGATCTGGAACAAGGCCCTTGGTCTGGCGGTAGACGCAATTAAATGGGCCTACAACAGATCCAGATTAAAGGCTTCCTTAATCCAAATCTGGCTCCATTCAATGCAGACAGACCAGGATCAGTGGGGACGAGATCTCCTTGATCCACATTAAACTGCTAATTAAGAGGACTGTGATCCCAATTAAAAGCTCATTAATCTGGATCATCATCAAGTGCAGAAAGGGCCAAAATAGCACTTAGATGAGTTAAGAGTAAATCCTGCTTCCATTATACTGAGGATTACTTGTCTCAAATATTCAAAAAGTTCTTCCTAGGAGTTGCTATAGTTCAAGATATTGTCAAGATAAGCAGAATGAAACAATCTTCTGTTTGGGAGGATTCTGTTGATCAAACTCTGGAACATAGCTGTATTAGTATAGGAGTTCATCTAAATCCCCTTATAATTGCCTGTGAGATGGCACTTGATAGGAGACAGACAGGACCAGTAGCTTAGGGACGGAAAAATGATTTATTTAAATGTGCAGTGGTGTTGTCTTACATAGTAACTACATGTCTTATTTCATACTACTTTAGCTATATATGTATTCAGCTTACTCTCTGTTCCTGTTTACTTTCACATTGGGTTCGTCCTAGCAATTGTTGAGTTTTGTGGCCTATTCACATTTAACTCAGTGGGTTAATACAGTCAGACTGTGTCCAGACATGCTTTATACTGTGAATGGAATGCAGAATCCCAATCATGCCGTCACACAGGACAATTGAACTTTTGCCACCATGCTGGAGTATACGATCAGTACTGTGCATTTACCTTAATGCAAGAGAAAGAACTCTTGCTGCGCAGTATATAGTTAAATTGGACTATCAGTCTAGTGCAGGCAGGATGATGAGAAACATTGATGGGATGCCACCAAACCAGGAAGTGCAGCTCAAAACCTGATTGGCTGCCTCAACCCACGTGACAGCATGCACCACCTAAACTCTGGCTGCTCTGATAGAGGAAACTACTGAGCTGACTTCCAGTATGGACAATTGGTCTTCCTTGTGCAGTGAGTTTACTGCACCTTTTGATTTAACTGCGGATTTAGATAGCTAGTCTGGAGGCAGTCTTAGAATTCCATCTCCACTGATCCAGTAACTGCAGTTTCAGTTTTCTATGGTGTCTGGATCAGCCTCCCCCACTCCCTGCTGGCACGATTAGGCCTGTAAATCTCACAGGATTTCACAGGCATTATGGGAAATTGAGTGCATTTCTCTGTGTTTGAAATATCTGCAGTTTTTCGTTAACTGCGGTAGGACCCAGAATGTATCCTCTGCACATACAGAGGTCTGACTGTATAACAGTACCATCCTATTGAGCTTAAGAACAAGCTTAGAGGGAAGCATCCACACTTCAAGTGTTGGTGCACTCCCAACCAGACCACCAGCACTTAGAAATGCAGATGGCCCAGCCCAGCCTGGCCAGCCCTGGCTGGATTGCCAGGACAACAGCCACAGGAACGTCCAGCACATGCCAGGAAATTATGGAGTGGCTATACAGCCCCAGCTGCCTTGCCCTACCCACTCACAGTGTTTGTACTCAGAAGAGAGTGCAGACACTGCAACTAGAAGCTCACCAGCTGCTTCTGGTAAAACTGGCAGGGCTTTTACTTGTTCACACCTACAGAAAATCAGGGCAACTAGCGGGACCATCTGGATGCTCCTGGATGATAGTTGCAGAGTAAAGCCAGAACTGGAGCATTCCCTGGAGCATCCAGAACTGCTCCCTTAAGGTAAGTGTGAACAGGGTCTTGGTCTCTTTTCCCCATGCATGCTCCTCTTTGCACACACCTAACTGCTCTATCTTTGTTCACCGGGGCCTGCCTTCTGGCTCAGTCCCTTGTTGCTTTGTGATATTACTCCCACCTGGCTAAAACTAGCTGTGCCACAGCTATATCTTATCAAGACCTTTAGCATCTTGCAAAGTGTAACTATATTACTTCAAATCTTTGAGGAAAGACTGCGGGTGGGTGGAGAACCCATCTTTTAAGCACTGCCTTTGTTGGGATTTATATTAACTAAGTGCCTGCTGTGCAAGACGAAAAGTAAGTCTGAAATAATTTTTGCTATTGGCATTTTAATCAAGCAAGAGACCTATTTCTTGGATGCTTAACTGGGGACTTGGGGGTAGGGAAAGAATCAGCATTCAGATTTAGATTCTAACGTATATATATGTGTGTGTGAGGAGCTCTTGAGTCCTTTTACTTTTAATCATTCTGTGTGCAGCCTAGAAAGAACACAATGCTTATTTGTCACAATATGCTCCTTATCAAGAAGTTAAAATTGAAGATTTTTCAATGGAAGCGTCAACTGGGAATTGGATGATAAATGGGGAAATCACAGCTTACTGCCTTCTTAATACTTTAGGCTGCAGTTCAGTTGCAGAGCAACTGCCTTATGTAGAAAGCAGAGGGTTGCAGTTTTAACCTGTGGGATGTTCCCAGAAGAAAGTGGCAGCAGTGGCCAGGAGTAGAGAGCTGCACAAATGCTTTTTTAAAAATATTTGATTCGTATTGAATTGAGTGCAAGAAAACTTGTATTCCTTCAACGAGATCTCCTTAAGATCTAACAATGAGGCCCTCCTGGTCATCCCGCCACCTTCAGTAATGAGGTTGGTGGGCACCCAGGAGAGAGCTTTTTTGGCAGTGGCTCCGAGACTATTGAATGGCCTCCCCGTTGAGGTGTGCCATGCCCCTTCCTTGTATTTATTAGGAGGGCTGTAAAGACTTACCTCTTTGCCTTGGCCTTTGGCTGAGGTTCTATTTTCCCTCCCCAGTTATAATGACACCATTATTAATGTCCTAGGGAGTGCCTGGTTTTAATTTGTTGAATTTTTAAGGTGTTTTCAACGTGCATCTTGTTTTTAATCTGTATTTCATTTTAATCTGTATCTGTTTGAATTTGTATCCTGTTTGAATTTGTTTTAATCTGTTGTTACCCGGCCAGAGACCTTCAGGTATGGGGCAGGATAGAAATGTAAATAAATAAAATTAAATAAATAAATATTCGATCTGAATGTTCAATCCCATACAAATCCTACACAAAGCTTCATACCAAGCTTCATACAAATGTATCAAAGGATTTGGTCCAAATTTGAATGTCAGTCTTTGAATGTGCCAAAATCCAATTCAAAATTTGAATGTTCAAATTCACCCTAATTCGGAAGAATTTCAAATGTTCTGAGTATTAGTACACATCCCTAGCCAGGAGTATAGCCTAGCCTAGACAGAGATAATGTGAGAAACCTTCCCTGCCCAATTCCTACCTCCTAGCTAGGTAATGCTGTGGCTGGTGCTGTCTTTGTGCATTTTAACTGCCATGTGCATCTGGGCATTTGGGTATCTGGAATGCCTGGATATGCTTGCCATCACCTCCATGCACCTGTGGACACCTGTTTCAGCACACCGGAAGCTTCAGTCCACTTTCAGAGCACATTAGCAAAATGGTTTGTCTTTTTCTGTACACATTAGTGAAATTTCTGAGCTAGGTAAAGCCAAAAGCAAACAACTTGTCACTTTGCCAATTTGTTATGAAAGTGGATTGAAGTAGGATTAAAATTTAGGTGTGAATGCAGCCTTTAAGAGTGCATTCAGCAGACTAAGCATGCTTAGTTTAACATGGTTAGTAGACCAATCTCCATTCCTTCTGTAGGCATGCAGCCAAAGAGACTAGTAGAATGCATTATTAAAGACAGGTCAAATGGTTATTTCTTTCACCTAGAGACAAGCCTGACTCAATGGCAGTTAGCAATCACCTAAGACCATCATGCTCCCTTTTCTCAACTTCTGCTACTTCAGCTCTGGCCAGGTTCCCAGTTATGGAGCAAAGCAACTCTGATTCTGGCGAATGTGGAAGGTGCCTTGATCCACTAAAGAAAATGTCGCCTCCATGTCTCCATTTTGGATAGCAAGTAAAGTGGGTGGCACATCTCTGCAGGGTGGCTGTTGCTGCAGTGAACAGAGACACACTGGTAATGGCCACCTTCTCCAGCAGATACAATTACCTTGGATCATAAGTGGAGATGTGATGTGGCATCTCCCTCCTTTGTTGTGCATGGTTCTAGCAGTGAATATTTGTTCCCATCCTATTCATCAGTCTCTCAATTTCTTTGAAACAATGCTTCAGTGTCTTGATATTCTAATTCAGAAATTGTTTCAGCAGTAGTGCCAAGAGATGTATCTCTTTTGGGTTTCATTGGTGACACAAATGGAGATGATTTAACAAGCACTCTGCAAAGGTTTGTTAGTGGGACACAGTAACCCCTCCTTGCTGATAGGTGTGCCTTGCTTGAGACAGTGAAAGCTAGGGTGTAATAATAGCTGATAACATAAATTATTTTAATAGTAAGATTTACCGCACAACGGCTTTAGTCCTAATGTGAAAAGTATAAATTGTGTGAATCCACTGTTTATTTCAGAGATGATTCTCATTTGGATTACTGAAATATAGCTTAAGACAGAAAGTTTTTGAAAAGCTCGTGAGAAGGGAGTATTGTGAGTATAAGAGAGGATTACAGCAGGTGACATTATACATACAATATTTCATCCACTGCAGAAGGAGCACAGAACCTGTAGCTCTACAGACTGCGGACATGCCTTCTTTTTTCAGTATTTCATTTCTTTAACATACAAACAGATCAAACATTAAAACAGAACCCATAACCCCCCCACACCCATTCTAACTTCCCGTTCCTCCCATACCTCTGAATGTTAACACAATCCATGGAAAAGCAAAACAATATAAAAATATCAAATCAATAAAGAATATATAAAAGGTTCTGTCTAGTTTGTGGTTTTTTACAATCATGCCCATAAAATTGCTTGAGAAGGGCAAAATTGATCTGGTAAGGCAGGTGAATGTTCCAGCAGGGAGTACCATGTTATCATGAAATGACACTGCTTTCCTTTGACCTCTGGCATCAGTTTATAATGATAGGTAAAGAGTTCAGTCGCACCTTACGTTTAATCTGTTTTCAGGCTATCGTCTGTTGTCAGGGGTTCACATCAAAATGCCTTTCCTTTTCTTCTCTCAACAATCCCCTTCCAACTCAACCATCCTGTAATTGGTTTATACCAACTCCGTGTCCATTTCAACTAGGGATGTGTGCGAATATTCAAAGACATTTGAAATTTGATCAAATTTGTCTGAATTTTGACGTTTGAATTCAAATTGAATGTCCATAAATTCAAATTTAAACATTTAAACGAATGTTGAATTTTTGAATCTATTTATTTGAATTATTTGGACATTCGTATGTGTATGGGTTCATACATGATGCATATTTGCATGTACACATCTTTTCCACATCTGTACACATTTATACTGATCTGTACGGGATGAAAACAGGTTGTATACAGGATAACTACAGGATGCATATGGGATGTGTAACGATGTGTACAGACACATATGAATATTGTTGACATTCTTATCAAAAATTCAAACAAATAGATTCAAATTTGCTTAATTTGAATCAAATTTGTGTAAATTTGAATTTTAAAGATTCAAATCAAATTGAATTATTGGATATTTGATTTGAAACATCAAATCCCAAAAATTGCATTTGTGCACACTCCTAGTTTATTTATTTATTTACACCCCACCCTATACCAGGGTGGGTAACAGGATTGAAAAAAACAAACATATTTAAAATACAACCATATATAAAAAACAGTATAAAACTAAAATGTCTGTGGTGGGGAGTAATTATGTCACATTTAGTTTCAGCCACAAGAGGGCAAGTTTCAGAACAAGGTGTGTGTACCAGGTGTGATGTACAAGCAGGTGTGGAACCCTGCCAGTCAGTCCAGGAGAAGGGCTGCTGGTCTCTGTTCCACTCAGCCACAGCCTAGTGGGCAGCCTGCAGATTCTGATGCCCCAAAGTGGGAGGGAACAACCTCAGTTGGTTGTCCTGACGCAGCCATGCCCACTCACTGCCAGCCATCATCTGGCTGTGCCACTCCCATAGCTGCCTTACCTTAGGAATGGCATCCTATAATAGCAATGTGGAGGGCAGCTTATGGTTTGGAGCTGGAGAGGGTGATCCCTGCCTGGCATGCACTCATCCATCCACTGTCTGCTGTGATTTGAATGTGCTGCCTCTTGAGCCCCCTCACCCCAGGTCCATCCTAACATTTTATGGTGTGACCAAACCCCAGGTATTAGATCTTCATTTTTATCCATCCCATCTGGTATGGCTGATGGGAGCTGTCATCCAGGGATATAAGAATGACTGCAGGCTACTGTCATAGCACATGGCTCATGGCTGTATGAAACACATTCCAGGCCTTTATTCCATTTCTTTGAACTTGTGAATATACAATAGGACATATGTAAGTCATTAAAGTTCATTTCCCAATATTGCCCCTTTGCATGGTAACTGCAATACATTTGATAGTAGCTCAGAAGCTTCACAATACTGCCACCAAGTTCCTTTGACTAGAACAAGTTATCACAAGATCAAAGACAGCAGCTTTCTGTGCCTGGCAGAGTTTGAGCCAACTTTCCTATTCCCCTTCATATTTCAGTTCAGGGTTGGCTAGAGTATGCATAATCTATTGTGTTCAGTGGGATCAATTTACATAGAATTACAAGCTTGTACAGGGTATCAGAAACAGCTCTGATGCTGGCAGAAAGATGTGCCTCAGAGCCTAGAGCAGGATTTGCATGGAGGATCCCAGCAACATTCTAGACCCCTGCTTGGACCTTCAGTCAAGAAGAAGGTTGAAGCTGCAGTGTGATGTCCACATGCCTTCTACTAGCTCCAGCTGCACATACATTGTTGCCTGGGAACTTTAGTTACCCAGCTGTCCTGTTGCTGATTGGGGCTCTTGGAAGACAAGAAATGGCCCTTAGGGATCGAAAGCACAGGGCTTCTGTTGGCAATAATGATGGTGGACTGGTTAGGTCCACCTGAATAGTATTGGTGCAGCAATGAAATGGCCACTGGAAGAGTGGTAAGTTCTTGGAAAGTACTTACTCCCACTTGGCATTTGCAGAGCTCTGGATAGCCCTTAGAGACGGATAGGGGCTGCCTGCATGTAGGTCTGTCCAGACCCACATTCTACCACCACACTAAACCAGCTGCAAGGGAGCAGGGTTGAGCAGACTTTGTACCTTTATCACTGAGTTACAGTGCATTAATGGTGCTGTGTAGATTTTGCTTTGGTCTGGAAGCAGTAGCTGTAAGCAAAGGCAGCCAGGATGTGTGGTCATTGGTAAGCTATAGTATCAGATATACTGAGAATCACTTGAATCAAAAGCCAATTTGGTCTTCTTTTGGTTAGAGGGTAGACTCTTAACTGAAGCTCTCCTGGTTTGATTCTGCACTCTACATGAAACCAGCTGGGTGAACCTGGGTTAGTCACAGGTCTCTTTCTCACAGCCCCGCCTACCTCACAGGGTGTTTGTTGTAGGGAGGAGAACGGGAAGCTTTATCAGCTGCTTTGAGTCCCCTAAACAGTGAGAAAATCAGGGTATGAAATCCACTTCTCCTCCTTTCTTTTGTCCTCAGGCCCATTTACACTTACCCCTCTGGAGCAGCAGAAGCTACTTCAGGAGAAATCCATCCACACACCACACTGCCTGCACCATCCTGGAGTGTCTGCCCTGATAGTTAGCAGTGGACAAGTAAAAACACAGGGATTGGGTGCAGTAACATGGGGTGGCAACACAGTAACACACCATGGGCCAATTGCCATGGCAATGTCCCAGCAATTTGGCTGGGCCAGGCCAGTCCCTCCACACTTCAGGTGCTGGTGATCCTGTTAAGGACTGCACCAGCATTTGAAGTGTGGATGCCTCTCTCTGAGCTTGACCTTAACCTCAGTGGGATGGTGTTGTACCGTGCAACAGCCCTCTCTTCTATGTAGAACCAATAGCAATGTAACAAGAGAGAGTCTTGTTCTGCTCCATGATTGTAGTTTCTTTGGCCTGCTGTGCCTTTTGCCTTATCAGCCATAAAGTGAGTGCAAGTAACTGTTAGTGTATTTTGCTGGCAGTGTGCTAGAGGGGATCTTGTGGGATTTTGGGCCCTCAGGTACAAAAATAACTGAGCTGGTACCAGGAAATCATGCACCATGCATTGTTAAAAGCTGGAGCTTTGATTTACTACACAGCTTCAGGTAGCAAAATATCTCTCACCAATTTAGCAGCAGCTCTCATTAAAAGAGTAGGAAAACACAGCTGTACTTTCTCCTTCTCTGTCTTCTTTTCAAGGCACTTTGTTTGTAGGGAGCCCTTAATTTAACAGGCGTTGGTTTAATAGTCTTCTGATTTAACAATTTTCTGGCAAATTACCCCGGTGAAGAGCAACAGCTTTCCCAAGCAAACGCTCCCTTCAAGGACTGATTTTGCAGAAAGCACAATGCCTAAAACCCAACAGGAGCCTGGAAAGAGCTGCTGAAACTCTGAATAACATTTGCTGTCCGTGAGAAGCAAGTAATATTTTTTATTTGCATAAATCAGTAGTTTTAGTTTTCGTCAGGTTTTATAGCTATTTGCATTTCCAAAGGCTGTCTCTCCCTGTTGTCCATTAAATGAAAGTCCCACTGATGTTCAATATCTATATATCACTTCTCATCTATATAATCTCACAATGCAGCCTAAATAAAAATATTACAGCGATGAAACAACATAAATTCCCACTGTGAAACAGAGAAAGACAGGTGTCAGACAGGTGTGTGTGATGGGGGAAACCAAATGTTTAAACCCTGGGGGGAGGGACTGTCAAGAGCTATCATGTTTTAGAAAGGGACAGGCAGGGACAGTGTTTTCACGGTGTTTAAAACAGGACAACGGCAGTTTTCTCTTTTGACCTCCAACTCCTATCATAATACATCAGTGTTTGAAATGTATTTATTTACATCTCTATCCCACTTCTTTACCTAAGGTACCCAGTTGAGTTACAATAAAATAAATACAAAAAACACATTTTGTTTGTTTGTTTCTTTTTTTTTAAGACATAGAGCCTTCCTTCTGCATGCTGGTGTGGACTTAGACTGCGTCCTAGGACAGAAATTTCATGTTTTTTATGAGGGGGGAGGTGAGAATGTTTGTGGGAACTTTTTCTTTCTGGTGAGTTTTGGGTCTAATAGAATTAGGTTTTATCCCTCTCTTTGCTTTCCTTTTTATACTTTTTCTTGTCATTGTTTAATTTATCCTTTATTGACTTTTATTAATAGAGAAAATTCTGCCAAAGGTTTGATGTCACTGCTGGTTGGTCAGCCAAAGCAGCCTTGGGTGACAACTCTGGAAATGAACTAGGGGGGAGCGGATATTCCTTGCTGTGGCCCATCAGCAGCCTGGGTCATTGTGGGCTGGGCTGCATAATTTTGGTCACTGTAATATAGGTCAGCCCATATCACATGGAAAGATCCTGGAAGTACACGAGTGTGGAGGGGGACAACCTCGGATCAGCAATCCCTCTACCTTTGTCTTTGTTCTATAGCCCTGTCACCTAAATGTTTACCTCCCATATAGCTTCCTGCTGAAGTAACTTTCACGTGATACGTGTTGGTGTGACTGTGGAGACTGGTCTTGGGTTGGATCAAGCAGTGTCCAGCAGGGGCATGTATCTGCTCTGTTGTAGCCTGGAGCCATCCAATTTTGGAAGCTGAATTTCTGGTCTCTGAAGTTGTTGGCTGGGGGTATTTTGGCCAGAAATGGCTAATTTCCAAGCTGTTTCTGACATGGTCTTTCAGAGATTGGCCTGCTGATCAGCGATGGTGTCTCCTCTGGGAAACCAGCATGGCCTAAAGGGACAGTGAAGAAACTTTCACTTGTACTTTGTCCTCTTCCTTGGTAGGGGTGTGCACAAATGCAATTTTTGGGATTCAATTCAAATCAAATATCCAAAACTTCAATTCGATTTGGAGCTTT
Organism: Aspidoscelis tigris stejnegeri; assembly: GCA_023333525.1. NCBI lineage: Eukaryota > Metazoa > Chordata > Lepidosauria > Squamata > Teiidae > Aspidoscelis > Aspidoscelis tigris. The sequence goes on from JALMGA010000005.1 coordinate 22,337,320, forward strand.
AAAATTCAAATTTACCCAAATTCTATTCAAATTAAGCAAATTTGAATCTATTTGTTCGGGTTTTTTATTTGAATTTGCACTTACAAATGTTGACAACATTCATATGTGCCCATACACATTGCTATACATCCATATGCATCCCATATGTATCCTGTATGCAACCCGTTTTCATCCCATACAGATCTGTATGCATACGGATGCAGAAAAGATGCGTGCGTGCAAGCACGCATCGTATATGTACCCATACACATATGAATGTATGAATAATTTGAACAAATATAATTGAAAATTCAAAATTCATTCAAATGTTTAAATATGTATTTATAGACATTTGATTTGAATTCAAATGTCAAAATTCAAACAAATTCAATTGGATTTCAAATGTCTTGAATATTCGTGCACATCCATAAATATCCTTATTCATCTCCTTTCTCTCCCCTTCACAGATCTAACTGGTTATGCCTTTCTTACCCATTTTTAAATTAATATATAGTTAAGCTTAAGAGCATAATCTCCATGCATTTTATTGTTCCAGCAAACTCTGTACTTGGCTAACTGGAGTTAGGGCTTCTAATTGTGCATGTGTTTTTATTTACTAAACAGTGTGTTGGGGCCAATACCCAGCAGACCTACATAACCTCCCCAATATTATGTTCAGTCAAATTATTCCAGTACAGCATGTTGCTTTTTCAAAATCATTATTAGTCCTCACGATAAATTAGAAAGATTTTTTAAAGACTCGCTTACTTGGCTTCTTTCCTTTTGCACAGGAGTCCATCAATGCAGAATTAGCAGCTGAGCAGTCAGGAGGGAAAATAATCCCATCACAAATAAATCAGTTTTAGTCTGCCACTGAATTAGAAAAGGGGAGAGATGTCAGGGAAGATTTCCACAGCAACTGATGATTGTTTTTCTGACACAACAGGACCGGTATTTTGTTTTCTCAAAAGTGCACTCAAGGGCCATTGGGAAACCCATCAGACCAGACTGTAACCTATTTGTAACCCCTGGAAGACCAAGGGACCTCATGATAGTGAATCTCAGATTTCATTTTATTTTTGGACTTCTGAATCTTCTAGCTCGAATCCATGCTCTGATGATTATGAAAGAAGCTTTATGCTCTTAGTGTCAAAAGCAACTTTTAAAATGCCAGTTGTCGAGGGAGGAGAGATAAGCCATTCTTTCAAAGGTTCCTTTAAATCTTCTGCAGGATCCTAAAAGTGAGTAACAGTGTTGGTGAACAGGTAATCTCTCATCCCTGTGGCTCTTGGTTTTGCATTAGATTCTAGTCGAACATTGGTTATACTGCAGCCTGAAACAATTTCCAGGTGGGTAGATCACACCCAGAGATAGAGGTACACTTTTAATGTGTAGCATTTAACTTCAAATCCACATTATCCATACAGGCCAGGGTCCCACTAAGCAATTTAAACTGGTTCTTAAAATCAACAGTGAGGTCTGTTTTTTATTTTATCTTTCCTTCTTTTCTTTTCTTTTTTTTTGGTGTGTGTGTGTGTTCTCACTGCTAGATTATAATACAGACTCACTCTCCATTCTTCAGTGCCCAGCAGGGGAGAAACCCCCTCCCCTCTCCCCCCTCCCTCTTGTCCTGAATGCTTTCTCTGTCCTGTTGCCCATGACCTCTGTCTCCACATCCCTCCCTCTTGCCCTGGCTTTCTTCTGTCCCATCGCAGCAGCCCCACCCTGATCTCCCTTCTACCACCTCACCTGTCATCTCACCCCCCCTTACTCCCCCAGAACACCTTCCCCTCAAGCAGAGCATTTCTTCCACCCACCCACCAGCTGAAGATTACCAGTGACAGCTGCAGGAAGGTATGATCAAACGGTTCTAGGCTGAAAACAGCTTGGATTCGGCTGCCTTCCTGACACAGATTTATATGCTAAGGTACAATTGTAGCCTAAGAGACCAGGCTTATTACAGAATCCTTTATTAAATTCCTTTCTAAAATTCAAGTAAATAACAGCCACCATGCCCCATAGATGAGAGTCATTTGACACAATGCATTCTTCACAAATCCATGCTTTTCAGGTGTTTGCAGTTTATCTATTAAGTTTTAACTTCCCTGCACAATCTTAGTGTTCTCTGAGGGTGTTTTTCCACTTAACTGCCATGGGAAAGTATTAACCGTTAGGAACAGGAATGGTGGCTGATGATTGCCCTGTAAGCACTGGCCCCTCCCAAACTTTACCCAGACCTCCTTGGCTCTTGGCAAAGTGCATACTGTCCCATCTGGGACCATCTGCTTCTCCTTAGCACCAGGCTGCTGCTGCTGCTGCTGCTGCAGCGATCAGCAGTATGGCATGTGCCCCATGCAGCACAAATGTTGTGTACAGGACTGTACTGGGAGCACTACAGGCATTCCTAGTAAATATGTGGAGCAGTTTTTATTGCTCCACAGCTACTGCAGATTGGGACAGCTGTGCATGCTTTTGTGGTGGGGATGCACTATGCCAGAGTGTGTGTATCTGTCCCAGTTGGCCAAGCATAAACAGGCCCTGAAAAAGTTTGCTGTGATCACTTTCAGCTTTTCAATTGCTGTCAAACAAGATGGGGTTGCAGCAGCAGGTTTAGGGCGTTTTTAAAGCTTAGATCTTGTAAATTGACTTTATATATTTATCAGTTACCTGTCAGAGGAAGAAATCCCTGCTCCACCCACAAGGATGATCTTTGTATCTTAAGAAACCAAGAGTAATAAAAATGCCATGAATAATTAGTGGATGGTTAATTATTCTTTAATGAATCTCTTGGTTGCATAAATTATTGAACCATGCACTCAACTGCAAGACCCATAATTAATAAGTGATTAGGAAAACTGAAGATGTGAAGCCGGAAAGGAGGAAATAAAGTTTTATAATCAAGAAAGCTCGACTGTTGCACTGTTATAAATATGTAGTTACACTGCAGCCCAGTAGTCTTCAGTTCACATGGGCAAGTGATAATCTCCCTCACACTCCCTCTCTTCTTCCCTTCTTTGCAACATACCTTTATTTTTAAAGTGATTTCTGCTTTGTGCTATCTCCAGAGGCTTTATTCTTATTGGCCTAGTTAGCATTGCTACTGAAGATGATGGATGATCCAATTCATAAAGTGTGAGGCACAGGTCAATCATGGCACAAACTTGTCACACAATGACACTTTCAGGAACACCAGGTGCAAATTAAACTTGCTTGAAAGAGAATGTTGAACATGGAGTGTTCATAGTTCATGATTCTAGAACTTCATCTCATTTCTTTGTCCACCATTTTTCCAATTTCAACAAAATAAAGGTGCCTCTAGACACACCCCTTGCTCTGCCTTAAATGTGAAGCTCCTCCCAGTCCTCCAAATTAGAGGACCAGTAGCTTTGCCTTTCCAGTGGAGCTGCTTCCTTTCCACCAGATGCGATGCTTGGTCAGTGGCAGGAGGAGTGTGGTAAGTACCCCTTAGTGTGTGGTAAAAAGATGCCACACTTCTACTGTGGGGTACAGAAGCAGTGAACTTGCTTTGCTGCTTCTGTCCCCATCTAGAGGCAGCCTAAAACAAGCAAAACTTATGTTATTTGAACATCCATAGTGCTCATTCAGGTGTTTTGGGATACACACATATGTCTTTGTGTGTGAGTGTGTGCAAATCTCAAGGTTCCTCCAAGCCTCTCAATATACTCTTCTATATGAAGTGGTACCATTTTCTACCCAGATTTTGTTTTTAAAGAAGCATTTACACAGAGTTAAGGGAAATAGCTTTCTCAAGCACTATGATTTCCATAGTTTTAAACACAATGGCCATTAGAATCATGGAAGTTGTAGTCTCTCTCCAAGTAATTTTCCAAATTTTAATTTATGTACAGAACTTTCTAGACACTGAACCTTTCTGCATTCACCTCTCCATGGTATTAACCAGTGGGTCTCTATCAGGTATGGAAAGATGTGGTCTGAAACAGCACCGTCTGCATGCTAGCATGGATCGAGATCAGCCCCTTCCCGCACTCTGAAGCTTGTGCAAGCTTTGGGGCCAGGTACCAAGCTCTCCTAAAAGCTTAGGAATGAAAGTTCCTAGCCTCAGAGCTTCCAGTCAACCCATCTGAGCAGTGTTCTCTGGTGCACACCCAAAATGGATTCCCTGGTAGTGAGGAATATAGAGGCATGCCTTCTGAACATTTCCATGTTCCAGACTAGGCCACACTAGTTGACCAGTAGACTCTGACATACCAGTAACTCCTAATAGGGCCTCCTTGGTTGGAATTATGCTCTGTCTAGTGCCTTATAGATTTGGAGTAACATGCAGACTGATAAGGCCCTGAAGTGGAATTCACAGTTTCTTGTTCCGGATCTCAGGTAAATGCAGAAAGAACCATTGAGGGGAAAATATCCAAGGAAGCAGAATTGCTCAAAGGAAATTTATTATCTAATCAGGTTCCAATCAGGTTTCAGGAGGTATATGGCACTGAGACTGCCTTATTTTATTTTATTGTTATTATTTGAGATTTTATATTCCACCCTTCACCCAAAGGTCACAACAATAAAAATATAAAATATACCTAATACACGTTTAAAACAAAGCTCTCCATCTCTGGCAGGGCAACACTCAGAGGAAGTTAAGTATCAAAGGATATAATGTAGGTTCCTGGCTTCCTTCCTATCTCTGAAAAAGACTCCAGAAAATAGCTATGGGGAACACCTTGGAAACTCTCAAGTGGAGTTCCTTAGATATTGTTTCTGTCCCCTGTGCTTGTCAACATCTAAAGACTTTGAGAGTGGTTATTGTGGATTTTGGAGTGAGGTCAATCCATATGCTAATGATATCCAGCTCTCTCTGTTCCATCTAGTTGTGAGCAGTTCAGGTCTTTAATTGTTGCCTAGGGGCAGTTAGTAGCTTAATATGGGTCAGTAAATTGAAAATGAATCCAAACAGGATAAAAGTACACGGCTCCATGACTGTATGTTGTGGGGTCTTCAGTCCAGGAAGTCAGGTGGCACTTGATGCTAGGTGGGGTTTTTTGCTCAAAAGGATATGTGTGTGATCTGGGAATGTTTCTCGATTCATCACAGTCATTTAAGGTCCTGGTGGCGATAGTAGTAGTAAATGGTTATCTCTTTCTCCATCTGGTTCCCCAGCTTCACCCTTGCCTGGGTAGGGATAATTTTGCCATTAGTTCACCTGCTCTTATGGTCCCTGGCCAACCTAAATACCACATGTGGATGGTGTGTTCCTACGAACTCTGCTCAGTAGATATGCAACATAATTTGTTCTTTGTAAAACCTAGTGAAACACAAACTGGAATACTTTTTCTTAGTGTTGCTCTCTGAATATTGCAGTGCAGTTATAGGCATTGCACATGACCCCAATGATAACTCTTTAAAAGTTCACTTCAATATAAGTCAAAATGCCAAGAGAAATAGAAAGGTTTTAAGCCAGATGCTGAAAAATGAACACACAAGTAGGTACCTGGGCCCTGTCTGAGAAAGGCAAATATAGTGCTATTATGGAATTGTTATGGTGAGTTTATCTCATGTATCCCCACAATAGTCCCATTTTTTAACCCCAAAAATGTCATCTGTTTTCCAGCAGTAGCACTTTTTAGGATAGCCAATTACCTTTCTGGATAGAGCCACAACTGTAGCTCCATGTAAACTGAAATAGCTCACCACGCTTGTACAGAGGTGGTGATGCTGACATCTGGGAATTCAATGGGAGCTGAATAGCCAAGATTGTGTGTCATAAAAACATGCAAAGACAGTGCTGTGGCCAGCGCTGTTTGAACAGGAAACAAATATAGAGGGGAGCAATGCACCCACTTCATTGCTTCCTAGCGCTATATCTGGCTGCCCTCTGGAGGCAGCCTTGGTATACTTCCAAGGGTTGAGTTCCCATAGCTGAAGAGAAACTGAGACAGCCATCCTACTAACAAGAATGCCAGCCATGGCGAGTTAAGCTGTTGCATCACCACATTGCTCTGGCCAAGAGTGTTGTGAAGATAGATGACCTAAGCTGATTGATCGTGGGGCTAGTGGTGAATAATGAAGTTCCATTTAAAATTACCATTATGCCAGGAGGAGTACAAGAAGGAGAAGGAGAAGGATACTCTACAAAATTGCAGGAGGCCTTTAAAAAATGTATAACAGCCTCTGTAAAAAGAAAAATGGGAAATAAAAAAGAGCTTTTATTCCCCCTAGAAATAGCTATTTTCTCCATCTGCCAGCAAGAGCAGAATTTACTGTCCTATAAAAAAACAGTAGCACAAAAGTTAAACATTCCCCTGGAATATGGCAGAGTAAACGGAATGCAAATGAAGTCCATTTCTGCCAGTAACTGTCCCATCCCATTTGTTAAGTGGGTCTGAGTGGCTATCAAGGAAAGTTCTAAGGTTGCCACATCACCAAGCCTCACCTGTGAGTTGGACGTAGACTCTGCACTGGTTGTTCAAGATAATTGAGTCTTCTAACAGGTTGCTAGAGACAACATTTGGACTCCATATGAACCATGTGCCAGTTTGGTCTTATGGTTAGAAAGCTAGATTCTTATCTGATAGTCTCCAGGTTCAAGTCTGCACTCTTATGCAAAGCCAGCTGGGTGACCTTGGGCTAGTCACAGCTCTCTTTCAGCCCCATCTACCTCACTGAGTGTCTGCTGTGGTGCGAAGAACAGAAAGCTTCATCAGCTCCTTTGAGTCCCCTTAAATGGGTGAGAAAAGTGGGGTATAAAAGCCAACTCTTCTTGTGAATCCTGACCTTTAACCTGCTTATTGCTATGCTCCTGTTTCCCCTGAATCTGCCACCTGTACTCTTTGCTTGGTAGATGTGACCTAAATAGGTTTATTGTGGTATTATTTGTAATAAATAATTGCTACTATTACTAAGACTATTTCCTCAACCAGCCTTTTTGAGAAATCAGCTTAGGCTGTTTATCACCAATTGGATCAGAGATCCAGCTATTGCTAGTTTCTAACAACATCCTTGGAGATGTTCTGTGGACATCTCACTAAGCTTTCTGAGGCTGAGCTGCTGAACTAGATGTAGCATTGGTTTGATCCATCTGGACACTTCTTATATTCTCACATCAGATGGAAACATACTCCATAGAATTCAGTGTGAGAGATGTACCAGTACTTGATTTTGGCAGCAGCAGATGGCAGTAGCTAGGCAAACTTGGCAATTTGAAAATTGCTAAGTGAGGCCTGGAAGACCACCAGGTAATTCCAAAACTATAGACTGGATTGGGGAAATTGTTGTGATTGTTGTTTCAATCCTCAAATAAGAGCAGGCTATTTTAATATCCTTAATATGTACCTATAGTCCCAAGACATCTGCACTCTTAAAAACAAAAATAATAATTTGGCTTGATTGTTTGTTTGTTTGCTTTTTTTATATTGGGCTTCACACAGACACTATATTCAGAGTTCGAAATATTTGCTCTTGTGTTCAGCGGCCAAATCACTGGAGCTGGATACTAGATACTAAATAATATCTAGTATCTTGGTGAATTCATTTGTCTGGAAAAGAATCAGGCTACAGTCTTGCACACAAGAGATGACTCAATAAAGCTGAACAATTCTCCTGGCAATCCAGGGTTAATGGGAGTCAGAATCATGGCATAGCAAGAGAAACACAAATTTCCTATCCCCCACTATTCTCTTTTCGTTTTTGTCTGCACCACTCCATCTCCAAATAGGAGCTGCTGAGGGAGATACCAAAAGTTGGTCAAACTACTGAAGCCCTGCAGTAGCAAGAATTAGCCTGCCTCAGGTGGAACTCTGCTCATAGCACTGAGGATTCCAGTCAGCCCTGTAAACAGGAAGCAGAAGAGCAGCTAAAAGTGCACTGGAGTGCCTGAGCCCTGGCTGTGATTCTGCCTGGGCTTTGTGCCCTATGCCTTTTCTGCACTGGTCCTTATTCCACATTATATCCTGGATTCGGCACCTGCCATAGTCTGCACTAGCATGCAGGCAGGAGGCCCCTACATAATCCAGAATAAGGACAAATGCAAAAAAGGGCCTACTTCCTAGTCAACATGCACAATAACTACTCTCAGCTCTGATTTATTTTAACTTTTTGCTACTATTCACTGCATTGTAGCAATTTTTATTTTTCATTTGACAATTCCAATCATGACCACTAATCTTTTGCGGTGCAGGGTTATTTTAATGAGTTTTTCAGTGCTGCTTTTCTACTTTTTCTAATACCTGCACTTAGGTCACCAAATTAGAGGGAGGCATTGTACAGGAGGTGCAAATGAAACGAGAAGGTTCATTAGCAGACTTAATGCTGAAGTCACAGCTATTAGAGATGTGAAAATATCAGCAAGTGTCATATGGAGGAGAAGGGGCACATTGTAGATTAAGGGGTTAATTACTTGTGTGACTCTTCAGAAGACATTGGAAGTATCAGGAGAAGGTTGCTTGATTGGTGTTGCAAGTGGGGAATGGGTACTGGAAATCAATCTGAGCTACTGACGATTTTCATGCTTGAGTGAGATTTCCAGTCCCAGGGCTTTTCTTTACTTACCCACTTCCAGGTCTCTCTCTTCCACACACTGGAGTAGAACACAGAGGCCATACATCCTGGTAGGCTGCTCCATCTGTTCTGGACAAAGTGTAGCCTGATCTAGGCCACAAAAATGGCCACCTAGACTGGATACTGGTACCGGTGGTGTGGGGGCTTCATGAATGGAGCAGGGAGGTATGTGAAAAGGCATAAACGTCCCTGTTCTGGTTTAGCAGTGGGACCTATTTTGGTGGTACGCTGTACTTGACAGGAAGCTAAACATCAAAGGCCTAGATGAAGAGATATGATCTAACCAAGCATCAACATCCATATAATGTAGATGCTTGTTGAATCTCCAGAATGAGGCTGTTACAGAGTCTGCAGGCCAGCACATAAAAGGCCCTCTAGCATGTTTCTGCCCATAACACCTCTGAGAGAGGATGAATTACAAGAAAGCCCCCTTCTTGAGATCTCAGTACCTGGGCAAATCTACGTATATGAGAGAAGGTGTTTCTTCAGATATCCAGGAACAAAGCCATTCAGGTTTTGTTTTTGTTTTGGTGTGTGTGTTAACATCAACACCTTGAACGTAATGAATAATTCTCCTATGATTTCCCCAGGTTGAACCTCTTATTGATTGTCACATGCATACTACCCATATAAATATCAGTTAGAACCTCCCTAATGAATTGAGGAAATGCTACAACTCCCTGTTCAATTAAAATTCCTGAAGTTTGAAAGTTAAAATAAAGGTGGAGGAGGGAGAACAAGAAAATGGGATAAGGGAAGAGAATGGGTGGGATTAAATCTTTTTCAGGGTTTTCTCCTAGGCTGCAGTTACACCTTGCCATTTTAATCCGCATCAGGAAGGCAACTGAATCCAAGCCATTTTCAGCCTGGAAGGGCTTGGTCATGCCTTTCGGGAGCTGTCACTAGTAATTTTCAACTGGTGAGAGGGTGGAGGAAATGCTCTGCTTGAGGAACAGGTATTCTGGGAGCATAAGGGGGGGGCAAGAAGACAGGTGGGAGGAGATTGGGATGGGGCAATGGCAATGGGACAAAAGAAAATCAGGGCAAGAGGGAGAGGCATGGAGACGGAGATTGTGAGCAACAGGAAAGAGAAAGAAGTCAGGGCAAGAGGAAAGTGGTGTGGAGATGGAGATTGTGCAACAGGACAGAGAAAGTCAGGGCAGGAAGGAGGGGTGTGGAGGCAGAGCTGAAAGGGAGCTGAGAGGAAATCACAGCAAGGGAGAGGAGGGAGCAGCAAGAATCGGAGCAGAGGCTTGTCCAGGTATCATTTTTTGGGCAGCAGTGGGAACAGGGTGGTCCCCTGGAAAGGGATTAAAAGCTTAATGCTGTGTTGGCACAAATAAAGTTAACCCTGAAAAAATCCAGAAAATTTTTCTGGAGGAAAATCCAGGGGGGGAACAGGCTTAGCTTTTAAAGCTGTAACCAATAGGGCTGAAGTAAAGTGTGACACACCCTTAATCAGAGATGGGGTTTGTAGCTCAAAAAAGGGTAAAAACACATTCAGTAGCAGCTACTAGAGGTTCAACTTGGGAGACAGAGGTTTCTGGCACTCCAGTGAACTTTATCAGTAGGTGGGTGACAGTAAAGCAAATGCAGAAGGTCCAGAAACCTCAAGGATAAGCAGTTGTGCATGCTTGTTTGGACTTGCTAAAGTGAGACATCATGAACGTCTGATTAAACACTCAACCAGCTAGTGTTTAGCAGTACCAGAATACCTTGAAGCCTCAAGATAGTAGAGAAGGCTCAGACCTGTTTCTTCAGTTTAATAGTGTTTCCATTGGTAATCTTTGTAGAAGCAGGAACCCATGAAATTCAGATCTTGATGGATCTTGGCTGAAGTACAAACAAGTAGTGGTGGCATTTGGTAAGAGCGTACATGTTCTGGAAAAAGTGCACCTACCTACATACAACAAAATGTATCCTCAATGTGAGGGACCAGATGTTTGGGAGGAAACAGGGGTGGACAAAAGATCTGAAAATATTCAGGCATCCCAGGACCGGTCAACAAGATGCAGTGATTAAATCAACAACTCTACTTAGAAGCCCACATTAGCATTTTAATCTTGCAGTTCTCTTGCCCAGGGTGGAGGCACAGTTTGCTGAAATAGGATTTTCCTGTTATAAGCCAGTGGGAATTAGCTAATCTTGTAGCACAATCAGCTAAATAATGCTCTTTGGTGAGAAGATTTTGGTGGAAAGCAGACTATGTAGGGGGGTCTTGCATCAAGACAGGAAGACGTAACTGGCCTTCATAGTTTCTTAAAGGATCATTCTTGTGGCACAAGTAGCATTTCTGGCAAAGCTTCCTGGAGCATCTCTGAAGAGGGTCTCCCAGGATATTTCAACATATGAGTGCATGTTGTCTTCATGTCCTCCAAAGTCCAATATAGTAGTGCTGACTTTGGAGTACAAGGATATGGCACCATTTTAACACAAAACATGATTGGAGTGGGGGGGCTTACTGTATTCTACACTACTATGGAGATAGAATTATGTTGTCCGGGTGCATCCACTGACGATGAAATTCCAAATGTTGGTGAGTTACAACTTTTATTTCTTCCGCCAATTGCTTGTTGAATGGCAAGAAAAGATATGAACGACCCACAAATTCTGGAGAGATGCAAGTTTTGACGTACCTAGAATTTCTAACAGTAAAAAACCCTTGTTATTCAGAATTGGACTGCATTTGACTGATCATTTACATCAGAATTCTCCCATGTTTCAAAATTTAATGTGCCACAGCAATATAACAAATAGTTACACCTACTCCATTGGAAATGAAATATTTTTTTTCAGAGTTTGTTATAGTCTCAATTCCAGCTGAAAAAAAGTCAAGCATTCATTCATTTCTACTAGGCATGACCGGGAACGTCACAAATGAAATATCTGGGCACTTCTGTCTTTGGGAAACTGGTGGACTTCAATGGAACAAAACTCCCATGGAGGTTGGAGGGCAATCTGTCACATTTTTACTTTTGCCTTCAAATCACCCACAAAGGACATCCTGGAGAAATCCAGACTTATGGCTAAATGCAATATATACTGATTAATTCAGTTCCATTTAATATCAGGGTTTCAGTATAGATCTGAGGTCTAATTCAAATGTGTAGCTGACATGGAGATTTTCAGAAGCCCAAATGCTTATGTTTGGATGCTAAGAATTAGCAAGAGAAGAAGAGTTGGCTTTTCTACCCCACTTTTCTACCCTATTTAAGGAGGGTCAAAGCTTTCCATGCTTATTTTTACTTTCCCCCCCTCTCCAACCTACTTTTTTGCTTTAGCTCCCAACAGTCTTAAAAATTATTGATTTTCTCACCCATTTAAGGGGACAAAGTGGCTGACAAAGCTTTCTATTCTTCTCCTCACAACAGCACCCTGTGAGATGGGTGGGGCTGTGAGAGCTCAGAAGAGAGCTGTGACTAGCCCAAGGTCACCCAGATGGCTTCGTGGAGAAGAACAGAATCAAACCTGGTATTCCCAGATAAGAGTCTGGCTCACTAACTACTAGACCAATCTGGCTCACAAGAAAGCAGACAATACCCAGAAAGGGACTCCTCTATTTCTTACTATATTCAGTTATTCAGGTGAAGTTTGTGATAAACAATGAATTTTCCAGAAGAAGCTACTCAAGAGAAGAAAATTCACTTGATATTCACCAGAGGCACACTGAAAGAACAGCATGATATAAAGAGAAACCAAAAGATATTTAACATATGTCAAACACATTTCCCACAAATCTCAGGGAAAGTAACAACATTTAAAAACAAATATATTAAAACATATTTAAACAATAAAAGTATCTGATGAGTGGGGAGAAAAACTATATCCCCATTTAGCAAAAGGCCTTTTACGTGTAAGTAAAATGTGATTTTGCTTTAATGGAATCAAATCCATAATATGATTTGATCTCTGAGGTGCTATTGCTTTGCATTGGTAGACTGGGCCTCCCCTCCAGAGCGCTACTGAGTTATCGATCATCTAAGCTTTCCCTTTGAAGTACCCCTTGTTTATATTGGTTAACTACATCTGAACTGGGAGCTCCTTCAGATACCCAGGGCCCAAGCTGTTTAGCGCTGTTAGTGTCAGCACCTTGAATTGGGCTCGGTACCAGATAGGTGACCAGTTCAGATCGTTTAAGACTAGCATGATGCGAGTCTGTCCAGAAACTACCATCCTGGACACGTATCCTATACAAATGCATACATAATGGATATGGATGCCCCTCCTGTCTTATGCACACAAACCCCTCCCCCCTCTTTCTCTGAACCAGCTTACCCTCCAGTCTTAGGGTGTTTCCGCACTGGCTGCCAAAAAATGTATTGAAGAAAATCCATTTCCCGGTGTTCCGTCCTCTGGAGGATCCATCCAAAATAGGGACGGATCCGAAGAGGCCTCATGCGTTTGCATATGCATTGGGGGGGGGGCAGATCCTGCCAGATGGATCTTCTGGGTGCTGTACAGAGGCCGCAGCACCCATTTCCAAAGGCAGCTGGCCTCCCGTGTTGCTGACACTGCCCCCGGAGCTGCAGGACTGGAGCATTCAGCTGCCAGTCACCACGCATTTCCGCCAGTGTGTGGTGCATGGGGGAGGGGCTCCAGAGGCAGACCAGTGTGCTTCTTCCCCTCCCAAGATGGCAGCTGCCGGCGCATCTGTCCCCTCGCCTCTTCATGTGCGGAAGCGTCCTGCTTCCAAACGGATTTAGGTGAGGGGATGATTGAAGACCTAATTTTCTAGGTCTTCACAGAGGACGGATTTTTCGGCAGCGAGACCCCCATTAAGAATGGATCTCATGCGCTACTGTGAGGAAGCAGATGCCTGGAAGGGTCCCTCATCTGTCCTCCATTGCGGAAGGTAAGTCTTGTATGTGATTTTAATGTGGTTTTGGTGGCAGTGTGGAAGTACTCTTAAACACACACTCCTTGCCTTTCTCTCTCTGTTTCTCTGATCCTGCTGCCTCTCTTGTCTTAAACACACACACCTTGCCTCTCTCTCTGCTTCTCCCATTGGGCTTCTCCCTTAGTTTTCTCCCCCCAGTTTAACAAATGTCTGAACTCTTTGTACAAATGTTCCAAAACATTCTTTTTCATACAAATGTTAATGTACAGATGTTGTGACATATGGTTCGTGTACGAATGTCCTAATATGTCCAAATTTGTACGAATAACAAATGTTACGAATATTCCTGCACATCCCTACCATAGATTCCTTAGTCTCCCTAACCCCTAGTTTTCCATAGGTAGTAGTTCGTTGCATTAAAAAGTTTAGCATACACAGTGTTTTGGGTGAGTTAAACCATTGTATCATATAAAGAAAGACTGAAAATAAATATTTAGTCACACAGGTAGCAATGATATATTTCAAGAAGTATCCCAAGGCAAATATGGGGCCCTGTGCTGTATTAATTCCTCACAAAATTACATTTCTTGTACTTGGTGCAGAACTACTGCTAATAAATAACTGTATTTCAAATGCCTGGTGAAAATACTGGATTAATGGATTATGCACCACAGTGCACCTTCAGCAACTGTATTTAATGTACCTCACAAAAGTTTGCATAAATTTCCTGGCACTGCACATTCTCTTCTGTATAGGTTGTCATGCTTTATAATATATGAAATGCTTTTTCAGAGGCTGTATAATATAACTTAGGACAAGTGAATCCCACAGCTGAGGTCAAAAGTTGTCCCTGTTTCCTCTTGCCCACTTTAAAAGTAAAAGACACTGAAAAGTGACTAGTCCATGTGGATTTAAAATCATGTTTTTAAAATCCCGGTGCTCTTTAGCATATCACATTATGGATCTCATCAAGCTTATATATTAATTTGTTCTTTTCTCCTTTTGAAAGAGATAAACCCCGTTTTGTACAGTTTGCTTTGCTGCTCTCAGGAAAGTTTTTTTTTTTCATAGCTCTATCTATATGCATAAGGAAAGGGCTTTTCCTTAAATTGCTTCTAAATTGTCCTTCTGTCATTATTACTGGGAGCACCAGAATTTCACATCAGTTTTTTTTTAAATATACATGCTTTTGTCAGCTTTTAAAATGTCAGGAAAAAGTGGTGTTAGCTTTTAGCTGTTCAAGTAAACACACACCTAACACTTTTACCTGTGAAATGAAACCTGACTAGTCATAATGGGTTAATTAAAATTCTAAAGTTGACTTCCAGTGTTCTAATTTTTGTTCTGTAGTCTACGAGATGCCTTTGATATACTGCAAGCTGCATTAAACTACTGAGAAAATTAATCTCTAAAGGTACGTAACACACATCCCAAAGTTTCAAATTTGGCATGCTTTGTTTCTCTATGGCCCTGGTCACACCTTCAGTTTAAGATGACTTAAGGTCATCTTCTGTTTGTGTTAATCACATTATTTTTATTCAATTAGTTTTCCAAGCTGGCTTATCCCCCATCAGATCATTTTAACCAGAGTCCTCTTTTCTGGACAACTCAGCCCATCCTAGAATCCCAGGCAATTTTCTCTTCTTCAGTGTGAGTGGGGGGTTGGGGGGGGGGTGGCGGCTAAAGGAAGCTGAATCTTGCTGTGGTGGGTGGAATCCAGTCTTTCATTTCAGCTAGTGTCTAGGGGAGGGTGGCACATGCTGGGGCCATGGAGTTGGTGGAGCAGGCTTAAAGAAGAATCACAAGCACACACACACACTGCCTCCCTTGAGTGACAGAATAGCATCCAATAAGAAAGGAGATAGATTTGATGCAGCAAAAGGGGGTAGAGAGCCTAGAGTTGAGTGGAGGCGGCTCAGGTCAATCACAGAGAAAGGTGTGAGCAATGCAGTCCAAAGCGAGGATGGCCTGAGGATGACCTATAATGATCTAAGTGTGAATAAAACTGGTATGACCTCAGCTCAAATCATGAATAGGGCATCCTATCTCATCTAGGTGTGACCAGGGCCTATATGGCTGTGTTTGCCCAGCTTAGGGATGCCAATATCAGGATGCCCAAACCCTGGCCACCATCCAAATGATGTGTTGCTCTGAGCAACTTGTGAAGTAGCATAACATGAAACCTACTTCTAGAAGGCTCATCATCGCTTCATTTTCAAGCAGCCAGAAAGTGTACCTCTCCACCCCCAGGGCATTGGACACTCCCAGTACAGCTGCAGAGTGTGCCAAAGCTGTGCATATCAGGTGGATGAGGCTGTGTCTATATAGCCTATCTTTAATGCACATTCAATGGAAGAAAATGCACTTCCAAAGTCAATAGAGGTGGATTGGACATGGGAAGCAAATGGGATGAGAACACTAATGACTCATGCTAGTGCCTCCAAGATGCCTTTTTGTTTCATGTAAACACAGCTTGATATCCTACTCTTGGGATGAGAGCATTTCATTGTGGATGCTACTAATTAGTAAGAGTCATCTTTAGTGTTCTGTCGCAATGCCTTTTCTGTGTTGGCACCCACACTTTGGAAGACTCCCCCCTGAATGTCTGTGAGGCACCTACTATCCCGCTTTCTAGGCATCCGCTGAAAACCTGCTGGTAACCCGGACATATTTGATTGTCTTGTCTCTTTAAAATTTGTCTTTAAGTTTATATTTTAAACTACCTCAGGATTTTTTAAATGATGAAGCCACATATAAAAGTTTTGAATCATAGATAATATGCGCATATTCTGGTATCTGTCTCCCAAGCATAGAAACAAGTGGTGTTTTTGCACTTACCTTTCTTGGCCTGGTTCTGCAACTAGATTGCTCATACTGTCCAGAAATAAGGCATCCACTTTTGGACAGCTGTTCCAGGACAGCCACTGAACTGGCTCTGAATATTGAATGATATTTGGAGCCAACTTCTGCATTCTCCAATGCCTAGGAAATAATATTCTCAGCTTCAGGTCTCCTGGGGCACCCATTGCAATTTTGTGTACCACCAGTATGTGTCCCCCTGCTAAACTGGCCCAATGCTGCTCTAGTCTAGGCAGCCATTTTGGGCTAGCTAGACTGAACTACATCCAGCATCGGTGGGGTGTGTTCGCAGGGGATGGCCTCTTTGGTCCACACAAGAGCATGGAAGAAAGAGGCCCACAAGGGGATCATGTACTGCACTGTATCAGGATACTAGAAAGGTCCTGTATTTCTTATCTGATGAAGAAGCAAGAATGGAGCTGACCTATGAGTGAGAGCAACCAAGTGACCTGCTTACAGGGAAAAGTTCATATTTGAACTGTGGGTTGACCAGTTTTTGTAAATGCATGCATACCCCATAAAATATGTAGGCTGATACAGAGTAAGGATAGTTGTAGAAAACTGGAATTGAAAACAGTTTTCTATTTTTATCTAGAATGAGAAGGGGGGAAATGTAGACTGAATGGACAACTAGCTGATTTTGGCTGAATAACTCCAACAAAGTTATTGGATGTAATTCTTAGTGCTTTAGTGATAAAAGAACACCCTGTATTATCAAGATGTTAAGAGTGTATGTCCTGCCAGAAGCGTATTAAGCCCATCTGCAAACAACCTTCATTCTCCACTCTCGTGTAATCTTAACTGTGTGCAGAGTTCTCTATACAAAGTCATTAATGGACCTAGAAGGAGAGAGAGTGAAATTTTTTTCACTTATCCATGCCAATTTTATTCTCCTCTTCTTAACCTTAAACAAAAAACAGCTTAGATGCTATAAATAATACTCACAATGGAGGAGTCATGATTACAAAGGTAATGATTTGAACCCTAATTGGGGAAAGTTATTGTTTGTGTTGGTCAACGTTTTTGCAAGAGATGTTATAAAGACAACCTAAAAGTATTCCATTCTTTTGTGATAAATAGTGAAGCATATCATGAAATAATCATCATTACCGGCAATCACAGAGGCTGTGTCCCCATGCAGGGAATTTAGTCCTGAAACAGTCTCTTCGGACTATTTTTGGGGGGCTACTTTTAATCTGGGTTGAGTGCCCACCAATTAATCCAAATGTAGCTGTCCCATGCAGCTTTTTAGTCCTAGTTTTGGGGCAATTTTAAAACGTAAAAAACAGGGCTATTAAATCCCCACCCCGCCCTGTGCAAAACCTGCCTGCAATGGAAACAGCAAAATGGATTTTTTAAAAAAAAATTCTAGCCTAATACTTTCTTTTTCATGTCCCCCTTTTGAGATTACTGGCAAAAAGTGCACTCATCTGCAGCTGCAAGAGAATGTTAAAAAAGGGCTTTTAACTTCCACAGCTAAGAGGGAATGTAAGGGTTTTTCAAATCCAACCCCCCCCCCCATGCAAACCATTCCACAGCTGCAAGGAAACATTAGAAAAAGGGCTTTTAACTTCCACAGCAGCTTCCAACACCTCCCCATTCCTGCAAATAGCAAATATGAAGGAAATGGACTTCAAATGCTAAGTTACTTTCGCTTTCCTCTCCCTTTCTGGCATCTAATCCAACATGATACATGTATCATTTGAAAAATGTATCATTTTCAAAAAAGTATTTTAGGCTTCCTAAGCATCTCTCTTCAAAAGATACACGTTTCAAGTGAGAATGTTAAAGTCCCTAAATAAAAAAGACAAGTCCTTTCTGCCTTTTTCATGCCACACAGAGCTTTTGTGAGGCTGGCAAGGGAGGGGAGGAGCTTTACATCTGCCATTGGCCAGAATGTTAGACCTCCACCCCAAATAGCCCAGTATTGTCCCCATGTTGGGGAAATAAAGTGGTCTTGGCTCCAAAAAGGGGAGGGAGTCCAGTTTTCATCAGGACTTTTTTTCTCTCCTAATTTAGGCAGGATAGTCCTCATAAAATCCAGGAATAGGGAATTGCATGGGGATGCTGGGTGCCGAATTCAGATTTGATTAGGATTAATTACAGCAGCCAGGGGGATGCTCCTTCCAAATTTGAATTGAATTCAGATTAAAAGGCCATGGGGACACACCCAGAGAAACTGTATACATTTCAAAACTCACCGAATTAGAAGAGCCCCAAATTTAGTGATTTTAGGAGGGGGGACAAGGCACTGAAATGTATATTATTACACCTATTGAAAGGTGGATTCTATTGTTTAGGGTCACTTTGGGGGCACAATGCTAGAGACTTAACATGGAATGTTTGTACATTAAAAATTCCTGTAATGGGGAAGGAAAAGCTGGCTAACTCTTTCAAAGGACAAATCAGTGGGAAAAGATAGCAATTGAGACGTTCTAGTATTTTAATGAGTGCTAAATGGCACTAGATGGGGCCATTCAACATTGACAGTAATAAATGGTATTCTCTTATCGCTTATAGAAGGCTATTATTTCTTGTTTTACTGATAAAGAGGTGTTTACTCAAATGAGTCTGCCTTATTAACTGTGCTTTGTCATCCCTGTTATCACCAAAGCTGTGAGATGGATATGATCAGTAGAGTTCCAGCTCTTAAGTCATACCAAAGTGCTAACAAACTACAAAAGCTTGTGCTAAACTGCAGTTCATTTAAAAAAACTGGATTATGTAGAGAGGTCTAGGACTAAATGGCTACTGGAATGCATGCCTAGGTACTACCTCCAGGTTGAGGAGACAGCCAGGATACCTCTAAAGGCTATTTACAAGGAATCAAGAGCAGGTGGTTTTTCCTTTGCCTTCTGCTTAAGAAAGTCCACAAGCAGTTGGTGGGTCAATGTGTGAGACAGGATGCTGGATTGGATGGACTGTGGCTTAATCCAATAGGGCTCCTCTTCCTTCTGTACTCTCTAAGCAGTTGGTTTGTTTTAATGAACCACAGCTTTTTAGGAGATAAATGTGCTTTAACAGAAAACATAATCCAAGTGAAGCCACAGTCTCCTGCTTTCCACAGATATGTTAAACTTCACTGCAATGACTATGGATAGAATGATGCAACACAGATAATATTAGCATGGGTTTTGGGATTCTGCAAAGTCCAGACAACCAGATCTTCAAAACCTTCCTGTTTCTGTCTTCTCCTGGATTTTGTCTGCCTGCTGTTGATTTGCTTTATTGCAAAAAATACAGCTCCCACAGTGAATTCTAATGTGAACAATGAAACTCCAGGGCAAAAATGTAATGACTTTACATCTCAAGCATAACTTGCAACAATTCTGTTGTCTTGCAGAAGAGGCCAAAGTTTAATGTATCTAAATGTTATGATCTTGCAGATAGCGAACTGACAAAAGTATAGTCTTTTTTATTATCCAGAATATGTTATAAAAACTAAATTCTTTTTCTCTGCCTGCCTGCCTGCCTGTTCCTTCCTTCCTTCCTTCCTTCCTTCCTTCCCTATGCATTCAACCACTAAGCATTCACTTTGTTGCTTCTGCAGAAAAAAACAACATGATATGGTTCTGTAACTCTGCTTGGAAAGATCTTAGAAAATTTGTATAGCTCAGCCAATTTGGACAGGTTTTATATGTGGCATTATGAGCTTCATTTCTCTCTAGATGATATTAATATAAGAGACAGGAACAAATTATATCAGTGTGGGAAGGGCTGCAGGCCCCCAAAGCAGGCAGCCAACTGAACATAATAGCACTTAGTGGTACGATTCATGTGGTTATTGTTCGGATAGCTCCATATGATGGCAGATAGAAGGATGGTGGAGAAAGCAATGTTGCCTTTAAAACCCAAGGCAACTCCTTATTTTTATTTTATTTTTTTCAAAATACACACACACAAACATGTTGTCATGAGGATAAAGCTAAATTTGCTGCATGCAAAAAAAAAAAAAAAAGAAATAAAAAATCCTAAAGTCTAAATATACACCAAATTAGGTCTGTTTGGGGGTAGGAAGGGCAAACACACATACGCACACACACAAAAATGTCTGTATGGATAGTGCAAAGCTTGCAATAAACAGAATTCTGCTGTAGGCTACATTGCACGTCCTTCAGAGTGAATAAAAATAGCTTGAATATTAAGGAGAATAACTATCCAAGCCTTCCCTGCTGCAATGACATACTTTATTGGACCTGCTGTAAATTGCATTAATTAGCTTTAATCAGTTTAATCAAAACTTAAAGGGATTGGTTAATCTTATCTCCTCTCACAAAAGATACCACAGGTGGCTTGTAATATTTCAGAATATAGCCTGGGAGTGGTAATATGTAAATCATGGATTTTCCTTGAAAATTAACTTGTCCCAATTTGCCCATATTCCTGCAGGTAGCCAAAGACCTTTCTATTGACCAGAGGAGCTTTCTGCTTGTTCCCCATCTCTACCATAATGAATCCTTCAAAAAACGCTGGCAGGTTGTTGTTCAGTCATTTGTTGCGGTGCCAGCATGCTGTTAGCACACCAGCTTCTGCTGTGTATGAAGGGAAGTAGCTGCAGGAAGGGATGTGTACGAATATTCACAACATTTGTTTTCCGTACGAATTTATATAAATTCAGATATTTGTACACAAATCAAATATTACGGCATTTGTACATTAACATTCATACGAATGTGAATGTTTTGTAACATTGTATGAATAGTTTGTACATTCGTTAAACTGGGGATACGTATTGGACAAATAACAATATCAATATGTATGTGTTTGTGTAGGATACGTATCCAATACACATCCAATACGTATGCATTGGTATAGAATCCAAATCCAGGATTTGTATCCAGGATCCATATGCATTCATATCGGATATTTGTACAAATTAGTACGAATACATTCATATTGAATAGAATCCTACCACATTTAAAGGGGATCTATTCAAACAAATATGAATTTTCTAACATTTGATTTGTTACAAATCAAATGCCAAAAAAACCATCCGTGCATATCCCTAACTGCAGCCATTTTCCTATGCTCACTGATAATAGCTGCATTGGAACAGTAAGATTTTACAGCATGGTCTGGTAAATCATTGTGGAGCACCATCGGAGCTCTCTACAGATGTTCACCATTGCACAGCACAGGTGGGAAGAGTACAGCTATTTTTGTATGCAACTAACACAAGAACGCCACCTACTGCATCCACTTGAAGTACATTGGGAGCTGGAAAACCAAATTTGTCTGAGGTGATGGAAGAATATGGAAAGTGAGGCAAAAAATGGAAGCAGAATATGGACATTCTGGGCACTTCTGCACTTACCTGTCTATGATTCAAAGAAAGAGTAAGTAGCCACCATTTGGCATGCTGGAGTGGTATACAGAAGGCACACCTCTTGCTAGCACACTCCATCTGCATTGGATGAAGCACAGCCTGGTCTAAGTGTCTATTTTCGCCACCTAAATTGGAATAAGTACTAAAATTTGTTAATACAAAACAGAGAGGTACGTGAAAACCTGCACAGCACCTTGTTTTGGTTAGCGGGGGGGGGGGGGAGGATTTTAATGATGCACCAAATTGCACCACTAAAATGAGTCTCCCTGGGGCTTGGAATATTAGTTCCTGTCAGCTGAAAACACATCAGTTTGGAGAAACCTTCCTTTGACTTCCAACAGCATGAGTTAATGCAGGGACTTTCTCAGAACAGCCATCCAAAATGTGGGTGGCCTTGCTCCAGGATAGCTGGAGCAGTCTAGAACAGCAAAACGTGGAAACAGACTCTGCTTAAACGAAATTCAAATGTAAGGAGAATTAAAACTTTTTTAGAAACATTCCAAGTGACGAAATTGAATGTGAAGTTCTGTGACCATCTCTGTTAAGAAGTTACTGGTTGGTTGCTAAGGGTGCCAAAAATTATACTTCACTTGTCATCTTAATTACAGTACTATTATTAAGCTTATATTTATATTTATTTTTATTTCCATCCCCACAGTATTTTGAAGTCTCAGAGCGGGTTACAATAAAACTAGTTTAAAAACACAAATGAACTCTCTAAAACAACCAGTAACAGTGCTTGTTACAGGGAGGAGAGAAGCAGTTTCCTCAAAATGCTCATACCTTCAGGATCTTGTGCCTCAGTTGAATAGGTCAGCTAGAGTCCTTAGAGCTGTGAGCAGAGGAGAAAGAGCAAGCTAGGAAGCTGCCTTGCCTGAGGGGGTTGGAAGAGAAAGAACAAGCTAGGAAGATGCTCTATCAGCTCCAGGTAGTGGCTTGACCCCATGTAGAGTATGCTTCTATGTGTTCTAGTTGTACCTTATTAGGTAAAGTATTCTGAGGCTTGAGAGATTGTTTCATACTACTGAATCATGGTCTACCTCTATGGGCACCTCTATATAGTTTCCTTGGCAATGATACAAGAGTGGTTTGCTATTGCTTACTTCTGGGAAGATGATCTACAGCTATAGTAGCCACTACTAGTTTAGCCAGGCACACTCCTTTTGAACTTCTTCTGGGTGAACAGAGTGTGTGACAGGGCAGTACAGGTATGGTTGCTCACCATGTCACTTGGTCTCCACACAATGACATCATGCATGGCCATTGCCATAGCCAGGCAATTGGCTAGTATAGCGCTGATTGCACTTAGCTGACCCTTGAATCATTCCAGAAGTTCATGGGCCATCACGCCTAATAATGTTGTTACTTGCATGGAGACCCCCAGGTATAGGGTAGGATAAAATTCTAAATAAATAAATAAGCTCTTAGGTCTGCATCCGCACCTACCAGCAAATCTGGGGCAAACCCAGATTACTCATCCTGAGTTATCTGGGTTCTGCTGCAGTTTGGGGTGGAGGCCAGGAACAGCACCGAGCGCATGTTGGACTGTCCCCAAAGAGGCTGCAGATGTGCACAAGTATACCTGCTAACCACACGGTGCAGCAAGCTACTGGCGCCACCAGCCTCCTCCTCGGCTTCCTTCCTTCCTTTTCCCTCCCCCTGTTTCAACAGGGGGAAAGAAAAGGCTGGCTCAGTTTAAAGCCGAGTGAAGGAGGACAGCCAGTGGCCGGGTAAGTGAGTGAGGGATTGCTGCATTTGAGAGGCAACCAAGGAGGAGACTGGTGGAGGAGGCTTGCCGTGCTGCACCATTTGCAGGTGTGCTTGTGTGCATCTGTGGCCTCTTTGGGAACAGCCTGACATGCAGCTGAGGAAGGCAGCTGAGGACATTGGGATGAGAGGAGGCTCACAGTGGCTGCCTTCCTTCCTTTTCCTTCCCCCTGTTGAAACAGGGGGAAAGAAAAGGCTGGCTTGGTTTAAAGCCAAGTGAAGGAGGACAGCCAGCAGCCGGGCCACACCCCCTCACTCACTTATCCTTACACTTGGCTTTAACCTGAGTTAGCCAAAAAACAAAAACAAAACCCTGCTGAAACTGGTTTTCTTCCCCCGGATTTTCCAAGGAACTGGCAAGGGAACAGGGGGCCTAAAATCCGGGGTGGTTTTGGAGCACTGGAAGATGTAATGGGATCCCTCAGTACTGAATCCGAATCCACTCCGTATTTTACCCCCTACGGGAACATGATCTTAGTTGGCACCTTTACTGTCTAGATTTCAGTGCCAGCTAAAAGTTCATCAGCTAGCACAGGCCTTTCCACAATTCTTTCTTTTCTCCGCCAAGTGAATCTATCTAATGTATTGCTTTTATGAAGCTGTTCTTTTCTACTGTTGTGCTTTCCCCCTAGTTTGACTATTATGGTTTGTACTATTATTTTAAACCTTTTTCCTAACCCAGTGTTTACGTTGAAATAGAGGTTTGGTTAATTATGCCTTCACTAAAAATCTGCAGTGAACTCTGAGATTCTGGCTGTAACCAGATATAACCAAAGGGGTGTCTTAGAGGTGCCCCAGAGGGACAGTGTGGGCCTAGTGGCAAGACAGTTCTAATTGTGAGGGGGGAGGGACAGACTGCTGGGTGAACAATCCTGCCTCAGGAGCTTCTCTAAGCTGCCTCAGAGATGGTGGTCTTTGTTTTTCTGTTTTTGCTGTTCCTGATCACAGCCTTTGCCTCTGCCTCTCTCCATCATGGGCTTTTGGGGTGAATCAGTGACATCGCTTACCCTTTTCTTCTTTTTTTCCTAGGGTACTTCTTGTCCATATTCAAGAATGACAGAACTGGCACGGAAATTGTACTTTACGACGGACAATATCATTTTCAATATGGCAGTCTTCAAGCAAAACAAAACTAGTCAGATTTATTTTGTCAGGCATCGTTCCCTGCAGCCTGCCTCTACAGACGGTTGCTTTTATAAGCTGCCAGTCCCTCTCATTCATCAGTCTAAGCGGCATCTTTCTGTGCAAACATTATTATCTGTCTTATCTTCTTTTCCACCTGAAGGAGAGCAGAGGAAACCTCAGCAACTTTTTATTATTCTCTAGGTTTTGGTTCCCCCTCCCCTTCTCTTGTCCTGGATTTATGGTTTTCTTTATTTGCTTCCTTTCCCCAGGTTCTCATTTTTTAAACAAATGTGAAAATTTTGAAGACTACAGTCTCAGAAAGATTTGGAAAAGCATTGCCTTGTCAGAATGAACAGAATTTATATATTGTTGTTCAAGCATTCTGGGTCCTTTGAGTTTTTGTAGGATGCAAATAGCATTGTACAAGCAAAGGAATGGTAAAGTTTATTAAAAATCAGGAAAAAGTTATAATAGGACATGTGTTTCTCACATAAAACAGCCTTTCCACAGCAGAGCTTGGACCTTATATGGTTGATAAAATATGGCTTATCTCATTGAAAGCAGTTCCAAAAACATGGGGGCTTTTTGCACTGACCTTGCTGTGATCCAAACCAGTGGGTCTGGACAGGTGAGACCTACTGGTTCAGATTATTGCAAAGCATGGCCTGGAACAGTGTCATCTGCAATTCTGCATCATATGGCAATTCTGGTTCAAATCAGTCCCTGTACCATCCCTAAAGCTCACACAGGCTTTGGAGCTAGTCTCTGAGGACTCTGAGGACTGGGAATGAATGTTCCTAGCCTTGGAACACTTGGTAACCCCACTTTGCATTAGTGCACCACTGAAATGGATCCCTCAGTAGTCCAGAAAATGGAGGTGTGCCTTCTGCATGTCTCCATGAAGCAAACTACCGGTAATCTATGGCTGTGTCCAGACACATTTAATTCTGCACACTGAATGTGGCAGTCCCAATTGAGCCGTTACACTCAAAGATCGATCTATAGTCTTGGTGCTGCATTATATGATTGGGACTGTGCATTTTCCTCAGTGCAGGATGAACAACTCTTGCTGCACAGTATGCACATAATTTGAAGTTTCAAATCAGTGCAGGCAGGACAATGAGAAAAGGAGACGAGATGTCACCTAACCAGAAAGGGAAACTCAAACTGTGTTTGGGTCCCTCAACTCTCACAACTCGGATAGAGGAAACGACAGAGCTTCCAGTCTGGACGACCAGTCTTCCCTGTGCAATGAGTTTACTGAGCTTTTTGATTAATGCAGTATAGACTGCATTTATACTGCAAGTCTGGAGGCAGCCTATATCAGGGATCTCCTGATCTCAGTTACGTTCCATCCTGTGTGGACAGAGTATACCAGTGGCATGCGTGCAGACCCTCTCTGATCTGCACAAAGATGAAGTCAGAAGAGGTCCTTAAGTACACTTTATGGCCCCATGTAAGGTAAGTTCAGAAGGACCCTTGGTCTCTGTGAAAGCACTGACTTGCACTGGTATCTATTCACTGATTTGTGGGCTGCAAGTTTCTTGTATAGTATGTGCTTTTTAGGACATATTGTACACTTAAGACCAGTGATGATGTTTATATTAGATATGCATTGTCTTTTATAAAGTAAGGAAGACAGCATTCTATTCTAAAAGCTTACCCTCCCAAATCCAATGAGGAGCAGAGGAAGAAGAGAAGGGCCATTTCTGCACAGGCCCTTAATCTGGATTAAGGGTCCAAGTAGTTTGGATGTAGACCTCCAGATGCACATGTTAATGCAGATTTAGGAGGCAATGCATCCCACTGCTCTGGTCCTTATTCCAAGTCTCTGGTAGCACCATTTAAATACTCAAAAGGCATAAGTGATCTATCACCACCATTCTCTGCACAGAAGTATTTTTTCCTTGCAACAAAAATACTAACATGCTGCATCTTCAAAACAAAATACTCATTTTGATCTGATGCAGAAGGATTTTATTGGGGTTTTTTTTTATAAACTGATATCCCCCACTGTTCCTCAATGAACACTATCAGTCTTGCTGTCTTCACAGATACTCAGGCAACAGCTTTTCCATTCCAATGACATAATTACCCCCTTTGATCCTGCACAGTCACTTTTTAAAAATATGTCTACTCTAGAATAGGCTATGGTTCAGATTAGTAGGTCTTGACCAGCAAGGACCTCTGGTTTGGACTAGAGGAAGAGATGGTCCAGGATAGTACTGTCAGCATGAAGACACTGGTTCAGACTAGCCCCTGCACCACCCCCAAAGCTTGTATGAGCTTCAGGGCTGCTCTCCAAGGGTCCTTACAGCTAGGGATGAAGGTTCCTAGCCTGGGAGTCCCCAGGGGATCCACTTCAGTAGCATCCTTTGGTGCACTGCTGAACTGGGTTCCTGGGTAGTCTGGAAAATGGAGCTGTGCCTTCTGCATGCTTCTGTGTTCCAGTCTAGGTTGTGTTGTTCTGCTGTCCTTGATCTGGAATATGCTGTCTCCTATATGGACAGAGCATGCCAGCAGTAGGTGGGATCTCCCATATCTTGCACTAACATGTGGAAGTTCATAGTCTTCTTCTTGGTCCTGACCATGAGGGAGTGCAAAAAGGACTTTCCTATGTTTTGGACTAAAGCTCCTATTAATCCTAGGCATAAAAAATATGATGAATCCTAGTTGATCAAGCTGCTCCTCACCTTACCTGGGAAGCCAATGTTTAGGAAGCCAGGTCTGGTGAAAATCTGTTAAGATAGTGGACTTTGGGGCAGCTGGTCTTTGAGAATGATGGAAACTCACCTTGTAGGTATGTGCACAAATGGTTTTATTGGCATTCGATTTGTAACTAATCAAATGTTAGAAAATTCATTTTTGTTTGAATAGATCCTCCTCAAATGTGGTAGGATTCTATTCGATATGAATGTATTCATACAAATTCATACTAATGTCTGATATGAATGGATAGGTATCCAATATGAATGGCTATGTATCCGATATGTATCCGATATGAACAGATACATATCCAATACAAACACATAGGTATCCGATACCTATCCACAGTTTAACAAATGTCTGAACTATCTGTACAAATGTTCCAAAACTTTTGTATTTGTACGAATGTTAATGCACAAAGGTTGTAACATTTGATTTGTGTATGAACGTCTAAATTCGTACAAATAACAAATGTTATGAATATTCATGCACATCCCTATCACCTTGCTTAAGATACCTTAGATACACGATGGAGATACAGTTAAAGGGACAACATGGGCTAAGTTGTCTTATCTGAAGCTTTGTAAAAGTGGCTTTAAGCCTTTTAGCAAGGATCAGTTGTGCAATACAGCCTTGAATTTTGTTCTAAGGGGGCATTTTAAGAATTTGGTCATCATTTTGACTATATGAGGTGATGCTCCCAAATCAGACATCTCTCTCTTTCTCTGTTTTTGCATTAATTTGTAGTACTTTTAAAGGTTATGTAAGAAAAATTTATTAGTGAACAGAACAGGAAAAGATATGGGCATAGAGAAGAATTACAAACTATACAGAAGGAAACAGAGTTATGATTAGGAACAAGTATTAGGAACAAGTATTCCTTGATATTTACTACAATCTCTTCGTGTCAATTGTTGGTTTTCTTCATTTAAAAATATATCGCTATTCTAGCTGAGAACTAGAGATTCAGAGGAACATATTCTTCAAAAGTTACTGCAAATATTGTCAATGGAGTGCATTAACACTGAAAAACCACACAGCAAATTCAATTATCTTTTCTGCTTAATTTTTAAATCCTAACTGAATGTTCTTAGTACAATCTGCTTACCAGCTACAGCTGTATGAGTAATTTTGGCTAGCTTTGCTTTATCATAGTTATATAATTATTTGTATAAAAAACATATGTATCTATTCTGTGAGCATTTTAAATCTGAATTTCATTTAAAAGTATTGCACTTATATTACTTTATCAGTAGTTTCCGCTGCTGGAACACCTGTCTCTTAGTAAGCTAACTAAGAAACAGCAGCATACAAGGAATGCTTCCAATAGGGCGAACCTTCACAATCTCAAAGGCTTTTGTCCTAGTAGAATGCTTGTAATTTTGTAGATTAATGATGTCCAGGAGCCAGGTTTATAGTAGTATAGTTTCCTGAGGGACTTGTTTCCTGTCAGTCAGATTTTTCCTGTGCTATGCAAAGTGGTTTCCAAATAACTTGGGGTATTTTTCCACCATGCTCCTTTAATCCAGATCTAAGAAGATCCGGATCTAAGGAATGGGTACATTCCTTAATCCGGATGTAGTAGATCCAGATTAAGGGAAGTACCCAATGTGTTCCCATGGGTGGTCTAGCACCCAATAGCTATGGGTGCTAGCCTCCCTGCCATGGAAACACTGGAGCACCCATTTGGAAATCCGGATCTATGCATGAGGGGTCTGCTTGTCACCCCAGGTGTTTGGGGGGACAGGGGGTGCAATCTCCAAAGTGGCTTTGAAGTCACTTCGAAGTCATTTTGAAGTCACTTCAAAGCTTAGGTTTTAGGGCTCCTCCCCATGGGTGTCTCCTCCCCCTAGCCTCCTCTAGACCCCATTGCCACACAAGCATGGAAACAGGCTCCCTTTAATCCCGATTTTCTGCCCGAAGACCCCATTGTAGACCCCATTAATGGGGTCTACAGAAAATCTGGATTGAAGGCCAGAAAGTACCCATTTGATCTGGATTTCCCCAGTGGCAGTCGAAACAATTAGGTTCCAAATGGGTGCCGTGGTGGAAATGGGATCATCCAGCTCACACCCAAATGGGTCCTTAATGGGTGCAAAAATGGATACTCTATGACAGTGGAAAAACACCCTTAGTCTTCTAGCACAAAGTTTTTTTGTGCAAGTTCTTATTACTTTCTGCTGTTTTTCTTCCAGATCTAACAGCTCAGAAGTCATTTGTTGCACAAACCTACTCTTGAGACAGTAAAGCTGTCCACGAACTTGGAAATAGTGGTCTGGTTCAAACCAAACCAACCCATATATGCTTTTATATATGCTTCAGATTTAAACTGGGTTGAACTTGTCCAATTCTCTCTCAAACTGAGTCAACCTGGCTCAACACTTAAGAAGGCACAATTCAAGCAAACTCAGACTGGTTTGAATTGAATTGGATGGTTCAGTCCAAATCAATTGAACCACCTCAGTTCAGTTCAAGTTTGATCCAACATCTCCAAACCTGGGGGTGCTTCAGTTCATATCCAGAATGGTTGAACACAGTTCAGTTTGAACCAGTTTGAATGCAAATCAATTTGGCACAACTCTAAGAGTTTATTAAAGAGCAACAAGTGGGAGTGGTTCCATTTAATGTGGTCTTGTACAGGTAAGTATGGAAACACCAAAACAGACTATGGACATCCAGATGTTGCTGAGCTAGAGCTTCCATTGTTATTGCCTGAGGCTCATGGGAACTTAAGTTCAGTGATACTTGTGTGGTATAATTTGTCTACTCCTGTCCTTGCCAGAAGCCACAACTAGATCCCTAGCGTTTCGTCTGTCACCCATGTACATCATTTTGTCATTCTGCTGTATTATGCACAACATTGCTTAATGCCAGGCACTGGGTGCTTCTGAGGTACCTTTCTGCAGTCAGTGACAGTTGCAATGAAGTTCAGCACACCATCTACTGGATTTATAGCCCTCTTCTGATAGAATGTGGATTACACATCTTGATTCTTTAGACCAATTATGCTACTTTGTTCTCCAAAGTGCACATAGACTTTTGGGAGATAAAACAAATAAACCCTTACAATCCTATGCATTTCTGTTCCTTATCTAAGAATAAGGAGACAGGCAGTAAAAGTCCAACACATTCTTGCCTTTCTAGAGCTAATGCTGTTTCTATCAATTTGAAATATAGGCTACTACATTTAATTTTATATATTGGGTTTTATCTCCCCTTCTTCCTAGAGAAACTTGAATACCAACACCTATCTGAGAAGAGAATATCTTTTGATACATAATAAATGCTCTAAAGCAACAGAAGTCATTTCCCGAGCCACCAAGTGAATACAGTAATTCTGCTTAGAATCTTCTACTTCTCAAGTATCAGTTTCCTTTGAAACTCATGTGGAGTCTGGATGAGAAGGGGAGCGAGCTTTGAGCAAAGTGCCCTGCCCTCTTCACCTTAAAGAGACACAATCTGCTTCTCTAAGACCAGTGTATTGTCCGCTTGTCAAATGGCGGTGAGAGATTTCCATCACCACTATTTGATGTTAGGGCAGGAAGGCTTCACATTTTTGCAAGATTGGCTGTGCTTCTGGGATCCTAGTGCAGTCTCAAAAATACAGCTGATCTGGTTGTGTTGAGAGCACAAGGAAACCACCTGAACCTATCAAATGGAGATGAGGGAATTATTCCCTTTCTGCCATTTGACAGGTGGGGGGAATTTCCCCTTATATAGGCAGTGTAAATTTCTTATTACAGATGTGCATGAATATTCATAACATTCAATATCCATCTGAATTTGGATGAATTCAGACATTCATATATGAATCAAATGTTACGTGGGATGATAAGGTTGTTAAAATATTATGTGTGAATGGAGGTTCAAATGGTCAGAGGATGTAGTGTTGGGAACCAGAAAGCAGATAGAATGAATAGTCCTAGGAAGGGGGAGGGGTAACTAGTGTTATAAAATGTGTAGTGGAAACCATTGTCTCTCTTCAACCCTCTGTCAATGGACTTGGGTTTGTGGATATATTCCAATTCTCCTCCTTCTCTTTCTAATCTTCCTTTATAGTTTTTTATTTGTTCAAGAAGTGCTACTTCGAACTCTGAGATGGAATGCCCTGGAAGACTGAAGTGTTTTGTGTGTGGATTTATGTCCATTTTTTCCCTCTGGCATAGAGACTGTTCTGCCCACCTAATATAAATTGCTGAAGGGCCCTCTCTACATCTGTTCTTAGGCACTCCGCTCCATGAATCTGATGAAGCATTAGTCTACCCAAAACATTGTCCCAGGGAAGTAGAAGTGTGAAAAGCTCCTTAGTTATTCTGAGGACCACTGCTTGCCTCAAGGTCACCTAGGAAGCTTTCATGGTCAAGGAAGTTTTGAACTCTGAATTCACAGATCATAATCTGATATTTTAACCTACTCTGCTGCAATACTGGAGACAGTTACAAAGCCATTGATTTCAATGAAGAGAGACATATGTTCATGACTTTGCCTTGTTCACCTTTCTCTGGAGTGCGGGGTGAAGAAAATACATTCGGTAGATTGCAAGGAAGTTTTGTTATCTGCTGAAGTGTTTGACTGCCACTGAATGCAAATGATGAACTACATCTCTGGACTGGATAGCAAGCAAGAGTAACAGTTTCTCCTTTTTTATGCTCAGAGGTCAAAATCAGTTTATGAGTATTTTGAGGTCCTCTTAAATTCTGCTGCCACAAAACCAACCCCATTATATTTTATTTAATTAGTACGTGACAGGAAGCTGGCTATACTGAATTATATAGATAGACAAATCAATCACTGAGTGAGACATGGAAATCAATATTGCCTACATCACCAGTAGGAAACCCTGATGCTCAAATGGTTTCTGACCTCTGTCTTTACTCATCTCTGCCTATTGCCACTGGTGGTGGGCACAAATGGGACTTGAGGTCTAGAAACTTTCCATATTGATTTTGTATTGGGTTGTATCAGGTTTTCAGAATTCCAGAGTTGGTCATCCTACACTGTATCCACACCATAAATATGGGTAGCTCCAAGAAAATTCCTCAGGCCTGGCATACAAACATGACCAGGTATACATACAATACCTACTCTTGGACCCTTTCTGCACTGAGCCTTATTCTGGATTATATCCCAGAACAGGGACCTGCCATCTGCATGCTGGTGCAGATGCAGACGAGGCTATAGATGGGACCTGCTATAGTCTGGGGTATGATCTGAAATAAGACCCAGAACAGAAAGGGTCTTGGAAGCATCCAGCACACAGAGCATGATTCTTACTCTGGGGGTGGACTTCTGCTGCCACTGTGTAAAGTAATGGTGCCTTTGAGGGCAATATAACCAAGTGTGACTTCTTCCCACTCTGGTTATCCATTGGGCCAAAAATGACCAAATTCTAAGGCCATTTCTTGTTCGGTGCTAAACCACATGGAATGGGAATTTTTAGAGGCTAGAAAGGACTAGCCCTGTAAGCAGTGTTGCCTGCCTCCACTGCAACAGGATTAGAGGGCCTTTCTGCTCTGGTCCTTACTCTGTATCATATCTTGAATTTGGGACCAGCCATCCACGTGCTGGTCCACCTAGAGCTTGCAGTAGTCTGCACTAGCATACAGATGGCAGGTTCCCATTCTGAAAACAAGATGAAGTACAGAAAGGGCTACCACAAAGATAGCATTTTTATCACCCATTCTTGCGGCAGTTCTAGATTTACCATGAACTGAGCTCAAGAAACAAACTGCAGCCAAGTTTTCTGCTGTACTAGTAAGCAGTAAGTCACACCCAGCTAGCAGAGGCAGGGAGTATGGGCAGGAGGAAGGACAAAAAAAAAAAAAAAGGTGATGGAAAAAGATGTCTCACACACAACTCATGTATGGCAAGAGGTGAGATAAGGAAGAGAAAAGAGAAATTTCCCCACAGTCTGCTGATTAGATTGCTGATGAAATATGTGTGTGTGTGTACTGGAATTTCCTAGCCTAAACACTGCTGCAGACCCTGTGTGCTCACAAAAGCCCTGATGCACTCAGTAACCAGATTGGGCTTTGTGAAATAGTTTTTTTATCATAACTGCAATGGATTTGGTGCTGAAAAAGGATGTGCCTGTTTTGTGTTGGCTGGAAAAAAACTCAGAAGCCATAATCCACTGAGGGCAGCATATGTGTTGTCTGTTAAGCTTTGCTGGAAATGGCTTGACTGGATCTCATCCTTGCTGTTTTGACATCTGATCCAATTCCTCTACCTCCCTCTCCCCACTTCTTGGCTACTTCTAATGCACATCAGCTAAAACAGACTAAACTGGATTTGGCCACTAAGCCTGTTTTAAGCTGCTTGTGTGAAATCTTAATGCATGATTCATAGTCTTTCCTGAATAAAATCCCTGTACTTGGTTGTTCTGTGGAAAATATGTGGAAGAGTGGAACAGCTCCCTTCAAGCTATGAGCAGTGGGGGAAGGAGGGTAAACCCTCAGAACAGTAATGCTACCATGTAGAACTTTGATGGTACAAAGGCAGGGATAGCTTACAAGATGTTGACTAGCTATTCTTGAATCCCAAGCCCCAAACTCCATCTGTGTTAGGCACAATAGCTGCATTTTGTATTTGAGGAACTATAGAATACGTAGTCCAGCAAGCACGACGTTAGCCTAACTATGGTAGGTTCAGCATGAGATTGTAAGGTTGCTGTGAGATTGCAGTGATAGTGCACTAGCTGTACATCATGTGCTCTTGGGGCACATAATCTGTATGATCTTGCACCATTAGCACTCATTGGAGTACTATTAAGGTACATCACTAGGGGAAACTCCCCCAGCAGCTCTGGTCCATTACTTTTTTTTGGAAGCACAGGCAATTGGCACTTGACCACTTCTTGTGCTCCCCCAATGGAGTCCCTAGGCCCAAACATTGAACCGGGGAACAAAAATTCCACATCATCTTTCCACCACTGTGCGTATGGTGAGAACAAGAAAGGTCACTAATAGAATCATAGAGTTGGAAGGAACTCTAGGGACATCAAGTCCAACCCCCTGCTGAATACAGGATTTCCTAAATCACTCAAAGGGCAATCTTCATTTAAAGTAGGGATGTGCATGATTTTTCTTTCATGTTCACTTCATCCAAGTGAATGCAAAGGAAATTTGAATCCATTCAAATAAAGCCACTTTGATTATGGGTTTTTTAAAACCATTTTTTAAATCATTTCATCATTACAAAATATATATACAAATCTCATTAATTTAACATACTAAATATTAATTCTACATTCCCACTAATAGATGTAACCATATGATTTGCACACATATTATTACCATCCCACTCTCCCTTTCTCTCACCAATGGTTTAAACATATTTCCAACACTGACAATTATAGTTGGCATGATCAAAGCAAGGCATCGAAATGACACTTTGCTCCAACTCTTGCTCACTGAGTTCACTTAGGAAAAATGTAGTTTCTGATGGACTCCAGGGAGGAATGGGAATTTTGATGAATGATTGATGGCGACTTTATAGACTGCATCTATAAGCAAACACAAAGGCATGCTGTCAAGTGCCAATCAATATAGCTCCAAGTGAAAGGACCTGAGCTGCTAACAGAGAACAAACTTGACAAGTTGGAGGTCCTAGGAAAGGATCTCACCAGTGATGACTTGTGCAGCAGAGCCAGAAAGATGTGTGTGGGCAGTCTGAGGTGGCTTCAACTAGTATGTCACATTTGATCATTCCAAACTATGTTTTGTTCTGTGATGAATCAAAAGACACATGGACCCAATCCATGGATATTTGTGATCATAGACTGTCACCCGACATGGTGCGAGTGGCTTCAGCTTCCTCTGTGGACATCCTCACAAACCAAGTTCTGAGATTGGGCTCTGTTGGCCATATTCACAGTTAGGAACCGTGCCATCTGCTTTTAGTGGGTGTGCCTACACAGTCAGCTCCCTGGTCCCAACTTAACCACAAGACATTTGTAACGTGGAAGAAACTGGAGGGCAATACAAAGGAATTGCTTTCCCCCTTTGTACTAGACACGGCCATCCTTTTGATAGGTTCCATGTACAATGCAAATGGGATCATCTTTGGACACAAGTGTAGATACAGACAAATTGTGTTGCCAGAGACCTCAGAGAGGAGGCTGTGAGATCTTGTCAGAACTTGAAACAGAATGATCCCCTTTAGAATTCCAAAGAAAGCTTTGGAATTCTACATATTCTACATTCTTCCACATATTTTCCTCTAAGAAAGATATGAACAGGTATCTTATCTTTGCAAACATTGAGACAAAAAGCCAAGGAGATGGGTATATAAGCATAAAACCCCTCCCTAAAGTGAAAGTCATGTGCTTATCTATTCCCACCAATGGAAAGTGAAAGCAACGTTCCAGTCTGGTGCCTCTTTCCATCTCGCACAAACTGTGGCAACAAGAGAGAGAAACAGGAAAAAGACAAAGCCAATCAGCTATAACTACCGTATTTCATCTGTAAAGCGCTGAGTACATGGACAGCGCTGTAGAAATAAACTAATAATAATAATCTAATAATTTATACATATGCTGTTTACTTATAGGAAATCCCCAGTTATGACAGGCACCCCCTAACAGAGGCTCTAATAGGAGCCTCTACCATCTCCTGCACTCCAGCTGGTATCATTGCATGTCTCTGTTGAATCCCACTAGCTCAAGATTCAGCTGGGGAAAACTTCCGTTCAAAGCCAGTTCAAAACCACAAAGTTCTTCTAAGTGGCTACAAAAGTGTTTTGCTACATTTATCAGAGGATGTGGCTAAAAGGATGTGGCTGCAGTTCACCAGCTAGGAAAAGCTTGTCCACGCACTTGGGTACACCATTTCTATCTTTACCTATCATGTATTTGCTTAGGGTAGCATATGTCTCCATAACTGTGATTTCAGATTACCAACACAGCCTGGGGGGTTAAATCATGGGTAACCCACTTCTCTTCCTGAAGAAAAGCAATGTCTGTGAGAGTTTATAATCTTTTAAAAAGTGTCTACAGATGTACAAATCTTCAAAGCACTATTTGGATGACATACTGTAAGCTACTACCAGGCCAACAAGATGATTGTTTTCAGGATTGCAGTTGCTGATCCAGACAAACCATAGACCAGGCAAGGAGCTTGTCAGATTTGCTTGCACATTTCTTATGTACCTCATTTTATTGCTTTCTGATTATTGTTATGGTAAATGTGACATCTATTCTTAAATCACTAAGGCCTCCCTCCCACCCTCCCTGTTTCTCTCTATCTCTCTTTCCCACACGGTTTCCTTCCCACCCTCCCTTTCCACCACAAGTATAGTCTAAAGAATTAGGTCACAATGGTAGAACTCTGAAAATTTGCAGCAGTTTAAAGCCAGGCCTCCACTTTGCAATGCAGAAGCTTTTCCTCTGGAACATGGGGGAGGCATCACAATCATCATTCAAACTGATGCCTTGTGACATCTCCATTGAAGGCAGAAAATCATGCCCTTCTAAACTGGCACTTCCAATGGTGCAGCACACTCACCATGAGACATCTGCTATCACCACAAATTGAGACACGGCACCTTGCTCTGTAGGTGGAGGCATGGCCTCAGAGTTTGTGACTCTGAAGAGTTTAGTGAAATTCCCTCTCTGCCTGCATCCCCAGATTCCCTCTCTGCCTGCATCCCCAGCCAATTAGAATACTGGAAAAAATAAAGAATTTGGACAAACACAGGAATAGAGAGAGATGAAAGAGTGCTCAGTTCTTCAACTGGAGACAGACTCTGAATTAAATTATTATTTTCAAAATTGTTTAAGGTCTGTGCACTGCTTCTCTAAATTCTTTATCTGTTATAAAATGATGTATAATTCTAATTTGGAACCAATTTTGTTCCTAAATTGATAACTTGTTTCTAATTTCCTCTATGCTTAGTGGTTGTTGTGCCATAATATAGTAATTATAAACTTCTTCCAAATCCAGTTCTTTTAGACTTTAAATATTTCCAGTACTTATTACTTTTTCTTAATGCTTTTTATTAAAACTAAAATTGGCATTTTAAAAAATAGTAGTAAATCTTGTCAGCCCTGCTTGCTGCCATGGATCTTACTTGGTGCATTAACTCTTTCTTCTTCTGTTCCTTTAATTCAGAACTCACAGTGCTACTCTTTGAAGATCCTCTTGATCCAAATATATTTACCCATTTACTATGCCTTAGGTATTTTAACAAACTTTACATTAGCACATAAGAAGAGCCCTGCTGGATCAGGCCACAGCCCATCTATTCCAGCATCCTATCTCACACAATGCCCCATAGAAGACAAAGTCAAAATCTTCACATGCTCATGAATACTTGCAAATGATCTTTATCCTGACTGTGTCTCCAACCTGGAAGCAATACCTAGGCATCCATTCTAGTAGCAATTGATACACCTTTCCTCCATGAATATATCTATCCTTATCCAGGCTTGTTACTGCCACCACCTCTTCTGGTAGTAAATTACATTTGATTACTGTATATTCTGGCATATAAGACTACTTTTTAATCCAGGAAAATCTTCTCAAAAGTCAGGGGTCGTCTTATACGTCAGGTGTCGTCTTCTTATATGGCGAGTATATCCCAAACTCTATTTTAACTGGAGAAATTTGGGGTCGTCTTATACGCCCAGTTATCCTATACGCTGGAATATACGGTATTTAGACATTTACATTCATTGATAATATATTAACCTCTACTATTAACATTTTCCCCGTATTTTCTTTTTCCCCATTGTGACTCATTGCTTACCCTTTCTTCTCCCCCCGCTCTCTTCCCCACATCTTCCTTTTCTTTCCCCTTGCCTTAATTCCCTGCCTCTTGTCCCCTAAAGGGACAATATTTGAGCTCCTATCAGACTTGAGGAAGCAATATCCTAGACCTTGCATTGTTATTTCATCCCTCCTTAGACCACTCTCATTGAAGTGTATATATATAATGTTCTATTAAATATAATTATTATATTTTTTATATAATACCAAACTACAATCTATTTTCAAATATATACTGGGTATTTTCCACTACCATTTCACGTTCTATCCACTCTCTATCTCCTAAACATCTTAAGCTTCTACATTTTCTACCTAATTCTTCTACCTCCCACTAGTAACTAAAAAAGTTACTTCTGTATTTTCCCCTATAACTCTTACCTTCCTTCTCTTTAACTCAGTCACATAATCACATATACAATCCCATAACATGTTATGATTAAAAACGTATAACAGTATCTAGTCATTATTATTCTACTCTTGCCTTATTCTTTTCATTTCATTTTCCTACTTCTTTATCAATAAGCGCTTCTTCCTTTCTGGTAACATATGTTCTTTCATATTTCCTTGTTATAATCTTTTCTTGTTGTCTAAATATTTTATAATCCCCTTGCTTCCAAGGTTTTTCCCTTGCTAACACATGTAGACAAAACATTTTCCTGTCTGTCTTTACTCCTCTTCTTATTTTTTCTGTTTCTAAGACTATATAGTCTCATTTTTTATTGATCTTATTCCTGTTGCTGTTTTTCCTCCTCCTCCTACTGATCTTTCTTTCCCATGGCATTTTATTACCTGTTTAATCCCAAGATATCAGCTGTAAATCTTTTAGCATGTTTTCACCTTCTTTCCTAGAATTTGTTTAAAAACTTTTCTATCCTTACATATTAGTAGAAAGATCCATTCATCCAGTTGTGTGGTGACAAACATAATATATTTTCTTTTCCAGTGCCTATTAACTCTTGCAAAATTAACACCTTTTCCCCTTGATGCTCAATATGACCTTTCTTATTTCTGCATAAATCTTTTCAGTTTCCAAATGCTATTATAATCTCCCTCTCCCACCACCTTTCTCT
Organism: Aspidoscelis tigris stejnegeri; assembly: GCA_023333525.1. Classification (NCBI taxonomy): domain Eukaryota; kingdom Metazoa; phylum Chordata; class Lepidosauria; order Squamata; family Teiidae; genus Aspidoscelis; species Aspidoscelis tigris. The sequence continues at coordinate 22,376,287 of JALMGA010000005.1, forward strand.
GGCCATTTTTTTTTTAGTGCAGTGAACACACTTTATCATCTTCTGCAAGCTGTACTCGCAGATACAGGATATACCACATTCTACAAGAAAAAATGTATGTCATTTTTCTCAACCAATTCCAAGACCTCCCTCACTTGAAAATTTCTCCATTTTAATTTCACTCAGATGTCATCTAATACTTCTTTTCTTTTAATCTCTGATTTTGCATTTTTCAATTTGACTGTGGTAGGCATCCACTCCTGCTCTCATTACCTGCTCTCATTTTCCATCCATTTTTCTAGTTTTTTAAATGAAGTTTTCTATTTCTTAGTTATAGATTCAGATTTTCAAGTATTACATCTTTCAAATCTAGCTCTCCTGCTCAAAGTCCAGTTTCACTTTCTCTACTCTGCCATTCATTCTACCTTGATATTTTCACTTTTCTTTACGGCTGTAAAATTTTGTTCTTCTCACTAAATTTTCTTTCCTTTAAGCTTCGTATGCTTTATCTTGCACTTTCCTTTATTATTGCTTCAGATCTTTGAGATAGCCTTGAGAAAGATTTAGATAAATTCATGGATGACAGGTGTATCAATTGTGTCTGGTACTAGGTACTGCCTCAAGGTTGGAAAGACAGGCAGATTGCCTCTAAAGGCCATTTGAAGAGAACTGAGAGGAGGCAAAAGTTTTGCCATTGTCTTTTGCTTGAGATGCCCAAAAGCTACTGGTAAGCCGCTACGTGATACAAGATGTTGGACTAGATGGGTTGTGGCCTGATCCATAGAGCTCCTCTTATGTTCCTATTTTATTTATTACCTATTATTTACTTTAGGCCCCGTCTTTTAAAGAGCCGTACAGCAGTGGTTACACTGTAGCAATCCACCCATTTCACACCTGATAACAATATTGCAATTCTGTGCAATTCTGGTTCTTTAAAAGTTCTGATCTTTAGAAAGGGAAAGGAAGGAAGGTGCTGCAGTTCTGGGAGATGTGTGAATGTTTAAGGCTGTGTGTGCAGGTGACAGCCAGGGTGCTTTTTTTGGAGATCTTGTGAGTAACAGAATGAATTGCTTCCACAAGATCTCTGTCTGCCTACTGTTTTCTTGCATTCAGTATAGATCTTGAATACTGGCTGTGGATGAGAGGAAAAAAGAGAGAGAGAGAGAGATGATTTTATTTGAAGAGAAAATGAGGGAGAAGGCTGAAAAAAAGAGGAAAGGTGGGACTGCAGCCAGCAATCCCCGCCCCCACATACCACTTTTGCCATGGAGCGTCTCCATGCTAAATGCTGCCAGAAAAACCTGCGAGTTCCAAAAAGTCCACAGGTAGTCTTGTTTAAAGGGGGGGGGGGTCTTTCTTCCGTGCATTTTCCTCCTTTGTGGTGCTGGAAGCCCGGAGAAAAACCGTGCATGGAGATGCTCCATGGCAAAAGAAGCTTTTTAATGGGCTTTTTACTGCATGAAGACAGGGCCTTAGTTGGGCATTTTCCCCTCCCCAGAACTGGGTAAAGAGTGTTTAGAAGTGGTATAGTTTAAGCAAGCTGCACTTTTGGTCCCATTTTTCACTTTTTCATCCTTAAATAGATCCAAGTTTAAGATTTTATCTTTTGCTAGAACAGCAGAAAAGGTTATCAAATTAAAAACTCTTCCTTGCAGAACAATTTAAGTAACAAGCCTAGACTAAATGTCTGAATTGGGCTTTGCTATTATATATATCTGCTACTTTGCTTGTAAAATGTGAAAGAAAAATAATTTTAATAAAACCAGGCAGATAAACTCAAAATTATTTACTTTTTCTCTTTGTAATGAAAAAATATATATTTTTCCATCCACTATTACATATGCATAGATGTTACAGAAATAGCATCTCTGAAAGCATGTAAATGAGAGAGGCAAAACTAACTAAATACATAAAATCCTATAAGTAAATAAACGGCAGTCAAATTTAGAAAAAAAGAAAACAGTTGGAAATTTGTCCCCATGGAATTCCAGTGAACCAGTGCACCCTTAGCCTGTGATTGGCACCACCAGCCACTCCTGGTTTTCTTCAATGTCAAAAAGAATTCAAAGACAGAGTTAAGCTAAAATGACCAAATTACAGTCTTCCAGCTACTAAGAACTACAAATCTCGTAATTACTATCCACTGGATAAAGTAGTTGGGGCTCATGGACCATTTGATATCAATCCAACAATCCTTACGTGCCTATGACCTTAGCAAAAGAACAGCTCAGTCACTACCCACCATATTTCAGATGTGAAGATGAGTACTTAAAACATCACAGCATACTACACTGCTTGAAACTAGTACTGGGAAGGATAAAGATCTGGAGTCAGATGGTGTTGCCTTTGTTGCTTCTGAAATGCTCATAATCCAGGGATAGGGATAAAACTTCCACCATCCTTATCCTTGTGCTGCTTAAAGCACATGCTAATGGAATTTAAGTGTCCTTTAATCATGTGTTAGATTACAGCTGGCATTCTGAAGATGGTTCTGAAGGGTTATTTCATGGTTACGGTATATACGTGGGGAAACAGCAGCTTGATTACAATGTCAAGACGGAGGGTCAATATACCTTACGTGCAGATGTCAAGGTGCAAAACGTGTGCCCTACTACTAAACCCATGACTTAAGATCTTATTTTCCTTTGCTGGATCTTGCAATGTATCAGCTCCAGTGTTTACACACAGATTGTTTTGACCTCCACAGCTGAATTACTTGTGGGTCATATGTTTGCAAACTCCTGAAGTATGCAATTTTAGTAATGTAAACCACTGCCATTAAAACCCTGTCTAAACAGAGCTATTAAAATGACATGATTGATGACTGAGTGTGGAAGCGACAGAGGTGTAATTCTATTTCAGAAAAATAAGAAATCCAGCAGCTAATGGTTCACATCATCCATGGGGACTTTTCTTATGTGAAGGTACTATATGGAAAGCAAAACAGTAAGAGAAGCAGGAGTATTGGGGGAGGAAAGGGATTGGAACTTGAAATGAATGTTACAGATGCAAAGAACATAAGAACATCCAGGCCCTGGTCACACCCTACATGAGACATGACATCCTATTCATAATTTGAACTGAGGTCATACCAGTGCTGTTCACAACTAAATTGTTATAGGTTGTGCTCAGCATGCTCTGGGCTGCATGACCCACACCTTTCTCTGTGATCGACCTGAGCCTCCTCAACAGAAAGAATCTGAGTAGATTTGAATGTCAAAAAATCTGATTCAATTTGGATATTTAAGATTTGAATGTCATAAAATCCAATTCAAATCCAGATTATTCAAATCCGTACATTCAAATGTTAGATTTGTATTTAACATATCTGTTATATGTATCTGTACGAATTCTGTAAAAATCAATCTGCATCCCATATTATCTCGTATGCATCCCGTTTTAATCCCGTATTTTAAGCGCAAGATGTGTATAATTTTTGTACAGATTCATATATGACAGATACAACTCTACACATTCAAATTACTTGAAAAACCGATTCAAGTTCAAATGTGCGAATTCAGATTTTTGAAAATCCGATTTGAGTTTGAATGTCAACATTTGACAGATTCGAATAGAATATTTGAATTTCCAGTTCTAAGTTGTAGAGTAGGGGTATTTCAATGGTGTTCGTGGAAATGCCATTCAAGTAGACCATTTCTAAAGTCTGGGTAAATGCTGCCATACTCTGACATCACATGGGCTTTTCCAGCTGAAGCAGAAATGCCTGAGAGACTACTTCTCTGGACCCACTTCAACGCATGGTATTCATGCTAGGAATGGAGTGCTTCAGCTGAGAGGTCCAAGCAGCCAATGATATTTCTTGGGAGGCAGATTGAAAAGCATGGTATCTTTAGTGCAGCAATAAATTGGGTGTGGCTAATAGTTAGAAGTGATAGAAGTTGTGATTAATCAATAGAACCAAGCATTTCATGTGAACCACCTAGCTAGCAAGGAAAGCTGGCTAAGTGATCTTTGCTATGGTTCTGGAGAACCCACTGGACTTTCTTTATTAGTTATGGAACCAACATATGGGTCTATATGGCTTTTTTTAAAAAATGGTAGAATTATTACTGCTACTATTGCTATAAATAAATATGCATAAAATCAGTGTGGTCACCGGTAATTTGATAAAAGTGATAAAATCATGATTCTTTAGATGATTCTTGGTCAACTTGATCATAAATTGAGATTATTGTTTTCTCTCCCTGGACTCAATGGCTTGCAATCCATGTTCACTTTCAAATGTTTTGTCTTTTTCTGTAAGGAGTAATGGAGATTAACTGACTTACTAAGTCAGTAACTAATTCAAAGCTTCAGCCTATATTAAAAACAAAACCCACAGTTTTGCCTCTTGGAAGAGATGTCTGAGAGATAGACCAGGGATAGATATTTAGAGACAGTTGCTAGATTAGCACTGTGGTACAGGAGAAATTTATTTTCCCCCTTTTAGCTAAAAATCCATCTTGTGCTTGGCAAATAAAACCTGGTGTTCCATTTAACTGCTTGTTCTGACCTGATACTGCAACTCGCATTACAATAAGCCTTTTTATTATTTACTTCAGACTCTTCTTTATTTAGCCTTGCGACCTCTTTTCTTTTTCTTTTAGTGAAAGAGCCATAAGACGTGCAAAGTCCTGCTTCTGATTTTTACGCATACATTTCTGCAGAAATAATGGTCAACAGATTTGTTTGGGCTTAGTCTTCCGTAAATGTGCTTAGGATTGCAACTTTAACCCTAGTTCTGTGTGCACATTCCTACACGATTTTTTATAGCATGGCTTTTCTGCTACATTTCATAAAACGTGACCTCCCAAGTATTTACATTTCTATCCCACACTGTTCTCCAAGACGTAGGGCAGGTTTCCTTCCTAATTCACATTGAGCAACCCTTATTCACCTTTTCGCTTCCTTTTCCATTAAAAAGAATTATCTTTTAGAGGAAGCTCTTCTTAGGTGAAAAGGGAGGTTGTTGCTTGGCTAGTGACCCTAGTTCATTTTGTGGGCACAGGTGATGGAATGTGGGAAGCAGCAATTGCTACTAGCAGCAAAGGTCTCAAAAGGTGAAGCTTGCAGATGTTCCCGGAATTACAGCAGCCAAGATGATGCTGATCAGATCCCCAGTCGCTCACTCTGGAGTTGACAGGGCACAGATGGTCTTTCTTCAGCTGTGGGAGCCAAGAGAGATCTCCACCCAGCAGGGCTTGACAAGCTCCTGATTTTGCTTCTTTGTTTGCCTAATTCAGCATTTTGCTGCTGAATGGTTTTAAGTTAGCACTAATTCTCAGTCTCTGGCTGACAAGAAAACTTTGTTTTCCTGCCATAGTTATTCTTTTATCTCAATACACATTAAGTGCTTGCAAGTTACCAAGTAACTGTTTGCTAGTAGTTACCAGTTGAGTTGCTGCCTACCATTTGACTAATTTGCCCCAAATTGAAAGTGATTCATAGGTGCCATTTGCTTGTTATCCTGGCTTACTTTATTCTTGCCAATTGTCTTGTAATAAAGTTAGCTCTTATGTGCCTTTTAAATCTCAATAAAGAAACCTTGTATGAAGATCAGCCAAGTGTTTCCCCTCCCTTGGGAATGGCTCCAATCCATTATCATTTAAGCCAGACCAGTGCACCTAAAGATTCTGCATGGTACTAAAAAGTATATAAAAGCCATTCCTGTAACACAATATTAAATGTCATTCATTCATTCATTCATTCATTCATTCATTCATTCATTCATTCATTCATTCATCTCTATACCACTACCTATTAAAAATATCAAATTGGTTTCTAAACATAATTAAAACTGAAAATTATATTAAAATATTAAGAAGAGGAAAAGAAAACATTCACCTTGGAATGATCTGGGTAAAAAGATAGGTCTTCAGTAGGTACCTGAAAGCCAGGAGGGTAAGACCATTTCCACATTTGCAGGGGCTGGACCAACCAGATGGAATTGTGTTCCTCCAGGAATAGTTTCCAGATGGAGCAGTCCAGCTATCCCAGAATAAGGTTGTCCACACTTTGGATGGTTCTTCCAGGAGAGACTCAGTGCTTCAATGTGCCATGTCAATCTGCAAGAAAGCTTGCACAAACTTCTAGAATCTGTTGTGAGGGCTCTGATAGCCAGGAATGAAAGTTCTTGGCATTGGAGTCCTAGGGGAACCCATTTCAGTATCAAAATTTGGTGTCTTTTGGAATGAGTCCCCCAGCTAAAGTGGAAAAAGGAGGTATGTAGCCTTTTGCATGCTTCCCTGTTCCATTTCAGTGGTCCTTGATTTATTGAGAAACCTAAAATATCTCTGGTATCCTGGTCCGGGGAGCCATTTTGGCCACCTGGGCCAGGGTGCACTCCACCCAGTGTAAGCAGAGTGGCTTAGTAGGTGTGTGTGTTGGTCTCTCTAGTCCACACCAGAGTGCAGAAAGAAGAAGCCCATAAATGGGCCAGTCCTCATGCTGGACCGAGACACCAACCAGTGTAGAATTGACCCTAAGTTTCCCATTAATGTCAGAAGCAAGACTGTTCCAAAGAGCACCATAGAAAATGCCCAGTAATTTGTGGTACCACAGTGGATCTTCCCCTGAAGATCTTAATAATCTTACTTTCTATACTAAGAGAAGCAATCCGCTAAGTGAGGAAATCCCAAATTGTTAGGAACATTATATAAGTCCCCCCGCCCCCACCCTCAGGTTCCCATTTTAGCTTAGGTCCTTTCTGCACTTAGCTTATTTAGATTTGTATCAGCAGGTACAGATTAACTAGACCTACTGATCCGGATCATGGGGAGGCGCTGACAGGATTGATACAGCCAAAGCCTCTCCCAGGCTGCAATGCTCATGTTCACTCTTCAGGCCCCCGCCTCCTCAACAGCTATGTCAGAAAACTCCTAACCTTGGGGCTTTGGAGCTTTGGGCACACAAAGTAACTTTTGCTTATAGCTGTCAGGGGTATGGAGGGGCTGCTATTCAGTGGCACATCATAGCATGTTGCAGAAAAATGCCCACACAAACTTTGAGGCGAGGAACTTTCACTCCTAGTCATGTAAGGGATGCTTTTCAGCAGTGCACCATAGCAGCCCTAGTAGTTCTGGATCACAGAATCGTGCCATCTGTACACCTCTGTGATCTGGATTGAGGCCCTTAGTCCATTTGTAGACACAATTTATTGCATCTATGACAGATCCAGATTAAAGGCCTCTTCATCTGGACCTGGCTTCATCTTGTACAGACAGAAGAAGAAGAAGAAGAAGAAGAAGAAGAAGAAATGTTGGCTTTTCTAGCCTGCTTTTTTCACCCATTTAAGGGGATGCAAAGCAGCTGACAAAGCTTTCTGTTCTTCTCCCCACAACAGACACCCTGTGAGGTAGGTGGGGCTGTGAGAGGTCAGAAGAGAGCTGTGATAAGCCCGAGGTCATCCATCTGGCTTCATGTAGGAGGGTGGAGTCAAACCCAGTATTCCCAGAAAAGAGTCCATCACCTTAACCACTAGACCAAACTGGCTCAAACTGGAGCTGGACTAATGGGGACATGACCTTCTTGATCTTTACTAATATGAGGATGAGGAGCACCAGGATCCAGACCAAAGTTCATATCTATAGGTAAGTTCAGGAAAGGCCTTAAAGTATCCAAGTAGTATTAAGACACAGCCTAACTTAGTTTCTGTGCTCATACAAGAATGATAAGGGACAATCTTAATACTAATCTAATACCTTCCTCTTCCCCTAAGGACACGATGCCTGCTTTTTGGCTTTGCTTTGTGAGAACTGCATTTGTTACACACTGCAGGATTTTAGTTTTAGTTTTGCAATTTGAAGTGGTATCTTTTAAATTGTAAACTGCCCTTAGACTGTTAGATATAGGAAAGTACAAAAGTAGAAATAATACATATATACATTCATAAATTGATACTAATCCCCTCCCCTCTTAAAAAAAATAGGGATTTTAATTTATTCATCTTTCAAAAAATCATCAAATATTTTTGTTGTGAACTTTGGAAAGCCTGCAGTTTTGGGAAATAGATTTTGCTTCCATTTCCCCTAAAACAGGTAATACAATGCAATAGTTTTGAAGAATTGAACCACTTTGTTCTCCGTACTGTGTTCATTTCATCTTTGAGATAAGGTTATAAGATTTCTGAGCCTCATTTTGCTGCTTTGTTTATTCCTATTGTACCTTGTAAGGGTAGCTGAACAATATCTGAAGAGCTCTATGTTTCCAAACCCCAGCTGTAGACATCAGATGAATTCTCGACAGATGCCCTAATAATTAAGGAAATATAGAAATCCATTTCCCTAGTATGATCATCTAAGGTTCATGCATACACTGAGAACACAATCCCATGTGTCTCTACACACAAAAGTAATTTCCATTGCATTGTGTTGTATAACCAGCTAAATTAATAAATAAATTTGGCATCAATGAGGTTTTTTTTAAAAGGTTTTGAGAATCAGTCTATACAATTTCATTGTATTGAGAGTAGTTCCAAGGAAAAGTATTCTTATGATTTAAATGAATACAGGGAATGCATATTCCCTTAAGAGTTGGTAGATGTTTCCTTCCTTTTCACCTTTCTGCATAGTGCTGTTGTTATTTTATTCTTATTGGGTGCATCTCAAAAAGTTTCTCTTGACAATGGCTGCATCTCCAATTACCACTTAATGGCAATTATACCACCCTCATCTTTAGTGTAGTAATGGCTGGAAGCATTTTTATAGGGTTGATTTTGTATCCTGAATGAAGACATTCTTGACCAACACTGGGAATTATACCTTCGCAATCGCAAATGGAGACACAGAAGCATCATTTTTCCTGGTGGACCATTGTGTTTCCCCTTGCTAGGTAAGTAGAGACGATGGCTGCTTCCGCACAGGGGCAAAGTAAACCGGATCCCTTGCACCGGGATTTATTAAAACTGGATCCCAGGGGAACTGGTTTTAATAGCTCCAGGTGCCCAGTAGATCCGGTTTAACAGGGTAGATCCGCATCTAAGAGATGCGGATCTACCCCGTGCCCGTGCCTCTGCACACGCGGCGAAGATCCGGATTGGAGTCGGGTGCTGTGCACACTTGCGCTGTGTGGCCGCATCCGAAACGGATGCGGATTCACAGCGCAAAACCACTTGAAATGTGGTGTGCAAGAAACACCCATTAAGCACACAATAAGTCCGGATAGGTGCAGACGCACCCACCGGAAGTGTGCTTTTTTGACCCCGCTAATGCGGATGCTCCGGCAGCAAACCGGTTTTGCCGCCGAAATCCGCATTAAAAATGGGCTCACTGTGCGGACACCCCTCGCCGGAAGTGTCCTAAATAGCGACCCGTGTGCGGAGGCGCACATTGGAATGTGTGCTTAATGGGTGTTAAAGGGCCTGTGCGGAAGCACCCTTAGCTGATATTTATTCTCTTTTTCTGCAGCATTACAACAACATAATAATCTGTGAGGAATTTGCTCAGGGCCACTAATATTTTACAGATGGTGATAGAAATACCAGTGATGTCCTGCATGGGAGGAAAGGGTACAGAAACAATACCATATACATAAAAAACACATTAAAATTAGAAATCAGTGCAGATAGGGAGTTGGTCAACACATGAAAAGCATGATCAACATTTTTATGCATCAGCTCTGTCAATCTATCCACTACACCGCCATCTTCATCCTTTTCCCAAACCCAGCTATTTTTGTTAGTTTTCATCACAGATGCTGCTTTCTCTCTGCACAACTTGATAATGTTACTGGAAACTGTGAGTTGTGTTGAGAACTCAAGGTTATGCTGGTCTGAGCATAACATGGGTGGGTGGAAACAAAGTGTGGATAGAATGCTTGACACATACTCTATGTTACACTAAACTATTTGCAATCTGTAATAGAATAAAGCATGAGAGCATGGGGACAGTGCCCTCTATGTTCCTGGGGTGCTGATTCTAATAATATGGATGCAGTCAGACAGAGATTTTTTCAGTTGCCCCTTTTAGAAAATTTGCCCCTTCTACAGTCATTATAAAAATGCATTTAAACAGTTAAATTTCCTCATATTTCCACATTGCAGGATTTCCTACCTAAACCATCACAGACAGGTGCTTGAAGACCTCCAGTGAAGAGGGCTCACTAACCTCCTGTGGCAACCTGATTTTCTTCTTGGTGTCATCCATGCTTCCTTTCCAATTTCTGCTAGAAGTTAACCTGAAAGAAGGCTACACCGAGCTTCCTTAGTTTGGTCATAACTTTATTCATTATTGTAGCCCTTCACCAGACGGCACACCTCCATGATCCAGAATTACTGGGAGCTTTTATTCAGTGGCACACCATTATTCAGGTAAGCTTCACAACCTTGGAGATGCTTGAACCAGATTAGCACTGTAAGTGCAGATGGCACTAATCAGGCCCTCGCCTACCCGTGATCCAGATCAGTAGATCTTGTAAATCCAGATCTACTGATCCAGATTGACAGCTCCTAAGTGTGGAAAGGGCCAATGTTCATTTTCCATATATCCTGAGGTGGGTTAATAGTAAGTGCATGGGTGAATCCCCACAGCAAGCTTATTTCGCTTTCCCTAAACTGAAATAATAGAACAAGATGCAAACACGAATTTGACTGTTCCCATTACTTTTAACTTAATCCTGTTCAATCCAGATTTTGAGGATCGTACTTGAGGGAGACTCAAGTGGCTACTTTTTAAAAGCCGCTTTTCAGGGCTGCCCTGCCCTCTTCCTCCTGGCATGGACATGCCACCCATAACAGACCCCTTCACGGAGCCTAGCTGGGTGGCTGGGTGGCTGCTGCTTGCCTGGATGGATGAAAAACAGGCACCGGCAGCCAGCGATTCTTTCCCCTCCTCTCCCCATTTCCCAGGGCACACAGCAGCAGCAGCAACTCAAACCCCCTTCACAGCCACAGCCTTTAAAACAGAACCTCCAGGGCTTTCCTCTCCTTTCCCTTTTTCAAAGGTCAGAACTTTCTCAAAGAGCTAGAATTGTGCAAAACTGCAACATTGTTATAAGGCGTGAAGTGGCTGGATCGCTACAGTGTAGCTTGAAGGACTGGATTTTTATAGTGGCTGTTTTGAGGGTGGATTTTTTCAATGAAATCACTATCTTTGGAAGCAAGCTATTGGGGGAGGGAAACCCTAAACATGGATTCTCATCCGTTAATATAGTACGGTCCCCACAGTAAAAAATGTAAAACGTTTCAAGCACACGATCCGGAGTGAGACCTGTTGAAATCAGGATTGAGATTCACCACGCTTTGGGGTGGTTTAACATGGAGAAAGTGCTTTAAGCCAAACTGCCGTGCGGACTCCGAGGATTGAAAACGTTTTGAATCTGAGATAAGGTTGCCGTGAAGACACGGCCCATCTGTTCTCCCTAAACTCTGTGTCTTCTGCTAGTCTCTGCTTAGAGATGTACAACTGAGTATATAAATGCCTACTAGAATGAAAGCCTAGGTACCATCTCAGTGTTGGAGAGAGAAATGCAGGATGCTTCCAAAGGCCATTTCCAGGGAGTGAAGAGAAGGTGAAAGTTTTGCTTTTGCTTTCTACTTGAGAATGTTCAAAAACAAATGGTGAAAGAAGTGGCCTTTGGTCTCATCCAGCAATGTTCCTCTTATGTCCTTGGGTTAAGTGGATTTGTTAAAATAAAATTATAACTCTTGGAAAGGGAGATGTTATTTTGTTAAAGCTAAGTCACATGCCTTCTTATCCCACCAGCAGCCCCTTCTAAAGCAGAGGGCAGAGGCATATCTTCAGAAAAGCAAGAGGCCAGAGATGAGACAAACCAAATTCCCCATTGCCTGAATGGCTGATCAATAATAACTCTGTGACCAGGATATTCCAGAGACTTTCTTTCTTTCTTTCTTTCTTTCTTTCTTTCTTTCTTTCTTTCTTTCTTTCTTTCTTTCTTTCTTTCTTTCTTTCTTTCTTTCTTTCTTTCTCTTTTCTACATCCCTAGCTCATCTCTGCTTTCCTTTCTCTTCAGTGTGAAAACAGGTCTGCATATCTTTGATACAGGCGGTGCCTTTGGGGAAAATCTCTCAGCAGTAGAAGGAGGATTTAATGCAAATCCCTAAAAATAGAAATGGCGACAATGACACAGGAGAGACTTCAAGGGAGGCTTCAATGGGCAGCAGTCCTCCAGAAGAAAATAATATCGTATCTTTTCAACCGAGAGCTTTTCAGGCTGAGGCTCCGTGTGCTGGCTATTGCTTCCACAGCATGAAAGACCTGTTTTGTGCAAATGCAATTAAATCTGTGCACAAATTAATACACTGGTTCGTTTTGGCAAGTTTTAATGGGGAGGGATGAGGCATGCAAAAAGGGAAAAAAACCCAAAGAATGGATAAAACCAATGCCTGGAGGTTCTTTTCTTTTAACATTTTCAGGGAGTGAAATGATGTTCTTCCTTTTTTTTTTCTCCTCCTCCTTTTTGGAAACAATTTGCTATACTCAAAATTTGGCACCTCTCAGCTCAAGAGCTCCATTTTATAGTATAGATTGGGGTGGGAGGAGAATGCTAAGGGTCCAATGTTGCCCATTGCAACTCCATTTTGAAAATACTGCAGAGTACTAAATGGAAGAACTGGCAAAGGCCTGGAGGTAGCTAGAATGTGGACAGCAGATACACAAATCACCATTTTCCCACTCTGATGCCATGCACCTCAACTGTTTCCTCAGAATCCAGATCGAACGCGATTAAAGTTGAAAATAATGGGAAGAGGCATATTCGCGTTAGCATTGCTTCTATTATTTCGGGTTATGGAAACCAGAATAAGCTTGTAATGGGAACTGGGCCATTGTGGTCCCTAATCAATCAGACACCAGTCAAATGTACCATGCCACCAATTGTGGCAAATGTGGGTTGGCCACAGGTGAACTGTCAAAGTTCCTTTTGATCTGATTGAAAATTGGTCATTTCAGACGGAGATTTACCAGCACTTCAAGAGCTCTGAACAAAGCCAACATAGTAGCACCCAGCAGTTCAGGATGCTTGCACATGCACCCACTACTGCATGCCACTACTCCGATCATCTCTGTTGCATTGCACATCACTGTCTGCTGTCGAGAGATCAAGGAGAATGAATGAAGACACGCTGCCCTAGTCCAGTCCTTACAACCATGCACAAGTGTAAGCAAGGCAGCATTAGTGGCAAATAGAGGCTTAAATCCTAATTAAAATGGATCCTGAGCAAGGAACATTTCCCACCAGTTTGAAAATACTATCTTCTGCTTCTAAAGATGCCTTCTCCAGAAGCAGTTTGGTTTCAAGAAGCTAGAGAAGCATAGTCCCTTGATTGGGCTAGGGCAGTGTGTCTTGGGCAGTAGTTCCTGATCAGAAAGGGAGCAGAGATCAAGAATATAGGCACTATATTTTTGACACACAACTTGTCCAGCTCCATGAACTTTTCTTTCCCTGGACCTATACAGTCAGCTAGTTTGATACTGATTTTCTTACTGGAACTGTGCAAACATAGGATCAGAAAAAGATGATTAAGTGTGCAACCCTTGTCAAAAGACATGGCTGTTGATCCTGGGAGAGATGTTCATGATGTGCATGTGGAAGTCTGCTTCTATGTGCTCTGTCTAGATTACAGGGATTATATATAGCAACATTGCAAGGAGTTACATTCCGTGCATAAGACTTTAATTAAAGAAGCTTATTTATAAGGTTCCTGAGATTCAGTAAAACATTTCAGCTTGCTATTTTCAGAGAAATGCGCTTTTCCCATGAATCACATGAGTTTAGTGATCCAAATGTAATTGAAGAAATGAGACTCGGATCGTACTTTCATTAAAGGTCAATAATTGTCACACAATTGTTTCCTTTTTTCATTGAACACAGAACTTTTGTTAATGCAAACCAAGAGTAGTTTATGGCATTCAGCTATCCTGGTTAAACTATTGTTTAAATATCCTAGCGACTGTGCTGATAATAATAGGGATGAGCACAGAGTTTGTATATTCATTTCACTGGTGAAGTGCGCACCCATTTGTTTAGCTTGCAGTCAAATTCTTTAATTAAAAAAATGTTCACATCAAGTTCACACTGTTTTGAATGGAAACTACATTTATTTTCCGTTAAAAAGGCATTTTTCTTAGGCAAAGACACAAGCAACTGAATTGTTCATGTTCACAATCAAAAGGCTGGTCAGATTTGACTGAATTTATGGATATGTGAATGCCTACATACATGTATTGATTCAAATATCCACAAATACGAACCATTCCATTGAGTTTCTGAATGTGGATCTGCACTAGACAGAGCTAGATCTGGATTAAGGAGCCCTTGATCTGGATCTCTGATAGACACATTTAATTGAGCCTGCCAAGGGATTAAGGGCCTTGTTCCAGAACATGGTAGGTGTGCAGAAGACGCACTTCCATGTTCCTGCATAAAGAAGAAGAGCTGGCTTTTATACCCCACTTTTCTCACCCATTTAAGGGGACTCAAAGCATCGATGTCTACACAATGATGGCTTAAGTGAATGTGGACAGTGAGCACCCTCAAAACACTTAAATCTGCTCTGAGGAAAGATGCTATGGAGGGCCTTCTCAGTGTTGCTTGAGATAGCTGTCCTGGGCCAGCAATCCTGTGCAGATGTAGCCTAAATGACTAAATTTTTGGCAGCCACACACATGGCTCCTTCATAATACCAGTAGTATGAAGGTAGAATATACAGAATATGGATGGAAGAGAGGTGCAGGTATAAAAGACTCTGCTTAAAGCAAATTGTCATAATTTATCACAATTTATCTTAAACCAATCCAACGCTTTTAAGCTTCATTTGCTATTCTTATTTTATTGTGCTTTAGGAGTTGATAAGGAACACAGAGAAATTATCAATGCAATTCTTGTCCTAGAATTAATGTTCCTGACCTTGATGTTTCTGCATGATATTTAGCCTTTATGATGCTTCAGTGTCAGAGGGAGTCCTCTAAGAATGTATTTGAGCATGTTCACTGAATTCTTATTTTTACTTTCCCCCCCCTCTCTCCCACCTACAGGTACCTTTTAGCTTTAGCTCTCAGCAGTCTTAAAAATCAACAATTGCAGAGAATGAATACTAAAAACATACAGCAAAAAGCAACAGAAACAAGACTGTTAGTTAAAAGGCTCAGAAAGCAGAATATTTTAAACTGGAACTGAAAAGATCACTAAGGGCGCATCTCCATGGAAACTGGTTGCTTCACTAGTGATGCGATTAATAAAAATCCGCATTAAAGAGTCCCCATGCGGTTTCGGGCAACGCAAATTAAAATCATACTTTCCTGTCCACATGGAAGCCACTTTTTGGGAGCCAGGATCTTTTTCAACCCCCTGCCCACTGGAGTTATGACAGGCTCTCTTCAGCTGTCATCCAGCTCCCTGCATCCACGTAAGACAGTTGTTTTAGCACATAAGCAAACCAGCGATCTGCCCCTTTCTTTCACAGTGGAGGCTGCATTATTAGGAGGGGAGAGAGATTCCTTCCCTTCCTGTCTCTCGATTTCTTCCTCTGTGGATTTCCTCTTCTGTTTCTCCCCCCACTTCCCCTCTTTTCGCTTTCTCTCAGCTTCGCTTTCTCTTTCCCCCTGCTCCTTGCTTGCCAGCTGCACCCATGTGTGTGTCTGTCTTCCCCTCTGTTTGCTTTCTCTCAGCTTCGCTTTCTCTTTCCCCCTGCTCCTTGTCAACTTCACTCGAGAGGGGCAAGGGGCTCAAAGCCTGCCGACTTGTAGCCTGCAAGCATGCAGGGCAAATGACAGCCTCCTAATGTTATGCTTGTAAGCGTCTCCATGCTCCCAGGAAAATCTGCGGCTTCCCCCTAAGTCGGATTTAGTGCTGTTTGAAAGGGGGGGGGGGGTTCTGCCATGGATTTTTCTCCTTTGCACCTGATCTAGCCCGGAGTAAAGCTGTGCATGGAGATGCTCTAAGCCAAACAATCTTAAATCCGGAGTATTAGTTGCATGTAGACGCACCCTAAAGGCCTGTTCATACTTCCCTTTTGGAGACGTTCTTGGATGTTCCAGGATGTCCTGCATGCTCACTGAATGCAGATGCTTCTGCCCGTGGTTCATCAGGATTTATTTAATACAGATCCTGCCCCTTTCTGCACTTACCTCAGTTAATCCATATTAGCTAGATCCATATTAGTTAGATCTGTATTAGCTAGTAGGAGCAGGAGAGTTGCCTTTTATTCCTCACTTTTCTCACCTTTAAGGGAACTCAAAGTGGGTGACAGGCTAGTTTGGTCTAGTAGTTAAGGAGCTGGACTCTTATCTGGGAACCCTGGGTTTGATTCCACCCTCCTCCATGAAGCCAGCTGGGTGACACTGAGCTAGTTACAGCTCTCTTCTGAGCTCTCACAGCCCCAACGACCTCACAGGATGGCTTTTGCAGGGAGAAGAACAGAAGCTTTGTCAGCCGCTTTGAGCTCCCTTAAATGGGTGAGAAAAGCAGAGTAGAAAAGCCAACTCTTCTTCTTCCCACAACAGACACCCAGTAAGGTAGGTGAGGCTGTGAGAACTCAGAAGAGACCTGTAACTAGCCCAAGGTCACCCAACTGGCTTTGTGGAGGAGTGTGGATTTGAAACGGGAGACTATCAGAAAACAATCGGATACTAACTACAAGACCAAACTAGCACTTGCATTGTGTGCAAATGTGTGCTAAAGAGTACTACCATGAATGTAGACCACATTTATCTGGTCTACCACTAAGCTGGATTAGTAAGCCGTTAATACAGTTCTGATCTGGATATTCTTTACTCCCATGCAGACAACATGTTTTCTGCAGCTCCTTGATCTGTATTGCTGAGCAGATGACATGCTCTCAACAAGTAAATGCAGAAAGGGCCTTAGCTGATAAACCAAAGTAAGTGTAGAAAGAGACACTGGTAAACTTCCAGATTGGACTATTGTAATGCACTATATATGGGAGTGCCCTTAAAGGTGCTTCAGAAGAATGCAGCAGTGGGACTGGTGACTTGGATGGATGGATGGATGGATGGATGGATGGATGGATGGATGGATGGATGGATGGATGGATGGATGGATGGATGGATGGATGGACCTCATGCTGATCTTAAAAGAGCTGCATTGGCTGCCAATTCATTACTGAACCCAATCCAATCTGTTAACTTTAGCATATAAGGCCTAAACAGCTTGGGCCTGAAATATCTAAAAAAGCAAGCAAACAAAAAACCCTTCTCCAATATCAATCTGCCTGTGCCTTAAAATCTGCAAGTGAAGCTCTCTTGGTTGTGCCACCACCTACAGTAGATACTTGTGATAGTCCTTCTTGGTGGTAGCCCCTAAACCACGAAATTGTCTTCCTCCTGAGGTGCAGAGGTATCATTTCTATATTCACTCTGGCCTTTGGCTGAGGAAAAAAGAAGAAACAACAGAGTTGTTTCTACCCTGCTTTTCTCAACCATTTAAGGGGACTCAAAGTGGCTGACAAAGCTTTCTATTCTCCCCACAACAGATACCCTGTGAGGTAGTTAGGGCTGTGAGAGCTCAGAAGAAAACTGTGACTTGCCCAGGGTCACCTAGGTGTCTTCAAGGAGGAGTGTGGAATTGAACCCAGTATTCCCTGATAAGAGTCCGGCTCCCTAACCACTAGACCAAACTGGCTCATTTCCCCTTATACTTTCAGGCACTGATGTTATTTTTAGTGGGTTCTTTCCATTTTTTTTTTATTATTGTAAGAAACAACTAGAACGTTGTCCCTTCTCTGCCACAAGTCACAACTATATTGCTAACAAGCAAAACCCATGAGAAGCACATCGTTCACAAATTTGTCCATCCTTTGATGCTCTGTGAACTTCTGTGCTATTTATTGCATCTATCTAGTTGGCAGGTGTGTTAATTAGAATTTCTTTTTTGTGCAAGGATTTGGTATATGGGAGAGATTAAATGGATGAAACTGTCAGAATGTGCCAAGGCCATTGTGAAGAGATCCCTTTTGCATTTATGTCTCTGATCATCTGCAGAGGGCCTTAGCATATGTGGCAACTTCGCTTCGCCTACGTGCCAGTCAATTTCCTTTATTTGATGGCAGACCAAAGAAGTATCGTAAAGTCCCAAAGAATGCAACAGGAATTAGCTGCACTAATTCACACTCAGGAAAAAAGATGAAAATACTGGCAAGGTACATGGTACACGTCTTCCTGCTCCTTTTCTTTATGATTATAAAGGAGGCTGCTGTTTTCCCATGTGAGCCATGTTTCAAAGCCAAGAGATGAAGGAGCAGGAAAGCACATTTTGGCACCGTCTGCATGCTCCTTTAACAGAAAAATGCTCCCTACTGGAAATGCAAAATGTCTACATAACAAATCACATCCAGGAAAGTTTAGTGAAGCTCTAGCTTGCTTTTAACGCAATAAAATAATACCAAATCCTTAAAAAAAATCAGTCTGTTTTCATGTTTTGAAAAAAAAGTTGCCATTGTTTTCAATTTATTTGTGGTCTGTGCTCAAATATGCATCTGTGTGTCTGTGGCCACACTTAAGGTTTAATCCAGCTTCAATCTGCTTTCAAAGTGAGACACAGATCAGCAAAGTTTTCTTTCAGTGTTAAATAACTCAGAAAATTCACCTTTGGGATAGATAATGTGGAAAGAAAATGACCAGCCACTTTGCTGATGTGTTCTCTTGCTCTGAAAGTGGACTGAAGCTGGATTAAACCTTAGGTGTAACCAAAGCCTAGGTCCCACTAAACCCAGTAGGATTTTTTCCCAGCAGTTGTGAGGGCAACAAATGGAGGAGGAAATTTACTCCTAGTGCATGAGTTGCCCCCAGATTTGTGTGGGAGCTGCCAGTACCTCTATGAGAAGTGGTCAGATTGTGCATGTTCCAGCTGTCCCTTTGTGTTACCCACCAGTGGCCAAATCAGCAAGGGAGGACTAAAATAAAAAAAAATCCTGCTCTGAAGTCAATATTCCCTGTCTTCTGTTTAAGGTGTTATTGGAGGGCTCAGGGTGAGTGACAGATCTGTTGTTTTAAGCTATCTGGACATTTCCCCCTACCTGGGCCATCTGTTTTCAGGGAAAGCTGTGCTGTCTGGCTTGTAGTTTTACAGTTCATCTGGTTGATTTGCCATTTTAAAAGCCCTTTTCCTACAATGGCCCATGTTTTGAGCTTGGCTCTCAGGTGAGATATTTTCTCCATCCCAACATATCCCAGTGCACTGCCCCTAGCACAGGCTCCTTGCCTGAAGTTATCTGACCCGTCCATTGGTAGGGGGCTTTTTACTGATGTATTCATGGGTGTTTCTCTCTTTGGCCCTTTAGACACCAGCTGGAGTGATCTACTGTAAGTCATTCACTGGTCAGCCTCGTCTGCATTGAATGCAGATGTAGCTCACCCAGAGTGATCCAGGAGTGTGCAACTTAAAAGTTAATCAGGCTGACCAGACCACTCTTGGGATGCTGCATCCACACCTCTTCTGGATGCTGCATCATGAGGGAACTGACTGTGCTGTGGTTAGCTGGACATCAGTTCAGACTTAGCCATGGCAATTCAGGTGGGTTTGCACTGTGAGTGTTGCTAGGCAGGAATGGGGCTAATCCAATGCAGATGGCCTCCACTGTACTTCAGCTTGACCAACCTCATATAGAATTGTTATACCATACCTGCCAGGTAAGTACAAATCCAACCTTTCTTTGACTGTGACACTTGCTAACCCTCACCCTCCCTTTTTGGGGCTTATATGGAGTCTGTTGGTGCTTGATTTCAGGTGGAATCCTTCATGTATTGTGAGATGGTTCTGGATCTTGACATCAGCAGCTCCTACATCATCTTCTGACCAATTTATTATGCCAACTGTGTATCTGACAACTGACAGCACATCTGTATGGATGGCTTGGATCTTGTTCCTTTCTCAGTGAATGTGGATGCTGGTATTGTAAACATCCATAGCTCCTTCATCTATTTCATGTGACTCTATTCATTAGATTTGTTATTACAGTAACATTCCAGTGGATTCAGGTTCTCTATTAGTGTTTGTTCCCAACATCTGATGTGGACCTTGTCAAGCTGGGTGACAGCTGAGCTGGCATGGCTCTATTTATTTGTCTTTCTCCTATGGTTGAGGTAAGATACAGTAGGCAGGTAAAGTGTTAGTGCTCCGGTGCATCTGATGTAGACTCTTATTGCAAGGGTCTTCTGCCCAGGATTTGAATTGACATCCTGAATGGCAATTTGTGTGCTTAATCACAGAGCTACTCATCCAGTGGTGGTCCACGGATTGGGGCCACAGAGTGATTAAGGAGAAATACAGCCACATTTTGATGATTCGCTGTGATCTTCCCAAGCCAAACCTTGATTCACAAGGGATCGATACATGGTTCAAGGTTATTAGAGGTTTCTGATAAGCACAATGTCATTTTCCCAAACCTTGCTTTGATGTTCAGGAGATTAAAGCTCAATTGAGAAGATCAAAGAGGTTTACACTAAGAAACCTCTCTCCCAGCCACCATATGAGTCCATTGCATAGCCCACGACTGTGAGCGCAGATACAGCCTAAAACATGATGGAATCATAATGGTGGTGCTGGTGATTATTTTACTCTAAATAATATATGGACTTGAAATATGAAATTTTGGTATGATCAATACCAATTAAATAATATCTTGCTGTATAAAACACAGTGGAAAGTGGAAAGAAATTTTAGAATCAAGGTGAAACTTTCTAGAGGCTCTTTTCTTTTTTAATCCACTTTTTCTCTCTCCCTGCTCCTCCATTTCCACCCTTTACCAAGCCATCCCTTGGCTCCCTGTGTTGTTCAATCTAAACTCTTCTTTCCAAGGCATCCATTCGTTTTTGTTCCCAATCATCTTTTGACTTGATAAGGAATTTCCAATCAGCCCCTTTCCATTATCTGTAGGCAATATTAATTCAGGATGTATTCATGTTGAGCAGTTCTATGTTATCAGGAAAAGGAGTGCAGAACACAATAGAAGTGGTAATA
This sequence comes from Aspidoscelis tigris stejnegeri, assembly GCA_023333525.1. Lineage (NCBI taxonomy): Eukaryota > Metazoa > Chordata > Lepidosauria > Squamata > Teiidae > Aspidoscelis > Aspidoscelis tigris. Next base: position 22,397,197 of record JALMGA010000005.1, read on the forward strand.
TTCTTAGACTATAATTATATTCACAGTTGAAGTGCCATTGGAATTACTTGCAAGTTAAAAATAGGGAGCAGGGGAGTCGTTGTATCTGTGGATTAGTGATGAAAGGGCACTTAATATCAGCTTGAGCAGATGGGAATCTCCCCAGTGAAGTGGGCACATTATTATTTCTACCATGCAGTAGCTCAAAAGAAGATGATGAGTTCAGAGGCACATTTCTAGGAAAACAAGGCCAGTTTTAAGGTAACTTCTAGCTGAACTGCAGATGTGAGCAATTGTCCTAGCACATGAGGGGTTGCCTGTAGGTCCAGACTGCAGCACGGTGGAGGGAAGGCTGATCAAATCTCTAGAAGACTCCAAGCTAGGAGGAGTTATTAACAATAGGGGGAAGGAGAAGATTCAGAAAGGTCTAGACAAGTTTTGAACAGTGGGCTGAATTATGCTTGACAGGAAGAAATGTGAAGTCCTGCATCTGGGTAAGAAAATGAAAAAAAAATCAAATACAGTGTGTGAGGCATCTGGCTGAGTAGCAACACATGTGAAAAGCAATGCCAGTTTGGTCTTGTGGTTAAAGTGTACAGACTCCGATCTGGTAGTTTCCTGGTTTAATTCCATATCCCTGCACGAAACCAGCTGGGTGACCTTGGCCTAGTCAAAGCTCTCTTTCTAAGCTCTCACAGCTCAGCTTTCTGAGCTTTTGTTGTGGGAGAAGAACAGAAGGTTTGTCAGCCGCTTTGAGTCTCCTTAACGGTGAGAAAAGCAGGGTATATTATTGCCAACTCTCCTCTTCCTCCTGCAGAACTGAAGCCTGAGAGGAGACTTGATAATTGTTCTCAAGTATCTAAGGAGCTATTACAGTTCAGAGGGATCAGCCCTATTTTCACATACACAAGGAAGGAAGGACTATGTGTCAGCTATGAAAAAGCCCAAAAGCATGTTAAACTAAAATCATAAAGGAGGCCAAGGGATTTATTTTTTGTGAGAAAAAACTGAAATGGTTGGGGCTTCTTGGTCTAGAAAGGAGGTACATGAGGATAAAATAGAAGTGTATTATGCACAGTGTGGACGAGCTGTTAAAGGAGTTCTCCCTTTCTCAAAATAACATGAACTCAATGAAGTTGAACTTTGCAACAGTGAGGACATATAAAAGGATTTCTCACGTACAGTTAAACTTTGGCAATCACCAGTACAGAATATATTGGTCACCAGCTTGGAAGATTTCAGAAAAGGTTCATGACAGAGAGGGCTTCTAGAAGGTGCTTCTGTGCACCTTTGCATGTGATATGGAGACCAGACATGGCCCAGATCCCTTAATCTGGGCCAAGACTAGAGTGTTAGCTGGTAGTATATGCCAGGGGTTGTCTCCTCCACCATGATCCATCTTGGCCTAACTTTGAAGGCTGGAACCAAAGTCACCAAACCCAAAAGTTTCTAGTCAAGGATATTTTCACTGGATGTGCAGAATCAGTGCATTTCTGGGCTGTTTCCAAGAGTGGAAAGAGTGCTGGGTTCCTCATGTCACTAAACTGGTCTAGACATCCACATGACAGATGACTAAACTGGTCTGCCAAAGAGAACCCTTAGGATATTGCTTTGAAATGTTATCCCATTGGAGCATTCCCCACTGCCATTTTGGTGCTGGAGAATGGGGCAATTGCCAGTGACATGCAGCCAGGGTGATCCCTTCTGGTGAGTGGATGGCATATTCTCTGGTGGCAGCTGGCATGGTTATAGCCATGCAGAAGCTGCTTGAAGGGCTACTAGATCTGATAGGTGTGTGACAATTTAGAGTGCTGGCCAGATCATTCGACTGGTGGTACCAACAAGCAGGGGAACAATGACTCCTTGCATCCACAACAGTCCTTAAGTCCCATGAGTTCCCAGGGTGGTGCTAAAGAGCAGTCATTTCAAGGCTACCATCTAAAACCTCAAAGGTCCACAAGAAGACAATCTTAAAGGATCTCCTGGTTCTATCACATCGTTTAAACTATGTGAATTTGTCATACACTAAATAAATAAATAAACCAGCAGTCAGAATCTCATGGCTTTATATCACAAGACAGTACAGGAAGGATGAAGAAAGCCCCAATTTCATCTCACTGAACTACAGCCAAGTTCACTGTGCGCAGATCTCTAGCTTGGCAATATGAAAATTAGACTTCATTGTCCGTCCCTTTGGGACCCTGTGGGTAATCCAGTGTAGCCCTCTTCTGTTACAACAGAGAGAATGAAGAGAGATCCATTCAGCCCTATGTGAATGTTTGTGGCAGTGTGAGGCCGTGTCTTCATGGCAACCTTATTTCGCTTTCCCTAAACCGAGATAACAGAACCAGATGCAAACGCGAATTTGCCTGTTCCCATTACTTTCAGTTTAATCGCGTTCAATCTGGATTTTGAGGACATACATGACTCAAGGGGGGACTCCAGTGGCTACCTTTTAAAAGCTGCTTTTCGGGGCTGCCCTGTCCTCTTCCTCCTGGCATGAACATACCACCCATAACAGACCGCTTCACGGAGCCTAGCTGGGTGGCTGCCTTGCCTGGATGGAGGAAAAACAGCACCAGGCAGGCAGCGATTCTTTTCCCTCCTCTCCCGATTGCTCGGGGCGCGCAGCAGCGGCAGCAAGTCAAGCCCCTGAATTCGTCACAGCTAAACATTCATACATCTCTCCAAATGGCAGTTGCTTTTGTTTCTTTTCCCTTTTTAGAAGGTCAGCACTTTCAATAGCAAGATGGTTATCAGGTGTGAATTGCTTGTTTGCTACAGTGGATTGCTTGATTGCTATTTGGGCTGCTGCTGCTTTTACAGCTTGCTTTGGAAGCAAGCTATTGGGGGAGGGAAACTCTCATCCCTTAACATGGAAGGGTTCCCACAGTAAAAAATATAAAACGTTTCAAGCGCACGAACCAGAGTGAGACCTGTTGAAATCAGGACTGAGATTCATCACGCTTTGGGGTGGTTTAACACGGGGAAATCGTGTTAAGCCAAACTGCCATCTGGACTCCGAGGATTCAAAACATTTTGAATTTGAGATAAGGTTGCCATGAAGACATGGCCTGAGTGTCTAATATATGTGCAGTTTAAGAGAAGATGCATGCCAATGGCATCCTGGGGTGGGGTGCCCTTCATTTTGATCGTATTCTGAAGGAAAAAATAACAAATGTAGTTTAAGAATTTTTTTTGGATGCATGTTACAAGTTGTATGCCAAAGTGGGAATGGAACAGAAATATTGAAAGAACAGGTAAGTGGTATGGACTGGCTTGACACAGAATTGTCTTTGTCTATTGATTGTTAAATCTACTGGAAGGTCTGGTTTAATTAGCTTGAAACAAGCAAAGTATAAGCTATAGGGATAAGCCTGGATGAGTTAAAATGGAAGGTGAAACAGAGCATGATTTGCTTAAACAGCTCAGACTTTGTTAAACTATGTTGCAGTCCTGTACACAGCTATGAAAAATGAAATTCATTGAGTTTAGTGGATCCTGATAATGGGCCCCTGGTCCTTGGGCTAAAGTATGATAATTCCTATTGAACTATATAGGTTCAAATATATAGAATTGCATTCTTAATGGCCTTTAATGGGTACAGGTAGCCTGCGATATAATTTTCCTATTATTGGATTAATAGAATAGCCCTTTGTAGCTGTCAAGGGTCCTGGTCACACAAGTCAAAGAAAGGGGAGCCTATTCATTAATTTGATCTGAGGTTGTACCAGTGCTGGTCACACCTAGATCATTATAGGTTGTTCTCAGGTCGTCTCCACCTTGGGCCTCATCAGTCACACCTTTCTCTGGGTTCTTCCGCACATGGCCTTAAACACCCATTAAGGACACATGTGGAAGCACACAGCCGCACAGCAGCACCTTTTAAAGCCACTTTTAGTATGGAGAATCCACACAGTAACACCCATTAAGCACACATGTGGGAAACCGCGTCCACACAGCGACACCCATTAAGAATGGAATGGGTGGACCGCCTCCGCACAGCAGTACCCATTAGAGACAGGGGTGGCTGCGTCCGCACCTATCTGTCTCTAATGTGTGCTTAATGGGTGTTTTAAAAAAGACTATATACAAGGTACAGTACTGATCTAGGTTGCCCACTTCGCAAAACCACAAAACTCACAGAAGCTTTGAAGCTGCAGCTCCATGCCACCAAGAGCTAGGAAGGAAGTTCCTAACATTGTGGCCTGTGGGGGTGGTTTTCGGTGGTGCACCATGCTCCACCATGCAGGAGGAGTGTCTTCTGCATGCTTCCCATTTTTCAGATCAGGGCCACTATTCCCCTGGTAGTCCCAATTAAATGCTACTTATTAGTTATCCAGATTAAGGTCTCCTTAATCCAGATCAGGCTCTGTTGAATGCAGATGGAGCAGTGATCCACATTAATGTGAACATGCAGAGATTCAGATGTATTACATGGGCTCTTAATCCGGATTAAGGGTCTGTGTATAAACGGCCTATATTACATCTCACTCGAGAATAAAGAAGGGGTAGTAAATGAAGCTTGAATGCTGGTTGAATTGGCACAGGCTGAAAATTCATCTGTTTCACTCAGGAGTCAAGCTGAATCTCCAGTTGATGTATAGCATATAGATAATGTGTGATGGAGAGTGGATACCAGGTGTTAGGATGCAGAGAGTATTGACTAAAACTTATTTTCTGCTTCTAAGGGCCCTTTAAGGAAGAAGCTGAGGTTTTTGCTTTGTTTTGGCTTAGCAAAGTTGCACAGAAGAAACAACTTTGATTCCTTCAAGTGAACCAGGTTCCCTGTAGATCAAAGGTAACACACGAGCTTTTGATCATTTTTCAAATCCTGAAGTAGCATTCAGGGACAAACTGAAGTCAAATAAACTTCAAGCGACACTGTGGACATTGATGAAAGAGGCCGAATAAAATGCCACTCTAGGCAAAAAAGGAAAGAGAGAGAGAAAAGAGGGTGTGAGGGAGAGGATAAGGGCCTGGGAAAACTAGAAATGTGCCAAAGAATTCTAAACTGGTGATGCAGCTGCAGGTGGTCCATCACTCATGGCCCAGAAGAAATGGCAAATATTAACTCTCTGATTTATAGAAACAAATTTAAAGGTTAATATCCTTTTCAAGGCACTGCCTAGCTGATTTCTACTGATCTTAAAAAGCTACGCAGGGTCTGACTGGATTAGTACTTCAACAGACTGCCAGAAAATCTCAGGACTGCAAGTTAGATAAGCAAATTGGGGAGAAAATCATGAAAGAAGATAGCAACAGATCATCCAGTCATTATTATCAAGACAAGTCCAGGTTTCATCTTGACCTGAGGGCCTTTAGACTACCATATATGTAACTATAATGGCAAAAACTGATATCGGATGGCTGTTCTGTCTTCAGGCCATCTGCTGGAAGGAAACTCCAGCCATTTGTCTTTTTTATGGTACTTTACCAATATCTTAGTCTGGGCATCTCTTGAAACCAAGGACTCTTTGGTAACACATGGATATATAAAATTCAGTTGCATATGAGATAAGGAAAAAGCTCTAGTTTTGTGTTGAAGATATTAGTCATGAAAAGTCTAGTGCTGATATGCAATGAGGAATAGACAAATAAGAATATTTAATCAAACCACAGAAGAATAAATACGTATGCTTCTCTATAAGTGCCAATAATTCTAATTACATAACAGAATTATGAAAATGTTATGAAAGTATATAATTTATAGATCTTAGTGGAAGATCTGTTTAGTGGAAGTCATCTTCAGAAGCTATAGCAACCAGAACTTTGCTGCTCTAGTGCCTCCTAGGGATGTGCTAGAATATTCAAAATATTCAATATTTGATCAAATTCGGCTGAATTTGGACATTCAAATGTAAATTGAATGTTCAGACATTCATTTTTTAATATTCAAACAAATATTAATATTTTGAATCATTTGTATGAATCATTTGGACATTTGTATGTGTACAGATATGTATGCATTACATATGTAACCTTACGCATTACATACATATCTACGCATCTTACTTGTATCCATATGTATCTGTTCGGTTAGGTACGGGATGAAAACAGGATGTGTACAGAATAAAAATGGGATGTGTGTGGATGTGTTTTTTCCTATCCTAATATAGGGCCGGTTTGCACTTAAGCCTGGTATGGTGTAACAATTTGCCTGGTATATCTGTTTGCATGATGAGTGCTAAATTAGCCCTGTACCTCATCAGTTGTGATCATAGTGAGAATGGCTAGGCTGGGGTTGACCAGATCAACAAGAGAACATTTGAGGCAGAATTCCATGCTAGGGGCCTGTCTGAGTGCAATTTTAACATTCAATTTGTAATGAATTGAATATTCAAAAAATCCAAATTTGTACCAATAAAGAAAAATGAATGTCTGGACATTCAAACTGATATGAATACATTCATATCTATTCATTTGAATATTCTATATGTATCCAATGATATGAATCTCATATGCACTTGCATGCATCCCATTTTCATCCCATATGTATGCATACAAATGCATATGGATACACACAAGATGAGTACCGATACGTACATGATATGTACAGATCCATACACATACAAATGTCTGAATTATTCATATGAATAACTTGAAATATTCATATTTGTACGAATTCTAAAGAACAAGACATTCGATTCATATACAAATGTCCACATTCATACAGATTCGTACAAAAATAACAAATATTTTGAATATTTGTGCACATCTGTTTTCATATCCTGTTTTCATTCCATATGCATCCTGTTTTTATCCCGTATGTATCTGTACAGATGTGTACAGATACACACAAGGCGAGTACAGATACGTTCATGAATTATCTGAATTATTCATACAAATAACACAAAATATTTGTATTTGTACAAATACTAAAGTGCAAATGTCTGGACATTCGATTCAAATAAGAATTCACACGAATAACAAATATTTTGAATATTTGTGCCCATCCCTATTCCATAGTGTGATGCCCATGCTTATTTAATGTATTTATTATTGTTGTTTGGAATGTATGTAAATGTATTTATTGTAAGAATTGCCTTTGCAACATGCTTAGTTAGTGAAACAGGTAAGCAGCAGGGCTCTGATACCCTAATAAGCATAAAGGAGGAGGAGTGAGTACTCCAGGAGCAGCCAATGAGAGTGAAGTCTCGTGCCAGGTGGTATATAAACCACCTGCCAAGAGAAGAAGGGGTTCTTCTTTGCTGGGAGATTTTGGGTGGGAGGTTCAGGTGATAATATACCACATCTGGAGGAAAACTTACCTGCATTGATCTACACTTCTTAGGCTGGGACAAGCCAGGAAAGGAAGACTAAGGTAGCTTAGGGCTATAGGGAGATAGGCGTTTGTTTGAGTTACTTAAGAATTTTGATAAACTTAGCAACTAATCTACTTTACATCACAAATCGCAACTGTTGTAACAATAAAGCCTGAGACTTCTACTTTTCTAAAGAAGAGTATAGCCTACAGTGATTTATTAAAAGGCTAAAGGGAAGGATACCTTGAAAAGGCTACTATAGCTTTAAGAAGCAGGGAAAGCAGGAGCCGGAGAAAGTAAACTGCAGGGGGCCGGTTAGAAACGCTTACCACTTATTTCAGCAGAGGAAGGAGGAGGAGGGTGGTGAGCTCACACAAATTTGGGAAAGCATGGCCGGCACTGATTTTTTTTCATTACCACATCTAATAGATTCAATCCTCTAAACAGAAGAAAGGGGCAGAATAAAACCCGCCTTGGGTTGAGGTGTGTGTGTGCAGCACCACACATGGCAATCTGGACGCTGTGCATGACTGTGCAACAGAAATCACCCAGCTGTACCTCACTTGGAAAGGGGTATGGATGAAGCTTCCAAGAACAATCCAGAGGGATTTCTGCAGAAAAGGCTGTGGCCAGTTTTGGTAACTGCTATGGCATAAGGGTGCAAATGCATGTCACCAGTAAGTGTGAACAGGCCCATATTCTGGTTACACATTAACCTTGTGGTTGCTTACAAAATCTTTATCTTTCTCATGCTGCTTTTATCACGAGAATAAGAAAAATCTTATATGTCCAGTGAACTGTACTTTCCATCACACACTCCTGATTTTTATTTTTGTTTCTAATTGACTCTGCCAGTCCATTCCAGGCTTATCTCTATCTTTGCTCAAATCTCATGGAGATTTTATGTGAAATTCCTGCCATGCAGCCCAGATCTAGCAATTATTATGGAGACCCTTTCCTTTAAGGATTTCACCTGTTTCAAGTTCAGTGTGGCTAGTGAAGGAGGGAAAAAAGTCCTTTTAATGGTGGCACTGAGATTAGAGAATATTCCTCTCAAAGAGATGGAACTGGCACGTAAATTATTTTTTCAGAATTTATTGAAGAAGAGCTATTGGAAATTCACTTTTTTCGGGGGAAGGGTTTTTAAATTTTTATGCTATTTTTTCATTGTCTGTTGTTGGCATCTTTTCTGTTTTCACTTCTTTCTCTTTATTATTTTTAAATATAAATATACCCAGAAAATGTTACATTATTAGATTGCCTACAAAAAACAGTAATTACATAATACTATTTGTGAAGGAATCAGCCCAAAACTATTGCCCCCCTGTCTCTGTTACACAAACATGTCTATTTACAGCTAGTCACTATCATTGACTTTCTGGCTGAGCATAGGCAGCAGGTTGCTTTCCAAGCATCAGCTATTTCTGTTCAATCCTGGTTGCCTGAAAAGAAAAAACTGCAGGAGTCTTGTATGAAAGACTCCTCAAGTTGTCTTCAAAAGAGCCAATCTTGCCTTGGGTACTATGGAGTGCCAAAAAAAAAAAAAAAAAGTTTAGTTCTTTACTTTTGCATTCATCCACATTCCTTGTGACCATATTATTCACCTAAGTTCTCCAAGGAGACAAAGGCAAGATACACACAACATCATTACGATGCTTTCAATGTACCTTGAGGAAACAGTGGGGTTTTTCACACTTACCTCCCTTAATCCAGATCTAAGATGATTTGGATCTAAGGAATGGGTCCTTCAACTAATCTGGATTTAGTAGATCCAAATCTAAGGAGGTACCCAATGCATCTCCACAGGGGTGTAGCACCCAATAGCAATGGGTGCTAGCATACTCACAGTTGAAATGCTGGAGCACCCATGTGGCAAATCTGGATCTACCCTTTCTTGGTGTGTGTGTGTGTGTGCCAGAAACTTAAACAAGTAGCCCACTACACACCTTGAGTCAGTCTATTTCCCTTATGCCAGCATTTGAGTCCATCTAGTTCCCTTATGCAAGCATGGATATACACAAGCAGATAGCGCAAATTATAATTGGCTTTAAAAGACTACAATGTTATAATTAATTTGTCTCTTTCAATCCAGACCACGTAAGTGCTTTCTTCCAGAACATCAGTATATCACACAATATATACCTGCCATCTGGAGGCAGCCTGAATATATTTTTTTTACAGGCCATGGACTCATAACACAGAAAAACACTGTGTGCAGAATACATTACACAATATTTGAAGAGACCGCAAAGCTCTTTGAACAGTTCTACCCTTGCTGTGCCAGCCCTTCTACTGCTGCTGCTACCACTTCCTGGTTACCTTAGTTTGCAATAGCAATGGTGACGGCATATGTGTGGCCACACAGGGCGCCACAATTAAAATGGTGGCACTTTCCTGGGGATTAAACATACAACCAGGTGGAGGTGAGTGTCCAGGCGTGTGGCGGTGAGGCTACAGTGTACTAAAATCCTTAGGACAAACACTAATACACGTTAGTTTGTCTGCATTTTACTTGTCCTTTGTCATGCTATTTGTCAGAGTGCTTCCCCCCAGTGTAAGGTGCTACGGATCCTGCATCCTTTGAGGACTTCCATTCACTAGTTGAGTGCTGTGCCAATCTTGTTTTACCACAGACTCTGCCAAGACCACCAACCCAGACCCTAGTGAGTATAAGCAAGGACTAAAGTAGCAGGATGGTTTATGTTGAAATGAGACCACACTGCAAAATTGCAGTCACAAAATTTTATAACTAGCAAATCACCCTCCTCTCCAGGGTCTGCAAAGGAACTAATTCCCAAACAGTCCAGGATCTTCCCTCCATTCTCAAGCCTTGACCTTGAGGTGAGGTACCACCATCCAACATCTAATCACCATCACTTATCACTTCTTACCATGAGAACTTAAAAATGAAAGCCAACATGGATAGGATTGCTGACAAGATGGCTGAAGAAGGCAGAGCTGTGTGGCCATCTTGACATACTTCATCTCTTCCCCTAGCTACTGAGTGATGTTGTTTAAGAAGTGATACCTAGGCTGTCCTTCCAAGTATATCTGTGGTTGATAGTATTCTTTTAGGTGTTTTCCCCCTCAAAACTCCTCTGTTCACCCAGGCATTGCTAATATAAACGGAATGTGTTTACATGCACCAGCATTAACAGCATTTTTAATTGAAATTTGCAACAATACAATAAACAAAACATCGGTCATTATGATTAAAAGTTCAACCATGCAGATTGAACAATCATTTACACACACACACAAAATACAATTAAACTTAAAATAACATTGATGATCTAATTATAGTTCTAAAAGAAGACTAAAAACTATAATCGAAGGCCATGATCACACCTTCACTTTAATCCATCTTTGATCCATCTTCAGATCTGACTGCTCACACCTTTTAATTTTTATCCATTTTATTTGTGGACTTTCCATTCAGGAGAGTCCAAATGGAAGGCAGAAAGTTCACAAATAAAATGGATAGAAATGAAAAGGTGTGAGCTGTCAGATCTGAAGATGGACTGAAGAAGGTTGAAATTGAAGGTGTGGCCACAGCCTAAGTAATGAATTTTAAATGAGGAAATATAGAAGTCAAGGTGTGGTTAAAGAAAGACGACTCAAATGGATTTTTTGGTCTAAGGGTGTTTTTCCACTGTCACTGGAAGTATCCATTAAGTACGCATTAATGGGTACAAAAATGCCATTACGTACCCATTAACGGGTACTTAATGGGTACTTTTAGTGACAGTGGAAAAACACCCTAAGTGAGATGTTTGATTTAGCCACATTATGTACAAGCATCTACTTTTCCTGAAACCAATCATAGCATATTAAAGGTGGCAACAGCAAATGCTTTTTGGGAGTGCATTTTCTGGCTTTTAATGTGCCTTTAATGTGACTTACCCTGACCTTTGGCTCAGTGAACAGCATCACCTCCCCATGCAGGCTCTGCTGTTGCTTTAGCCATGCTTTTTCTCTGATTTTATTATGATTTTATTGTAACCTGCCTTAAGACCTCTGGATACAGGGCAGGATAGAATGGATGGATGGGTGGATGGATGGACGAATGGCAGCAACCAGTTCTAAACCATGTATGAAATACTTCCAAGCCTCTTATTTTTTTTGCTGCCTATGAATGCAACCAGAAACCTTACCCTGCACAGTTTTTATCACAGTTTAATATTATATTTAACCTTGTTTTTAACAGATTGTAAACGGTTTTAGGATTTTGTAATGAGGAAGCGATATAAAAAATGTTTTAATTAAAATAAATATTCCCTGTGTTTTTCCCTTAATGAAGTAGAAACTTGGTGTATTTGTGTAGTTACTGTTTTTAAACATTATGCCTTTGTAAATCGTATTGTATTTTAAATAAAGGTGATAAACAAATTGTGAAACAAAGGCAGACACTTTGATGTAAATAACCCTATTCACATTTGGCAAGAGTGCTAAAAGGGACATAAAGTACAGAAGTACAACCTGGCTTTTCTTCACTATGCTCAGTGGCAACCAAAGGTTTCAACAAAGTCTAAGATAATCATTGGAACTCGGGATCTGATTCTTGTAATTATCATTGTGGCTCAGAAAAACCTGCAGGCTTCAGATAAGAGCTAAATTGTGAAAGAGGAATGCAAAATAGTCTATAAAAATAAACTATCTCTGAGCCACTATGGGTAGAATCTGGTAGAAATATATGGCCTTCACTTTGGAAGTACATTTTCTGACCTTTGATGTGGATTAGAGGGACCAAGGTGTACAGAAGTACAACCTGGCTTTTAAAACAAACAAACAAACAAACAAACAAACAAACCTTCCTTTAAATGTCATGTGGCTGGAATATGGATGTTCTTCCAGATATTTAGGATTTGTTCTAGGGATTAGGATGCTTATCCTTTTAATAAAATTTGGAAAATGCTTTATTGGCATGGAATGGTAATTTTTAAATACTTTTAATGTTTCTTTCAAAATGTTGTGTGTCACCTTAACTTGTCCCAAGCTACACCACATTATTTATTACTCTAATAAATAAATAATCAGTAGATACTTAAGCAAACTACATCAACATCATGACCTCTGGCTGTAAGGGGCAGCCCACTTTCCAAGGTAACCAAATATGTAAATATTTATCTAAATATTTACATACTCATCTATTTAAAAATGCTCCAAAAGAGAATGGATTAAAAACACACACTGAAAAGTGGTTCTGTACATCGTTGCCTAGCTGCTTAAAGCATTTATCCATTCAGAAGGATGTTGCATATTGAGTCAATACTTTATATTTTCTAATATTAATATTTTATTGAATTAAATGGACAAAGTTAAGGGGAGCCTTAATCTTTCTCCTCTTTTTCTTCTTCCTCCAGGCCTAGTTCAAGAAATGAATTTAAGCTGAAGATATAGTTAAAGAAAAGCTCATAGGGTCATGCAAGAAAATAACCACAGATACAGCAAGCTCCCAACTCATGCAGGTAATTTGGCTCCATCCATATGATGATGGGCATGGCAAATGTCAGCATACCAGATGTTCAAACTTCCTACCTTTCCTGCTGAAGGAAATGTCCTGTCCTAATATTAATGTAAACTACTTCTAGTGCTCTTCTTTCATTTGGATAAGTGGGAGCAGCATTTCAATCTTTCCCTTGCCTCCATGCCAATCCTGCCATCAGAATATCAGACCACTTATACAATCTGTGGCCTGACCTCTGGAGTAACATCCAGCCTGCCTTTTGTAGGGACAAATGACAATGTCTTTGAGAGCATGCAGGAGCACTGCCACAAATGTTCTAACTAGTACAGAGCTTATTCTTAGAGCTTTGCATGTTTGTTGGTGGCTCTCCCGTCCCTGCAGTAACCTGAAGCCTTTTTGCACTAGGCAAAAAGGTGAAGACAGGGACACTCTCGTGTGGCACATCTCCAATGGTGGAAGAGGTGCAAATGGAACATGTTGCCAGTGTTCTGCCATGGCTCAACCCAACCCAACTGTGGGAACTGGAAACTAAAGCTGCCTGAAGTTGTTAAATGGTTGTATTTTCACTGGTGCACAGAAACTGTTAATTTCTTTGTCTTTTTTTCCCCAAGAGTCTGGCAAACTTTCTACCCATCACTGGATTGGTCTATTGTGAGAAACCCTTGGGAGACCTCTGCAAAGCAGTCTTCCATTGGTGTACTTCTCTGGAGGTCATACTTCCCAGAGCATGCTCTAGCCAGCAGACACAACATTCCCCAGTGGCAGCTAGTGTAGTCATAAGAGACCACGTGGAAGCTGCCACTGCATGCCTTTATCATCTTGAAAAAAGGGGACTTAAGTTGTGTTCAGACATAACAAAAGGGGCACCTCAGAGAGACAGTGTGTGACCCTCATGTTCTCCACCTTTCTCTAATACACCTTTTCTATCACAGAATACTTGGGAGAGGGGAGAGGGCAGACTGCTTTGTGAACAATCCCACCACAAAGTCTTCTCTAAGCCACTGCAGAAATGCTTCTTCTTCTTTTTGCTATGTCTGATTGCAGTCTCAGTAGAAGGTACAAGGATCTAAGTATGGATGTGCACACATATTTGTAACATTCAATATTCATACATTGACATTCGTATTCATACTAATGTTTCAGAACATTTGTAAACCAGGGAGGTGGAAAAGCAGCTGCACCAGTCCCATCTGCAATGGATCCAGAGTGTATTTGACATGGATTGAGAGTGGATCCAAAGTGGATTCAGGGCAGATTTGATGCTTTCAGAGAAGATATGTTACGGGATACGTATCTGATACATATCGGTATGTATGCATTTGTATCATATATTCGAACGAATAAGTAAGAATACATTGGTATCAAATAGAATCCTACACATTCAAAGGGGATTTATTCAAATGAATACAAATTTTCTAATCAAATGCAAAAAAAAAAAAACACATTCATGCACATCCCTAGATCAAAGCAAGGAATACACTGAAAACATATAGGAGCACACCTACAGCCATGAATATATTCTACTTCCAGAACAATTTCTTGTTTTATTTTTGTGGACATAGATAAATGAAAAAAAACCTTTTCCTTCTTCTCCTGAGTGAATGTTTGACAGCACTGGCGATTATAGGAGCTGGCAGAGAAGCATACAGCTGACAGACAGCACTTCAGCATCTATGGGTGGACGTCTGTGTGTTCCTTTACAGGGCTGGATTCCATCAAACACAGACATATGGGAGCTTTGGCAGATTATTTTTTCCTATGCATTTGTGCAGCACCAATTTATGTTTGATGCTGCTTTCAAGAACCTTGCAGGATTCACAAGCCCCATTTTGCTGGCAAATGTACTCGTATAAACACTAATCCATATTTATAAAAACATAATGCCTTTTCATTCTCTCTCTTTATGCATATGTCATTCAAAAAGGTAGGATGGGATATTTTAAAAGCTCTCCCCTTTAAACAAACAAGCATAGGAGAAAAAGCTGTGCCACCGTATCACATGAAATAGCAGTTAATACTGCAAATATTTCTTATTTGTCTTTGTTGATGGTCCTGCAAGAAGATCAGGGCAGGGCTACTAGACAGGATCCATGTGGACTGAGATCTGTATTTGGCAGGAGATTAAAGGGTCTTTCTCCACTGGGCTTTATTCCAGATTATATCCTGTAATAGAAGCCTACCATCTGATACTAGTACAGTCTGTGGCAGGCCCTGTCTTGGGTCGCACCAGCATTCAGATGACAGGTCCCTATTCCAGGGTATAATCTTCCTTCCGGCTTGCTTTGCCAAGATCCAAACAAATTTCATCCACACATAATCTTTTCCCAGCCCAGTGTGTGTCATCTCAAAGGGCTACTTTTTACTAGGCCATATAAAAAAAGGGAAATAAAAAAATGCTTCCCATATACCCGAGAGCTTTGGTTTCCACCACAGTAGCCTGCTGAGTTTGCTTTGCCACTGCCTTACATAAAACCTAAAGCTAAAACATTGTGATTTGCAAAATGAGTTATCAGTACCCTAAATTCATGTGCTTGCTATAGGATTTCTTCTGGGCAGGGGAAATGAGCTTTCTTAACCTGGGGAAAGAGGCTGCTGTTGAAGTGATTTCCCTGAGAAGCTTTCTTTCACTTCTGTGGCATCTTTGCCTTCCATTCTTATGCACCTAGCTGACACATTCCAACCACCAGCGGGAGTGCAAGGGAGGTTTGTTTGTTTTATTTTACCAAAAAAAAAAAAAAAGAAAAGAAAAGAAAAGAAAAGAAAAGAAAAAAGAAAAAAAGATTTCCATCCATGCTGAGTCTTGCCTGGAAGTTAATTATTTCTTGAAAAATTACCCTTACCTCAGTATGTGCAGAATAGAACTTTTAAGTAGTGCTTTGCAGTTTCTTTACATTTGCTGAGATTGGAATAAATATTGATTATTATACCCAGGAAAATGACCAGATCAACATTTCAGTATTCGTTTGAGCACTTGCTGTTTTGTCCCCTCTGGCCCTTTAGGCTGTGTCTAAGGAAAGAAAGGTTGAATGGTATAAACTAATAAGCGAACAGAATTCTCACATCATCATCATCATCACTTTTAAAAGGTTTGCGTTCCTAATTAATCTTTCCATTTGTGTATTAATCTTTCAAGAGTATTTAGCATGTAAAAAGGAAATTGATAGATGGTACCTTGCCTTTCAACAAGGGTCAAAGACAACAGAGTGTGGGAGGGGGCACAATGTGCATCATGCATAGATAGAATCAAAGGGACACGTGGAAGATTCCCAGAAGAGCTTTAAAAAGCAATCCCAGAATGCCAAGCATTAAGGAAGAGAGTCCTCAAATGCATTTTCTTATAACATGGGAAGTTGAGTATTTGTAGTAGTTTTTTTAAAAAACCCAAAAATAAAACAAGACCCTTCCTTCTCTGAAACAAGCACACATAGTTTAGGCTTGCTAGTCTCTCTGCCTCTATTAAAACTCATAAGAACACATCATAAGAGAACTTCTATGATTGTTTTTAAAGAAAGGAAAAAGAATCAAAAGCATATTCATTACAAACAGAATACAAAGAGGACTGTGTAGGCTTCCTCCAGACTGCAGTAGAGACAATGCAGGTTGTAAACAAGATCTTGTGACTAGGGATGTACACGAATGGTTTTTGGGGGTTTGATTCATATGGAATCGAATGCAAGAAAATTACTATTTGTTTGAATAGATCCCCTTCGAATGTGGTGGGACACAAATTCGATATGAATGTTCGATACAAATTCTATTTGAATCCCCGCTACAGATCACATACAAGTCCTCTACATGTCCCATATGAATCCCGAACATGTCAAATCTGCCCTGAATCCACTCTGAATCCACTCTCCACTTCAAATCCACTCTGGATCCATTGCAGATGTGACTGGCGCAGCCGCTTTCCCACCTCCCTGGTTCAGAAATGTTCCGAAGCATTTGTACAAATGTTCACAAATGTAACAAAGCTTTGTATGACTGTTCCAAAGCATTTGATTTGGATTCAAATGTCAATCTTAAAATGTGCTAACATTCAATTCGAATTTGAATGTCCGAATTTGGAGGAATACATATGAATTTCAAATGTTACGAATATTCACACACACCCCTACTTGTTACTGCTTCTTGCCATCCCTACAAGACCTGGTGGGCATTCTCACTCCCACCCTGATGCCTGGTTAGCTCCTCATGTGAGTGGGTCATCTCAGCTACCAAAGGCAGTCAAATGCCCACCCACTTCTTTTTATTGTTTTTGTGTCCTTATCTGGCTTCTAGTAGTCTCAAAGACTCTGCTCTCAGAAGGCACTCACCAGATAAGGATCATTATTACAAGTAACCTAACGTCATTGTTGGATTTCAGATTAATAGAAATATTACGTAGGGTTGTGCACAATTTTTTCCATGTTCGATTCACAGTGAAGAAGTTGGCATTCGTACAAACAGAACAACTTCAAATGTGGTAGGATTCAAAACCACTTCAAATGTTCCCCCCTGAATCTGTTCCAAATCTACTTTGAATCTACCCTAAATCCACTTTGAATCTGCTTTGAATCCACTTGGGATTCACTGCTGCCTCCCCACATTCGTGAATATAATAAAGCATTGAACAAACTGATAAAAGTATTTGCTTCACATTTGAAAGTCTATCTCTGAACGTAGTCAACATTCAATGCAAATGCAAATGTATTAATTTGTATAAATTCATACAAATTTTGAATGTGACAAATATTCATGCACATCCCTAATAATGGGTGCTTTTCCACTGTCTCTAAAAGTACCCATTAAGTACCCATTAATGGGTATGAAATGGCATTTTTTGTACCCATTAATGGGTACTTAATGGGTACTTCTAGTGACAGTGGAAAAACACCCATTATGGGATTTCAAGTAAGTAACCTGGGAATATACTGGGGAGGCCACCAATATATATGGCAGTCCCAATATAGAACTGAGAGGATAATGAGTTTTATTCCACACCTTTAATCACCTAGAATTAAAGCAAAGACCACCCACACAAATCCTAAAGTGTTGTGAAGATATGAAAGAGAAAAACAGAAACCACTGGCTCAAAGAAATTGAATTTGCAACTTACAAGCTGGGGAACTTTGGAACTGAGTGGCCATCACACATATGGCCACCAGCACACTCCATTGGGTTCAGCTCTTTTCCTTGCCCCACGGACCAGAAGCAGTTTCTGGGGTATGCACCACAGCATATAGTCAAAAGCTGCAATAGCTTCCCCAATCAGTAACTCTCTGATTTCTGTGGGAGCTGCAATTCTTCTAATGTTGCCTTCCCTTGATTGGGCAGGTAATCTTGCACATTCCTCTTCTGTACGGAAAAGTAGAGGGTAATCATATTTTGTCTTTTGTAACATATTAAGATACTCTTCAGTAGTATAGTGATCCTTATCATGCAATAGGAAAGCCAATTTCACTTTAACATCTAACAATTATTCTATCTCTTTAACAAGGAGATTAAATATGTCAGTATAGTATATCATACTGGCATATAATTGAGCAGTCAACAAGCTGGCAGCACCATATCTTCCAGCTCTGGTGCCTTACATGCATTGGTCTGTTGTTTTTCTGCCTTTCTGGAGCGAACTGTTATGGCACTTTGAACACAGATTGAGGGCACCATGTCTACTCAGCACTGTGCCCTCATTCAATGTTCAGTACAGTGAAGAGCACACTATTCACACAAACACACACACCCCATTATGATGCTTCAAGCACCATTAAGTGCTGCAACAGCAGAATAGCTTAAATAGCTCAGAGGGCTCTTCATGATGATGGCTTATTGCCACCTCTGCTGCCTTTGGAAATATTTGTGCTTGAGGTCATTCTTAATTTCAAAACCTCTTTGCCTTCTCATTCAAAGCAGGGAACTCCACCTGTCAAAGCAGGGAAAGCCTTCCACCTGTCTCAGTAGTACAGCCTGTGTATGTCAGAGAGAGAATGTGTGAGTGTGTGAATGAATGAGTGAAAGCAAAGTAGGCTGTGACTTTGAGACTAGAGTTTCAGAATCACAGATGATCCTGCAAGTGTGTGTGTGGGGGGGGGGGCAGATTTCCCCTGCTTGTGAAATGACAGTGAGGAAATCCCTTACTACCATTTGACAAAATGGACTACTCACATTAAAGATAAGTTGTGGCTTCTCTGTAGTGCAAAGTGGAAAAGACACTTTGCTAATGCACCTTTCCCTTTCTGCCTGGATTCCACCTTCTTTAAGTTTTGAAAAGAGTTATGGATAGTATATGCTGCACTTCAGTCATTAGGACTATTACTCACTCTATGGTTTTTGTTTTGATTTTTTTTACCAAAGACCATATATATACAGGAGGTTTCATTTGTCAGCAGGTTTCTTCAAAGTCCTACAATGCAGTCTACCTAACTCAGGGGATCTGTACTCATTGAAAGTAGTTCCTGGCCATCTGTCTGTCATTCTTAAGCTGCAATCAATAAAAGAAAATGAATCCCAAGTTGCATCCACCCTTGACCCTGCAATCTGTTTCTGTTACTCACATTCAGCTGTTGGAATCCAAGTCTTCATTAGGAGAAGAACAAGCCAAAACAGAAAATGAGTAGTTCAGCTTTTCTTTGTCACTTATTAGCATTTCACCCACTTCATGGAACAGCTGAACTAGTGCTTTATTTTTCTTCTATTTATTTCAGGACATCCCTACTCTCTCAGCTATCCTCAGTTTATTTGACCTTTCTGATGTCTTCTCTGCAAACCTAGTCAATCTGACTATACACTTCCTTGAAGACCTACACTTTCTTCCATTTTTGCATGCTTTCTGATGGATTTCAACTTAATTTTTAAGCAATTAATTCCACCCCATTGACTTACTTTGGTATCTTTCATTTTTATCTTTATAGGAATTGTTAGCAATTGTGCATATACTTTTAAAATAATATTAATCCTCTTGATTTCTTTTATCTATTAGATTATGTTGCTATGAAATTCTAATATTGGCTTCAGTTTGTTAAAATCACCTTTACTGAATTCAATGGCTTCATTCAATAATGATGGATTATGCAAGTCTTTATCTTACTTTAGCATCAGAACTTTTGACTTTTCAACATCATTTTCCTCTAATGCTCTCCCTTCCTTCACCTCATTGACTAAGTGTTTCTTATTTTCCAGAATAAAATTGGAAGAAACTGTTCCCCTTGTTCTTTCTCTACCTTCTTAATTAGAATAGTATCAGAGTGGAAATTCTAGAGGAGGGATTCTTAGCAGATGTTTCCACTGAAATTGCTGCCAGCGGAAATGCACAGCAGAAAGTACCAAGCATTGTTACATGAACTGATTTGTACTGATCTGTGGGATTTAGCTTCTAGTTCATTCCTATACATTGCAATGTGAATGGCATTGGTGTAGCAAAATGCAATTTACTTGGTGTGGATTTGAAGGATAAGAGATATGTAAGCCAGAGTTCAAAAACACTAGGAGTTCCCAAACAACAATAGTTATTGAACAACTCTAATAAAAAGTTAAAAGGCAGAATAACTAGTATAGGCATACAAAGCAAATAATACTGTAAATAATAGAGATTTCTGATTACTGCCTGTCAAATTTGCAACATTGTAACAAGGCAGTAACAGGATCATGTGGCTGAGTGATTTTGATAAGAGTTTCTTTAAAGTGATTTCATTATGTCTAATTGAAAGAAGCTAGATTTCCAAGGGTCATGGTTCCCTTCTAAACCCACTTCTCAACTTAAGATTAATAATTACCCCCTCAATGCTGATTTTTCTATCCTTTTGGACTCTGTGCATTGATCACATAATGTCTGCTGCCACCCCACTTAACAATCAGCTCCACCCAAACTATCCCTGCTAGAAAATAACAACCAACAATAGAAAGGAGATTTTCACCCATTCACCAGCAGGTCTGGACTCTTCACAAAACTGTAGGGAGGGGAAGACACTCTCTGATCCATTTTAGAACCAGTGCAATACAGCACAAATGGGAATAATGAATGGGTTTGTTTTCTAATGTGTCTCTTTTCCATGGCAGAAGACACAATGGAAGACAGTGGAAGGAACAGGTCAGAGGTTCCCATGATTGTGATCCATCCTGGTCAAGTAAGCAAAAGGGAAGGAGGTGAACTGCTTTGTCAGCACCAGGCAACAGAGCAAATGGAAATCTCATTGGTCAACAAGCCTCAGGCTCAGTTTTTTGCCAAAAGGCAAATTATTTCAACAAGATAAAAAGAGTCAACTGGATAGCACAGCTCAGCATCATCCAGATAGCTCCCAGGCAGTAGCATGTCCTTCCCTCTAAGGTGTGCCCAGCACCCCCACTGTGTGGATTTAGATCTTTACACTAGCTTTTGGCTAAAGCAACAGTTTCTCCTACCCTTCCAGGCACTGTTAGCTGTTGTTTTAATCAGCTCATTAATCATTGTGTTTGTATTCTTTCTTTTTTTGTAACCTGCCCTGAGATCCTTGCATGTAGGGTGGGCTAGAAATGCACATAAATATATAGTAAGGTGACAGAATAGAACAGAGTTACTGTATAGTCCATTTTCCATGGATGGGTTCACTGGAAAAAGTTTGACACCTTTTGTGTTATTCTGGCCTTTTGCATATATAGATATATGAAGTGGGCTGGAAGAGTGTGGGCAATTATGATTGTGCAGCCCTGGGGGAAAGGGAATGGAATTCAGGAACAGAATGTGATTGCAAAGGGAACTGAAAGACACAATCCTTCTTGTGCTCCTTCTTGTTGACGTGTGCAATGGACAATAAAGGATGTTTGAAGGAAAGGGTAGATTAGGAGCAAAATACCTCATCCACCCCATTTCACAGGTGCTCAGCTGCAGTCCTCTAGATGTTCCTAAACCATAACTCCTATTTGTCCTTGCCCTTAGTCATACTGGTTCGAGGAAAATGGGTATTATGATTCAGGAGCACTTGGAGGACCTCAGTTGAGTGTTCCTCCTCTAAGAAAAGGTGGCCTTATTCCAAATGCTATCACTGTTTAGAGTGTCATGGCTCGGAGCAAAAACGTAATGGTGGATTACTCTAATACTGCATGTAGAATTTGATTATCGTCCCTATTTGTGTAACACCAGTTATGTTTGCATAATTGGGATTCTGGAGAATTGAGAATCAATAGAAGAGGTAACTGCAAAGGCAGTTCATTAGAAAAAAGAAGATCGCATAGCAGGGATCCATGTAATTGGGATTCAGCTGCATTCAGAGAATAAAGGGATAGGCCAAATTAATAGCAAAGCACAGCATTTCCTCTCCTCTCTGACATTTGAATCTGGAAGCTCAAGCACAGGTTTTTAGATGTCAATAAAAACAGTAAACTGAAGCAATAGAATAGCCAATTAAATCTGAATAATTCAAAAAAGAAGAAAGAATAGGTTTGTAGGCATTTTTACAGCAAAACGAAATTGCTTTCTCCAGATGTAATAGCCTGCCTCCTAAAGCAAGAAAAGGAGGAAGCCTGAGACAACCTGTTCACACTTACCTTCAAGTAGTGGTTCTGGATACTCTGGGGATGTCCATTTATGCTTTCTACTGCCCTGGTATCTGGGACTTCCCTCCACCTGCCCTGATCTTGTGGTCAAGCAAAACAGTCTTTACTAGGAGCAGTTGCAGTGTTCACACTCACGCTGAATGCAAACACTACCAGTGTGCGGAGTGGCACAGCTGCACAATTGTGTAGGGATGTGCACAAATGCTGTTTTGGGGTTCAACTCAAATAGAATATTTGAATGTTCGAATTTGAACGAATAGAGAAAAATGAATTTATTCAAATTTAAATTGATTCAAACACATTTGTTATCTATTCATACAAATATTTGATTTGTATTTGAAAATATGAATGTCGACAACATTTGTATGTGTCCGTACAGATCTGCATACACCAGTACCCATCCCGTTTTTCTCTTGTATGCATTCAATTTTTGTCCTGTACATATCCGTACAAATGTGTACAGGATACGAATAAGATGTGTATGGGTATGCATGTAATGTGTGCGTACCCATACACATATAAATGTCCAAATAATTCATACAAATGATTCAAAACATCCATATTCATTCAAATGTTAAAAAATGAATCTATAGGCATTCAATTTGAGTTTGAATGTCCAAATTCGAATGACTTTGATCAAATTTTGAATATTTCAAATATTCTTGCACATCCCTACAATTGTGTGTTGTGTTATGATTGTCATGGTAACTGACTGGTGCACAGTGGATGCCGCCATGGTCATTCAGATGTTCTGGGCCAGACCATCCACACTGCAAGTGTTGGTGGTCCATTTGGGAAGTGTTCTAGCAGTTGTGGTGCAAATTTGTCCCTTCACATCATTCACACAGTTAAATACAGGTGTCTAATGGGCAGGTCTATAAGTGGCTATTAGGCTTTGTGAATGGGTGACAATCTGGTACAGACTAGAGAGCAATGTGCCTCTGAAGGTTATCCACTAGGGGACTTGTGAGCAGGGCAAGGCTTAAACTGTTGGCTTACATGTTGGCTTTTCCATGTGCAACTTTTTGGCTATTATAAGAGCAGGCTGCTGGACTAAATGGGCCACTTACCTAAACCAGCAGATTATTTCTCTTATGCTCTTATAATACCATGAGTACTTGAAGATGTTCTTAAAATGGACCATGGCAACAATGACATCCTCATACCAGTTTAGCAGCAGGAACACCATAGTTATTTCATCAGAGTGTTCACATTGTTAATGTTCCTCATTGTTTCACCTATAAATGAACTGCCAGGTTGCTCTGACAGCAGGTAGGATTCCTTCCTCCGAATGTTTGCTTCTTTTCCTTGTGGTTACTTATAAACTATTCTATCTCTGTGTACTTGTGAGGGTTATGAATCAGCAAGACCTCAGATATATTTAATTTGTTAATGTTGAAACCTCGAGTATAACGGAAAAGTGTCTCAGTGGGAAGCAAACCCAGGAAACGGTCTTACGTTTCCCACAGAGAGGAGAATTCTGGGAATTTTGAGTAGAGTGGTAGCAGTAGAACATGAACAAATTGATCAACTATAAACCGTTAGAAAATGCTTATCCCTCCCCTCAGTTAGTGAAGAACAAAACTATAGCTTCCTTGCTAGAGACTGAATTGCTTAAAAGGTGTGGGTTGAGGGGAATGTAGATGGTGGAAGTAGAATACCTCTGGACTGAAGGGGAAAAAAATCCAGGGCAACAATTGAGCTGTAAGAACAATTTGAGCAGCACTGCATCACACCAAATAAATCAGAGCTTGAGCCTATGTCTCTATACAAAGATAATGTGGACCTGAAGGTTAGTCACTCTAGTAAAAATCAGTAATCATTGTTTTATTGTCAGGGCTCTTATTAAAGCTGCTTTGAGTCCCTTTAAATGAGTAAGAAAAGTGGTGTAGAAAAGCCAGCTCTCCTCCACCTCCTCAGCCTTGGTCACACAAGTCTAAGACAGGATGCTCTATTCATTAATCTAAACTGAGGTCATACCAGTGCTGATCACACCTAGATCATTATAGGTCATCCTCAGGCTGTCCCCACCTTGGGCTGCATTGGTCACACCTTTCTCTGAGATCAACCTGAGCCTTCTCTAGGCTCTCCACCCCTTTCCCTGAGCCAAATCTATCTTCTGATTGTATGCCATACTTTATGCAATTAATTTAAAAAATAATGATAATAAATTTGCACAAAAATGCTAGATAGAGGAATCATACACATAAACTGAAGAAAGAAGGGGAGGTGCCTCACAAAATCCGTGCTTGCTGATCGGCCAAAGGAAAGACTGGACCCCACCCACCACAGCACAGACTGTCTCTTTGCTTACAGTTGAGGATGTGAAGACATCCTGAGATTCCAGGGTGGGCTGAGTCCTCCTCAGTCCTGTAAAAATGAGGACTAGGGTTAATAAATCTAATGTGGGTCGGCCAACTTAGAAAATGAATTAAATTGAAATAATGTGAGTAACATGACCTGAAGATGACCTGAAGTCATCCTAAACTACTTGTGTGACCAGGGCCCTCCTGAAGTTGTACTAGGTTTCAAGACATAATAGATATTATAACCATACACATCTTCAGGAGAATGTAATGTCATAGCATCACGTGACACACTCATAAACTGACTGCAGTGGTGGTGGTGGTGAAGAAGGAGGGGAGGAAAACCTCTCACACTAATGATATTTGCATGAAAAAGGATATTTTAGCAAGTTTAATTTGAACTGAAATATTTATGGAAAGTTCTTCACAGCTCAACAGCTCAAAATGCAAGCCATGGAGCAGCAAGCCCTTTTTGTTCAGAAATGGGAAGCCTTCATTAGCCAAGCTCAAAGAAATCCTGTTTTGAGACCCTCAACTTCTTTCCCTCTGCTGGCTTTGTTTCCTAATTTGGAGTTCTAAGGTCAATATGTTGGTGGAATAGCACTATTATATTTTATAGATGTATGATTTTGTCTTTTGACTGCTCTTCAGGCATTTATATATGTTGTTAGATTTGGTGTCTTGTAAAAGTTTGTCCTTGTTTTGTTGGTGTATGCAAAATTAATTCATAATTTTTTTAAAAAAGAAAGTTCTTCCTCCTCATAGCTATTAGAAACTCCATCTTTTTCTCCAAAAGCTGGCTTTGTCCTGGAAGATTACCTAATGAAGCAGCCCGAATTTATGCCCTCACAAGCTTACTGAATTGGAGCTCATAAAGCCAAAGATTGTGGGTTCATGGTTTCTTCTTATTATCTTGAGGTGGAAATAGATTGTATTTTGGTGGTTGTTCTTGGCATGACTTGGTTATTGATGCTTCTTCATGAGCGCAAAAAAACATTTGTAATAATTCTGGAGGCCAAAGGCTACATGTGCCCACAAGTCCCCTTGAAGGTGGATACACATATTGGCAATGTTGGGACCAATAAGAATATTTTGGTGCAAAGTATTTGGTGCCCTTTCCTTAAATATTCAGACTGGTAATTTATATCACTAATCCTTTCCAGAGCTGAACATCAAAAGATTTAGCAAAGGATGCAAATGAAACCTGAGTCAGCTTATGATTTTACGTGTCACCTGCTTTAGTTTTGCAAAAACTCTTCACTGCTATCATCCTGTTTCTTGAAAATCTGCCAGAGATCTTTGGTTTTGTCTGCTCCTCAAGTCCTCTTCCAGCGTAAGTACTGCATGCAAAACTGGAAATGACAAGATTTGGGGAGACAGGATGATTTAAGTTCTGCTCCTCGAACTGAACTAACCTCCTGTTTGATTAGGATACAGTAATAATACTATGAGGAGTTACACTGACTGAGGATCTCATGTAACATTTGCAGCACCTATGCCAAACACCATTATGAGAGTGTTTGCAGGTGAGGTTAGATAATGTAGTATTGTATTTTGTGCATAGAAAGCCCTTGATTCACTCTTTAGCATCTATTAATGCTCTTCTTCCAGATCTTTCCCCATTTTAATGCTTTTATTTTTCTTTTAACAGCTTAATGGTGATTTTTGACTTTGTTCTGCCTACAGTTATGTAAAATAAGAGGCAGCTGGTTCCTAAATGCAGCCTTGAGCCTATCTTGATTGCTCTTATCTTACTGATACTTGGCGTCTTTTTGCTTTAATCACGTCTACATTCTTTGTCATTTCTATTAACCGGCTGGCCAAAAGTTAATGTTTTTTCTTCTGGGTTCTATTTTTGCTTTTTGTCTTTTACACTCTGAGTTATATCCCAGAATAATTTATTCCCCCCCTCTTTCCCTCCCTTATTATTATAACCATCAATTAGACTTTATTATGAAAGCTGTGGTGCCTTACTTGTCTCCTATGGGTAGCCAGTCCAAGATAACAGACTTCTTTCCATGCTGGATATCTCCGGAATTTGACAATGGATGTGCACAAGTATTTATAACATTCAGAATTCAGCCAATTTCAGCCGAATTCAGACATTTGAACTCAAATCAAATGTTATGATATTTGTACGCTAACATTCAAATGAATACAAATGTTCCAAACATTCATATGAATAGTTTGGACGTTCATTAAACTGGGGAAATGTTTTGGAAACATATTTATTTATATCAGATCCGTATCCATTTGTATCAGATAGGTATATGTTCATCAGATATGTACTGTATCCATTCGTAACAGATAAGTAGCTATTTGTATCAGATACATATTTGTTTGATTCATATCTGATACCTATTGAATGTTCATACGAGTACGTACAAATAGATTCATATCGAACAGAATTTTAGTACATTCAAATGTGATCTATTTGTACAAATACAGATTTTTTAACATTCAATTCGTTTTGAATTGAATGCAAAAGAAACATTTGTGCACATCCCTACTACAGAGCCATTAATAGGTGAGCAAGTATTGCCCTATGATTGGCTGGCTCTAACCTAGGTGCAGATGTGTATTTGCAGACCCAATGCCGAACAAACATACTCTGAAATATTATTACATATTTTGGATTTTTTTACACCAAAGAGGAAAAACTGTTAGAATCGGCTTACTGACATTCCCTATTCAAAGGCCACTGTAAGACTATAACTGTATAAATAAATGCAATATATGGGGCAGATGAAGCCCTGCAGAGGACCATGTGATCATAGTCCATGACTTCTGGTGTTGGATATGCTCTAAATACACAAGCATATCTCTATTTTTCATGAAATGCTAGAAGAGGTGCTAATTAAATCAGCATCATTGCAATTCATTAATCGTTTTTAAAATATACTGTGTTTGTTGACATACTATGCTCAATTATACTTAGCACTGAACAGAACACCTTTTTCTTCCTCTCAGATTGATACCTTCCTTCTTCATAAGAGTGTTTCTTAAATATTTCTTTGACATTCAAAATGGCCATCTCTACTCTTCGCACACTGTTACTCTTACCTCATCCAGTTAAATAGCAGTTTCTGCAGATAGTAAGGGCAATTTTGCACTGGCTGGTATACTGGATCAGCATGCATACTTGGAGCCTCCCTTCTGGTCCCTGGGCAGGGTCTCCCTCAGAACACACCATCATACAGAAGGGAGGCTTCTGGTAAGCTTGTCGGTTTGGTATACTGGCTAGTGCAGAATCACCCTAAAATATACTGCCCAAGATCATGGTGGTGTCTGTTTATGAAGCAGAAGTAACCTGGGACATACACCAGTGCTTTGCTATGGCCTGCTTGGGGCTGACTAAGGAACTTCCACGGTTCCATTACTGCTAAGTGAAACACCTTAAAAACAATGTTTGCAAAAGTGCAGCGACTCCATGCATGGGTGCAGCAGACCCTTTAATTTTCCATGACCTTTGTTGCTGCACTAAGGGCCCTGTCGGTACACTAGACAGTAGGAATGTGCATGAATATCTGTAATATTCGATATTCGTACAAATTCAGATGAATTCGGACATTGACATTCATATTTGTACGATTGTTTTGGAACATTCATACAAATGTTTTGGAACATTTGTGAACCTGGGTGGGTGGGTGAGAAAGCGGCTGAGCCTGTCACATCTGCAATGGATCAAGAGAGCACGTGATATGGATAAAGAACAGAGTCAAAGTGGATTCAGGGTGGATTTGACCCTTTCAGAGTGGATATGTTACTGGATACATATCAGATATTTATCAGATATTATGCGCTGATATTGGAAATTTGTATAAATTCCTACAAATACATTTGTATCTAATAGAATCCTACCACAGTCAAAGGGTTTATTTTAGTGAGTTCAAATTTTGGGTGTTTCCGCACTGCTGCTAAAACCACATTAAAAGCACATACAAGACACATACAAGACTTACCTTCCACACAGGAGGATGGATGAGGCAGCTGCTTCCACACAGCGGTGTGCAAGATCCGTTCTTAATGGGGTCTCGCCGCCGAACAATCCATCCTCCGTGAAGACCTGGAAAATTAGGTCTTCAATCCATCCCCTCTCCTCGATCCATTTGGAAGCAGGATGCTTCCGCATATGGAGAGGCGAGGGGATGGGTGTGCCGGTGGCTGCCATCTTGGGAGGGGCAGAAGCAGGTTGGTCTGCCTCCAGAACCCTCCCCCATGTGCCACATGCTGGTGGAAACGTGGAATCCAGGGGAAGAGTTGGCAGTGCAGGAGGCTGCCTGCCTTTGGAAATGGGTGCTGTGGCCTTGGCCCAGCACCCAGAAGATCCATCTTGCAGGATCCGTGTCCCCCCCCCCCAAATGCATGTGCAGACGTGCAAGGCCTCTTTGGATCTGTCCCTATTTTGGACGAATCCTCCAGAGGATGGATCACCAGGAAACAGATTTTCTTTAATTTGTTTTTTGGCAGCCAGTGCAGAAACACCCTTTCTTACATTCAATTTGCTCTGAATCGAATGCAAAAAACCCAATTTTGGTGTGATGTCCCTTTCATAGTAAGCTTTAAATGCTATTGATGGGCCCTTAGGATGCTACAAACTTCCTGAAGAAATTTGGTTGAGGTCTTCTACAGTAGGTAGAACCTTAAGGCAGTCTCCACTTCCTCCCAGAACAATGGTGAGAAGAGGAGGGAGACCAGCAGCAACAGAACCATGGAAATGCTGTTTCAAAGGCATATTCAATTGACTGGACAAACAGCTGACTTAATCATTCTCCTAAAAATTCTTTATTCCCTTTGAAACCATTTGCAATATACGGTGATTGTGCATTCCCTGGGAAAGATGAAACACTGTTCCTTTTCAAACAAATTTCAGATAATTAAGAAAGATTTCATGATTAAACTTGTCAAATGTAGAAGCCTTTCCTAACTTCTTCTTTTTTTCTAATTCCACTTGATGTTATGGACTAATCCCCAGAAGGAGCCAGTGTTCCAGTAAATGTCTGATTAAACACAGTGACTTGATGTATATTTAGAAGAATGATCAAAGTGTATAGCATCGAATCCATTTTTGAAAACAGTTTTCAAAAGCAGAGGGATAATACTTAGTTCTTTTAATAAATACAGAAGAATCCTTGTTATCTGGCAGCAAACTAATCATTCATATGCATTGTAGGAGAAGGACAATCATGCTTAATATTTCCCAGGCATGAAATAATGGGTGTATATATTCCCTAGTGGTCAATGCTGCCACAATAAAATCAGTGGGTAATCAAAAGCTTAAAATCCAATCTCTTTTAAGAAACATGAGAAGATAGGTAACAGTTTACATTTTCTCTGTATCTATCTCCGTCACCATATCATCTATACCTATACTTATATCTGCATCTGTCAGTATCTGTCTATGGCTATGTTTACACCTTCACTTTAAATCTACTTCAGTCTGACTTCTCACACCTTTTCATTTCTATCCGTTTTCTCTTTGGACTTTCCACCCCCCATTGGGACTTTCCTGAATGCAAAGTCCACCGAACCTGTGCAGCAGAAGCTAATTAACTTTTACCTATCATGACTAAGAACTTACCTGAAAGTGTCCAGCGGCAACCATCTGGACCTCTTCCAGTGCGAGGGATCAACTGAGCTGCCATGCAAGCACGATGGCAGCTCAAATGACCCCTGATGTGACTGCACATGCACAGAGCGTCAGTGTCGCCATAGCACTGGTAGCAGTGTACATCCGGTTACACAGGGTGCCAGAACAAAGATGGCAGCAGCCAGTGGAGGATCAGACATGCGACTGGACCCAGGTAAGTCTCTGATCATGTGGGGGCTAGGCTATCATGTACTGGCATTTGAAAGTGCAAACGGAGGTAAATGGAAGTCTACAATACACCTTTCCCATCCTACAGATGGGAAAGCAAATGCAGAAATGCCCTTAGCCTTGTATAATTACCACTGTCCTGCCTATGCGATTTGGACTGACTGTATATTTGTCACACGCCTTTGCTTGCAATTACAGATCTTCCTGGGTGTCTTGATGAGTAAGGTAGTCCTCTCTCAGTATCAACTCCGAGGGACTCTGTGGAAGCAGTGATTTACATGCTGAAAGTTGTAGCAAAAGTGCTATACTGTAATTGCCAAGGTCGCTAGAGATTTATGCTGCCGATTTACAGTATATGTATCTCCTCAGAAGTATTTCCAGCTACATGGGTACAGAGCTGTAGCTCTGCTGACTTTGCCATTTTCTCTATTTCCCCAGGATACCAAAACAACTTAAAAGCAGTGATTATTATTTGTTTAACAGAAGCTGCTACAAAGATAAATTTCCTTAGTGTAATAAGTGCACAGAAATAAATCAGCATTGGTGAACAGAACAGCTACTTCAAGACAAACGTTAAAAGTCCCTTGACACTAAATTGCTGCTTGATAGAATGGGCTTTTATTTAATGCAGAGCAACCCCCTCACCCTCGTATGAAGTTGATACCAAAAACAATGCAAGCTTCTTTATAACCCAGCCAGTTTTCAATGAGAGATAGATTCGTTTTTATGCCCAGTATGAAGTCAGGTATTTAGGCTCTGCGTGAAATCATGTTTACATGCTGTTGAATTAATTTCCAAGCTGTTAATGGAGCTTGCCTGGCTCAGTGCATTCTCAGCAGTTGCTTCTTTTCAAACAACTTGCATCTTCTTCAAGAGTCAGTCTTCACATTTCAGCCTGTTCATATGAACTCTTTAAGCAGAATTCAGGAACCTGACCCTTACAGATGCCACTGAACACCCTGAGCCCCAGTCAGTTTCTCCTATCAACCTTTGTGTTCTGCAAAAGGCCCATGAGAGGTGTTGCCTTGTAATCAGTTTTGGTTGGAACATCTGACCTGTGGGAGGTAGTAGGGAATGGTACAAACAGCACTATAAAACTATATTTTGGCAGTGTTCCCATTCAAAATTTAAAGAGCTTTGAAATCATTTATAGAGCTGAGCATTCCCAAAGGTTCAAAGGAAGCCACAATTTCTGAGGACTAAAGGTCCCAAAACACGGATGAACTCTATTTGAATTAAAAGGGGTCTCGCTGCTGGATTTAGAAATAAATGGGAAGGCAAAGAGGTTTTTTGAGGGGAGGGAACCATGCTTTAGGGGCATTCTCTTCAGTTTCTCCTGATCCAACAATAAGCTGTCATTTCCTTCCCTTTTCTGCTCTCGCCATTACATGCTAAGGCAAGAGTGAGCAGAGCCCACAGCAGCTTACAATGTAACCGAGAGACATTACAATGTAACAAGATATTAGACCATAGTGGGGAGAGTCTGATTTTACTTAAAGAGACAGCACTTGGAAAGACTCTGCCCTTGATGCCTGCCATTTCACACTGGTCTGCTGAGCTGGTGGCTCTTAAATGCCTGCCTACTTTATCCCTTGTCCCTCCCTCCCTCCCCCACCATGATCTCTATTCTCTCCCTTCCCCACTTTATCCCTTGTCCCTTCCTCCCTCCCTTCCCCGTCATGCTCCCTATTCCCTCCCTTCCCCACCTGGCTTTTCCCCTCCTCCCTGCCATTTCACTGCTTTGATGTACCAATCTAGCACAAAACAAAGGGAAAGTTATTTTTAATCTTCTAATGCTGTGCTATGGTGTGGGGAAAACTGCTGCCATGATCCAAATCAGTGGCAGGCTTATATAGGGTGTGGGGTTTGGATTGCCTGCCCCACAGAGGTCAGGGCATGATGGAAAAGAGAGTGGGGAGGGGGTTTCTCCCCTGAATGTCTGCATAATAAGCTACCAGTGGGAATGCAAAAAAAAACA
The DNA here is from genome assembly GCA_023333525.1 of Aspidoscelis tigris stejnegeri. NCBI lineage: Eukaryota > Metazoa > Chordata > Lepidosauria > Squamata > Teiidae > Aspidoscelis > Aspidoscelis tigris. Next base: position 22,429,514 of record JALMGA010000005.1, read on the forward strand.
GACCTCACTTCTGATTAAAAAACAACAACAGATTCAAACCCAGACTAAATTGTCCAATGGGAATGCAGCTTTTAATAGGCCAAGAGATTTAAAAACTGTGTCCTTGGTGACGGCAGAGAAGCCAAGCTACCAGCTAAGACAACACCCATGAATTTTGAATATGTAGCAACTTATGCCAATCTTTGAGCAAGGGTACTTCCAGACACACTTAAAGCTCCACCCTCTCTATGCAGACACTTCCTGTTGTCCTGATGGAACAAGGGAAAGTGGTGCAGGTGGGGTGAGAGCCCCTGTGGAGCAGCACTCCATTGTTCAGACGGGATGAGTGATATTTTACAGTATCTTGCCTCCAGACAAGGGAAAGTGTGAAGTAAAAAGCTGCTAATTAAACAGCAGCTTTTGACAGCATGCTTTTTCTGCTTGACAAATCACGTGAATGCCAGGACTGCAGCATCTGTGATGCCCTTGCCTTGGGTCTGGAGGTACCCCAAGTCTACTTCAAATATCTTATGAGCAGTAATCCTAACGAAAGCTTTTTGGCCATCTCTGCACAGACTAGGGATGTCCATGAATATTCATAATATTCATTATTCATAAAAATTCAGACATCTGTACATGAATTGAATGTTATAACATTCGTACAAATACAAATGCTTTGGATCATCTGTATGAATAGTTTGGACGTTCGTAATGTTACAGAATACATATCCGATCCATATGCGTTCATGTTGGATACATATCAGATACCTATTTAGCCATATCAGATATGTATTTAGTCGGATGCTTATTCTTTTGTATTGAATATTTGTACAAATTCGTACAAATACTTTCATACCAAATAGAATCCTACCACATTTGAAGAAGGTCTATTTGAATGAATGCAAATTTTGATTAATTACAAATCAAATGCCAAAAAACCCATTCATGTACATCCCTAGCTCAGAATCTTAAACTGGATCAAGGATCCATGTAGTATGTATTCTGGTCCTCCGTAACTGCATGTTAATGCAGATTACAGGGGCCCTCCCCCCACTAGTCTGGTTACATATATATTAGACAGATCTGGAGTAAGGAGGCCCTTAATCTGGATCTCTGGCAGTGTTGTTTAATTGCAGCTACCAGAGGGACCAAGATCCTGATCTGGAACTTGGGAGGTATGCAGAAGGCTGCCTCCTGTATCCAGGATTGCCAGGGGTGCTTTTCATTGGTGTGCCATAGCATGCTGCCAACACACACATGCACAGAGAGAGAGAGAGAAAGAAGCTCCAAAGCTATAAACTTTCATTCGTAGCCTTTGAAAAAAAGGGCTTGTGGCTGAGAAGCTCATATGAGCTTTGTAGCTGTGATATTAGCTAATCCAGATCAGGACAGTCAGTATGCAAGGTGTTGATTCCCGCTCATCCCTCTCCATGATTTTCATTTCATTCCATTTCAATTTTATTTGTATACCACCTTTCTAAAAGAAAATTTGCCCAAGGCAGTTTATAGCAAACAGAAAAATATACAATGCAAAGTAATAATCAAAACATTAAAATAAAAATACATTATGATCTGAATTAGCTGACCAGGTTATTCTGAACCCTCTTATCCAGAATTAATGTAAGCTAAGTGCAGAAAGGATCCTTCATAAATATCCCTGCATGACTGGGTATCTTTAAATGACAGGTAATCAAAGCTTAGTTGTGTTTGGATATTTTTCTTTGAAGCAAAATGAAACAAAAAAAAAGTGTTAATTATCGAGAAGTTTCCACTTGTGAGAATAGTGCTTCTCATCAGTCTAATTGCCAGGAGCCTGTTGTCTTTCCACCACAATAACTCTGCAATGATTCATTAGCTTCTATTGGGGGATGAAATGGATCGTCTTGTTAACATTAAGACTGATTTAAATGCTTGATTTTTTCCCTCTTTACTAGAGGGCTATTTTGCAGTTTTGGTTTTCCACACGCCCAGAAGCAGATGATTATGATGATGATGATGATAAAACAGTGTTTATAGTGAAGGAGGAAAAAGTTAGCTCATGTGAAGAAAAGGCAGAGGTTCAACACAAGGGAACCTAACGATACCCATGAGACTGAAAGATTGCCAATTGATCTTAAAGCTTTCTAGCGCTCAAAGGACTAAGCATGGGACTACAGTCATATGTAGCAAAACCAGCAGCTCTAAAGCATGTTAGAGAAGGTAGTGTTCCACAGTGATCTCCTGTTAGTGCACTCCCCAGCACCATTTTCAAGCTGGTGCATGGGCCAGATTCCAGTATTATGGGACCATGGCATTCCTTGAGAAGCAGTCCTAGCACCCATTCCACTGAGAGGACACTGCGGTCTCTGGAGGCGTCTAGCATGGGTGCTGAGGACTACGTGAAAGGTGATTAAGGCTCTGTTTGCACTGGGCATTATTCTGGTGTGGACTATGGTAGGTTCAGCCCAGACTATTCAGGGATATAATTCAGAATAAGGCTCAGTGCAGAAAGGGCTTAAGATGATTTTGAATAATGCAGTTTCAAATGTATGGGTGTGTTCAGACTTGCAGATACTGCACATTCCAATGCGCAGTCAGGGTGTGGGCATCACACCTGATGCCCAATGCTTCGTAGTAGCAGCACATTATACCACTGCTACTTCAAATTTACCTACTGTGAAATGATGAGAACTTGCTCCACAGTATCAGGTAAATTCAAAACTTCCTGCTGTTCTCACAGGATGGTGAGAAACAGCCAACCAGAGTTGAGCCTGCATCTCAACTCCCTTTGACTGCCCCATATCACATGAGATGTGCCTCACCCAGGGCACCATGGAAGTCTCACAGCTGCCCAGGAGGAAGCTGCGGACCTGCATTTCAGGTGGGGACAATGAATCGTCACTTTGCAGCCTGTTAAGCGGCAAAATTTTATATAACTGGATTTATTTCCACAAGTCTAGAAGGGAAATATGATTCTATGGCTGCATCCCCATTACAACCTTATTTCGGTTTCAAACCGTTTTCAATCCTCGCAGACCCGTCAGTTTGATTTAACACACTTTCCGCATGTTAAATCACCCCAAAGTGTTGTAAATGTTAATCTTCATTTCAACAGATCTCACTCCGGTTCATGCGCTTGAAACGTTTTACATTTTTTACTGTGGGAACCCTTCCGTGTTAAGGGATGAGAGTTTCCCTCCCACAATAGCTTGCTTCCAAAGCAAGCTGTAAAATCCACCCCTTAAAGCAGCAGCCCTAGAAGCAATCCAAGCAATCCACTATAGCAATCCAAGCACTTCACGCCTGATAACGATCTTGCCATTGAAAGTTCTGACCTTTAAAAAAGGGAAAAGAAAGCTGCAGGTTTGGGGAGATGTGTGAATGTTTAAAGGAAGGGGGCTTGAGTTGCTGCTGCTGTGTGCCCTGAGCAATGAGGAGAGGAGCGGAAAGAATTGCTGGCTGGCTGCTGCCATTTTTCTTCCATCCAGGCAAGCAGCCGCTGCCCAGCCACCCAGCTAGGCTCCATGAAGGGGTCCCTTATGGGTGACACATTCACGTCAGGAGGAAGAGGACAGGGCAGCCCCAAAAAGCGGTTTTAAAAAGCCACTGGAGTCCCCCCTTAAGTCCCATACGTCCTCAGAATCTGGATTGAATGCGATTCTGGCTGAAAGTAATGGGATCAGGCAAATTCGTGTTTGCATCCAGTTCTGTTATTTCGGTTTAGGGAAACTGGATTAAGCTTCTAATGGGGATGTGGCCTATTTATGTTCCTTTTGCATTTAGCCTTAATCCAGAATTAGGTGCTTGTTAATCTGGAGCCTGGGTTTCTCATTCATACGGTGATGTGGATCAAGGAGGCTTTATCCCTATTGGTCCTGCTCTGTCAGGACTAGATGGAGCAGAATCCAGATTAAGAGGCTGTTAATTCAGATCTTAGATGGACCCATTTAATTGGTCTAACAGAGAGACTATGAGCTTTGTTCTAGAATGAGGGAAGAAGGCAGATTGCATGCCTCTGTATCCTGAGACTACCAGGGTGGGTGTGTTTCCGAACAGCACCCAATAGCACACCACTGAAAATCATCCCTGCAGGCCCCAAGGCTAGGAACATTTGTTCCTAGACTTTGGAGGCATGTGGGGAAAGAGATTATGAAGCTTGTATAGGCTTTGCAGCCATGGGGAGATTGGGCTGGATTAACACCATCAGCATATGCCTCCACAGGAACTGATTGAGTGGGGCCAGTTAGTTCAGGCACATTGATCCAGCTCAATGTCCAGATAAGTGCAGCAACAGCCTATGAATATAAGATGATGGTCCGTTGCTGAATTGGCATAGTAAACGGTGGGTTTGTTTTTTAAAAAAAGAAGCATGGGGGAAAATTAATCTCAGCACTGGGTTATTGAAGTCAATAAAGTGAGACTATTTGCCAAAAACAAACAAAAAATGTTCTAATTTCACAGCTCAGGAGGATGCAATAACCTACATTTTGGTCTGAGTAGCATTTTCGTTTCATTTCTGCAAAACAGCAGACCATTAGAGGTTGCACACAGTGAGTTAAAGAAGTTATGACAAATAGTATTAGCAGCAATTAAAAATGAGCCATGCAAATCTCTTCACTAAGACACTGAAGTGAATTGTAATGCTAACTTACTTGGTAAGGCCTGGGAAAAGAACTTTCAAGCTGTTTTGGAGGCCTGTCTTCTTTTTGTAGCTACAGATGTGTCACTGTGAGCTTTACATTGATGAAGCAATCACTGCAATATAATTAGCTGCTTGGTGAAATGTCTCATTAGCACAGGGTATTACCAAGGAACGATTCGTCACAGCCCAATTCTACACACCCTTTTGAAAAGTGCATCTTAGAACACAGATTTTGTCAACACCATACTCCTCATTCCATCATTTTGCAGCCACAAAACTGCAAAATGAAAGAAGGGTAAGCAAAAGAGATTTATGCTGAAGCTATTCCTCTGGGAACCTCAGAATTAAGGTCAGCGAACCTCTGGCTAAAAATGGAAGTTAATTATGGGGTTTTTAAAATACATTTTATCAGTGCATTAATCTATAGAATTGAAAGGAAACTCTGGTCCAAATCCTGGGTCTCCTCATCTACACAATGCAGATCAAGGAGGCCATGCATTCTGTTATTCTGGCTCCATTTGTCCAAGACTGAGCCAGATCTGGATTAAGAGCCCCTTAATCTGGATTGTTGTAGATGCAATAAATCACACCAACAACTGGCCTTAGGGGCTGTAATCTGGATCATGGAAGTATGCAGATGACACGGTTTCATACCAAAGCACTGCAGACCCCCATATGTGGTGGCCCCAAGACTCTGGAGCAAACTCCCTCTTGAGGTTCACCAGGTACCTACATCAAATAGCTTTCAGTACATGGGGGATAAAAATCTTTTCACCCAGGCCTTTACAATTTAAATAGCTTCCTCAATATTTGATATGCTTTATGCTAATTGTAGTCTGCTCTGGGACCATTGCAGCTCCTTAATCATTTTTGGTTGCCCTTTTCTGCACCTTTTTCAGTTTAATAATATCTTTTTTGAGGTGTGGTGACCAGAATTGTACACAATGTTCCACTCGTGGCCTCACCATAGATTTATAAATGGAAAAATGACATTTGCTGACTTGTTTTCTATTCCCTTCCTAATTATTCCTAGCATTGGATTATCTTTTTTTGCCACTGCTGCACACTGGGCTGACACCTGGCATTGACTGTGTGTCATCCTTCAGAATGCCTCTGTCTCTTTATCATTTCAGATCAGCTTAGAGTTTGAAGTGGGCTGCAGAAGATGATAAAATATTTTACACCTAAATGCTGATTGGCTTACCTTGACTGATATCAGAGCCTAAGCATTGGCCCCAGTGCACCTGTAGATTTTCATTTTGTCTTCTGTCACCGGCTAAGAGTTCTAAAAGAAATAATAATTCACATGAAACCTGTGAAGCTCTGCCACTTTCAATACTTGCCATCTACTCTGGCCAATACATCTGGGATGCTAAGTGGTTTTCAGTATCTGCCACATCGTTGGAATCAATCTGGGGTGGTGACAAGAATGAATAAAGAACTAGGGAAGGGAGATCTTCCAGTTCAATGCATCTCTGCTCAAATGTCCGTCATACTGAAGTTCCTGTCACACAACCACTGGTATAGAAGCCCCTCCTAGATACAGTGTGGTCCCAAATGCAGTGGTGATAGTGGTTAGTCCCTACAGACATTGGCCAAGCAAAGATGGAAGCAGTTAAAAGTTAATCCCCTTATTTTTTCAAATCTATAAAGTTCCATTAGATGTTTATACCAATTTTCTATTGTCCATTTTCTCCTATCCTTCCATCCCAGTACTATTCATCAGAATTCATAACTTCCAATATTTTTAAAATCACACAGGGTACTTTTGGCAGCAAGATATGTGGAAAGGTACAGTGTGGGTCAGTTTCACCCTGTAAGATTTCCCTTAGGCAGATGTTGGACGGTTGCACATGCCTGGAAAGTTTGGTGGTGCTTTATCACAGTTATGTTGGTCTTGATAGCTTTGGATATGCACAATGACAGGGTCTCTAGGAACTTGCTTCTACAGCAATGGGTCACTGGCATTTCCACTGGCCCATCTAATTATGGTCTAGGACCCTTTGACATTGGGCCTTATTCCAGATTATATTTCAGAAGAGGGTCCTGCTATCTATTGTAGGCTCCACCCAGGTCCTTCCCAAGACTGCACTAGAATACAGACAGGAGGCTCCTATTTTGAGATATAATCCAGAATAAGACCCAGTGCAGAGAGGATCAATATGTCTTATGCCAGGTGAGAAACATTTTAATAAAGAAGCAATGCCAATGCCATAAATTAAGTGATTTCTTGTGGGTTAATTCTGCTTGTATAATACCTCTACACTTGCAGAAGAAAAATATTGTCGTCATTTTGGATAATCTGTTTACTGTAGATGCTCTATATCCTGAAGCAAGCTGTCATGCATTTATTTATGGTTTACACTTGAAAGTGTCTCCTCAGGTAATAGAACAACCTTTAATAACATAATAGGAGAAAAATAAGCACTTGAGAAGTGTGTGGATTTTTAATCTTCTGGGGTGTTTTTGAATCCAGTCCAGTATTTTGTAATTTGTTATGTGCCTGCACAGAAATAATTTAATTGGATCTTCATCCCCTTTGGTGTTTTGATTTACAGGTATGCCTTGCATGGTGCTACTCTACAGAGAAGATGATGAGGAATGAAAAAGGTTAGAACCGCTCACTCTTGGGTGGAAACCTCTTTATACAAACAACCCCTTTGGAAATGAATGAGGTTCTCTGATATGTAATTCTCATTGTCCATTCTCCAGCTGGGTTTCTGAGGAAACAGATGCCAGACATATTTCATTCAAAGGCAAGGCAAAAAGAGAGAGAAAAGGAAAGGTAAGATAAGATAATGCAGTGTCCACACTACAACTGTTCTTTTCATATGTATATTATAAAAAAGATTAAATAAATATCAGATTTCTTCTCTACTACTAATGAGCTAAAGTCCGATCAAGAACTCCAAGAGCTATTTGGGACAGGGAAATGGCTGCAACTACATTCAATTAAGGCATACAGTAGGGTAAATAAAAATAAGGACATATTCTGGAACCCACCCAGCAAGCTGGAATTAATAATAAAAAGGAGATTGATAAGCTGTTGATAAGGGGTAATTTATAAACTGTTAACAGACAGCGGTTTTTTTTTTTGCATAATTATATTGTTAAATTTTAAATTTGATTTTTACAGACATCAGCGGATGAATTAAATGGGAGTACAGGGTAGGGTATCAGTCAAAGAGAAGTGGAAAGACTTATTCAGTTTCGTCAGTAGACCAGGAGTGACAAATGTATTGAGTGAAGAAATAGGGAATGTGATAAATAGCCTAAATAATTGAATTATAAGATCTACATTGGGTGAGGGGGTAGAGAACGGGGGAAGGGCAAATGAAAATTGGAAATATGCTTCAAATTTGTAATTATGAACGCAGATGAAAAATAAGAATGTGTGGTTGTATATCTAAAATGCATATAAACAAATTAATAAAAATATTTATTTTATTTTAAACCAAAAAACCCAAGTATTGAAAAACTATATAAATAGAAAGCTAACAAATTATATAAAATTAGACCATAGGTTTTCCTAATGTGTTACATGGCCATTTCTTGTAAAATGCTATAGTCTGAGAAACTGTAAGAAATTGCCATGTATGACAAACTGAGGTTGGGTCGTGAAGGTTCACCAATATAAGTTAATGACACCATGCAAGAAAGAACCAGAAAATCAAAGGTATTTCAGTGGGAGGCCCAGATTAGTAATAAATTGGTGACACTGCACAGGGGAGACCCACGTTGTGCCTCCACTTAACTTCTTGGACACCCATGGGAACAGTTTTGAGTGTTGCTTTCCCAGTTTTTGGTGGCACAATGCACTTGCAAAGGAGTAGGAGGGTACGGCAACTGCAGCAACAGTGTTTGAATTTACAGGTAAGGGGGCACAGCTGGGGCACATGTGAGGCTGAGGGTGGGCAGATCTGGCCCTCATCAGTGTGTCTATGAATGTAGGCTCCTTTAGCTTCACGTGTGAATGTTCAAATTCATACCAATTTATATCAATTGTGAACGTGAAGAATATTGGTGCACATCCCTAATTTCAGAAACACATTGCCTCCCAATGAGAAAGTATATTCAATATATCTTCCAGTTCTTTGTTTCCTGTACTCCTTTTCCCAGATTCCAGCATCTTTCCCCAAATCCTTTCTTCCACCCCTCATATTTCTCACGCCACCATGTGAATGTTGCCATTATTTCTGTTTGTGGACAGGGTTGAGTCATGCTAGCATATAGTCTCATGATGCACAGGTACTGTTGTGTGAAGGAAATGTAAGCCCCTTAAATTATGCTAATAATCTCATGCTGCACTTTGGTCATAAGAAATGTGTTTTCAGTGCTCTTACAAATGAAGCAGCAGTAGGCAGCATGATAAATGCTATAAAGAGCAAAGTGGTGATTTATCAGAGGACTTTCCTGCATGTGAATAACACTTTCTTCCACAATACATAGATTTTCAAGACCATCAACTCAGGCCAAGGGAATATGAAGCAGTTGTATCTTGATTCAGAGACCATGCTAATTGCAACCATGCTAAGTAATTCAAAGCACAGTGCTATATAATCCAAAGCAGCCCATCCTATCCCAGCTCTGCCAGGCTCTCAGAGAAAGATCCCCCCAAAAGCCATTTCTCATAAACATCAGACAGTCAGGAAAATTCCAACACCTCCCTCTGCAGTTGGAATAGTTCCTCTATCAGATGAAGCAAAATGACTGGAGCTTGTAGAGATGGAAACCAAGGACAAGGGCAGGGCCATTTTGACCAAGGTATCAGCGAAATGCTGCTTTGAAGTCCTGCAGCATGAGCTGAAATGGGAGGTGCAAACTCCACCTTTAGCTGGTTGAACTTCTTCTGAACCCACTTCAAACTTAAAAACTGGACAGGAGAAACTACTTCTAGTCAATTGGGTCATTAAACTGACCTTAATTAGTAACCACCATTTTCAACAGATAGCTACCGAAAAATTTAAAATTCCATGGTTCTGTGAACAAATGACTGCAATACGGGATTTCATCAAAGCTGCTTCCTGATGGTTATGTGTAAAAGCCTTGCCTTCCTCAGGGTTGTTAATGGTCAATTGTAGACATAAATGGCTTAACTTCTGCATATGCCTAAAAGTGACATGTGATTCATGCCAGTGTTGTAAAGGAATGTAATAAACAAATAGGTTGTCAATTTTTGTGTAATTACTTCAGAATTCTCATTTTGAGCATGTGCCTCACATAGCATGTATGCTCAGTGTGTTATTATGGCATAACAAATGTAAAACGATCTAGGTAATTAATATTCCTCACCAGGCCATTATGTATAACAATGGTCATGTTATTGCTTCTGATCATTTCTTTGAGGTGTGTTTAATTAATCAAGCCAATGTTGCATTGCTGTTCTAAATATACACAGCTGAACAGACGGATCATTAGCAGCCAATGTATCAGTGATGCACCCACTTTTCTATTGCTTTGAGGGTTGTTGTTTTTTAAAAGAAACAAAGCTCCCAAACAAATGCTTTAGCAAACGGAACCATTTACTCTCTGTTCCAGAAATAGGCTGCCAAATGAAATGCTGTCACCCTGTTGTTATTTATGCAGGTGTTTCTGATTTGCTTGAGTAATTTCTCCTCTTTCTCTCTCTCTTTTCCTGAAGTATGGATGTGATTAATGGGTACAAACAGAGCATCAGAAAAGAATGTTTTCACCTGAAGTGAACAGAAAATGGAATAAAGCTCCAATTCTACACCCTCATTTTATCAGAAGCATAGAATGTATTACACCCGAAGAGTAATGCAATTTCTACTATTTTTTTAAAGGCTGTATTTGTCACCATTTGGGGACAAAGTTGTTTCTCCACCCACCCACCCCTTCCACCTCAGGTTTGCACCTCAGGAGTAGGGTGTGGAAATTCATCCTTAATTTTCATGATCAAACTTGAGTTATATTTATGTTCATTTTATTTAAGTAACTGTGTTTCTATCCTACTGCCCTATACTCAAAGGTTCCTCACCGGGTTATGGCAACATCACTGCAATAATACACAATTAAAATTCAATTCATTTAAACCAAAAAAACAGTGCCTGAAAGGGGAGAGAAAGCCATCTCTTCATCTTTATTGTGGATCATTTTCCTAAGAGGGTTCTTAAAAGACAAAGTAGAATATGAAAGGTTGTCAAATGAGAGCTTTTTGTCTTTGGAAATTTATTCTTCATACGGATTAGCCCACCTTTACTGGGCTTCTGGGAAAGTAAGGGATGTGGTGATTCTAAAAAGGGAAAGCCTTGCTTCAGATTTTGAGCTTAGACCAGTCAATGCTGTGTGCAAACAGGGTCCCCTGTTACCCTATCAGGATTAGGTGGAAGAAATAACATGAGTGAATGAAAAAAAGTCTACTAAAAAAACTGAATACAGATAGTATTTCAGTCAAATAGGAATTGTATCTGAAAGGGGAAAAAAGGAAAGGTTTGCCAAGAGAAGGTGTAGTTTAGACAGGGAAAGAAGACTGGATATGCAAAGTGGGAAATGGTTAGGGAAATAAGGACACCTAAATTTTAATCCACCTTTGATCCACTTTATAGGATTAGATAAATTCATGGATGACAGGTGTATCAATGGCTATTAAACTCCCATCCTATTCCTGTTGTTGTTATTAAATCTTTCAAAAAATTAAACAATAATAAAAGTATCCATTGTTAAATGATTGAAAGATAGAGGCCTTTCTGTATGTATCTGTAATCTGGAACAGGATTTCTCACAGACCTCTTCAGGGTCTCTCCTCACTGCACATCATAAAGGCCCTGCCTACCACTTTTAAAGTCTGTTTGCACATGATGAGCCCCTGATCTGGAATACTGGTAGTCCTTGATATAGAAGGCTGCCAACATACTAGACAGAAGGCATGCCTCTATTTTCAAGACTTCCAGGGGATTCATTCACACAACCAAAATGGTTTCCCCAAGGCCTTTGATGAATGAGCTTCAGGTCCCATTTGGAGGCTGGTCTGGACCAGTGTCATCATACACACAGCACTGTTCCAGACCATGGCTTGCTGTGGCCCAGACCAAAGGGGCTTTGCTGGTCTAGATCATGGCAATGTAAGTGTGAAAAGGCTCAGATTTTGATGAACTACTTCAGCTCACAAAATCTACCATGGAACTTGATCTGCTATCTGCCACCCTATCTGCTACACTATTTTAAACTCCAAAACAAACAAAAGCAACTTATATCTGCCAAGGCTTAAAGTTCTTGACTTGGTGTTCGTGGCTAGTCATGCAGATTTCTTGGTCAATAGGGATTAAATTTTAGTCTTTCAGTGCTCAATTTGACCTATGATTAGGCATGCTTCCTGGGAAGACATAGCTAGCGAGAGGAGAGAAGGGAGCACCATTTTGCATCTCCAGCAAAGGTACCTTAACTAGGGCCTCAAGGAAATGTTCTCTGTTGAATGTACCTCTCTGCTTTGCGGGAAGTTGGTGGCCGCATCCCCATTACAATCTTTTTTCGATTTCAAACCGTTTTCAATCTTGGCAGACCACACATCAGTTTGGCTTAACACGCTTTCCGCGTGTTAAATCGCCCCAAAGTGTTGTAAATGTTAATCCTCATTTCAACAGGTCTCACTCAAGTTCGTCCACTTGAAACGTTTTACAGTTTTTACTGTGGGGACCGTACGGTGTTAAGGGATGAGAATCCGTGTTTAGGGTTTCCCTCCCCCAGTAGCTTGCTTCCAAAGATTGTTCTGCCCCAGGTATACTCAAGCTTTACGTTCAGTCTGCACTCTGGCCTTGGGCAGAGGTCTTGAACAAGTGAAACTCCTCCCTCTTTGAAGAATCCACCAGTCTTTCTCAACATGCACAAATTACAGTATTTATTGCAGCAGCAAAACACATATATAACCACTTTCTAGCAAGTCACAGCTTACAGTTTCTTGCAGCTTACTGGTTCTTCAAGCTTTAGTTACTGACTTTTGCTGAGGCACTCAGGCCTAGAAAGAGTTCCTGCCTTCCTTGTGACACTGGCTGGTCTGGAAGGACTTTCTGCTTCCTTTGGCACTTGCTGGCCTATTGGGAAGTTGCTGCTTTTCTTTCTGTAGTGGAGTTTCTTCCTTCTGTGGCACTTGTGGCCTATGAGGAGTTTCAGCCTGTCTAAGAAAGATGCTTCTTTCCACTCTCACAGCAGACTGAAAACTGATCTGACTCTCCTGTGCAAGCTGTAAAAGCTCCACCCTCCTACCCATAAGCCTTCCTCTTAAAGATACAGGCTCACATTCCTTTCTAAACTTCTAATACACAAGGCTTACAACATAAACTTCAATTGCTACATAAAAACCTGTTGCAGAGGCATAACACTCCCCGCATAAAACTTGTAAAAGTTTTACTACCATCATGCTTTTTATACTATATACAATTGCTGAGAATAAATTCTACTAATTTAGATTCCATTATCTTTACACAAAAAAATGATATCAGTTACAGGTCTTTCAAAAACTTTACAGCTAGAATTTCTAACTATTCTCACTTTTACTTTTCTGACTCTTCCATCTTCACTCAAGATGGCTTCCTGAATAACACCTAGTGGCCATCTGTTCCGTGGGACTTCTTTCTCCTTTAAGATGACAACGTCACCTTCTTGTATGTTAGGTTGATCCGTTTCCCACTTTGTCCGTTTTTGAAGAAGTGGGAGATATTCCTGTCTCCATCTTTTCCAGAATGTGTTAGCTAAGGCTTGGACCTGTTTCCAGTGTCTTTTATACATACTTTGTGTATCTGCTGTTCTTGATGGATCTTGCAAATTGAATGGTCCCTTTGGAGCCTCAAGATGATTAGGATCCCTCAAAAATTCTGGTCCATTCAGCCATTGGGATGATTGTAAATCTGTGGCAGGGATGCCTCTGGTGGCTTGGTCTGCTGGATTCATATCTGATGGAATGTAGGTCCATTGCTCTGGATGAGAAGATTTGTGAATGCGATTCACACGGTTACTTACATAAACGTAGAAACGCCTATGAGAATTACAAATGTAACCTAAAACAACTTTGCTGTCAGTGTAAAAAACAACTCTTTTGAAACTCAAGTCCATCTCCTTTTGTATCACATCAGCAATCTGTGTGGCAAGCACGGCTGCACAAAGTTCCAAACGAGGTGTCGTGTGGCCCTTAGTGGGGGCTAATTTTGCTTTACCCATGATGAATCCTACATGTACCTCGTGTTCCAACACTGCCTTCAAATAAGCTACTGCGGCCACGGCCTTTTCTGATGCGTCTGAGAAAATGTGTAATTCTTTATAAACTGTGTCAATGGGTGAACGTGGGACATACCTTCTTGGTATGGAAATCTTCTCTAAAGCTGTGAGGGCATCTTTCCAGGCTTCCCATTGTTGTGCTGCCTGTGCTGGCAAGGGTTGATCCCATTCTTTGGTGTCTTGGATTGCATCTCTTAACATCCATTTTCCTTGAATGCTCACTGGGGCTGCGAAGCCAAGAGGGTCAAATAAGCTGTTGATTGTGGACAGCATTCCTCTCCTAGTGAACTTCTTCTGCACACATGATACTTTGAAAGTAAAGTTGTCACTGATTATATCCCAACACAAGCCCAAGCTTCGTTGTATATAAGAATCTTCTTTAGCAAAATCTAAAGATTGCATTCCTTTTGCCTTATCTTCTTCTGGAAATGCCTCTAGAACTTGTTTGCTGTTTGACACGATTTTGTGTAAGCGTATTCTTGCCGTGTTCAGCATTTCTTGAGTTTGTTTTATCAAATTGATGGCCTCTTGTGGGGTGGCTGTTGATTTCAAACCATCATCGACGTAAAAGTCTCTATGCACAAACCGGGATACTGCAGGATCGTACTGGCTTTCTTGCAGTTGTGCAGTTCTCCTCAAACAATAATTAGCTATGGCTGGAGAGGGACTGTTTCCAAAAACATGGACTCTCATTCTATACTCTTGCATCTGAGTTTGTGTGTCTGGGTCCTCAAACCACAAAAACCTGAGAAAGTCTCTATGATCTTCTTGGACTAAGAATGAATAAAACATCTGTTGTATGTCAGTCATTATGGCAATAGCTTCTTTCCTAAATCTAAGCAGTACTCCAACCAAGTTGTTGATGAGATCTGGTCCGGTTAATAAGACTTTGTTGAGAGAGATTCCTTGAAAGGGCGCACTAGAGTCAAACACTACTCTCACCTGATCCGGTTTCTGAGGATGGTAAATTCCAAAGAAGGGCAAATACCAATACTCCTTCTGCGGCTGTGTTGCTGGTGCTTTTTCAGCATGGCCTTTCATCAACATGTTGCTTATGAACTGTGTGATATCCTTCTTTAATTGTGGTTTCCTTTGCATGGTGTGTCTCAAGGCATTCAAGCGTTGCACTGCGATATCACGATTGTTAGGCAGCCTTGGCCTAGGTTTCATGAAGGGTAGTGGGGCGACCCAGTTTCCTTGCTCGTTCTGTTGACAGTATTGATCCATAATGTCAAAAAACTGTTTATCTTCTATGGAGAGATCCATCTGGTCATCTAAAGATGTTGTTTGAAATACCTTAGCTTCCTCCTCTCGGAATCTTGTCGGACGTACACAAACATGGTCTGGACAGTCTTCAAACTGAGAAGGACGGTTGTGGTCCACAATACTGGATGCAAAGGTTTTAACTTGTGTAGGTGCTCTCTTCTTATCAAGGCAGACAGCTCCTAAGATGGCCCAGCCTAACTCCAATTTCTGGGCAAAGGGTGTACCTGGAGGACCCTTGACTTGTCTCTTCACATGGAACATGTCTGGGCAATCTGATCCAATCAGCAACATAATTTTGGCATCTGGATCCAACTCTGGGATCATGTTGGCTATTGGTCGCAGATGCGGGTGTAATTGCGCTATTGATCTGGTAGGAATCTGGTTCCTGTTTCGTGGAATGTTTTTGCACTCCACTAAGGCTGGCAATTCAAACCTTCTACTGGTAAACGCAGACTGGATGGAAAATCCTGTTGCTACTCTCCCCGCCATAGTTTGCTCTCCTGTACAAGTAGACATGATGTATTCTACCTTTGCTGACTGGATGTTAAAGAGCTCAAAAAATTCTGGTGTGGCCAATGAAGCATCACTTTGTGAGTCCAATACCACATACACCTTCTGTGCCACTTCTGGCAATCCATCTGGATACACATTTGCCAAACATATGGGATGACAAGTGCGTATCTCTCCTGAATCTTCACACATAGCTGTGCAACTGGAGCTTATTTCTTTAAGATCTTCTTTGGGCGGTGAATTTGTTTGTGGTTTTGAAGAATTCTGCAACGGTCGAGGGCGGTGCATAGCTGTACAATGCTTAGAACTCTTGCACTCCTGACACTTGACTTCTTCTTTACATTCTTTAGCCACATGGTCTGTGGAACTGCAGCATTTGAAGCATAACTTCTGTTCTTTAACAAAGATGGTGCGTTCACTGTAGGGTTTTTTACAAAATTCTCTGCACTCGTTGAGGCTATGAGGGCCCTTATGGAGCGGGCATACTGGGTTAATTGACCTTTTTGGACTGTTTTTGGAATCACCTTTCGCAGTCTCTGTTGTCTTCACTGAGATTATTCTTTTAGTTTCATGAGCCTTGCAAGGTTTCTTCTCTTCCTTAGGACCCAGGTAGAGATCTGGAAGGCCTGTTTGTGGGTCATTCCTTTCTCTGGCTATCTTACTCAAGAATCTCACTAGGTAAGAGAAAGATGGGTACATTTGTGAATGGCTTTCTTTGTAGGCAAAGACTTCCTTTCCCCAAGTTTCCTGTAGCTGGAAGGGTAACTTTTGTAATATCTCCTTCTGAGTTAAATGCTGGTCTAAAGATGATAAGCCTGGGAGTTCTGGGTTATCCTTTGCAGATTCCAGCTGTAAAAGCAGATCCGTTAGATCCCATAGCCTTTTGCAGTCTTTCATGGTGATCTTGGGAAATTCCTTTAGTTTCTGCAACAAAACTGCTTCAATTTGGGCGGATGAACCATAACGTTGGTCTAGACGGTTCCATGCCTTTTGCAAGGCACTGGATGGCTCGCGAACATTTGCAGAGTAGATGCTTTTTACTTGAGTTGCTGAGGCCGGGCCTAGCCAGGCTATAAGCAATGTTAACTCTTCATCTGGCAACATTTGCAGTTCCTTCATTACTCTCTGGAAGGTGATTTTCCATAGCAAATAGTCTTCCGGCTTATCAGTAAATTTCTGTATTCCTCTATCTAATAAATCGCGTCTTGGGTTTCTTGGCCAGGATGTATTCCACATGGTTGGTCCGTTAACCAATGGAAGTTGACTGTTGGGTTGTACCATTGGTGGATACAGTGAGGGATGCATCGGCAAGATGTGTTCTGCTTTCACTGGAGTCCCATGTGTGCCAATCTCAGGGCGACTTGGAATGAAGTCCTTTTCCACAGGTGGATATACAATCTTGGTGTCTGGCTGCACAACTGAACTGGGATACCAACTTTGAGTTGGAACTGTAGGCATGAATTGTGGCTCTGTCATTTTTGTTTGAATTTTTGTGACTGTTGTAACAGGCTTTGTCTCTGGCTCCTCTGCTGAGATCTCCTTCACTGCAGTTTGAATGTGATGAGTTTTTGTTATAAACTCTTCTGCTTCTGGATTCAGCGTCTGGTTGCTCACGTAAGCAGAAACCCTCTGCATAGGATGTTCTTCTTCTAGGCTTTCTATGCCACTCTGATCAGCCTCCTGTTTGAGACCCTGATCGTACACTCTTGCCATGGCTGCTAATTTCGCAGCTTCTGTTTCTTGAATCATGGTATCTAGTTTCGCCTTGTGCACTGCCTCTTCAACTTTAAGCTTGGCTTCGTGCACTTCTTCTTCTGCTTTAAGTTTGGCCTCTTCAACTTTAAGTTTGGCCCTGTGCTCTTCTTCTTCAGCTTTAAGTTTGGCCTGGCCCACATACCAATTTTCTTTCTTCTTAGACAATTCCACATCAAAGGTAGCTGCTTCTGCCTCAGCTTTAAGTTGGATGGCTTTCATCTCCATTTCCAACCTGAGGGTTCTATTAGAGGAACCGCTGCTAGCAATGGACTTAGACCTCTTGCTGGTACTAGAGCGGGCAGAAGATCCTACTTGAGATGGAGCTCTACTCATTGTTGCCTCTGGGTGGATCTGGTAGCCTCTTCCAATGCTGGTTACAAAAGGTGAACAGGGTTTCTGTGAGTCTTTTACTTCTTTGGGTTGTTGCTCTATGTTGAGAGCTTCTTCCCACAGTTGTATCTTTTGATCTATATTTTTTACAGCTTCGTTACAAATTGCCTCTCTGGAGGAGTTCAAAGCTTCCCTCTGTTGATCCTCATTCAGAGATTTTTCTGTATTTATTTGTTGTAACAAGTGTGATATGCGTTCTTGTTGACATTGCCACTTGGCATAGAGGCTTGCCATAGACTCTTTTAGAGCAACTGCTGCATCTACATCGCTCAAGTCATGACTTGACTGAATAGCAATCTCTAACTTCTTCCAACTTCTTTCAGCCTTGGCTTGAAGTTCTGCTACTTGTAGTGAAAGATGTTCTTTCATTTTCTCTGTGAGGTTTCGGTTTCTGTTTGACTGCTTTGGGCTCATTTGCATGCTTGCTGGTTTGCTACTAGAGGCTGCTATCTCCATTGGTTGCAATTTCTCTGGAAACTTCTGCAGAGAATGCCTTTTTCTAGCAGCAGGGATTTTTTTTCCTCCAAATCCCCTTCCTAAACTTTGCCTCTATACTTCAACTGTGTCTCTTTTCAAGCTGAAGAGACTAGGTAAACTTCTGTAACCCTTTTGGTTAGAAGAGCAGAGAGGAAGCTTTCTTAGACTGTTCTGCCCCAGGTATACTCAAGCTTTACGTTCAGTCTGCACTCTGGCCTTGGGCAGAGGTCTTGAACAAGTGAAACTCCTCCCTCTTTGAAGAATCCACCAGTCTTTCTCAACATGCACAAATTACAGTATTTATTGCAGCAGCAAAACACATATATAACCACTTTCTAGCAAGTCACAGCTTACAGTTTCTTGCAGCTTACTGGTTCTTCAAGCTTTAGTTACTGACTTTTGCTGAGGCACTCAGGCCTAGAAAGAGTTCCTGCCTTCCTTGTGACACTGGCTGGTCTGGAAGGACTTTCTGCTTCCTTTGGCACTTGCTGGCCTATTGGGAAGTTGCTGCTTTTCTTTCTGTAGTGGAGTTTCTTCCTTCTGTGGCACTTGTGGCCTATGAGGAGTTTCAGCCTGTCTAAGAAAGATGCTTCTTTCCACTCTCACAGCAGACTGAAAACTGATCTGACTCTCCTGTGCAAGCTGTAAAAGCTCCACCCTCCTACCCATAAGCCTTCCTCTTAAAGATACAGGCTCACATTCCTTTCTAAACTTCTAATACACAAGGCTTACAACATAAACTTCAATTGCTACATAAAAACCTGTTGCAGAGGCATAACAAAGATAGTGATTTCATTGAAAAAAAAATCCACCCCTCAAAACAGCCACTATAAAAACCCACTCCTTAAAGCTACACTGTAGCGATCTACCCACTTCACACCTTACAACAGTGGTGCAAATTTGCACAATTCTGAAAGTTCTGACCTTTAGAAAGGAAAAAGGAAAGCAGCTGGAGGTTCTGTTTTAAAGGCTGTGGCTGTGAAGGGGGCTTGAGTTGCTGCTGCTGCTGCTGTGTGCCCTGAGTAATGAGGAGAGGAGGGGAAAGAATTCCTGGCTGTCGGCTGCCGTTTTTCTTCCATCCAGGCAAGCAGCAGCCACCCAGCCACCCAGCTAGGCTCCCTGAAGGGGTTCCTTATGGGTGGCGCATTCATGCCAGGAGAAAGAGGGCAGGGCAGTCTCAAACACGATTAAGCTGAAAGTAATGGGAACAGGCAAATTCGCGTTTGCATCTGGTTCTATTATTTCAGTTTAAGGAAACTGGATTAAGCTTATAATGGGGATGCACCCAGTATGTCCCTGAACTATGACCACCTCTGTAGCCAAACTACTGTTTCAGAATTTGATACATGAAAGTGTGAAAATGCAGTCAGATTTTCATATTTGTGAACCGAGCATTGTTCATTTTATTTGAAAGTCCAGACATTTGTTTTGATGTGAAAATTTGCAAATTTGAACATTCAGTCAAATTGTTAAAGTGAATTCATTCATGCACATCCCTTTTTAAAATATTACGTTATTAACCTGATCTATTTTTGTCGAAAGTGAAAACAGTGTATATTTAGAACTGAGAACCTTAGAACACCTACACATTAAAACAAATCCAAGCGAACTCAAGTGTTTCATTTAATGCCCAAATGTGACCAAAGTGTGAGGCAATCATACCAGAAAGTCCTGGCTCTGACTAAAGCATTGTAGTCCCCCACCCCAGTTTGGTACTCTGGTTACATTGCAGTGGACCATCTGCATCCAATCCTTTTGGTCTTTGCTCTTTATTTAATGGAATCATCTCTTTGTCATAAAGCAAACAGATCCAGCTACTTAAGCCTCTTGCTGAACATTTGTCTTCTTGCTCTTAAATAATTTATCGTAATTCATATTAACACCAAGATTAGTGCACAGAGTCGACAAATGAAAAAACTGTAAATGAAAGACTATAAGGCAAAATAATTTCTCACCAAGGAAAACAAATGGGGATACATATATATGAGGTGGCATTCGACTATGAAGCCAGAAACTACTAAGTAGGTTAGCATCTCCTCTTGTATTTCTCTTTTTTCTTGTACTTTCTCTTACTTCTTCACCATATTATAGTGTAGGTTTTAACAAAGGATTTCTATTTACATATTTAACAGTGACAAGTACAGAAAGAGCCTCGTGCATTATGCAAGTATGTGGTGCATTTAATTTTTTGAGGGGTGGGGAGGATGGAGGAAGTTTACGACCAAACAAATCAGAACTTTGAGCATATTCACATTTAGCTGCAGGAGTGCTGCTGCGCTCAGCACCCACATTTCCTGGAACAATTACTATTCCAGGGGTGGCTGCATGCATTGCATGGCACTCCTGGAGTGTGTTGGTGTAGAGCAGTTCTCTTTCTTGGAGGTCCAAATGGAGGCTGAGGAGGGGCAATGCAAGCACGATTAAGGAGAAAGTTTGCCCTTGTCTCTGCTTGAGATGCCCAGGGCAATTAGTGGGCCACTGTGTGAGGCAGGATGTGGACTAGATGGGCTGTGGCCTGATCCAGCAGGGTTCCTCTTATGTTCTTCTGTTCTTATTAGCACCATGTCATTATTAGTACTGTAATGGCAGCAAATCATACCTCACTAGTGCTTAGTGAAGCACTGGCAAGGTTAGGGAGAGAACCGGTGTCCAAAATGCAGACACCGCTACTCTCCCCCATTTTTGCTTCCCAAGGAGGTTCTCCCTAGAAGTGAAGGCGCAAAAGGGCCTTTTGTTGCATATTTGTATACAAAATGATGCTGTCCTGGCCTATAGGAAAGGCAAATGGATGCAGTGCCCCAAATCCACTTCCCAGTCTCTTAAACTATATAAATATGTATTTGAAACAGAACACAGGATGTATCTTTTCCCCATTTAAACCAACACTGTTTCCTGGTCTTTGTTTATAGGGCCTTAGTCACATTCTGCACTGCCCCTTATTTTGGATTATATCCCACAATAAGGGGCCTGCTACAGTCTGCACTAGCATATGAATATCAGGCCTTTATCCCGGGATATAATCTGGAATTAGGCTTAGTCCAGAAAGGCCCTCCTCAGACAGTGCAGTTTTCTTCAACTTGCTATCCATTTCTTTTTTGTTTTCATTTATTAAATTGGAGATGTTAGTTGCAAATATGTTCTACAACTAATAGAACAGTAAAAATTATTAGATATCTCAAAATGATTACTACAAATAATATAACCCATCAAGGACAGCAATGATCAGCAAACAAAAACTCTCATATTTTGATCATAGCAGGGTTCACCTGGAGCCTTTAAATATTCCTCCATAGTGCATTTGGTGTACAAGATGGCTGTTGGCCTCCTAGGATTAGGGCTAGCTCATGAGTGGATTGGCAACCACAGGTCTAACATGTGCACAATTGCACACCTTAAGCACAGGTGCAGTGTGTGCATGGGTGGCTCCCCATTCAACAACCAGGCTGCTGGATCTAGAAGGCCTTGATCTGGATCAGTAGTGGACCTGATTAAGTAGGTCCACTGGAGCACTAACAGAGGTAAACTGGACCACGGAGGCATGAAGAAAGTGCACAGCCCTGTGTTCCATTTTAACACAGGGGACCCAGCTTGATGGCATGTCTTACTGCACCACCAAAATAGGTTGCCCTGTCAGTTTGGAAACTTTAATTCCTGGAGAATGGAGTTTCAGGGGCAGACTTTGCATCCCTCACAAGCTTCAGGGGCAGCATGTGGTCTGGGCTGGAATGCCTGGCACCAGTCTAAGCACAATCCATCCCAGCTTTGGGATTGTTGCTTCATCTCAATTGGTTATTCTGGATCTAATAGCTTAAGTGCAGAAGTACCAAAGGAACAATGAAGAAGAGTTGGATTTCCTACCCCACCCTGTTCTTCTCCCCACAACAGAACACCCTGTGAGGTAGGTGGGGTTGTGAGAGCTCAGAAGTGAACTGTGTTGAGCCCAAGGCTTCATGGGGGAGTGTGGAATCAAACCCAGTGATTCCCAGATAAGTGTCCGGCTCCATAACCACTAGACCAAACTGGCTCAATGAAAGATTAAATTGAATCTACAGAACTGTGTTCCCTGGGTGTTTTTGCCCTGGTTGTGGAAACTCATTTAGAAACCCATTAAAGGCACATACAGAACACATAGTAACTTACCTTCCACACTGGAGGCTAGATCTGGGATTCTTCACGACAGCCACTTCCGCACTCTGGTGCATGAGACCCGATCTTAATGGGGTCTTGCCACTGTCACGTCGCAGGCCAGTTGGGCAACAGGCAGACACTCGCATGGCTACTTAGTCCCAAGGGTTTCAGGCGTTCTCAAAGTCAGTTCCAGTCCAGGGTCTAGGAGTTCAGAAGTCAGCAAGAGTCAGGTAGTCCAAGGAGTTAGCAGGTCCCAAGGAGTCCAGGATTTCAGCTCAGGTAACAAGAGGCTGTTCAGACGTTGTCTGCAGCAACTGGAGGCAAGGTGAGCTTGTTCTTATATAGGAGTGTCAGAGCCACACCCATGGTGCAGCTGGGCTAATTGCTCTGACCTCCTTTTCACCTGCTTCTGCTGCCTAAGCAGGCTATGAGAGAGCCTTTGATTAGGCTCCCTACAGGTGGACTCGTCACCAGAACTGTCTGACTGCTCCTCTGGACCCAGCCTTGGCTTTTCCATGCCTTCAATGCTCTGCTGTGGCTGCTCCTCAACCTGTGGTTGCATTGCAGGCATTGCAGGCATATCCTCTTCCGACGAGGCTGAGCAGGACATGACAGCCACTGAAAGATCCGGCCTCCGGGAAGACCTCAAAAATTAGGTATTCCACCTGGCCCCTCACCTCGATCCATTCAGAAGCAGGATGCTTCCGCACACAGATTGGTGAGGGGCCAGATGTGCCGGTGGCTGCCATCTTGGGAAGGGTGGAAGGAGGCCGGTCTGCCTCCTTTCTCCCTTCTCCCATGCACCACGAACTGGCTGAAACACACAGTGACTGGCAGCTGCATGCTCCAGTCCTGCAGCTCCGGGAGCGGCATTGGTGGTGTGGGAGGCTGGATCCCCTTTGGAATGGGTGCTGCAGCCTCCGCACAGCACCCAAGGGATCCGGTTGGCCCGATCCGGCCTCCCCGCACGTGTGCAGTCGCATGGGGCCTCCGAGGATCTGTCCCTATTTCGGATGGATCCTCGGGAGGACAGGTCACCGGGAAACTGATTTTCTTAAATCCATTTCTTGGCGGCAGGTGCAGAAGCACTCCCTGTTTGCTTCCTAAAAGAGGCCAAACTGAAATGGATCAAGGTAATCCGTTTTCTCCAAGAGAACCTTCAGCTGTACACTCACCCCTTTAAAATAAGCTAAATCTGGTGGCAATCTCAATATCATGCTGAGACAATTGTGAGTTTTACCACTTGTCTGGAGGAGACACACACACACACACATCCTTGTTATAAATCATTTTAGAACAATCTATATATGATTTTTTTCAAAGCGTGAGTGGTTTTTTCTTTGTTTTTCTTACTTTTTTTTTACTTGTTGAAATACAATATTTTTATTCTCCTAATTGCAGGATTTTATCTGAGCAAAGACTGACAGTGGGCAGAGTTCAGTAAACAGGTGTCTGAAAACTGGATGCAGTCCAGATGTGGTGAGAAACTTGGATAAAGCCCAAACATCTACAAACTCTGTTTTCCTTCTTGGACTACTGCCTAATGTGAATGGAAGAAAAAAAAAGAGACAATTAAAGAGTCATCACTCAGGGCTAGAACATCTGTTCTATATGTAGGATATATCAGGTTCATTTGCCTCATCTATTTTAATTTTATGTTATTTGTTTGTCTACTATATTTGCAATAGCACTCAAAAACAGAGCTCTTTGTGTGACTCTCAAGAATACTAAATAGTTAAAATGCAACATGCCTAAAATAAAAAAAAATGAAAAACCTAGAACGGGAATTTTTCTTTCTTTCTTTCTTTCTTTCACTTCTATGCACACTATGGGTGCGTTCCCAAAGACACTAACGTCCAGACTGGATTCGAGCATTTCCATTAAATTGGCCAGTAGTCCAAATCCAGGAAGGCTCGTTCCCACGCCAGTTCTTTTTCCCCAGGTTTTTTGCAGAAACCCCGCAGAAAACCAGGGGGGTAAACCCTGGATTGGAAGAGAACTTTCCAATCCAGCCTGGATTTTAGTGCCAGAGAAGGCGAGAACCAGCAGCCGGCCAGGGTGAGCAGCAACAAGTAAGTGAGCATGCGAGTGAGCGAGCAAGGAGAGGAGACTGCCTCTCCTCCTCGCACACCCATCTGATGGAGCCCCGCGAGTGAGGAGGTGAGACCGCCTCTCCTTCCCACAACCCCATCCGATGCTGCCATCAGGCATGATGGGGGGAGAAGTGGGCACCTAAGGATCGGAGGAGGAGGAGGAGGAGGAGGCTGGTGGCAGCGGCAGTGGCTCCTGCCAAATACTGGCATGCCATGCTTTTTGCTGCTGTGTTTGTGCAGTCTTGCGGGTTCCGTTTGGACCAGAGAAGTCTGGGTTTGCTGTAAGTGGGAACACACCCCATGCAAAGTTAAAAGGGCCTTCATTTGAACACTCTGGGAAAGTTGTTTTATGGTCTTGTCACTGGTACCACCTATAAGAGGTCTGATACTGTCTTTCCAAATGGAGAGGTCCTGCAATGGGATTCATTTTAAAACAGGTCCTATAAGAACATAAGTGAACACAAGAGCAGCCCTGCTGGATCAGGCCACAGCCCATCTAGTCCAGCATCCTGTCCCACCCAGTGGCCCACCAATTGCTTATGGGCAACTCAAGCAGCTTCACCTAGTCTGTCCTGCAAAGGAATCCAGCATGCTCTATAATCCCTCATTCCCGGAAGAGAGCAGCTCTTGCTGGGTAGCTAAAAGCAGAAAGGCTTAGAAGGTGGTTTGGAAACCATTGGAAGGAAAGAGGTTTCCTTGTAACCTCAGGGAACAGGCAAAGCAGGATTGGAGAGAAGGACTCTGTGTGGCTTCAGCCAGACAGAGGTTGCAAGAAGATGGTGCTGGAACAACATTTGGGAAAGTAAAGTATCTCAAACCAGTCTTCAGTCTCAGCATAGGCAGAGAACAGGAGGCAGGAGACAGCTAGCAGCAGGTTTGGCCCTGAACTAATTCAACACATCTTTATCAAATGTTTGTCTGAGACCCTTCCGCCCCTAGGTCCCTTTGCATGGGTGCAAGTGAAAACTCTCTTGGATCCAACCCAGCTGTTAGCTCTAACGGTAACAAAATATGATGAGAGTGCAATTCAAGAATTCCCGTGAAACTGGAGAATGAAAAGATATGAAAGCATACATGTGTTTTTTGGGCAGGATTCATATTATTCTAGGTAGGACCAGTCAAACTATGTCCCTCCACTGCTGAAGTCTATCTGTCAGCATTTCCTGCTATTAGCTAGATATGCTAAGGCTCATGGGAAATGTAATCCAGCAACACCTGGCATAGCCAAAATTCTGGTCAATGTCCAAAATAGAGTTCTTTCAAGAAGTTCTTACAAATCTCTGGTTCCAAGATTTACAAAAGGTGAGAAAGAAATGTCAGATCATGCCATGCCATGCAATTAATTAATTTAAAAATTCAAATAAATTGTCATATCTTCTTTACCATTTTTTTTCCACTGCTCAGTTCACTGTCATCAGTACTTTCCATCTTGGGATCATTTGCTATTTACTCACATTTTATATTCTGGAAAGGTCATACTTTGCCAACAACTGTTCTGTTTGATAATGAGAGATTATTAAAGCTTAGCAAAATCTTGTCAGCAGCTGGAATCTCATTTTATGCAGTAATGTTGTGTTGTATTAAAAGAAAAAAATCATTTTCCTTTTTGTACCACTATAATCATTAAAAAGATTATTATATGTGCAAGAAAGAAAGAAAAAGAACTGTGAAACTTTGTCTTCTGAGCTTACTATTAGAGTGAGTTGTATGCCACATGATTTCATATTAAATAACTTCCTGCATGTGTTATGGAGGCAACAGGTCACCATGCTAATAAAAAAATTAATAATAGGGAAGCTAAGGGAAACAGACAGCTGGAATGCATCTCAAGCAATTCAGATATTTTTCTTGCTATACTTAGATGTTACCATAACAAGACTTCCAAATTCATTCTTTAGGAGCAGGCAAGCTTTTCCTAATGGTTTGCTTCATCATTGGATCAATATTTCTGTGGTTTCCCTGGGAAAAGTTTATTTAAAAAAAAAACCCTCTACTTTTCTTCTTAACAGTTAACTTCCAGTGTATAATATTGCGTAGGTGAGCCAGTTTGGTCTAATGGTTAGGGAGCCAGACTCTTATCTGGGAATACCATGTTTGATTCCACCTTCCCCCATGAAAGCCAGCTGGGTGACCTTGGGCTAGTCACAGCTCTCTTCTGAGCTTTCCCAGCCCCACCTGTGGGGAGAAGAATAGAAGGTTTGTCAGCTGCTTTGAGTCCCCTTAAATGGGTAAGAAAAGTGGGGTAGAAAGCCAACTCTTCTTCTTCTACAAGCTCATGTTCTTTGTTAGTTTCCCTAAATTTATATAATTGCATAACAAACTGAAATTATTTTGACGGTTTAAAAATGCACCTTCAAAATGCCACCAATGTTTTAAAAGTACAAATTACATAGATGGAAAATTGAATAAATATAAATTTTAAAAGCCTACATCTCTCACACCTCTACAATATCAGATTGTCCTTTGAAAGTTGCACTTTGTCCTCCTTAGTGTTTACAGATATGCATGAAGTTAAAATTTGCTGTTTAGTTCAAATAAAACTGAATAGACCTCGGTTGGTTCAAATGTGAACATCCTCTTCAAACTGATGGAATATTTAGTTCATATTCAAACTGGTTCTACTTAGTTTGCATCATTCCTGGTCCACCCAAAAAGCCCTTTTAAATTGCCAAAATGATGCCAATCTTCAACCACTTCCTCTTGAACCTAATGTTCAGGGAGTTGAATAACACCCCATTGGTTTGGCTTAAACTAAAACTGACCCTCTAGCACTGGCAGGGGTTTGGGTTCAAATTCAAACTGTTAAACACCCTGGGTTCGTACCAGGCCAGTTAAAGTTCAAACTTATATAATGCACTTGGGTACAGCACAGTCTTATCTGAGCAATTGCTTCTAGCTAGTGGGCAGAGATAAATACTATCAACAGCCAGTGTGTAGGATACAGGGAGAAGGGGTGGGTCTAGGTAGCAATTTGCCATCAAACTTTGGAAAACCATGAAAAACTAGGATGTTTTACTGAATGCTTCAAAGTTACTGTTAAGAACCGAGGCTGCATAGGATGGTGTGGAATGGAATTAGTAATTGCACAGAGGGGACTTCAAGGAGGCTGAAGGTCATGCGACAGTGTCTCACATGATGAGTCTGTGCTGCAACCTGTACAGTGGCCAAATGAGTCTTGAATTTGGCTTTCAGCTAAGAATTGCTCACCCTCTCAAATTGCAAGTATTTTATTTCAAGGATATCTAGCCTCCTTAAACTGCAAGTATTTTAAAAAAAACACCAAATGCTAAATGAAAAGATACTTCTGCATCAACCCTTTGGATAATTATTTCTATAAGGAGCAAAGGCAACATTTTACCTCATAAGAAGAGTAAGAAGAAATGACAAGAAATTCAGCCACTTTGGAGAGTTCTGGGCAGACTCAAACCAAGAATTAGGAGCCTTTCTGGTGGCTGTACAAACATTGCACTCAGAGAATGTTTGTTCCCTAACCTCTCTGCTTTCAGCCAGGATTGTTTTCTTGAACACAGGAAATGGCCTTAGAAGTTGGTCATTTTCTATGTTCCACTATTTGAAATGAAGAAAGTGAAAAGGGAAGTCCTCACATTGTGGAGGTAGGGGAAGGAAGGAAGGGTGGAAGAAAGCATTGCCACATTGTTTTCTCCTAATCTGCCATTGCAGCATTGTTGAGAGCAGGCCCTACACTCTTTGAGTGGTTCAATGATTGCATCCTACTTTAGACTGGGACAAGATTTCAAAGCAGAACACATCAAATATTGCTCCAGAAAGTCCTGAAGATTAACTAAACCAATCAGTGTGAGGAGGTCTTGGCTCCTTTCTGCACTTACCTGGTTTAGATCCGGATCAGTGCTTCTGGAATAACTGGGCCCACTGGTTTGACCCATACCTCTCTGAAGCTTCACAGCTACCTCCCCTTGAGCGCTGCAGGGGGTGATTTTAGGTGAAATGGTATGGAACACTGCTGAAAAACACCCCCCAGTAGTTCCTGAATATGCCGGTATGGTGTCCACACACCTCCCTTGTTCCAGAAGGAGGCCCTTAGTCCCTCTGGTAAATTAAATGGGTCTACCAGAGATCTGGAATAATTTGGATCCTGCTCCATCTAGTATAGACAGAGCAGGACCAAAGTGGTGGGGACTTCTTGATCTACATTAATATGCAGGTGAGGATGCCCAGGATGCAGTCTAAGAGACTCCTTAGACTGGATCAAAGGTAAATGCAGAAAGGGTCTTATCTGTGGGAGCAGTCAGTAACTGCGTGACCTATTCTCTTGATCATATCAGTCATTCAAGTGACCTACTCCTCCTATCATTTTTGTGGAATTCACGAACCCCTGTATTTCCAGCAGCAAATTGGCGGTTTTCACATCAGTTCCTGGCCAATATTTTTTTACCTCTGTTTATTATCTTACCCTGAAATGAATAGAAGGCTGTGAGCCATGCATAATGAAATGCCTTAACTGCCACACAAAGTTCCTCTTCAGAGGAAGATCATGCAAATGCTTGTTTTGATCAGGATCAGAAATAGACCCCCTTGTTCCCAGTCTAAGCCAAACAACTGCCAAGGCAACAGTTCTCCTGGGAGTGCATTAGGAGGCCAATTTGCTGTCCTACTAGCAATTCAGAAATGGACAGGAGTCAACCTGGACTCAAGCTGAGCTCTTCTAAAGTGGTGACAAATATAGCTAACACTACCAGCAGCGGGAATGCTCAGGAGGTGAGCTGGTGCAAGGGACAAATGTCAAATTTAATTGATGGGCAAGTCCTGAGGCAAATAAGTGTCCAAATCAATCATTTTCTGTAACACTTTTTTTTCGTCCTGTGGTTGTAAATTACTAACACATTGCCTGGAGCAAATGGTTTGTTGGTGATTACAGCTTCCCCTGAGTTGCTAAAACCATTTGGATCCAGCTTCATACCCTTTAGCAAGAGCCCAACTGGTATTGTAACTGGCTCCAAGCATACTTTCTGCCATCACATATTACTTTAGAGGGATTATGGGGCGGGGGGGGGAGTCTTTGGAATATCTGGGAAAGCACAGACAGGAAGACCAAATGCAATTTCAACAGCTGTGCAAAGTGAAGAGGGTTTTTTACATATTATACTTGTCCCTTCTTCCAGCTATTGCCACTTGAAACTTATGTGGTTGTCTTAATATAAATGCTTGCAATGTATTGATCATAAGCAAAACTAATAAGAAGGGATAAAAGTTGTTTTAAACTATCCCTCTCTTGCTCTCCTTCTGCTTACGTCAGAAGTTCCTTATCTCTTGAAACTTATGGTTTACAGAGTACAGGAGACTGGGCAGGGCAGAAGCTGCAGCCTGTCCTTCTCAGTCCCCACCCAGGTACTGTGCATTAAGAACCATATTAATTTGAGTGGTTTTTATCTGATGATGAAGGAGAGACACACCTATTTGTAATTTTGTATAAAAGACTGTTGGCTGAAATGAGGGGCACGCATCACCTTTGGGTGTGCGTCCCTGCAGGTAATAAATATTGCTGATCCTTTCCTGGAACAATCCGGTCTCAGGCACCATTATTGGGGACCCTTCTGGGGTCACCTGACGCCTTCACAGGCACACTTTGGATCACAGTATGCGTAACCACTATCAAAGATGAGGCACTAATTGTTGTCTCAGCCTTTATACCCATGTGGGCAGATGCAGCATTACTTGCTGAAATAGAGCTCTTATCATGTGCTTCAGTCAAGCAATGTTTTTTCTTAAAGCACAACTCCACCTAAGTTTTTATCCCTCTTCATTGAATTTTCAGAATGAGGGTGAATTTGCACCATAGTTAAGTGTGAGGGAAGTCCCACATGGTTCATTTGTTAAGTGCCAGCTAAGTTTTGAATGCTTTGGGTGAATGCAAGTGCAGCCACCTAAAACATTCTAGTACTTTGCCTCTCAGTGTATGGAGGCAGTGCGAATTTTCCCTAAGAGAACATACCAGTGACATAGCTAGTCATTTCCTTTCCACATTATCTGTTCCAAAAGTTGATTTTCCAGGATAAATGGCCCATCACCTTGCTGATGCCTTCACTTGCTCTGAGGTTGGATCAAAAGTGGAATAAAACTTAGGTATAGTTGAACCTTTAGATATATTCAGAGAAGAAAAAAAGGCTTGATAAGTACTTCATAACATGGAGACATTGTCCTCAAACTAGGTACCAAAAGACTATAAATATACTTTAAACAGGTTGAAATTACATTCGCCTACTGAATTTTCCCCATGAACATCACTTGAGGTGAATTTGGATGATTCTCCTGAAGCAAAAATATCTGCAGGCATGTTGAGGAAAGAAAAAAGAATTTCAATTAGTTCAGTGACTTTCTTCCTGCAACTGAGAAAAAGGCCAAGATAATAAGAAAGATAATATTACTTCAATGATAATTTCCTGTTCACTGTTCCTCTGGAGAACTTCTAGCATTACAAAGGCCCTGGTGATAAATATTAAAGCAAGGCACAATAGCTTATCAATAGAATATTAAAACTACATAAAACCAAAGTAAGACATGAAATGATTTTATTGGTGATATTTAAAATCTTCCTTCCTCTTCAGATTGTACCACTGGGGCATAACTGGGTGGTAGAGTTCCTGTTTTGCATACATAAACCCTCAAGTCCAATCTTCACCCGCCCCCCGCTCCAAGTAAGAGGAAACTGAAATCTTGCAGAGTCACTCTGAATATGTATAGATATTCAAGTTAGATCAATCTTCTGATTTCCTATAAAACCAGTTCTGTGTTCTTACTGTGAAAGGAACTTTGCAGATATCCAGCATGTAAACATGCAAGATAGCATGGTAACATAGCAAGCAACCTCAGATCAAATAGCAGTGTAATTAAATGGTTAAATCATTGGAGGGTTAAGGCAGATATTGCTGGTGGTCTTTGCTAAGGAACAATTTCTAAAATACAACAATTTCTCATTCATGGGTTTGTTTCCCTCCTCAAATATGCTACAGAATTAAAGGAAACACGGTCTTAAGAATTGAGTCCTTTCTGCATTGGGCCTTATACTGGATTATACCTCAGAACAGGAACTTTCTATCCATTTGCTGGTGCACACTATGGCAGGTCCCACCTGTGGCCTGCCATAGTCTGCACCAGTGTGCAGATGGCAGGCCCCTATCTTCAGATATAATCCAGAGTAAGGGCCAGTGCAGAAAGGGTCATAGAAAAAAAGACTGCTACTAAGCCAGATAGAATACATTTACCCATTTCATTTTTTTTTAATTTTTACTTTTCTGAAGGCCAAACCATAATGGACCATGGCCTGGAGATGTTAATGAGCTTGTTGCAGGCCAATAAATTGAAGGTTAATCCAGAAAAGATGGAGGCACTGTATGTCATAGGTTCTCAAATCCATGTATTGGGGAGACATCTTGTCTTTGAGGAAGTTTTACAACTCTGGCCCTTCCTAGATTGGGAATGTTAAAGCTAAATTCCTACATCTCCTATGACTGGGCAACAGTGATCATTGCTCCAGTGACCTTCAGATGGAACCATTGCAATGTACCATAGGTTGGGCTACACTTGAAAACTGTTTTGGTAGCTGCAACTAGTGTAGAACAAAGTTGCAAGACTATTGATGCCAGGTACATTTTGGGCCAGTTTTTACTGGTTACTACTAGGGGTGCACATAAATGCAATTTTCAGATTCAGTTCAATTCGAATTGAATATTTGAATGTTTGAATTTGAACAAACAGAGAAAAAACTAATGCATTCAAATTTGAATCTGATTCAAATATATTTGTATCTATTCATACCAACATTTAATTCGTACGCATTCGTACACGTCCTATTTTCATCCCGTATGCATCCCACATTCACACCCTATGTATCTGTGAAAATACGTACAGATATGAATAAGATGCATACAGATGCGAATAAGATGTGTACATATCAGTACGCATACAAATGTCCGAATGATTTGAAACGTTCAAATTTGTTTGAATGTTAAAAAATGAATATATAGACATTTGATTCAAATTCAAATGTCCAATTTCGAATGAATTCAATCAAATTTTGAATGTTTCAAATATTCTTGCGCATCCTTACTGTTTGGTAGCTGCAACTAGTGTAGAATGTAGTCACAAGACTATTGATGCCAGGCACATTTGGGGTTAGTTTTTACTGGTTGCTTGTGACTACGACCAACTTAAGGTTCTAAGATTGACTTATAAAGCCCTAAAAACATTGGGACTCAAATATCTAAAAGAACATCTCATGTCATAGAGCTACCTGCCAGAAATCTGTGGGCATACCTTCCTGATAGTGCCACCATTACAAGAGCACCTGAAAAAGCTTTTTTTTCCTGGTATCCAGGCTATCCTTATGAGATAAACTATGTTTAGTCCTATTATGGCATACATCTAGGGTGTTTTTCCACTGTCAGTTGTACCCATTTTTGCACCCATTTCTGTACCTTTTGGCTGTGAGCCGGATGGTACATTTCCACTACGGCATCCATTTTGAACAAGACTGAAAGACTAAAGACCACAGCATAATCAGGTTTCAAAATGAGCGGGGGCAAAAGATTTACCCCAGGTCTGGTAAATTAAAACAAATTTATGTTACTCTTCAGCAGAAAACTCTCCCAAGTTCACTTTAGAAAATTCTTGTGATAAGACAGTCCAGAGCAATCAGGGCTTCCCATTGCAAGACACAAGAAAGATTGAAAATAAAGTGGGAGGCAGGAAGCAAATGGCCAAGGAGATGGGGAATGAGAGGCTGTTGACTTTCAGATCCTGGGTTTCATCCACACATGTTAAAAAAGAAAGCAGTTCAAAGTGGCTTTTAAGTTGTAACGTGTGGATGCTAGTATTCCCATCCTACCTCCAATCTATATTAAAGGGAGGGGGAAGCATTTTTGGAAGTGCCAAAGCAGTCATAGAGCCCGTAAAATCTTTGCTCTGCCCTTTCCTCTCCTCTGCTTTATTTCCCCCTGTTTATGGGTTCCCCCACTAGTGCAGATGCCTGCTTTTGTATTAGTTTTTGGTTGGAGCATTATTGTGTGATACAATTTTAGTGTGCTTGTTCTTAAATGTTGTAAGCTGCCCAGAGGCCCTTGGATATGGGGCGGGATATAAATAAATAAATAAATAAATAAATAAATAAATAAATAAATAAATAAATAAATAAATAAATAAATAAATAAATAAATAAATAAATAAATAAATAAATAAATAAATAAATAAATAAATAAATAAATAAATAAATAGATAGAGGCCAGCCCCAGTTGGTCTCTTCCATTTGCCTGTATAAATAGAGTTCTTCCTGCTGGATTCTTCCTCTTTCTGCAACAGAGCCACAGAGACCAGAGGCTTTGTCTTTGTCTGGTGAACCTAGGACCAAGCAATCCAAACAGGCATCCTTAGCATGAGTTTGTTTAAGTACAAGCTTATACCACCAGTCCTAGAGACAAAAGAAGCTTCTGACTAGCTTAAGCTCCACAACAAAGAAGATTAAGTCAGTCTATAAGCACCAGATTATAAGACTATTGCCTTGCACCAGAAACAAGAGATTTTTCCAGACTCCAGAGAGATGACTGCAACCAACCAAAGCATATTTTGTAATGTATTGTTTTAAGTTGTTTCAAGATAGTCCTGGGTGGAGTTAACCTTTATTTAAGATGTTTTTAGTAAACTCAGTTTGGTTACCTTTCGTCCTGCCAA
This sequence comes from Aspidoscelis tigris stejnegeri, assembly GCA_023333525.1. NCBI lineage: Eukaryota > Metazoa > Chordata > Lepidosauria > Squamata > Teiidae > Aspidoscelis > Aspidoscelis tigris. Next base: position 22,463,663 of record JALMGA010000005.1, read on the forward strand.
AGGTGTTTCTCTGTGTTAGGAGTCTTAATCTTAACAGAAGGTATACAGATAGTCCCCGGGTAAAGTTCCAGATGCTATGGTTTCCCATAGGCTCAGGAATGCCATCACAGAGCCTTTCTTCACTTATTTCTGTAAGTTGAGATCAGTGGGTCTAGAATATCCACAGGAAGTCATGGGTGAGATCAGTGTTGTCTGAATTGATGGTCCTGATCCAAATCAGCCCATGCTGTGAAACTTCATGAGCTTCATGGTTGCATCACCCTGCCTCTAAGGGTGAAGAACAAATCTTGCTAGACTTGAGAACTCTTTGTGTGTGTGTGTGTGTGTGGGGGGTGCTTTTTGGCAGGACTTTATGATGCATCACTGAAAGGCACCTCCCAGTAGTCCCAAACATGGAAGGCATGCCATCTGCACACCTACCATGTTCTGGATCAGAACCATGCTGGTCTGCTGGTAGACCCAGTTAAACAAGTCTGCCAGTAGTCTGGATTGCGGGCCAGTGCAGAAAGGGCTGTGAACATCTACTAGACTGATGGTAATGGTGGTGTTTGCCCCACAATTCGCCCCTTTTGGAACATGATACAGGACACAATTGTGACTATCACACAGGAGTCTGTAACTTTGTCACCTCCATTGGTCTTCTTACTGCTACCCTCAGCACCAAAGGCTGAGATAGCTTTGTTTTGGAAAACAGCAAATATGTTAGCAAAGGACCAATGGCTCATGAGAGTCTGGACTATCGCTCTGAATGACTTCACTGCAATCCAGATAGCATGGATGACTGCTGAGAAAGACCAAACCTGGTTCTTGGAGAAATGGTTTCCACTCCTGGACAAAGCTAAGATGAATCTTCAGCTGAGACCAAACTCTTCATTTCCATCCTCTCTTATGTATCAAAAATTACAAAGAAGATTTCCACATTTGTCCCCATACTGACTGAGTTATACACATCACACCAATATGTTTATTGATTTATTATTATTATTACTATTGTGTTGGCTCTACAGCATTTAATGATGTTTATTTTTATATTGTACCAATTTAGAAGTTCAATAAAGTTATCAGGGAAAAAATAATAATTGGTGGGTAAGACCTGAGGCAAATAAGTGTCCAAATCAATCATTTTCTGTAACACTTTTTTTTTTGGCCCTTAGTTGTAAATTACTAACACATTGCCTGGAGCAAGTGGTTTGTTGGTGATTACAGCTTCCCCTGAGTTGCTAAAAGCATTTGGATCCAGCTTCATACCCTTTAGCAAGAGCCCAACTGGTATTGTAACTGGCTCCAAACATTCTTTCTGTCATCACATATTACTTTAGAGGGATTACAGTGGGGGAGACTGATGATAGGGGTGGTTGTGATGCTGTCCCTAAACTAAAGCCCCAGGAATGCCCAAATCCATTAAATATGTCTCTGTGGTTTAAGAGTAATGCAAGTTCTGATACGCTCATATAAATCTCCCTAATTTTTTTTTTCAATAGGATGTTTTGGATTATGTAGGAGTCATGTGCAATCTGGCATGTATTGTTATAGCAGTAATATGTGGTTGGAAAGGTTTTGAGTTTGAAAGATAATTATTACCAATTATTGGAAGTTGTCTATCAATGCATGTTGTGTGTGGTATTATTCAATAATAGTAATAATGATGATGATAATGATGATGCGCCTTCCACTGCAACTTAAACTGTAGGCTTCCCAAAACCAGTTCTCACCAGATATTCATATTAGTTCTTGTTGTGTATCTAAACAAAAATATTGAAAAAGTTTGGCTTCTTACAGGCTTTCTCCTTTGTATGTCCCACTGCGCTACTGCACAGCAAATAGGGATACTTCGTTGCTTTTGGAGTACTGCTGATAAAGTTGCTCTTTTCTGTGCGGCTAAAGCCAATTTAGAAACCAACTAGGTATATGAGTAGCTCCAATTATTCTCTCCTTCCCCCATTTCCCAAAAGAAACACCTTGAATTTGTCAGCAGCAAATTTCATGGCTGAACTATTTTGGGTGAATAATTTACGTTGCATACTTGCCATGAATGAACGACACACCTATTTGGATTTTTATGAATACATTTGTCATTGGGTAATTGTTTGGCTTGCAGGTTTATGCAAACAAATTTCAGCCTGCGGGTGTCTGCTTTCAAAGCAGCGTGTGTATTGGTAATTTGCTATTCATTGTCTATTATTTATAGCGTAAGATTGGCAAGGGTGGGAAGAATTCACCCAGTATCAATTTGCTTCAGGGATGGCAATGAAGCAAATAATAGTAGCCTTTGAAAGGCAGGAACCTAAAACAAAACAAAAGGAAGGGAGAAAGCAGCCTCGTTCATAACTCCTGGTGAATTAAGAACATTTCGTGAACTGGTACTCGCCAGATGTTTCAGTGAACAAAGGCCTAGTGCGAACATTGCTAAGGACAGTAAAACAGTCTGAAGTAGAATATCTGTGTCAAGAACCAGCTGGCGTTCTTATTTGCACAAAAATGCAAGGAGCAACTGTGCTGGGAGCTGCCTTCTAGTTTTCCAGCTGATATTTCATGGAACAAGTAAATTCTGACCTTCAAACAAGGAAGCTTTGTTGTTTGCAGGGAACTGAAAAATGCTTCAATGATAGCAACAACAGGCCCAACCAAGCAAAATGTGGCTGGCAGGATAGTGCTGTGCTGACTGACCTGGTGTTTCTCATCCATTTCTTTTTACTCCCTCCTGGTTCTCCTCACTGAGATTCACAGAGACACGCAAGCCTGCGGGGGCACTGCATTGCTTGGAGCCTCAGGGTTAAAGGGAAGACAGAAGCACCAGCACTCTGTTTAACTTCTCACCTCTTATTAGCAGTAAAGCAAGGTATAGGGTACTGGCAATCAGCACGTTGATTGGTCTTACTTGCCCTTGAGAAATCAGTCTTGCAAGATATCATGTAAGTCTGATCACACACTGAACCTGTGCTAGCCCTTGCCTCAAGTGGCAGTGGAACACTGGGATGTCATGCAACAAGCCTATAGGAGGGAAATGAGTTCCAGCCTCACTTCTAAAATAATTTCTGCAAGGAAGTGATCCCAAGCTCCCTGAAACCCAAACCCATAATACATGTAGTATAATCAAAGATGTTTTGAGATCATCAAAGACTTCGTAGACTTTGATGGAGCCAAAGCCAACCCGGTAGACCCAGCAAAAGCCAGAGATTTAATGATGAACCCAATGAAAGCCAGAGACACCGAAAGGACAAGGGAGCTTGTTGTTATACTCAAAAGCACACTCTGGGGACATGTGGGAACTTCTTTGTCCTGGCCTTTGGCAGAATAAGGAAACATCTTTTCTTCCCCACTTTCAGGCACTGTTAATGTTTTGGTATGTTCATTTTACTGTTGCAACCTGCCTTGAGACCTTCAAGCTGGTTCTGTGAAACACATTCTTTCTGGTGTCTCTGCAAAATGTTTCAGCTGGAATTGCTTTCTGCTTCTTGTTCAAATACAGCCCTGCTAGGCATAAAAGGCAAAGGACAGAGATAAAGCAGTCCTCTTTCGCTTCTCTTCCTCTCAGGCAAGATGGCTCTATTTCCCTCTGTGATGGAAGCTGAGGGAGGAAGAAGCCCCCAGCACAAGTTCTAGGTAGGGAAAATGGACCTTTAGGACATTCCTGGGTGCTAAACTCTTCCTATCCTTCTTATGCCGAATTCCAGACAGAGCTGTAATTATGGAACAACAGAATGTTGCACTACAATAATTAAATTAACTTAAATAATAGCAACTCAGTAAATCAGGTTCATGTTTTGGAATGGCACTGGGAGCACCATGATATGTCTGGCAAATCAGGTGTAATTAGGAAATAAATACGCATTTTTGATCATGGGTGATTTTGCACTTCCCTTCCTGTGAATGGGAAAGGTGTGCGATGAGCCAGCGTTGACTAGCACTCACGCTTGCAAGCACTAGTAGATGACAGCAACCCAGCCCATGTGTGATGGAGCACTTACCTGTCTTTGATTGCTGGACTGTTCCTCTGCAGGGTGCTGCCATCTTGAGTGTGGTATCCTGCGTGGCTGTATGTTCATCAGTGCCATTGTTATGGTGATGCTGATGGTCTGCGCATTCACAGTCACTTGCATGGCAGCTCTGATTACCTCTCCAGCTGGCAGAGGTGCGAATGGTTGACAACCGGATGCTGTCAGGTAAGTTTTGGTCACGTGAGGTAAGGTCACATGTTGTGCACCACAGCAAGTTCTTCATAGGTGAACAGATGCACTTGCCCAGATGTTCACCTAGTTTGAACTATGGGCTGAAGTGTGAATTGGCATGGATGAAGCCCTGGATGAACAAAGTGATGCTATGGAGAAACTTGATGCAAAAGGACTTACCTGTAAAAAGTATTTAAACATGACAGTGCATGAATGAAACATTGATGCAGCTTAACAGTGGACCACATTTTGCCCATCCTCTGCCTTGAACAGCAGGAAAGAAACCCTGAACTAACCTCAGATGACAAAGGTGCAATAAGCAACTGACTATGAAACTGACATGTCGGTACGATGTACAAGCAGGATTGTTTCAAAGGATATTCTTTGTGTCTCCTAAATGTTCCAAAGTAAATAAAAAGATTATTTCTTATTGTGAAAAGCAGTTGTAAAGCAGAGAAAATTTGGAAATAAATAGAACAAACTCATCAGGTTTAAAAGACTTAAATATGAAAGATTTGTAAAGCAAACTTTTTATTGGGCAAAAACAATAAGCAAAGAAAATGGAACCATTTGGAACTTGGAAGAGATGGAATGAAGTAATCTCAAAAAGTGCTATAAGAATGAATCCTTGCCTCGGTAGCAATGGAGTTTAAAGGAGAATAAAGGGCAAATAAGTCATTTAGGCTCTATAAAAATTTATTAGGTGAGCTGATGCACGTAGTTAACTTCCCTAGCAATATTATGGGGCAAAGCCCCATGGGCAGAAAATGTAGCTAGGCTGTTCAGTTGGCTAAGAACATAAGAGAAACCCTGCTGGATCAGGCCACAGACCATTTAGTTCAGCGTCCCACCGCACACAGTGGCCCACCAAACGCTCATGGGCATCTTAAGCAGAGAAAAGGACAAACCTTTTCCTGCTCTCAAATCCAAGCAATTGGCCTTAGAAGCATCCTGCTTCCCCCCCCCCTCTGCCCAGCCTGAAGGATGTACTTAGGCATTCATTCAAGTAGCCATTAATACATCTGTCATCCATAAATTTTTCTAACCCTACCTTAAAGCCATTTAAGTATTACCACCTCTTCCAGCAGCAAATTCCATCAACTGATGACCCTCTGGGTGAAGAAAAACTTCCCCTTGTTGGATCCAATTCTCCTAGTCATCACCTTCATAGAGTGCCCCTGGTTCTAGTGTTGTGTGATGGAGAAAAGAAAATTTCTCTATCCACCTTTTCTATGCAGTGCATAATTTTATATACTTCAGTCAGGTCCCCTCTTAAACGCCATCTCTTCCAGACTGAAGAGGCCTAGATGTTGCAACCTGGTTTCATAAGGGAGCTGTTCCAGCTCCTTAAGCATTCTGGTTGCCCTTTTCTGCACCTTTTCCGGTTCCACAATATCCTTTTTGAGGTGTGGTAACCAGAATTGTACACAATATTCCAAATGTGTCCTCATCTGTTGATGGAGGGAAGCTACTCAAGTAAATGCAATGGACTGTAGAGATTTTATTTTTTACAAGTATCATGATTTGTTCATCTTAGAACTGAACTTCTAGCAAGTTCTACTGTGAACACTGAAAAATTCACCATTCCTGCCTGCCTTTAAAAAAATGATGGTGGTGGTGATGATAGCAATAATAATATAACTTGCCCTATTTTGCCATAAAACTATGTGTAATCTCTTAAGGCAAAACTTAAAATCTGGAAAAGGTATTCAGAATTTTCACTAAGTTATCAGGTTTCATGCTAATTCTAAATGAGATTGTTTATTATAATATTGTTTCCTTTTTAGAATTGATTTTCTGGATAAATACTAGCATTCCTAACTATGAATGAATGAATGATGTGTAATTGAGTCTGGTGGAAACAAACTTCATTAATTCTTCAAATTTAACCAAACACGAGATTTTTAGAAGTCAGATGCTATCTTAATTCTTAGAAAACGGCAGGCATTTCCTGTCAATTTTCTATGCTTACCTTCTTTATCCCAGCCCAGAGCGGGACTTCTTGGATTGGGATATGCAACCTGTCCCATGCTGCTCCAGTCCTGGCCACTGGCTCTGAAGGCTTGATCCAGACCTTGGAGCTAATATCTAGCCTCCAAAGGCCTTTGGAGTTCTCATATCATCTCCATGCAAACACTCTGCCATGGTCTGTATCAGAGGACCTCGCTCTCCCAATATTGAGCAGGGAGGGCTCTTCCAGCCATATGGCCATCCTCTCTCCCCCTGAGGGGCTTACTGCTTCCCAGTTGGTAGGGTGAAGTCTCATGAGATTTCACCCAAACACTTGGGAAAATGCAGAGGGAAAGGAAACTCTGCAGCCAATGCTGATGTAAGCAGCATTTTTTTAAAAAAATTCCACTTTACAGGGAGTGTGGAGCATTGCAAAACCTGTCTGGCCCTTTGACAGTTGCTCAACAGTCCCTATGAGGTATTTGCAGCAGAAGATAGCAAGTAATTTCTGCAGATATTAAGAATGTGCATGAATGTAAGAAAATGTATATTTGTTTGAACAGATCCCCTTTAAACATGGTAGGATTCTATTCGATACAAATGTTCTGTATGAATCTGTACAGATATCCTATAAGAACACATACATATCCCATATGTATCCCCTATGTATCTTATATGTATCCGATATCTATCCAATAGTATCTCATAACATAGCCTCTCTGAAAGCGTCAAATCTGCTCTGAATCCACTTTGAATCCACTCTGAATCCATGTCTAATGCACCCTGGATCCATTGCAGATGTGACTGGTGCAGCCACTTTCCCACCTCCCCAGGTTCACAAATGTTCTGAAGCATTCATATGAATAGTCCAAAACATTTGTACGAGTATGAATGTCAATGTACAAATGTCATAACATTTGATCCATATATGGAAGTCCAAATTCATACCAATTTGTATGGATATCAAATGTTATGAATATTCATGCATATCCCTAGCAGATATCTAGGGCCCCAAATATCTAAAAGAATGCTTTTCCCATATCAACGTGCCCGTGTCTTAAGATCTGGAGGGGAGACGCTCCTGGTTGTTCCACCGCCTTCAGAAGTGAGGCTGGTGGGCACCTGGGAGAGGGCCTTCTCAGTAATGGCACCCAGGCTATGGACCAGTATCCCCCTGGAGGTGCGTCCAGGCTCCTTCTCTGATTAGGTTCAGAACGGCAGTTGAAGATACACCTCTTCACTGAGGCCTTTGCGTAAACGGTGGTTATGCTTTCCTCCCACTGCAAACCCTACTATTTTAACTGATGTTGTGCTGTTTGTTAACAGGTTGGTTTTAAATTTTAATATTGTTTCTTTTAATATTGTTTAAAAAGTTGTTACCCGCCCTGAGACCTTCGGGTATAGGGCGGGATATAAATATAAATATAAATAAATGAATTAAGAGTGTCCCTGTTCCCTCCCACACTATTTTCCTTTTGTATCTTGTCTCTTTGAGGGAAGGGACTGCCGAAGGTTTTTATAATAATATTGTAACCCGCCCTGAGAGCTCCGGGTATAGGGTGGGATATAGAAATACAAATATAAATAAATAAATAAATAAATAAATAAATAAATAAATAAATAAATAAATAAATAAATAAATAAATAAATAAATAAATAAATAAATAAATATTCCTTAGTAAACTGAGAACCCCATTGCAAATTATATATTTTTATCCAGTGATTTAGGCCAACTCTAGCCACCTCCTGAATATTGTGCCAATTTTTTTCTGGAGAAAATTCCTTTAGAATATTTGCTTGTTGGCTAGACAGCACAGGACAGGTGCCATCTGTGTGTGATATTTTGACTCACATGTCTGGGTATCTCAGTGGTGCAAAATACTCAGCAACGCATGATCACCAATACTTCACATGCACAATTCTTTTTCTTTTTTTTACCTTTCACATGCCAGGATGTCTATAAGGTAAGTTATAGTGCTATTTTGAGAAAACCCACCATCAGAGTCAGACTTTAACAAAATAGGCTATAACTGTTGTCATCCTGATACAGTGAGCTTACAGTGGGGTTGCCACAGAAATATGTGGCAATCCAGAAATAGCCCAGAAATAATTATGCTATCTATCCCACTAATGGATGGGGTCTTTAAGACCTTTTAAAACTGCAGTGTGGGGGACTCCTTGAATAATCCAGAGAGCAAAGAATTTCTTGTAAAAGACTTCAACAAGGCATGTGGGGAAAAAATGAGGTTGACTAGGAATGTGCATTAATGGGGGTTTTGGCATTCAGTTTGTAAGGAATGTTAGAAAATTTGTACAAATTTGTACAAATTTATATGAATATCCAATATGAATGCATCCATATCCTGGATCCGTATCCTATATGAATACATAGAAATCAGATACATATCCTATACGAATGCATATGTATGAATACATATCCGATATGTATCCTCAGTTTAATGAATGTACAAACTATTTGTATGAATTTTCCGAAACATTCATATTCATAAGAAGGTTAATGTATGATTGTCAAACGATTCAATTTGTGCACAAATGTCTGAATTCACACAAGTTTGTGTGTATAACAAATGTTAAGAATATTTGTGCACATCCCTAAGTTTGAGCATTAGCAGGGGTCTACTTTCAGAAGCAATTTACTTACTAACAGCAAAGACCAAAGAGGAGGGCGAGGTACAGGATTTCTTAGCTTATCAGACAGCACTTAAGCTGACAGAATAGGAAGAATTCCACCAAAGCTGCTGGATCAAAAGATGAAAATGAAAGCAGAGAGAGAATCACTTCCAAAGAAATAAGACTCAACCTCAAGTGGGTGCCAGGTGGCAATGAAGAGTCAAAAAGAGAAGAAATCAAAGTAACTGGAATGAAATGACAGAAGTGTGCCTCTGTTTATTTAATTATTTCAATGTATTTCCCAACCTTCAACAAAGGGTTTTAGGCAGGCAACAAGAAGTAGTAAAAAATAAAAATAGGAAAACTTCTAAAACAAGAGAAGTTAGAACCAATAATTTCTTTTACAAGTGAAGAACACATGGAAGAATCTTAAGTAGCCTTCTAATGGCATTCAACAGTGCATGTTCTACAAGCAAGTTTTGGTCTGGATGGAGTGATTCAAGTCAAGATTATAGCGATAGCTGGTGTGGACTATTCCAAGGACTGTCTGCATTGGCATGCCCATCTCAGCCCCAAGTTCTGAGTCCATGCACTGGTGGATTGCCAAGCTGCCCACATTACAGATATGTGCCTCTCAACCCTTGGGGATTCTTTGAGGTGACTTACCGTTACCTTGGGCTCCTGCACTAGGGATGTCTATGAAGCTTCGACAAAGGCTGGATCCCTTTCAGTTTGTCCCTGGGTGTTCAAATTCATACAGGTTTATATGAATTTTGGATGGCATGGATATTTGTACACATTCCTACCCAGCACCATATTTATACTTCAATGTCCGGTCTAATAGGGACAGTCTATTCACCAGAATGCAATCTTCTGGTGGGTGGATCTGCTGTGCGAGTGTGGCATCCCACAGGGGTTGCTAAGGCAGTCCAGCAGCCCAGGATAGATCCTGACCTAAAAGTCCAAATCCTGGGTGAGAAAGATACATCTTAACTTGGTACTGATTTGCCTATAATGGTGGTCCCTGGCACATCTCAGAGGAGCCCACCAAAAGGAAGGCCTGCAAAGACATGCAAAGGAAATGGAGCTAAAAGAGTTTCAACCCTCCCTCTCTGCCTCTCTCTAGGAGAATGAATGGGAGAACAAGATTATGATGCACTGGATGAACTTCTCATTCCTAATCCTTAAAACCAGAAAGAAGTTACAGCAATAAAATGTATATTTCATACATCGAAGAGTGATGAAATAAACTGCCAGTTCTTTCTTTTCATTGTCATCTTTCATTTATTTCCTTACTTTCATGTTTAATGCCCAAGGCAGTAAGCCAAAAATAAAATAATAAAATAAAATAGAGATCAATAATAAAAACAAAACTATATTTTCTAGTTAAAAATCTGTGCTCCTACACGAGTGGTTACAGTCTGGATCACTAGAGCATCTGAAAAGGCCTGCTTCATTTCCTACATTACAGAGCTGATGCCATCCATTCTGACATTCTTTCATGAATCTTCACCTTTTGCCTTTTCAAAGGAAGGCGTCTGCATGCATGCATGCATACATACTAGGGATGTGCAAGAATATTTGAAATACTTGTTATTCAATTAAATTCAGAGGAATTCGGACATTTGCATTCGAATCAAAATGTTTTTTAATATTCAGATATTTTGAATCATTCATATGAATAATTCAGACATTTGTATGTGTACGTATCTGTATGCATTACATATGTATCCATATGCATCTTATTTGTATCCATATGCACCTGTATGGATATGTACGGGATGAAAACGGGATGCATAGGGGATAAAAATGGGATGCGTATGGTTCCAAATGGATAGATACAAATGTTGACATTTGTATCATCAAACACATGTTGAATATTCATACAAATAGATACGATTGCATTCAAATCAGTTCAAATTGTAATACATTCATTTTTCTCTATTTGTATGAATTCAGACATTTGAATATTTGATTCAAATCAAATCAAATGTCAAAACTTGAATTCATGCACACCTCACATACATACATACATACATACATACATACATACATACATACATACATACATACATACATACATACATACATACATACATACATACATACATACATACATAATGAAGGTGTTAACGGAAGGTGTGATTTTTGCACACATTTACTTTTTTCCCATGCCCTATAATTATGAAACATTATATGAGATACTGATGACATATGAGAGACTGATGTCCTAATCCAGCTTCATAAACATCATGACATCCCCCCTGCCAATCCCAGAACAAACATATTCTGCACTGGGACTTATTCTAGATTATATCCCAGAATTGGAGCCTGCCATCCACATGCTAGTGCAGACTATGGAAGGCTCCAGTAAAACAGAATTAAAATTATGTGCTTGTTGATCTCTTGATTAGATTGACAACTCCCAGTCTCCTCATTGGTGTTTCATTGTAGCTCTAGAAGTCTGGTTCCCAATTTTTTTTTTTTGCCCTCCTCTTCCCCTTTGACTTTTTTTTTTACTAGTCTGAGAAAACTGCAATTATTAAGTCATTTTCTTGCTGCTGTAAATAATGGATAAAAGGTTGCCAATATATTGTATTTTTTTTCCATTGAAAAGTCTCTTATCATATTGGTTAATTTGTCCATTTCAGCAAATTCCATGATCTTAATTGCCCAATCTTCTCTTGAAGGGATAGCATCTGTTTCCTATCTTTGTGCATATGCAAGCCTGGCAGCAGTTACCATATATTGTATGAACAACACCCATTCATCTAAGTTTTTGTCAATTAGACCTAGTAGAAACATTTTGGTTTCAATTTTAAATGTACTTTTAACACTATTTCTTTATGTATTTGGAACCAGAACTGTTTTGCTTTTGGGCAAGTCTTGTAAAGGCCCTTACTCAATAATAGCATCAGACAAGCTGAACTGGGCTTCCAGGAGAAATACAAAATAATTTTTCCTCTTTTCTAAATAAGGGGAAAAAATGCAGAGAAACTACTTTTAAGAGGAACAGCTCCTACTGCATCTCAAGCAACAGGACATTTTTTTTTAAAGAATTCCTTTCTGAAACCCTGGCAAATTTACCATTATGACCCACAAATGGCACCAACGGTTGGGTGTGCCACTGTACTTTTCATTTAAATCCATTCAGCTAGGTTGCTGACCTATAGACATAATAATGGCTTTTCGGTGATCTATGGGTCTCTCTGCACCTGCTGGTATTCTTCAAGTGCACCAAGGGTTACCCTTCCAAACATTATGCAGAATATGTGAGGTCTCACTCACCGCTGGTATGCTCTGTGACCTTGTAGGTTCTAGAAGGTGATCTATTTTCATCATTGGCAGCAGCAGACACCTTTAGGTAACTGTCCCACCCCCTTTGCTGGTGAGATTGTAGGTGGAGAGGCTTCCTGTGCTGGCTGCTGGTTTACACCCTCCATGGAAGGGCCACTGAAAATGGTGTGTCCTTGCTCCAAAATGAAGAAAAATAGGACTTTTTCTGCAGTGTCTTCCTCATCTGGCACAAATGATGTTGCCTCCATGCAGAAGGGTAGACACAACCTATTTATTTATTTATTTATTATTAAAATGTGTTTGGGCCATACTCATATTCAGCCAAGGACAAGAGGCATCTCTAGGCAATTTTTTTGTGATGTCTCCCCATCCTTGGCAAGGATATGGATAAGCAGGTGTGACTGAATAAGTTCATACATATATGATCCATCCTTGTGGCATCTGGGTTTGTTCCTCAATGCAGGTCAACGGGGTCCATTCACCATTGTCAGTCCTAGGGTTTCTGATTGGTTCAAGGAGTCTTAGAACTTTTTCTTTAGATTATGTTTTGTATTTTCATTCAAACTTAATTTCTGTTGTAACTCAGTTATGTTTCTAATCTAGAAGAGCTTCAGATTCACTCCCTTGTATGTCCACTGAATCCAAAGCATCCCTGACCCCTGCCCTGCTTTTACACTACACTGTAGTTACTACAGAATGAAAACACTGAGCAGACTTGAGCTTTTGCTCAAGACATACAACACAACATTCCAGAATGACAGGACTGAAGATCAGCTCTGATGCCATTGAAGCCTGAGCTAAATCTCTGTTACGTTATTCTGCCTGGGTACACTCACCAGCCATTTGATGCAAAGTAGCTTTTTCCGTCTAGATAAATTGGGATTCTCTGAGGGTTTCTGATGGTCTGGGTGGAGAATGAGCTCCTGCTACACTCATTAAAACACAACAGATTGTTTACACTAGCTTTATAAGCATTATGGATTCTTCCTACACTTCCTCTCTCCCTTACTAAGCTTTTTCCTCTCTCAGAGGTATATTCTTGGCAGACATTTTCAATCCTCAACCTCAATAGGAGACCTGGACTGCAAAACTAACAACAAGCAAGCACACCACTGACTTAATACCCAAGCTTCTGTCAGGGCTGTTGAGACAATGCTTGTAAAGCTATGGGAATGCTCAAAAGGCTCAGCACTGGATTGTGGACCAATCTGGGGACCTTACCAGTGTGAAAAAGCCTTAATACACACACTAAGGTCATCTACTGGCCACAAAGTTCAAGGGCCTTTCTGCACTGGGCCTTATTCTGGGTTATATCTCAGAATACGACCTGCTATCTGCATGCTGGTGCAGGCTATGGCAGGTCCCATCTATTGGTGCAGACTATGGCAGGTCCCATTCCTATTCTGGAATATAATTTGGAATAAGGCCCAGTGCAGAAAGGTCCCAAGTGCAGTAAACTGGCTTTTGGACACTGATAAGTTTAATCTAAGTTAGAAGAATACTGTGAAGCAACATCCAATCTCTTCAATTTCTTAGGAGAAGGGCATGGGATATCCATGCTTGGTTGGTTGGTGGTTGGTGCCTGGATCCACATGTGTGTTGCCACCTGTACATTTCATGGGTGTAGCTTCACCTCATACTTTTAGGTGGAAGGATACAAAAACCCAGATTGGACTAGGGATGTGCACAAATATTTATTTAACATTCAATTCAAATCAAATACTCAAAAATCCAATTCGATTAGACTCCTTTAAATTCAAATTTAACAAGATTCGATTTGTATTTACCAAATTCAAATCTATTCATTTGAATTTTTGATTTGAATCTGCACACATGAATGTTGACAACATTTGTATGTGCCCGTATGCATATTCCCCACATCTGTATACATCCGTACAAATCCATATGTATCCTGTAGTTATCCTGTATGCAATCCGTTTTCATCTTGTACGGATCCGTACAATGCATACAGAGGCAGGAAAGATGTGGATCTTCAAGTACACATTGTGTACAAACCCCTACACATACAAATGTGTCTAGTAGATCCAAAATTAGAAACTGACTTTGAATATTTACATTCAAATTTTGGGACATTCTATTCGAGTTCAAATGTTGAAATTTGGCACATTCAATTGAATTTCGAATGCCTTCGAATATTTGTGTACATCTCTAGACTGGACCAGTACTCTGTAGGCAACAGAAAGCCCAACCTGATAAGAATTTTTGAGTTCCCCTATGATTGGTTGTATGAGCTCTTCTCCATCTCCCTTGACATTTTATATCTGAGATGATGTATTAATTTGGCAATCTTAATTATGATCAGGAGAAGAAAGGAAGGATCCATTAGGATACTTAAGTACATAACATAAGAGGAGCCCTGCTGGATCAGGCCACAGCCGTTCTAGTCCAGCATCCTCTCCCACACAGTGGCCCGCCAATTGCTTAGACAAAGGCAACACCTTCACCTGCTCTTGAATCCCAGCAAATGGTCTTTTGAGGCATCCTGCCTGTCTTCCCAGCCTGTCATCCATGAATGTGTCTAACCCTTTTTTAAAGCTATCTAGGTTGGTTGCTGTTACCTTTACCTTTGGTAGCACCTTTATATTGCCTTGTATTTTTAATACATAAACAATTTTTTTCTTAAAGAATTAAGGATGACTGACATTTCTTTCCATTGTATCATAACAATAACCATGTGAAGAACATTATATTCAGGGAGACTGATTGTTCCCAAACATCTGGCATGCTTTCATGACAAGTGCATATCTGAACCCTGGTCTTAGTTCAACACCATTGTAGCCAAAAGGTGGCCAAATTACAACCTTCCAGATGTTCCCCAAACTCCGCTCATTCCTTGCTACTGGGACAGCGAGCTTGAAGTCACAATTCAATCAGGAGAGTCATAATTTGCCCACTGCTGTACCCACTAAATAGCACCTCTTATTTAACTTGTGGCCATGGTATTGATCAGGTCCTGCAGATCTTTTTTAACAAGTTGACTTGCTCTTCTGAAGGGTGAGGAGTAGAGGTGGATGAATGTCCTAATTTCAGGAAAGGCTTCATCAGGCTACCCAGAGACATCAAGGACTTGACTTCGGATACTGCAGCTCAGCTGAGGAACAGGTTGTGGGGATTTCATGTGTTTTTCAAGACTTCACTTTTTGCCTTTTGTGTAAATGAAATATATACTTTATTTCTGATATTTTTTTAAAGTTGACCATTCCGAACCATTTATAATATTTATGCAGCTGCACCCTGAATTGTTACTTTAATCAGCCACTGAGGAAGACTAGGCATCAAACCATATTTGGAACTGATGAACTCCTGAATGACTTGGATGATAGCTTTAGAGTCCTTGAGTTTTATGTTATTGTAAATTGCCTTACATTTATGTATTCAGACTGTTAATTCTCTCTGGTATTGTGTTAGAGTTATATTTCTTGAGCAACATTGATTGGGTGAAGGTTATTCTGAAAGATTTTATACTTTATACCAGGGGTATCCAAACTTTTAGGATCTCTGGGCCACACTGGAAGAAGAAGAGAAGTCTTGGGCCACATTTTAAGTATACAAACACTAACGAAAACTGATGAGCAAAAAAAAAGGTCTGTGTCTGTGCATAATTTCATGTTTAAGTAAATTTATAGTTGAGCCAACACTCATAGTCATTCTGGGCCACATGCAGCCCGGGGACCACAGATTTATACCCTGCTTTACACCCCTGCTTTATACCTCTTCTCTTGGACATGTTAATTGACAAAGTGAGCTGAGAATCTGGATTACTATATGGAAAAAAAGGGCTGGTGTCCTATGCCTTTAATGGTTATGTAGAAGAGGCAATTAGAGTAGGTGTAGATCATAACGCTGGCCACAATTGCTTAAATTTATAAATCTATATTGAGGCCACATTTGGAATATTGTGTACAATTCTGGTCACCACACCTCAAAAAAGGATATTGTGGAACTAGAGAAGGTGCAGAGAAGGGCAACCAGAATGATTAAGGGTCTGGAACACCTCCCTTACGAAACCAGGCTGCAACGTCTAGGCCTCTTCAGTCTGGAGAGACGGCGTTTAAGAGGGGACCTGATTGAAGTATATAAAATTATGCACAGTATAGAAAAGGTGGATAGAGAAAATTTCTTTTCTTTATAACACAATACTAGAACCTGGGGGCACTCTATGAAGCTGATGGGTAAGAGAGTAAGGTCTGACAGGGGGAAGTATTTCTTCACCCAGAGGGTCATCGGCTTATGGAATGTGCTGCCGGAAGAGGTGGTGACAGCTACCAGTCTAGATGGCTTTAAGGTAGGGTTAGACAAATTTGTGGATGACAGATGTATCAATGGCTACTAGAACAAATGCCTAGATGCATCTTTCAGGCTGGGGGGGGGGGACTGGGGCACTTCCAAGGCCATCTGTTGGGACTCGAGAGCAGGAGAAGGTTTGTCCTTGTCTCTGCTTGAGATGCCCATGAGCATTTGGTGGGCCACTGTGTGCGACAGGATGCTGGACTAGATGGGCTGTGGCCTGATCCAACAAGGCTTCTCTTATGTTCTTATGTTCTTAACTGCTTCTAGTAGGAGAAAGGTGTTGTACTCAGGTCCCCTTTTCCTTTTTCCATATGGCAACCCTAGTTGAGTTTCAACCAGTGGAGGTTTGGGTTACTTTTGCGTTTTTTAGCTCATGGACATGTAAGAACTTTTATAATTATCTGTGTTCTAGCTGAATATCTATTCTATCTCTCAGGAGATTCTGATCACTGCTTCCCCCCCCCACCCCCCCACACACACATACTAGTGAAAGGCTCTCTGGGTAGCCTAAACATTAAATGGAGTATTGAGCAGCATTTGCCCCTATGAAATCATAGAAGCAAATCCTTAAAGTACCTCATCATTATCCCTGGCAGTGAGCCCAGGGTGGACTTTTTGAACCATGGCTTGGGATAAAATCTATAAGGCAGATCAGAATTGCATTTTTCAAAAATTGTCTCTGTGTAGCCCTTTCTTGGCACATTAAGCCTTTTCTCCTCTTCTGCCATTTCTCCTCAGTTCTTAGAAGGACGCTTTACCTTGTCATCTGAGAGGATGAATTTCACAGTGGACACAGTCTCTTCATTTGCATATTATGTGTATACATTTTTCCTTTCAAATATTCTGCTGCTTGCATAAAAAGCTGCCTTGCTTCCCTCTCTTTGAGCAGATCAACAGCAAGGTGTCTTGTTTCATTTATAAATGAGAATCAAAGCAGCAGTCTTTCTTTGATGGTACTTGGCAACTTTTTACAAAAAAACCAAATGTAAAAGAAAAGTAGGGCTAAAACCAAGGTTACCTCATCAAATGATCTGAGAAGGATCAAGGAAGGATGGGACTGGGTTGCTTCTTCAGCAAATTTCCATCAAAATATCTGGAAGGAAGAAGTCTGGAGTGAAATGGCAATCTCTCCCAAACACAAGCCTTGTGAAACATCAGAGCAAAGGCTCTTAATCTGATTAAGGGGACACTTGCTAGAAAATTCTGTAGCTGAGGCTCAGTCACAATGAATTCTCCTCAGACTGAATGTACCTCTTTCAAGATTTTTTTCTCTTTTTTCAGCCTTTCTGTAATCTCTGGAGTGTGATCTGCAGAATAATAGAAAAGAGAAATGTGCAAGATTCAGTTAAATGCTTGGTGCATTTGCATCCATTTATTGTTTACCTTCTGAGGCATTGTTGCTGAAACTGGGCTTAACAGTGCTTCAGAACCAAAAGCTAAATTGGTATTGAGTACCTTAGTCTCCTGGCTTTAAAATGGATTTAAAGGAACGTGTGTATATCTAAGAGTGTGTTTTTAAAAGCGCCACTATGAAGAATTGAGCAACCTTCTGAGAAAATAAACCAGCCCATAGTCTAGCACGCAGATAGCAGGCCCCTACTCTGGGATATAATCTGGAATGCCCACTACAGAAAAGTCTCAAGATTTTTGCAATGTGGGTCAGCCAGAAGTCAGAATCATATTACTATGACATACCACCAGCCAAGAGTGACCCCCAAACAGGGCTCAAAATCCAAATTTAATGCACAGTAGCATTTGATTTGCCTAGATCCACAGTTGATACAACACATTTTCACAGTTTTGTAACATCAGAGCAGTGAGATTCTTCTATACACATGCTCAGCGTCTCCCTGTGTGCTCAGCTTGAAGTACCTTCTGATAGACCCACACATTCTTGGGTGAAGGCAAGTTCTCATTAGTACCATGAAGTAAGATGGTATTCTGCAGCAAGAATGCTCACAGGCTACTATTTTTAAAACCTGGGCCATGGTCACGCCTTCACTTTAGGCCTTCAGTCCATCTTCAGACTGAAGAAGGTTTAAAATGAACCTGTGACCCAAGAATGTGTGGGTCTATCAGAATACTTCAAGCTGAGCACACAGGGACAGGCTGAGCATGTGTATAGAAGAATCTCACTGCTCTGATGTTACAAAATTGTGAAAATGTGGAGTATCAACTGTGGATCTAGGCAACCCGTTTTCTCTCTGGAACCACTTTATTCCAGACTATTGGCAAAACACAATTTCTGGAGGCAATCAAATGACTTTTTCACTGAAGATCCTACCTAGTCAAGTAATTGAAGTGCCTGCAGAAAGCTAATTCAGCTGAAAGAACGCCCGCAAGGCAGCACTCCAAACCTTCAGTACTATAGCACAATTTTATTTCCTTACTGCAAACAAAATCCCAAAGACATGAATCTTGGCCAAATGCAAATGTTATGACAGTCAATTAATTAATGAAATAAATATAATCAAGAGAATTTTGAAGTGCCTGGCAAGTAATGTAATAAAATAGAAGCATCTTGTATGGAGGACACAAAACATTTGAAAGGCTGGAGGAAAGATTCTAACTCCCAGAGGCAACCTTGAGGTATAAATTACTTCACAAGAGTTGTTAGGGTAAAATGGGATAACTCTCCTCTAATGCCCTGAATCCCTTGCTGGGAGAATGAGATACAAATGTGATATTAATACATTCCTTTAACTTTACGTTGCAGTTGATGCCTGCTCAGAGGGATATTTATTTTTGAAGCCATTTCCCCATTTCTGAGTAGATTAGTTTCAGATTTTTGCAAAATGGAATATATTATCTAGCCCAGTTTTTGCTGTTATTTAACTCTTCCTTATTCTCATACTGATTATTTTGCCATATTTCCTTCCTTCCTTCCTTTCCCTTCTTTCCTTCCTTCCTTCCTTCAATCCATCTCCCTCAGCATCCACATCTAGCCCTCAGAGAAGAATATGGTTTGCTTTGGTTCAAATCAAACTGAAACTACTTGTAGTTCAGTTTGAATGGAAACAGAGTTGAACATGTTCATCCCAGTTTAATTTGAATTTCAGTGTCTAACCTGTTTATTGAAGAAATGATAACTTGGATAGAAGTTTTAGATAGTTTTAAACAGATCTTTGAAAGGGAAGATATTGACTAATATGAACTGTTTTGAATCGACTAGGTAGCTTGAGCAGTTCACACATATAACCCTTGGCTTGATTTGAGGGGGTGGCTTGTGTTTCAGTTTGAACCAGTCAGACAACTCAGATTAACTTAAACCAGTTCAACAATGGACTACTCAATCTTGGAGACCATCTCAATCTTGGAGAAATGTCTGCGGCTTTCTTTCACTCCCCCCACCAAGAAGAACATTTCTGCTGCTGGACTCTTCATGCAGAAGCTGGCTGGGGGATAGAAATAGACCTGAAAGTCACACATATTGTGTGTAGGGATGTGCAACAATATTTGAAACAGTCAATATTTGATTGAATTTGTGAGACTTTGGAAATGCAAATTTGAATCAAATGTCTCAAATTCATTTTTTAACATTCAAACGAAGTTGAAATCTTTAGAATAACGGTATGAATTATTTGGACACTTGTATGTGTATGTATCAATATGCATTACATACATATCCATATGCATCTTATTTGTATCCGTACACATTTCTACAGATACATATGGGACAAAAACGAGATGCATACGGGATAAAAACAGGATGCATACAGATGTGTACAGACACATACAAATGTTGTTGGCATTCGTATCTTCAAATACAAATCGAATATTCGTACGAATAGATATGAATGTATTCAAATCAAATCAAATATGAATACATTTGTATCTTAAACATTCAAATTGATTTGAATTTTCTGATATATGATTCAAATGGAATGCCAAAAATTGCATTGTGTGACTTTGATAGGCACATAGTTGGGATCCAGAGGGCAATGCACTTTCAGAGCAATGAATCCTGCTCTGATGGTTAGGTCATGCTGGCAACCACTGAAGTAGGAGACTTTTGCATCAGGTACTGAACCATCAGCACAGCTGTTCAACTTGTCAACTTCCGGTTGGCCTTTTGAAATGTATAGATGGTACCTTTGTCTCCTCACTGAGCTCTTTTTTCCACAAATATGTATCCATATTAATCTGCATGCTTATTGGAAGTTACTAGAAAAATAAACTTGTCTACCACTTTGTACCTGTATTGTACTTAACTGATTTACTGTATATTTAAGGAATACCAAAGGCTGGAAACCTGCAAGTCAACAATTTAGAGATGACTACAGTTTTAAAGGTGATGTGGTTATTGTTTCATACCTGTTTGTACAGGTCTAAGCATCTTGTTGAAAGCATTCTTTTGTTCTGTTTCAATACACAGCAGCTGGTTGGGTGAATGTCAGTGTGAAACTGCCAAGATGCATGATAAAAGAAGTTAATAGAATATCCATAAATCATCCTTCAGACCAAGCTTACTGAATAATCAAGAGTATGACAGAATTATAGGAGGGGAGGAAAAAAAATAAGAAAATGTAAATTTCATTTCTTTCCATAAACATTTGAATTCCAGCAACAGGCATACAAAGATATACAATAATTTTTAAGGACAGAATTAGCGGGGACAAATTTAGAGTGTGTGTACATGAATTTGCTTTTAGGAGCCATTAGATTTCTTTCTTTCCTTTTCTAAATATAAGAATGTAAGTTCACTAGTGTTAACGTTTGTTAACCGCATCAGGGTCTCTGTTAGTTGCACTCTCCTGCTTTGACATGGAATCTCATTGGGCCTTTCCAGCAAAGCGTAAAGACCCCAACTACCTTGTGCATAAACTCAAATGTGTAGATTTGGTTCAAATTTTATGGAACCAAATCGTGTTGAGTTTGGATTGATCTAGAATGAGATCTACCAAGCTTAACTGTTTTTAAACTGAGCCTCTAAAAGTTCATGAACTGTTTGAACATTAAAAAAAAAAACCATTCAGGTCTAGGTTCTCACCTGCCCCTTTTTTGTATGGTTACCACTGAGATCTGCACAAGTGCACAATTCTCATCTACTTAAGTTCTCTTATGATAGAGAAGGTGCACAATTGTACAACTGTGCAAATTTTGATTTTGAAACAAAAAAGGCTGAAAAGTGATGCAGAGCCAAAAGTGATGTGTAGCACCATTCCACCAAATGGTGAGAAAGAAGAGGAGGAGGACAAGGAAGAGAAAGAAACAACAGAGTTGGCTTTTCTACCCCACTTTTCTCACCCTTTTAAGGGGGGCTCAAAGCAGCCAACAAACCTTCTGTTCTTCTCCCCACAATAGACAGGTGGGGCTTTAAATGCTCAGAAATAGAGCTGTGACTAGCCCAACTGGCTTTGTGGAATCAAACCCCGTGACTACGAGATATGAGTCCGGCATGCTAACCGCAAGACCAAACTGGTTCTATGACACCATTAGACATGCGGTACATCTGCACGAAGGACACCCCTAAAGGTGCTTGATTTGCTGCTCCTCACAGTCTGCAGGCCCTATGTGTGTGGTGACACATGACCACCATGCCCTTCAGGCTTCTCCCAAGAACCTTTTGCACACTGAACACATCCTGCCCTTATGTGGGCCTCTGGGCTATAATAAGCTAGATTACTATTGCCACAGTGCATTCTTGGGCTTGTTTCTCAAGGCTATGTTTCTTGTTCCTTGCAGCTTCCTATTTTCCAAGGTTTTTCTTTTAAAAAATACTGATTTTCTATTGCAACAAAACACCCTCTTTGGGCAGATGGCAGGAAATAAATATCCTTTAAGATCCAGCAATTCTTGTCAGAGTGGAAAACTGAAGACATTAGTAATTCTGCAAGGTTAAGACGGGTCACAATGAAGAGCCCTGTTTCTTGACAGAACTTATTAAAAAATTAAATTGTATTTCTATCCCGCCCTATACCCGAAGGTCTCAGGGCGGGTTACAATATTATATTAATCTTAGACAGGTCCCTGCCCTCAGGCTTACAATCTAAAGAACTGGACTAAACCAGTAATTAAAAATTACTTCAGCTACAGTGAAATTCCTGAAATTAATATAATTTCTCAATGGGGAAGCTCTAAAAACTACAATTCGAATGCTTTGCAGAGAAACAATAAAATTCCTTTTAAAATAAGCTTAAATGTAAGGAAATGATTGTTGTGTAAAAATGTATGGTGTAAGAATAATCTTGATGATCCTGGTTTTGTTGTTATAGCTGTAGGTTAGTTGGGATTTTTAAGTTTAAATTTGTTGAAATTTTATGTAATGCAACACAGTATAGTTGTAAGGCAAACAATAATAAGTTTGTATGTAAGAATATGTTCAATATAGATTTGTTTGTAAAGATATACCTAAGTGTTGTAAAGTATAAGAATTTGTATATATTTGCAATATTAAAAATAAAATTTGGGATAAAAAAGAACTGGACTAAACCTACCTCCTCCATGCTTGCCCATAGCAACAGCTATGATTAGTGATCCTTTGTTCTCTTTTCACAACTCCCAGCCCCCATCATTGTCTTTTCACCACTGAATAATAGGAAACTAGCATCCTTTTTTCCAGGGTTATCTGGAAGACAGCACCGGAAAGCAAGAGAAAAGTGGAAGGAACAAGTTTTCCTAACTAAATTAATATAGCCATGGTATTAACTAAATTAGTATATCATTTAAGCTGCTTCTAAAAAGCAAGCATATTCTATTTGTAAATTCATGTTTCCAAATGAATACAGGAAACAGAGCTCAAAAGTGCTCCCGCCGCAGGCAAGAGTATAGAATTTAAAACTGATAGCTAGAATGCCTTTCCAGTTATAGACTATTAAAATCTCTGCCATTGACTGAAAGTTCCGATGAACCTTGTCTCATAAAACTCTGGAGCATGGCTTCCTTTACAGTGGCTTCTACTCTCTGGAATGTTCCTTCATTAGACATCTATTATGTCATCTTCTAGGTACCTGCTGAAAACTTATTTGTTCATCCACGCTCTCCCAGTGTCAATGAATATTTATTTATTCTCAATCCAGATTTATGTCTGCAGACATTTTCCCTCACAGACTATGTAGCCTCATCAATGCAAGTATTCTTCTCTGGTTGGTGATGGGATATATAGTATGCAGTTTTCTGTGGTTCTTGGTTGTGACTGGTTATTTGTGCTTGTGGGTGATAGTTTTTCTTTGTTTCTTTAGTTTATAGTTTTGTTTTGTAAAGGTGTCTCTTTACGATTGGATACCTGTTGATCTGTAGTGTCTATCATACTCTAATGGTTTTATTTGTTTCCTTAAGCAATTATTTGTTGTTGAGATGAGGTGTTCATCCTTCCTGGATACTGTGATGTTGCAAGACTTCAGGTCTGTTCACACTTACCTGACTAGTATGATATATTAATAAGGTGAAGATCAAGGGCAGTGGGAGCAAAGTATTAATAAAGTTCTGAACTGGACCATCAGCATTTGAAGTGCAGATGGTTGAGTCCAGGCAGGCCAGGTTGCCACGGCAGCACCA
The DNA here is from genome assembly GCA_023333525.1 of Aspidoscelis tigris stejnegeri. NCBI lineage: Eukaryota > Metazoa > Chordata > Lepidosauria > Squamata > Teiidae > Aspidoscelis > Aspidoscelis tigris. Next base: position 22,487,518 of record JALMGA010000005.1, read on the forward strand.
CATCAACATCCGGTGTATGTCCAGATGCTGCCATGGTGACTGGGATGTGGAGCCCACTCACAATGTCACACCCAGTTAAGCTGTGTGGACTGCATCAGCTTGTCACTTTGCTGATGGGTTTTCTCAGGCTGAAAGTGGACTGAAAGCTGGATTAAAACCTAGGTGTGAATGTAGCCCTCAGGGATGATACTTCTTTGGAAGTATGCACCTCCAGTTTCTGCCCACCATGGCTGTGGAGTTGTGGCCTGCCTGGTGACTTGCTCTTTAAAAAAAAAAGGGGAAAAAACCCTCTGGAATTTATGGTCACATAAATTTATAGTCTAAAAAGCCCCCCCCCCCCAAAAAACCTAAAAAAATTGTGGAAGCTTTTTCAGGGAAGGCATGCAAGACAACCAGGGAGTTCTTCTACTTCCCTCTGCTTTCTCTCTTAAATCACTCTTATGGGGAAAATAATTAGTTAAGCTGATGCACCTTACAGGAAACAGCAAAGAGAAAGCCAGTTAAAGCTATGATCAGAAGCAGTCAATTCAAGCATTTATCATCTGAAGGTTAAGGGCTCCAGTTAATAGAAAGGAGAGCCAGAGTAGCATCAAAGTAATGACATGATGTACATGGAGTCTGTGGACAGGCATTTGAACAGCAACAACAGAACAGCTAATCTTTTCATTCGCAGAAAAGCTGTCATGAAACAATAACACACTCTGCACTATTTTGTGTTTTGTTTCTCTAGCGTGCCTTCTGTTCCTGCTTGATGAAAAGCAGCCCCAAGATTTCCTACCCATAACTTCCATGCAATTATTATTTATCATTTATATAGTACTGGATAAGGCGGCTGCTTTATGTCCTCATAAATCCCACTGAAGTCAATATTACTGAACAATATATACACACGGGCCAGCTGTAATTGTACAGAAATCCAATCCAAGAGAAGCAGCAAAGGAAGTGATTTGTGAAACCTGCAGGAGGAATCCCATTTTCCTAGTACAAAGAGTCTGGATCAGTGGAATATACAGTCTGCCTTTATTGATTTTTTGGAAAGCCTGCTTCACATTTCTGTTATTTGATGGTATCGGTTGCTCACTGAATTACACTGAAAGAATGCATGCTCTGCTCATAAGAGGAACTATTTGTTGGTCTTCATGAGCTGTTGCTTGCTGCAATTAGGGAAGGTAAAAATGCAATCTCAAATGCTTTAGGAAGCATTCAAGATGGCCACACTCTTCTGTTGTTGTCTTTTACACTCAGAAAACTATACTAGTAGCAAAGAGCATGTTGAAGAACAGCCTTGAAACATACAACTTCTTGATTTGTTTCAACATAACTTTGCGGGTGTTTCTGCACTGGCCATGGAAACCGGATTAATAAGAGGTTTAGGACACATTTAAAACACGTCAAACCTTACCTTCCACATTACAGCACCGATTAGGAACACTTGGAGGCGGCTGCTTCCACATTTCAGCATGTGAGATCTGTCTCTAAATTGGGTCTTGCTGCTGAAAACCAGATCTAAATGAAGACCTAAAAAATTAGGTCTTCAATCCGTCCCTTTGCCTTGATCCATGTGGAAGCAGGACACTTCTGCACGTGGACAGGCGAAGGGACGGATGTCCCTGGGGCCGCCATCTTGGGAGGGGCAGAAGCAGGACAGTCTGCCTTGGAAGCCCCTCTCCCATGTGCCGTGTGCTGCCAGAAATGCATGGTGACTGGCAGCTGACTGCTCCAGTCCCGGGGCTCTGGGGGCGGCATTGGTGGTGCGGGAATCTGGCTGACTTTTGGAATGGATGCTGTGGCTTCTGCACAGCACCCAGGGGATCTGGCTGCCCGATCTGGCCTCCCCATGCGTGTGCACATGCGTGGGGCCTCTGAGGATCCGTCCCTACTTGAGACGGATCCTCAGGAGGTTGGATCACCGAGAAATAGATTTTCTTAAATCTGTTTCTCGGTGGCAAATGTGGAAACACCCTACTTTCATAAACTTCTGAAATATACATGTCAAGAGATGCTAGAGTCCATCTTCCTACTACCTTGAAGAGAGAGAGAGCATGTGACATACTAACTATTCATTAGCAGAATTAACTAATCATTAGTTTCCACAATGCAACCCTAACATACATGGAAATTAACCTCTTTTATGTTGAAGTGGTGTACGCTTGCAATAATATACCAACATCTCCTCACACTGAGTTTGCTAGGTGGAATTCCTAGAAAGTTTGGTTCTAGGAGCAAGATGAGTAATCACTTGAGTTCACTGTGAACCTGAAAGCCCCTTCTGGACTTCATAGTCCTAAGAGAATGGGACCAACCATCACTATCTGCACAAAACCATGCGGCTCTCCTGTACCATGCTCAGCCATGCTAGCTAGTATGCCCCATGCTAGAGTAGTGCTACACCCTGTCCCCATGCAATTGAAAGTCTGCTGGAACTCTTCTTTTGCCTCTGAGCGGCCCCATTCCAGGCTTTACAAGGCGCTTAGGGAGCTTAGGAAAGTGAGACACCCGCGATAAAATACGTGCACTTTAAAGAAGAGTTCCAGCGCTCTTTCGGCAATTCGCGGGTTTTGCTCACTATATCTGCCTTGAGGACGCTCTGTGGCAAAAGGGGCGGGGATTGCTTGCGTGCACACACAGCCAAAAAGCATTCACACATCTGAGAAATGCAGCAGGTTCGCTTCCTTTCCTTTGTAAAAAGAGCCAGAATTGCTCAGGATTGCAACACTGTTATCAAGTGATCTGTGAAAGCCTTAAAAGAGAATGAGCGAAGGATTGCGCTGCCGATGGCTGCAGCCGCTGACTTTGCCGGGGCAGAAAGCCTTTTCTAACAGAGAACTGAGTGAAAGTAAGTGCTGAAAGTGAATGAATGAGCTATCATCTGCCTTTGCTAGGGGCGGGAAGCCGTTTCAGGAGATGGAGATCTGGCTATTTTTCCTTTTAACAAGAGAGGGGGCGGGGGGAAAAAGATGCCCGGAAAGAGAAGACGGCTACCATGGGGACGGAAAGTCCGTTTAGATCGCGGCTACCATGGGGACGCTTATTCCGGAAGTGGAGGGGACTTTTAAAGTCAGCTATAACAGAGTGACGACAGAGGAAGCCGAGAGGGGCTAATAAGTCTTTTGGGGACAGGGCCCTAGTGTGAGCTAAGGGCTCTTCACATATTGGGTAGGCCATGCTTCTCCAGCCTTGACTGCTGGCTTCAGATACTGGGTCTATCCCTTGAAACTCCAGCTCTTGAAAACAGTGCCCAGAAGCTCAGAATCTAAAGGCTGGGGTGGGCGGGCAGGAAATTCCCAGTCTCCACAGTTTCCAGGAGGGTCCATTTTGAGTGGGAGCACCAACTTTGAGCACCACTACTAGCGGTGTTGAAATGGGTTCCTCATTGTATTCTGGCCTACAAGGGCATGTCATCCACATGCCTACATAGTCTAGAATACAGAGCCTTTTCTGCTGGTAGACCTCATTGTCAAGGTGTACCACAGGACACCCTATCCCAGCCTGTAGCTTTTTCAAATGTGGATAAAGAGTTCCAGTGTGGGGGTGGGTGGGGGTGTCATGTCTTAGGTGGGCAAGGGCAGCAAGACAAACACATGCTTATAGCAGTCTATTGGGGCCTCAAGAGTAGTTAGCGTCAGGCCAGTCCAAAGTCAGGGTCCCAGAAGTTTGGCAAAAGTCACAGCAGGAGTCAGGTCAGTCCAAGTTGGGGTTCCAGAAGTACATCGGAGTCACAGCAGGATCCAAAAGTCAGGATTATGGGTGAAGATGTGGATGGGAGTTACATGAGTTTTTGTCTGCAATGCCAGCCCAGTGTGTGCTGCTCAGTTATGTAGGGGAGGCAGTACCACACCCTTGCCAGGGCAGCTGTGCCAGCTGCTGCAATCTGCGCCTCACTTGTTTCTGCTGCCGAAGCAGCAGAGGGGAGGGCTGCTCTTGGGGCTGACTGTGTGAGCTCTTGTCCCCAGAGCTGTCTGTGTGCTCCCCCAAAACTAGCCCCTGACCCTCAACATCCATGCTGCTGTGCGCCAGTTGCTGCCCAGACCGCTGGCATGATGGGACATGACAGGTGGGGGTTATGGCAAGTGAACATCAGGCCTTTGGACCTCTTCTTGTCTTAGGGTAATGGTAAGCAAAGACATGGCACAAATTTCATTTTAGGCCTGCTAGGGGTTCTCTAACTAGCAAACTCATTCCCTGTGCAAGAAGAGAGTGGCCCTCTCTGATGCTTCAGCGAGTATTCAAGACAATCTTGGATATACTATGTATAAAAGCAAAACAAACAAAAAAACCCTCTAGAAAATATCTACTGAAAGAATATAAATTAAAAGCATTTTTTTTAAAAAAATCCTTTCCTATGCAAATATTAACATGCAAACAACTTTCCTTCCTTCCAACGTAGACGACAGGCATCAGTTTGTTGATGTCTAAGTCATGACAGCTTGGGGGAAGAGGGAGTAAGAGAAATGTATCAGGATTAAACAGGAAACCTGTCATCTTCAGAAAACCATGAATTCTACTGCATCCCTTTCATGCTTTCTCTCTTTCAAATCAGGAGATTCTGTAGATCTATTTGCTTTACAATATTGTTTCCAATCCATCACAAGTCCGCGGCTAATTCTCATTCTGTGCAACTCTAAAGGGATGGAAGTGGCAAACTTGCTTTCATTAGGAACCAAAACAAACCCGTCAAAGGGAAGCTGAGATAAAACTAAGTCGTGCATGGTGGGGTAGACACAGATGCTCTCAGAAAGCAAATATCAACACTTCTAAATGAACAGCTTGTATCTACAAGAGTTTGCAAGTAGCTCATTAGTGAACACAACTTTTCTGCCTTTTGGTGACAACAACCAGTCTGAATAGGTTTAAGAAAGGATTAGATCAATTCATGGAGGACAGGTGCATTAATGGCTGCTAGAATGGATGCCCGGATACTGCCTTGAGGTTGGAGAGACAAGCAGGATGCCTCTAAAGTACATTTGCAGGAAACTCAGAGCAAGTGAAGGTTTTCCTTTGTCTTCTGCTTGAAGCCCAAAAATCTATTGGTGGACCACTGTGTGAGACAGGGTGATGGGCTGTGGCCTGACCCAGCTGAGCTCCTCTTATGTTCTTATGCTTTGTGCCATGTCTACCATGAAGCTGTGAGGCTCAAAAGGCAAAATTGTACATGAAAGCATGCAACTGGGATGCATTCCTTTGAGGAAACTCAAGTAGCTTTATGACTATTTCATAGGCTGATCTTTGTTTGTACATTTATGGCATACATGTCCTTGCATACAATTTTCCATCTCCCCATTTTTTTCCCCTGCACCAAAATCTGTCAGAGGTTGTGACTGCCTCAAAGTCACTCTCCCCACCCCCATGCTCCTGGATCAGAGCAGAACACTCTCATTTCCAAAACAAAATATCATGTCCATCCGTCCGTCCGTCCATCCATCCATCCATCTCATTTTTGTTTTTCATAAGAGGATGCAGGCCAAAAAGGGCTTTAGTGCATCCTTTTCCCCAATGTTTTGAAAAGCATGCTATCTTTCACAAAAGAAAGAGGGGGGAATTCTAAAAACACATTAACTGAGCGTGTTATTATATCACATTAACATGAAAACCAATAATGAAACTTGCTCTTTATACTGGAACGAGTGATCACATAATGTACTTGATTTCATATCATATCAGTCCCTTAATCCTATTACACATACCACAGCAAATTGAGAGTATAAATGTTCATGACGTTCCCTGGTATTAAAACTCTAATGGGGATTTTTGATGAACATCACTTGGCACGCTGTCCCTTTGCGAGTGCTCTGCTTACATCTCCTTCTTTCCTTTTGAATTTTAAAGGACTATGCTACTGGAATCATAAGCCAGTGATAAAATTCCAGGAAAATTAAGGACATCAGGTTTGTTCAGATCACAGAAAAGTAACCAAGGACATCCCAGCATATTCTGTGCATTTATACAGTGTGGTGTTCCCTCTGGCCCTATAATCTCTAGCTGATTTGTGAGGACTCCATTTGCATGAATGCAAAGAACTATGCCCATTCAATTCTGTGCAAAGCGATTGGGGAAAAACTATTTGTGCACATCCTACTTATGTGAAGCTGCTTAATTACCTACCCTTTGGTCAAAACTATGGGACTTTTGACTGTTCTCAACATCTAACACTAGAGATGTGTTCAAATTAAAATTTAGGGATTCAGTCCAAATTAAACCAACTAACCTTGGTTCTGATTTGATTTGAACCATTTCATTCCCCAAACTACAGGGTAGTTTGGTTCACAGGTGAATGTAGTGAAACACAGCAAACCATATTGAACCAGCCTCAGTTTGCTATGGTTTGCCTAGTTTGTTAGAACACCCCTTAGTTCGGTTTCACTTCAAATATTTCTTTCCAACTATAGTGTGATTAAGTTTGCATACAAGCCACCCAGTTCGCTGTGTACCACGAACTGACTTGAACCAGTTTGGCACTGTGCTTAGAAGAACAGTGGGAAAACATAAGTGTAGTATTACCACAAGGCTTGGAGCCATCTGAGAATAGCAGTGGGAAAACATAAGTGTAGTATTACCACAAGATTTAGAACAAAAGTAGTGAGAAAATCTGTTTGGGTCTTATTACCAGTTCTCTGGGCAATTTGCAGATTCACAGTTGCTTTATAATAGCTTCAGCTGAGAAGATCTCTTTCTGAACGAGCTTGCTGTCCCTTTCTCCCAGAAGACAAGAACTAGTTGTGTTAATAATTCAGCTGTTAATTCATTATTGCTTATTAGAGGCATGCATTTCAACATTGTGCTCCAGATAAGCTTTCCCTGCATAAATCTTAGCTAACACTTATAGCTGACAGGAAATTCATCTGGTCTAACATCTTGAAAGTATTCCTCCCATGAGCTTGCCCTAACCAAAGACATCTTCTCCAGGGAGAACTATAGCAAGATTGTTAAGAGAACACAAGGTTATTGTGATGTGGTCAAAACTGGACTGTGGGAATTAGGTGGGAAAGGATACTTTATATATACTCTGAATAGAACTGCACTCCTTGTTTATCAAATTACACTTGCTACATAGCATAATCAAGCTGCTAAGTCTATTCAAGCTGGCAAAGTCTTGACTCCTAACCAAAGGGAGCCTAAGACAGCTCACAACGCTTTGAGCATTCACACAGAGGGGCGCAGGGATGCGTGTAAACGCATTCCGGAGCGCCCGTGTGCGAATGCTCAAAGCGTCGTGAGCTGTCTTAGCCGGCAAACAACGGCAAGGGGCGGGGAGACAGCTGAGGAGGCTCCCGCAGCCGGCGCTGGCTGAAAACAGCTGATTGTCAAAGCTGTGCCGGCGGGGGAGGCAAGCCCGCGGCTGTTAGGGAGAGAGAAGCATGCGCGAACGCTTCTCCTCCTGAACGCCTGCGGGCAGTTCGTGCGCGCCCGAACGCATGTAGAGCAGTTTAATGTGCTCTACATTTGGAACGCGCGGAAGACAGCTCCGGACATGCCGGGACGCAAACTCGGCCGCAGCAAAGCGAATGCTGCGCCCGAAGCTGTCTCCCGCGCGTTCCAAACCCCCATGTGCGAAAACGTCTCAAGAGTGAGTCTTCATGTGTCTCTGTGTGATGATTGATCTGTGTGTGATGACCAAGCTCTCCTCCATGGGGCAACATCCAAGCACATGTGAGCTTCGCCACAAGTTTCACCTGAACATGAATTCTTTATCAGATGATTTACAATAGAGGTGGATACAGAGATGCTCACTGAATGATAGGTTTTGGCCAACTGAAGCCAAGTCCTTTCTGGCCAAGGAAGGGCGGGGGAGGTCCAACAGGGCCACAGCTGCATTAAGAAGACTGACAGTGCTCCTAGTACAGCCCCATACACAGCCTTCACACCTACTTCTGTGTAAAGGTTGGGGGAGGGCAAGGCTACAACTGTGGCTGTGCAGTCATGCACACCGCCTCGCCAGATTACCATAGCAATGACACGGCGTGTACAGCTGTTGTTATGGTGAGGTAGATGCTGCCAGATGGCAGTGTTCACACTTATCCTGCTGCAGGGTAAGTTCCAGGTAGGCTTGGGATGGGACCGGCATTCGCAGTGTGAATGCTGGCCACCTTGATTATACTTCTGTGGGACACTATCCCGCAGACGTTAAGTGTGAAAAAGCCTGCAGTGGCAAAAGACACTTTACTGGGTATCTCTTAGATGGGGGAAGACATGCTCTGAATCTCTGAAACTTTGGCCTTTTTGCACAGTTGGGGTGACCCTTGGCAGGTCTAGACCCTAGTGGATTTGAAGACCCTAAGGGTCATGGTTGGCAGCGTGTCTGGACCAGTGGCCCATTGACTCTCAACACCAAGAAGTGTTGTGTACACACTGCTCCTGAACCATCCTCAATGTTGCAGGACAGCTTGTGGAGAGCTTTTAACCTGTTCACAGCAGGTAAGGATTAGGAATGGCTCAGACACTTTCAGAACATCTGCAGTGGATTGAAGTGTGGACAGCATGTTCCCCATGATCTGCTTGGAGATAAATGCAAAACAGGGCATCTGTGCTCTGTTCTCAGGAGAACTGTCTGGACCATACCAGATACTGAAGGAAGGGGAAACATTTGACCTGCTTCAGAGCATGGTAGCAGGCAGATAGATATAGCTCACTGTTAGAACATTTGCCTTGCGCTAAGAAAACTGTAGGGATGGACCCATGCAGTCATTAGAAAGCTAGCCTCTGTTTGAGGCTTTCTTTACTTTCCCCATTATGCCCCTTGGCTGTCATATCTGTGCCACATCATGTGTCACTTTGAATGGGCACTGAGACTTTCCAAATGCTGCTTCTACTGCAGTTTGCCTTTCAACTACCTTTGCTTACTTTTTGAGATGTATGAAAGAGAATAGCAGCACTGCAGAAAATGGGAATCATCTTTCTCCATGACCCACATAATCCTGAAAATGACAGTAGTGCACAAGATGCTTTATTGTTGGGCAATCATATCATGCCCAATCTGATATGCGTACCAAGCTGATACAGCCCAAATGCATTACATATCTTAAAGGATGAACTGTCAGACCTGGGGAGTCGGGGGAAGAGAGTCATAAATGCAGGAGAATTAGCCGAGGGTGGAGATAGAACTGAAGATGGAGTTGAGCCATGTGGAAAGATGATTGTGACCTTACTGTAAAAATCCGCATCAATAGGAACTCTCACTGTTTGTCAAACAGCCCCATTTTAATATTCTGTCAGCTCTTATTAGAGGTGCACAGCCAGTGTATCCAAATACATTGTGCACCCAGGAGCAAATGTCAGCTCCAATCAGCCCTTCTGCTCTTTGTGACTGTATTATATGCATTTTAAATAAAGCTACACAACAACAAAACTGTTCTCTGCTCACCCAAAGTAATAATACTATTATTTCCTTTTATTAAATTATTCTTCGGATTGGGTGAAGACAAAAATTGCTCACACAGCTTTAGCAAAATGACTGTAAATGGAAATGCGTAAAACCAAATGCAACTAGGCAAGGCAATGATATGTTGACAGCTGTGTGCAGCGGGAAAAGTGTGCAGCATGGCTGGGCCTGTTGGAATTCTTGCTTTGCAACAGAAGTAGAGAATTTACCAAATGGGTCATGAGATCATAAGCCACATGCAGTTACCCTTGCTTCATGCCAGAAAAATGGAGGGAATATGGGAATGTATTTGTTTATTTAAAATGTATATTCCTACCCTTCACCAAAAGATCCCAGGACAAGTCACAATAGTATAATGTAGTCTATAAAATATTAAAACAAATTTAAAATACAATTCTCCTTCCCTCCTTCCTTCCCTCCCTCTCTGGCTAACCATGAAAGGCTTGGGTGAAGAGGTATGTTTTACAGGCACTGAAAATCATATAATGTAAGCCCTGGAAAATCTCAAGAAGGAGGCTGTTCCAGAGTCTTGGAGCTAACACAGAAAAGGCTGTCCTGTTTGTCCCTTCTCTGCACATCTCTGAGAGAGAAGGAACTACAAGAAGACCCTCTCCTTCAGATCTCAATATAGGGGCAGGTCTATATGGGAGAAGTCACTCCTTCAATTTAGGGCTTTATCTAGTAGCATCAACACTTTGGACTGGGTTCAGTAATAGATAGGCAGTTGGTGCAGATCTTCCAGGACAGGCACCATGATCTGGCTAGAGACTCATGTTTACTTATGGGTAGATCTTTCCTTTTCCCTCCCCAAACTCTGGAAAGCACCAATTTCTGATGTTCATTTGAAGATAAACAAGTTTTTAACTCCTGAATAGTGAGGGAATGTTACAAGCAAAATTGCTGTTTAATTTGCAAGTAACAAGGGACAATTATACATAAATTTATAAAAAGTAGCTTGAGCTTGAATGGATCAGTCCTGTCCCAGTATGGGATACAGTGAAGTTGACAAGTCTTTCAATCTGAGCCCACATTTCAAATTCTGGGAAGATTTTTTTCCCAAGTGCCACTCTGTTGTTGCTTTTACTGAATAGGAAGGTTATACACCTTCCTTGCTCCTTCAGGCACCAGACCAATAACCTGTAATGATTTTTCACTCCTTTCAACTAGCTAGGAATGTTATGAAGTGAACTGGTTTTTACTGGTTTTGGAGCTACACCTCCTTCTGGGTCTTAAGCACAAAGAGATTGATTTCATGGATAATTTACCTGGCTTGGGGATGTTACGAATAGGGCATAGGGAATAGAAAGACATTGGAAATTGCAAGCAAACACCAAGCAGCAAATATTCAGCCAGTTCAATAGCACAGCCAAGGAAGCAGTACAAAGAGCAGGGAGTTCCAGTTTCTTTAATCTTTAATGTCTGAGGCTAAGCTTCCCTCTAACTCAGTAGTAAAAGGTGGAAATCCTTTTGAAAGCACTTAACCAAGTTGTTTCCCCCTTTATAAAGACAAGAGGGGATTGGGGCTATATTTACCTATTCTGGGCTTAAGAGTGGGAGGGAGACAGAAAACACAGCAAGAGGTGGGGTGAGGGAAAAGAAGCAGATAAAAAAGGACAAGGAAGGAAAGAAAAGCAAGCGGCAGATAGGGGAAGCAAGAGAGGGATTTCCAAAGAGCAGGGGGAATTACAGATTTTCCTCTTCTGGGGCAGGATGGGGGCAAGAAGAAGAGGAACTAACATCCAGGGATGGCCACCTGAACTTGAAAGACAAGAACAATAAGGGGTTTTTTTTAATGCTAAATTGGAATGGTAGAGGGCTGGGACTAGAAAGGACCAATGGCAAAGCCTTCCAGGTACTCAGAGTTGCTGCAGGTCAATGGGTCATCCAGGATGTGTCCAGAGAGGATGAAAAACTTCACAAGTACTGTGGAGCACCTTTCAACCTGATAGATGGTTTTATGATGCTCCGCAGTACCTGCACATCAAAGCCTAAAATCCTGAAGTTAAAAAAAAATACTACTTACATGCGCTTTCGTTGCAGAGTATTCCATTTCCCTGTGTTTCCCCAGGTGTTTGGGTGAACTGCCAAGAAATCATGAGAATTTGCCTTCACCTGAGAGGCAGGGAAGGACTGAGCATGTGGACAGAAGAATCATCCCTGCTGCTTTGTGAATTCAATCTATTCTTCCTGAGAGTGATTTTACTGTGAAGTAAAGGTAAGCTCCACACTTTTAATTTCCTATCTGGAGACAGCCCAAATAGAGATAACTCATTAAGGGGCCAACCATTATGCCTACACTTATGCCATATTTCACAGACCATCACAACTGGTTTTGAGCAGTTATTTCCTGGTGCTGACTATAAACAACATGTTAGACTGGATTGCTATAAAATTTTTTTAAAAAACTGAATACAGTAAATTTTAACCCAAATGTACTAGTTTCTATAATACTATTCAGAAGGCTATGTTTGCTTAGGGAATTTATTCTTTGGTATGCACATGCCACACCCCTGCAGATCTTTTGAAAACCAATTTTGCAAAAATATCTTCCACTTCTTTCTATTTTATCCAAGTACAACACACAAATCATATTGTGCAACACCATATTCATGCTAATGTAGCCATTGGGTGGAATCATGAAATTGTTTCCTCATTGTCTTGCTCACTATTGTCTTGTTCAGTGGGGCTTATTTTCTACTAAATGTTTTTATCTGGGATGTGCACGAATGTTTTTCTGTCTTTGATTTGTATTTAATTGATTACAAGAAAATTCATATTCATTCGAATACATCCCCTTCGAATGTGTAGGATTCAAATATGATATGTTCAATACGAATCTGATTCAAATCCCTGCTATAAATCACCTATGTATCCCCTACGTATCTGCTCCAAATTCATCAAGTCCACTCTCAACCCACTCTGAATCCACTTTGAATCCAGTTTTGATCCATTGCAGATGTGACTGAGCAGCCACTTTCCCACCTCCCCATATTCAGAAACATAACAAAACTTTGTACGAATGTATAGAAACATTTGATTTGTATTTCAATGTCCATCTTCAAACGTACGAACATTTAATTTGAATTCAAACGTCCAAATTCGGACAAATTTGTATGAATTTCAAATGTGACGAATATTCGTGCACATGCCTAGTTTTGAGGATAGCAGGCTTCCATCTCCCTTCCTGGTCTAGGGCAATCCCAGCTGTTAACCAAATGCAAGAGCACAGATTTTAAGAGAATAAATAAGAATCTACAACTGGTGATAGTAACTGGAGAAAGCAGTAATTTCCCCTTTGGGAAGTAGCCTCTGAAGTGCTTTCATGTCCTCTTTCATTCTACTTCTGTCTTTCTACCCAAATGCAAGCTTGAAATTCTGTGCCAAGCATGACTAGACCAGAACAGGCTTTAGAAGGAAAGCCTTCAGTCCTGGCGGTAGTGAAAAGTTCTGAAGGGTATGGCTGGCAGGATTCCTTCTGAATATGCCTTTGCAACAAGGGCCTTGAAAGAGTTTTGAGAGCTGAGGGGAAAGAAAGAGAAGCAGAAAATAAAGAGGAGCATAAAATTATGTCTCTGATTTTCTACACTGGAGAGTTTGCTGAGGTTTGAAAAGATTATCACAGTGCAAATCCAAATCTAGTGTTTAACCAGTTGGGTTTGATCCTATTTCATTGGAAGAAAAACAACTAGGGCATCAACAGACTGAATTACCAATATCTGACAAAATGCCTGCCAGGTTAGTACTTTTGCCAGGGCTTATCTCCAGCTATTTTGGTCTGTTTTACCTTCAAGCTCTTTTCCATCTGTTTTAGCCTTATCCTATCTCATAGACCAGTCATTGGATAAAGTCCATGACATTTTTTTTCAAAGGCCTATTTTTTTTTGTCCATCTTTCTCTTTATGCCTGCCTAGCAGGGTGCCCAGATTTTCTAAATACACACGACTGTTCTATAGGCAGGGCTTTTGGAAGTCAATGACAGAAGTTCCTTTGCTCAGTTGATAGGTTTGCCTGTGTTGTCACTGGTGGGTAACAATGGCAGAATCTGCACTCAGCTGCTGGATCAAACCAGGCTGAACCCGAATATTGCTATTCCCACTCATGGAGAACAGGACCTTTCAATCTCAGCCCTCTTACCTAATGCGAACCCTGTAAATAAGCCTGCCCTTGTCAATCAGCTGAGCGGATGAACAGACACACATCATAAAGCAATCACACTTTCCCTTTCACTCACTTCCTTTCAGATCAAGGGTTCCCGGTAACCTTACTTCCATCCACGTTACCGGCGAGGCAGCAAGTTTGCGCTCAAGAAGATGAGCGAAGAAGCAGGGAACAAGCAATTTCTTTGAAATTGGAGGCTGACAGCTTGTGCAGAGGGGGTGGGAGAGGCTAGGCTAGCAGCTTTGCTTTTAAAACTTTTTTGCTGCTGTTGAAACCTTGATACAAATGTATCTCTCTGATTAGCAGTTACTAGAAATGCATCTACATTTCTAGTAGCGGTTAACAATCAGAGGGATACATTTGGATCAAGGTTTGGATTGTAGTGAAAAAGTTTTAAAAGCAAAGCCACTAGCCTGGCCTTTCCCACCTCACCCCCACCCATTCAGGGAAAATCCAAACCTTCTGCCTTTTCTTGATCAGGGCTCTAGCACTGTGGGCATGACAAGGGAAAGGGGAGACCTTTGCAGCTATCAAATCCCACCCACATCTGGCAGGCATTGTCCAGAAGGCTAGATCTCTACCCCAAATAGTCCGGGAGTGTTCCCATTTTGTGGGGGGGAAAGTGGACTGGGGTCCAAAAGGGGACTGAGAACACTTTTTCTCAGGACATTTTTTCTGTAGATTTTCACAGGATAGTCCACATAAAATCTGGGAGTAAAAAATTAAATGGGAACACTGGATACTGAATTTGGATTCAATTTGGATTTAAACATCTATGGGAATGCACCCATAGAGACAGCTTTGGAACAATTTCTGGCAAGAAAACGGAGCTACAGCCTGCTCCCTTAGAAGATTGCTTTGAGGCTGTCTCTTGCATTTCCCAGTGGTAGACCAGCTTAATGGCTCACTCACAGATTGCAGTGAGCTTCTGGGCTGATCTACTGGGCATGAGAAGTCCTGCACCATTTTGCAAGGGCCTCAGAAGTGGCCATGGGAGGCCAACAAGTTCAGAAACCAACAACTTAAATGTCCAGCCTCCCAAGTTGGCCTATACTGATGACTGCGCTTTGATCTTGAGAAGAATTGTTGATCCAGTCCCAGTTTGGCCCTGCATGGTGCATCATGTGGAAAATGCAGTGGTAATATATATATAGCTCTTCTGGACCATACCAGGTGTGTTCTGGGACCATGGAAGGCACAGCCCTCATAGGAGAATAAATGGCTGGATGGATCTCAGACCTGGTCTGCTCCTACGGATGTGTATGAAGCCTGTTTCCTGCTTTCAATCTGATGTGGATGGGGAGGTGATAATCTGCTTTACGCAAAGCTTCCTCCTACAAATGTTCACAAGTGTAAGGAGCCCCCATCCCTTCTTTTCTGTTGCCAGTGCCACCATCACCATCTCTTCCAAGGGTCACCTAGGCCTTCCAGAAGTGCTTGCACAGGTTTAGAGGCTGTCCCATCTGGGAATTGTGGCAATTTCCCAGGTGGGGGAGGTGCATGTGCAACTCCAGAAGGCCTAGTTGGGCCTTGGAGGAGTGTGTGAATGACAGCAAAGGCCCTGGACATGGCCTTATTCACACATAAGGGGGCACAGCTGTGTGGGATGGGAAGCCAGGGGTTGGTCTCCGCCACCATTCACATACTCCTCCAAGGCCTAACTAGGCCTAATGGGGGTATGCATGCCCCTCCTCTATCTGTGAAACATTGCACTTCCAGGTGGGGGAGGTCTGTGGACATGTCTGGAAGGCCTAGTTGGGCCTTAGAGGAGTGCGTAATCATGGTGGAACCTGTGGAGGCCACAGATGCAGCTTCATCCAGGGGCAAGGGAGGGGGGGTTTGGGGCAGGAGGCTGGTGAGGGCAGATCTGGACTTCACTGAAGCTCTTACAAAGCTTTGACAAAGACCAGATCCATTCGTTTTGTGAGCAAATGGGGGCCTATGAATGTAGTACACCCATGACATGCCTAAGGTACAGCAGTATAAATAGGCACATGACTTAGGCATGTCACGGAGACCCTTCCAATTTGCTTTCAAATGCTGAAATTCATATGGATTCATACAACTTTTGAATGACCTGAATATTCATGCATATCCCTACTCAAAAAATGATCAATAACAGACTTTTTTGAGGAAAAAGAACCATCACTGTTTGATAGGCACAAATATAAGTTGCAAGAAAACATAGAAGTTTGCATCTTTATCTCTTTGCCAAAAAAAATGTCTTTGAGTCTTCCAGTATACTGGCACAGTACAAGTCTTTTGGGGCCTTTCTCTTTTGTACTCTACAATGGAACAGAAAGGCTCTGTCTCCTGCTAGGCCACTCTGTTCTTATTGGAGGGAGCATATACAGAACTAGGCAGCCCAAAAGGACTTGTTAGTCCAGTATAGTGGCAGGCCACTTTTAAAAGGTCTACTGAACCATTATTGTGAGTAAAACAGCCCAAGGATCATGCAGAAGGATGTATGACTCTATGGACTGCTTTAGTAAGGGACAAAACTATGCCACTTAAATGGATTGTCCAGGGGTTTGAAGGACAGAAACTTTAGTTCCTACCTATAGGAGAACAAGAATTCTGCCTGGAATAGCCGCCTAAGTGTTGATGCCTTGATGAGGCTGTAATCTCTCCAGCCTGGCCTGGTCCAGCAGACCTGAGGCCTATTCACGTTTAGGCCTTTGGTATGCAATTAGGACAGCTCTGTCCTAATTGTATACTAGAGGCTGAAATGCGAATAGGTCTCTGGCCATGAAAGGTAAGTGCAAAAAGGCCCTTAGTCTAGGACTCAGGCCAGCCACATTCTCCAGAATTCTGTTCCTTCCGAGTGTCTAATTTTCTGTTTTCAAAATGAGCATTCTTTGACTTTTGAGGATGCTAAGTTTTTGTTGTAGTACTGCTCAATTTGTGCTAAGTGTTGCTTAAAAGAAGTTATTATACATGTCTGTAAGCCTGAAAGCTTCTCTAAACATAATTGTTGTTAGGCACTTTTGAGTCAGGGGGTCATTCAATGTACTTTTTGTGACAAGAATACACAAAGGATGACAGTGTATTGTACTTGATGATCAAAAAGTGGACTGAATTCACATTCTAGATTAGAATGATGCCTAGGTTTGCTCTGCCGTTGACTCTTTGACTCCACAAAATGCAGGCTTTAGAGTGACATCCTCCTGAGAAAAATGCTTGCAAGTAAGAAGATCCAAAATGCAAAGTAATTTATTTCCCAGCATGAGAGCTTCCAGTTGCAGGGAGAAACAAAAAGGGGAAGCCATATTTACTTTGCATGATGTGTGACAATGTTTGAGGCTAAAGATGCAATTCAGTGTAAATGCTCAAGTCTAAAATAGTCTATTTATGAAAGCATTTTTCCATTTAGGCCCCAGAGGAAAAAGCTCACACTCCTCTTATATCCGGCTTAGAACCTCTTCACATAAGCACAGGGAAAAGAGTCTATTTATACTGCTGTGTCTTAGGCATGTCGTGGGTGTACTACACAATTAAAAGCGGCTGAGTTCTAGAAACGATACTCAACTTTATTGGCATTCAAGGCCATTTCGGTTCAGGATAATTAGATATGCAATTAACTCCTTTACTGCTTTCAGTACACAAGAATGGTTTCAATCCAATCCTAACAGGCAGCTGGAATGAAATTGTAACTCATCTGAGATACCCCATTAGGACTGCTTTAACTCATGTGTCTTTCCACTCCCCATATTTATAAAGGCAGACAACAATGAAACTTGTTACTAGGGACATGGCTGTCTAGGAACAAGGATGCCTGGAAGGAAATGCCAGATAACTCTGAAAAAAATCATTACTAAAGAGTAATGAATTGATTGTATGGGCTGAATTTCATCTTCACTTGCACAGGGTGTTAACTTCACTGTTCACTATATCACCAAAACTAGACTTCATCCACAAACAGAAAAAGAAACAAACAAAACTCCCTCCTCTGAGGCAGCTTATGTGGGATCATTCACACATCAGTCTGTCTCTCTCCTTTACATGAAGGCTAGAAATGGTGGGTTAGAGATGGAACAAGAACAAGAAGGCCACATGCTACCTGAATTATAGAACATCTAAGAGCCTGGGCGAACCATGAAGTAGACATGGAGAAGTAGCAAACCAAAGGTCTCCACTCTTTTATTATATTTTGCTTACAAAATTTCCAGAATATCCTTATTCCAGAATACCCAGTTGGTCAAACTACACATAATTTCTGCAGTACCCCACACATGCTCCTATGTCCAGCTATACCAGTGATGAGCAACCTTTTGAGCTTGGTGTGTCAAAATTTGGCAAAAAAACCAAGCATAACTCGCGTGGTATGTCACTTCAAGGAAAAAACCCCATAATTTTGTAATATTTATAGTTTAAATAACAAAAATGTAAAATTGTTATAACTGTATTTAATAAACCAAAAACCATAAACGTAAGGCGCCATTGATGCAGGACAAGGTCCAGCTGAGGGGGCGGAGGCGGCCGGGGGTGGCCATGTCAGCTGCCCCATGTCCCACAAGGCCAATGTGGAGTATACCTTGAGGAGCTTAGGCAACCTGATGGAGGAGAAGTGCCCCCGGCAGCAGGTGACAGCGGGCCCACCTGAGGGCTCCTCGGAGAGCCTCATCACCATCGCCAAGTCCTGCTCGAGCCTCAACAGCCAGGTGTCGTCGGGTGGCTGCTGCACGGACCTGGAGCAAGTGGCTCGGCAGCAGTTCCAGCAGGATGAGACGCCCGGCTTCGTCTATACAGATGAGCCAAGGATGAAACATCCTTCTCAGCATGCGGCCCCATACTTCTCTGTATAGGGCCGCATGTGGCCATGTGTCACCCAAAATGGCTACGTGTATCAGTGCTGACACGCATGTCATAGGTTCACCATCATTGAGCTATACCATCTTAAACCATACAGGATTCTCTCCACTGAGTGGGTAATAAGAAAAGAAGCTTATATGTCCCAAAATTATATATCAGGATAAGTGTGATCAGGCCCAAAGTTTATCCAGACTTCTAACTGTGGTGGCAAAAACATCATGGACCTTTTCCTATTAGTACACTGAGGAAGGCAAATGAAGACCATAAGAAGAGACATGGCTGAAGAAGAAGACCAGAGGAACATATGTCCAGAAGCTTGCACTTTAGGCTATATTCCCTCTTGTTTTTATCCACCAAAGTAGGTGAGAGTGGGAGGACTGAAAGAAGAGGAAATACGACTTAAATCTTGTAAAACCAACAATGTATAATGTGCCTTTGTGAGGTGTTTCACCAGTGATTCTTCCACCTTATTTCCAGTGATAGCAGGTTTTTGCCAGATTCACACTGGACGCAAAGACAGCACGGTCATCCTGTATTTGCTACAGTAACTAAAGTATTTATATATTTAGTATATTTATATTCTGTAGGGATGTGCACAAAGCCAGTCCCCCCCATCTGATTCAGTTGTTTGCACATGAAGGGAACCCCCCCCAACCCTCCATTCCCATCCCACACTTCACCCGTCCCACTCACCTGCTGCCACTACCATTGTTTCACACTCCTCCTATGCCCAGGTAGGCCTTTTGGAGGTGCTCATGCACCACCAGAAGGTCTACTTGCGCCTTAGAGGAGCACACGAATGGCAGTGGAAGACCACTCCCAGCCTCCCATAATGTAACAATTAAAATACATTAGTACAAAAAATGTATAGCAATTGAAGACCTACAATACCCAAAAGGGGTGGAATACTGCTGCTCAAGGTGTGAGTGTGTTCACTAACCACCTGAGTGTATAGAGGACATTAGAATTTAGTCTGGAATGCCAACAATATCCTTTATTTCCAGGTTTCAGGAACATCTTATCTTACATAGTCAAAAGAGGACTGGATTTCCACATGGAGGAGGCAGTAGAAAGGAGGCAGATGACTGTAGGAAAATGCATCACACATGCACACACATGAGAAGTTTTCGCATTACTCCCGTTCCATTTGGAACGGGAGTAGGACGGGAAGCTTAAGACAGCTCCCGGCGCTTTCCCCTTTCACACACAGACGCGCCAGAACGCGTGTAAACGCGTTCCGGAGCGTCTGTGTGCGAATGCTCAAAGCGCCGGGAGCTGTCTTAGCCGGCAAACGCCGGCCAGGGGCGCGGAGACAGCCGCGGAGGCAGATCGACAATCAGCTGATTGTCAAACAGCTGATTGTCGAAGCCGCGCGGCGTCGGAGGTGAGCCCGCAGCTGTTCGGGAGACAGAAGCAGGCGCGAATGCTTCTCCTCCCGAATGCCTGCGGGCGGCTCGTCCGCGTTCGAACGCATGTAGAGCACTTTAAAGTGCTCTACATTTCGAACGCGAGAAAGACAGCTGCGGACACGTCGGAGCGCAAGCCGCGCTCGGGCAATGCGGATGCCGTGTCCGCAGCTGTCTCCCACGCGTCCCGTTCACCCCCGTGCGAAAACGTCTATGGACACACATACACAAACATACAAACACCCACACGCATGCATACACGCATGCATGTACACACATACTTTAATTCCTACTTAAATCTGCTAAAGTTCATTTCAGCTCTAACATACTCTTTCTCCCATGCCAAAAAGACCTTCATCATTTCTACAGCCCTTAAATAATACATCATAATGATCTCAGCTTTAGCACATTGATCTCTTGTCTTGCTGTGATGTATTAACATAATATATTATGCAATAGCATTTTATAATTCTTCGTATAAAGTTCTTGCTTCTGTAGCAATCAATTAAACTGCCCAATTCAGTTTCCCTGACTGTCAAGGTACACTTACTGTTATCTTATTTAGATCCTGCAGTTTCCTCTGGCTGGCCCTGCCAGGCGGCAGGGAGAAATTGTGCAGCAGGTCCAGGGCAGGCCCTTACCTCTGCTTGTCACTGCTCCCATGTTGGTGAAATGTGTATTTCTGGGTATTTCAATGGTGCAAAATACCCAGGAGAGTGCAAGTGCCAGCCTCCATGCTTACATAGTGGCCATTTTTCAGCCCTGTCATTCTTGTCCAGTAGCCATTTTCTTCAACAATAACCCCATATGCAAGCATGGAGACAAGGTCAGTCATATTGCTATTTTGGGGGAACTCAGGTTGGGTGTTGTTTTTCCCAGAAAATTAATCTGCCAGAATTTCATCCAGTATCCTGAGGTTATGTTGGGATTGCCACAGATAAGTGTGGCAATCCGAATATGGCCCCAACATAATCCTGGGTTAGGCCCTGTCTGGACACAGCCTCAATTTCCTTACCATTCTGTTGAGTTCCACTCAGTTTCCATATCCACTTCCCTAGGAAAGGGAATTTGTCACCTTCTGCTTTCCAGGTATAACTCCCCTTTTGCAGGAGCAGTAACTAACCTAGGCCTGTTTCCTGATATTTCTCTCATTGACCTAACCTGAGACAGCTCACGACGCTTTGAGCATTCACACAGAGGGGCGCAGGGATGCGTGTAAACGCATTCCGGAGTGCCCGTGTGCGAATGCTCAAAGCGTTGTGAGCTGTCTTAGCTGGCAAATGACGGCAAGGGGCGGGGAGACAGCTGAGGAGGCTCCCGCAGCCGGCGCTGGCTGAAAACAGCTGATTGTCAAAGCTGCACCGGCGGGGGAGGTGGCAGGAGACTCATTGTGACCCCTCTGAAAGGGTAGTTCGACCCCCAAAGGGGTCCCGACCCCCAGGTTGAGAACCACTGCAGTAGAGGGACTATAGAGAAACAAAAAAGTTCCATGTGGACAGGGCCTAGGACTCATAAGCTGGAAGAGAATTAATGTACTTAAGTTGGCAGCGTTGTTTAAAGTAAACCTACCTCTGAGGGAATGTTCACATTCAAAGTTCTTTCCTATACTTTTCTTTGTTTTAATAAAATCATTCTGCTGCTGTTCAATACAAACCTAGTGAGAGTCTGATTATCAAAGTAGCGCTGGTCAGGCAGTCTGGGAAATGAACTGAAAGTGAGTGAGCTTTTTTACATTACAGCTTCAGTCAGCCAGAGGCAGAAAGGAAACACCTTTGGGACCTTTATGCTGGTGTCAGTTGAGAAGAAGGGGTGTGTGCAGGGGAAGCACTGCTAGCATTTAGACAAGAGGGATCCCTTTTGAGGGGAAAGCGGTCTGGTTCAGGAGCCAGAAGAGCGTTGGACTGGAAGATCCCCACAAGAGCCAAGAGTTCCATGGAGGAGGCTCAGGTCGATCCCAGGGAAAGGTGTGAGTGATGCAGCCCAAAGCAAGGACAGCCTGAGAATGACCTATAATGCTCTACATGTAAAAAGAACTGGTACAACCTCGGTTTGAATTATGAATAGGACATCCTGTCTCATATAGGTGTGACCAGGACCCAATAGATAGAATGGGACTGCTTGGAGAAGTGCTGGGAATAGCTCTAGAAGTTAGATTTTTAGCACATCTTAAAATAGGGGCACTCAGAGTGGAGCACAGATAGGTGGCTCATGCAGCCACTTTGCATCTTAACAGTGGCATTGTGAGCACCTTCATATAACAAGAGCCCTCAGAGTCTTTTTCCCACTCTATGGGAATGACACCTCTGAGGATGGAGATGAGCTGCATTCCTAAGGGTTGCTGCTGGCATGAGAATATGCTCCTTGGACCTACACCGGGCACTTTCTTTTGCCCAATTAGATACAGCCTCTTTGTGTGCAAATTCACTAGGACCAAGCACTCCCAGAGCTTCAATAAAAGCATGTGAAATGGATAGAACATTAACTTTTGTTCTGGACAGGCTGGCTCTAAATGCAGCATAACCACTTGCCTTTATGACTGTCCTCTTCTTCTTGAACACTCACAGTGATACTATGGCAGCTAAGAATATGCAGAAGAATAACATGGGTATTCTCTACAATCATTCTGCTGTGTGTGGATGTGCTATATTTTTGTGTTTTAGCACATCCTTTATAGATCTGGTGCAAGCACTCTGCCTTGGCAGGTTCTTTGTACTGTATTGATAGCAGCATGATTTGCTTTGCTATTTATACTTCTGCAACTTCCTGTGATTTTATATCTCAGAAAGTACTTGTCTCTTTTACGGAGAAGTATTGTTTTGCTCTGCATGCAGGCCAGTGCCAGTTCAAGGATTGTAGTAGGAATTCTGGGTGGATGATGAAATGTACAAATTATATATCTATTCTTCACTTTAAAACTCCATGCTTCATGTCCAGATCTCTGGTTGCTATTATTCAGAGTCTGATGAAAAGAAACCAAGTTCTTTCTATCAAGTATATATATATATACTATGTTATTATGGTGCAGCAAGAAAAAAAGACATAACTTTAAAAAGAGAAAACAACATTTTTTTCTCATAATATTAGGCTGCATAGACTAAAGTCAACTTCTTTTGATCAATAGCAACATGATGGGCTTCAGGAAAATGAATAGTGAGCATTGGCTTCAGAGAGATGGCTGCAAAAAGCATGTCCTGACAATTCAATGAAACTTAAAAAATATTTTAAAGAAATGCAAAGTGACAGTTCACTTGAAATGATTGCGACCGCATTCACTTCTGTTAACCTAATAGTGGCATAATTGGTAATTACCCTGTTTCCCCAAAAATAAGGCCTACCCTGAAAATAAGCCCTAGCATGATTTTTCAGGATGCTCGAAATATAAGCCCTATATAAGTGTTATATAAAACATCTCCTGAAATAAACCCTAGCACGTCTTTAGGAGCAAAAATTAATATAAGATCCTGTCTTATTTTCGGGAAAACACAGTGGCATTGGCCCTTTGATCTCGGCTAAGGGAGATGGGAGGCAAGGAAAGACATAGTTGCTGTTGATGGCTCACTGCAGTTCTGTTATGCAATGGGCTATAACATAATTATTATAATCTAAAGTGAACTTTTGAGATGCTCTGATGCCCTCTTTTCCCTTCTTAAAGTCTCAGTCTTCAAGCTACTATAGTCTGTAGTAAGACCAGAAGGCACTGCTTATTCACATCTAGAGATGAATCAGTCAGAATTCTCAAGTTTGACTATTATACATAGGACCAAAGAAGGCAGCTATACCCATGCCATTTTCAGCCTGGAACAGCCTGCTGCCCACACCTACCTGCTGTGATTGCTGCCTTCTCCCACAAAGCCTCCTTGGAAAAAAGTAATCCTCAGCTGATGAGGGGGTGGGGAAAATGTTCAGGGAGGCATTATATAGGAGGGTCAGGAGGGTGAGGTGACAGGCGGGGGAGAAGAATTTATGCATGGAGTGGGCAACATGGTTGCAGGAGGGCAGAGCTGGGTGGGTTTGCATGCCAAGGAGGTGATGGTGTTACAGGAGAGTGAGGGGCTGGTTGGAGATGGTTCATTTGGTGAGGATTGACAGGGCTGGAGGGCAGTGGTGACAGGGCAGAGGGAATCTTGGTGGGGGAATCGGGCAGTGGCAGGGCAGAGGCAGTCTTGGTGGGGCAAATCGGGGTGACGGCAAGGCAAAAGGAGTATTGGTGGAGGGACTGGTACATCAGTGGGTCAGAGGGAGTTCCAGTGTGGTGCAGGGGGTTTGCGTAGCAATGATGGGACAGAGGGAGTCTCAGTGCTGAGGAGGAGGAGGAGAGGTTTGAAAAGCTTACCATTTTCCAGGCAGCAGTGGGAACAGTGATGGGTGCCTCCTGAGGGATTTTTGCACTGCAACGCGTTCCGTTTGGAACGTGTGCAGGCGGGCAGCTTAAGACAGTTCCGGGCGCTTTCACCATTCACACACAGGTGCACCGGAACGCGTGTAAACGTGTTCCGGCGTGCCTGTGTGCGAATGGTAAAAGTGCCCGGAACTGTCTTGGCCGGCAAAGGCCGGCCAGGGGCGGGGATTTGGCCGGCAGCGCTGCCGCCCATTGGGTGAGAGCACCCAAGGGGCGGGCAGCGCTGTCAAGCCAGCTGCCCCGCTTCGTGCGAGCTCTACGGGGCCGGATTGGGCCCTGTGGAGCTGGCACGACATGCCCGGGCACCCGCGTGCCCATTGGAGGGGCCGGGGCAAGGTCCCTATGGGGCAGGATGCCTTTGGAGATCAGAGCCCCTGGCTCTGATCTCCAAGGGCTTCGCCCCACGCCCCGATCTCGCCCATCTGCAGGGCGCGAGCGCCTGGATCTAGGCGTGGGCGCCCCGCAGATCAGTCCCCCCGCCCCCCCAGTCCCCAAAACCCCCACCCCCAACCACCCTCCGATCCCGATCGGGACCATCTTCGCTGTGTGGGTGCCTACATCGAGGCACCCACACCGCGAAGATGATTCCCCCCCAGGGCCTCGGGAGGATGCACGCGCGACGGAGGACTTACCTTGTCGCTGTGCAGTCTCGGACTGAGGGTGGCATTCTGGGAGCGCGCACCACGTAGCCCACCTAGGTCCTTTATTGGACAAGCAGTTCATGTAGGCACCCACACAGCGAAGATGGGCCCAATCCGGATCGGAGGGTGGTTGGGGGTGGGGGTTTTGGGGACTGGGGGGGCGGGGGACTGATCTGCGGGGCGCCCGCGCCCCGCAGACGGCCGCGATGGGGGCCGGGGGGGACCCTTGGGGGGCCGGAGCGATGCGTTCCGGCCGCCCAAGGGGTTCCTCGGCCCCAGCCAGCCCGGGATCGGCCTCCTGCCACCCCGGAAAGGGGTACAGGAAGCCGATGCTGGTGGCTACCCGGCTTCGGCAGCCCCATCGGGGCTGCTGGACCCGGGAAGGAGCCACGTCCCGGCGCCCATTGGGATGACAGACGGGACCCACCGAATCGGGGTTCCCCTGTCCCATCTGCCAGGGTCACTGACCCTGGCAGATTGGAAAGGGGAACCCCAATTCGGTGGGTCCCGTCTACCGGCTTCGCCGCGCCGGCACGATCGCCGGCCCAGCAAGTCGGGCCCTGGGGGCATGCCGACGGCTGTCAGGGAGAGAAGCGTGCGTGAACGCTTCTCTCCCGGAACACGCCGGGGCGGCTCGTCCGTGTCGGAACGGATGCAGAGCACTTTAAAGTGCTCTGCATCTGGAACGCGTGGAAGACAGCTCCGGACGCGAGGTGGCGCAAGCCCCGCTGGGGCAATGCGAATGCCTCGTCCAGAGCTGTCTTCCACGCGTTCCGAAAAGGCCTGTGTGAAAAGGCCTCTGGATAGTCCCAATCAGGGAATGAAAATCTGCATTAAAAATGGATGCAGGCTTCCAAATGTAATCTCTCTGGACCGAGGACTGCCTCTATTTGGATAAAAAGGAAGGTGTATCAAATTGAATGGCAGAAAAGTCATATTTGTTTGAATAGATCCCCTTCAAATGCAGTAGGATTCAAATTCGATACAACTGTTAATATGAATTTGCAAACAAATCCCATATGAATCCCATAAAAATCCTTTACAAATCCCATAGGAATCCCTAATGAAGCTTAGTACAAATGTATTGAAACATTTGATTTGAATTTGAATGTTAGTCTTAGAATGTGCCAACATTTGGTTTGAATTTGGATGTCCGAATTCAGCTGAATTCGTACAAATTTCAAATGGTACAAATATCTGTGGACATCCCTAATAAGTAGTAGACAGTGCAAGTGCTGGAACTTACAAGCGTTGTGAATTTAAGGCTGTGTTCAGATATAATAAAAGAGGTACCTCCAAGAGACAGAGTGTAGACTTTGTGTTTCCAAGCTTTCTAATCCACCTTTTCTAGTACAAAATGTTGGGTGGGAAGGAGGGAGGGTCAGGCTGGTGTGTGAACAATTCTACCTTGAAGCCTTCTCTGAGATGCCTCAGAGATGCTTTTTCTTTTCTTTTCTTGCTGCCAGAGGTGGAAACTGGATCAGCTGGAGCTTTGGCTGTCTGTTGTTTCTACCTAAAGTTGGTGCTCTTGCCAAGAAATAAGCTTGATCCTGGCTGTAGATCTGGCTGCTTTGCATAGCTTTCCTGGGGATTGCTCGCTTCAGTTCAAGAAGCAAGGGCAGCCAGAATTCCAAAGAGTGGCTTAGATTTAACAGGAAGAAATATGCATGCTTCATTCATGAGCACTTTGGAATGGTAAGATCAAACCTGTACCTTTTCAAAATTACAAAACTATCCTAGCAACATTTTGAAGGCACCCTGTTAATGAAGGAGAAAAAAAAATCCCAAAGCTTTTTCACAGAAGAAAAAGGATCATTTGGGAAATTGAAGGACAGATTTTGGCACCAAAGGAGTGCAATGGGACAGATTGCTATTGAAGACAACATGAATTGGTTCTCATCTCACATTTTGTAATTTGCTTTGAGTATCCTTCTCTTCCCCTCCCTCCCATAAATTAAATGCAAAAATAAATAAAGTAAATAACAGAAGCATGAATTCTATGAGGAAGATTCTGCTAGAATCCATCAAAGGGTGTTTCTTTTTTTAAAAAAATATTTTTTTTCTGAAAAGTGAATCAAGGGCTTGTCAATCAACATCTCAAACCGCAAAGAAATTCTCAGGAATTCATTCCAAGTTGGTGCTTTAAGAAGGAGTCATCAGGTGGATCACAAGCACTATAAATAATCTGTAGAAGTTCTGCTGCCACATCATCCATGTACAGATTCCATAACAATAGGATGTGGAAGAACTTCTCTTTAGCTGTAATATTTTTTCTCTCTCACACACAATACTGTAAAAATGAGACGATTTTGAAAGGGTTCTTAAAGTATCATTAATGTTATTTTATAAATGCAAGAACAAAATGACCCTTTGGGGTCTGTAAAAATCTTTTTCTTTGTAGATAGGCTGCCTACCAAGGCTTCTGCAAATCCCGATTTTAGATTCCTCTTCCCCAACTTGGAGTTTTCCATATCCCTTGGACAAAAACTTCCATGAGTCCTGGCTAACAAGGCCAAACTGATAAAAAAAGGTTTTTTAAAAATATACTGAGAATGCACCAGGCCGGTAACAATCCTATGACTACATTACGTGACACCACTGGTCCAGGCAAGGCATGGCTGGTTTTGCTTATTTACAGCTCATCAGGTGCCCAGAGCCTGTGTTCTGAGTTCTATTCCCTTATGGGGATTTGAACTCCTGGCCTTGTGCACATGTAGATACTATAGCTGATGAATGCCCTCCGTAGTTGAGGGCCTAGCCATGCCTCTCTCTGCACAAGAGAGAGAACTGAAGGAAGGATAATTACCTGTAAAGTTCCTATATAAGGTCTAAAAGAGTCCTGTCACTGTAGAGATGGAGGAGAATTTCTGGACTAAGAACTGGATTAGAATGTAATTATCCTTTGTGTTTCACATTTGTCAAAAAATGCTGCTGCTGTTATTCAGCTCAGAACAATGGGACACACTTTACTGAAAAAAGCATTCATTAGAATGAAATATGGTTCAAAATGTTTGCACGAAGGATGCAATTATTATTTATGTAAGTATTTTGTGATAAATATGGGTTTGGGATTTTGGAGTGGTACACAAAAACACAAACATAAAATTGGCAGCTGCCAGTTTTAAGTCAGATCTTTTATAGATAATGTTTTTTATTGCAACATATTGGAAATTCTGACTAGTGGTTTTGTCCAACTAGACATTTTCTGGCTGTCTTTCTGGGTGTGGGTGGGGTGGGGCAGAGCAGGGCAGGGCAGGGAATCACTTTTGCCCCTATTCAGCCTTCTACACATACCTAAAGGTACACTCCTTTCAAGGACTCTTATGCTGATCGATCAGGAGAGTCAGCCCCTGGCTTCCATGTAAACATGCACAGCTGTCAATAATGGATGAAGAAATTTTTCATAGCACCATGACTTGGACCAGGCTCCCTTGCTGAACCCTATGGCATCTCCAAACTCACCTAATTTAGAGTCTGCGTGGATCAAGTCTTTGCATTGCTTTTGTTTTGCTTTGATTTTAAATTTTATTCTAAGCATGGTTGCAATATTGAAAAGATGGTTATTATCTAGGTCCTTTCTGCACTTACCTGCTTTTAATCCTGACAAGTGGGTACAGGTTAACCTGACCCACTAATCTAGACCACTGGACAGTATGGGCAGGATCAGCACCTGATGTTAGTTCCAGAATGTGCTTTCTACATACCTCACATGATCCGGATCATGGCCACTAGTCCACTGGTAGCACCAATTATATTATACTACCAATAATTCAGATAAGGGTCTACCTATTTTAGGTGAGGCTCCATTGAATACAGATGGATCTGGACCAGTAACGTTTGAATATGGAAGCCCAGGTGACACTTAATACAGATTAAGTTCTGTGCAGAAAGAGTTACTGCTTTGTTGGAGTGAGATCTTAATTCAGTATCTAAGAAGCAGAACTTTGCTACATTTGGATCTGTCCATGAAGGGTATCAAGTAGGGATGTGCACAAATAGGTTTTTTGACATTCAATTCATAATGAATTGAATGTTAGAAAATCCATATTCATTTGAATAGATCCCCTTTGAATGTGGTAGGATTCTATCTTGATACAAATGAATACATATCCGATACAAATGAAGATGTATCAAATATGAATGAATACATATCTGATATGAATGTAACATATCCGTGCTCTGAAAGCATCAAATCTGATGTGAATCCACTTTTAATCTGCTCTCGATTCATGTCAAATGCATCTGGATCCATCACACTTGTGACTGGCAGCCATTTTCCCACCTCCCCAGTTTAACGAATGTGCAAACTATTTGTATGAATATGTGAAACATTTGCCTTTGTATATATATTTACTTAGTACGGTCACAGACCAGAATCCACAGATATTAAAAAATACATACACTGATAAAATCAAATGAAAAGAAAAAAACAATCTATATACTCAAAAGATAATACATAAAAACAGATAGATGGTTTACAATAAGAAACAATAAACATTTAAAATACATATGATCAAGGCTAATTTTTCAGAATATCTCTATTTGCATTTGTATGAATGTTAATGTATGAATGGTGTAACACTTAATTCGTGTACAAATGTCCAAATTCGTATGAATATTACAAATAATAAATGTTATAAATATTTTTGTACATCAAGTGTCTTTCCATTGAACCCCTTTGTTTTTTATTCCTTTTGCTTCTACTACTAATATCATTTGACAGTAGGGATGTCAAATCTGCTTCGGACTCCTATCTACTCCTCTTTTCACCATACCTTGTTTAGAAAATCTGCATATGCCGGAGTGATTTCTGCATCTAGTTGCACGAAATCTGTACCCCCCCATGCAGGGATACAAACCAGAGTAGGGTTTGATGATGAGTTCAACAGACAGTCAGGTTAGATGTTCTGTTGAACCTTTCAAAAAGAAAAAGGATCAGGGTCAGAATCTTCACTATCTACATACATATACAAAACAAAAACATAATCAGTAGCAATAGATACACTATACAGGAAGACTCCAAGTGGAGGCTCACCTTGTACTTCAATCATCTTCAGATGTATGAGGGGTGGTGACATACAAGAGGGCCGTTTCTGTGATGGCCCCCAAGCTTTGGAATGGCCTCCCGGTGGAAGTAAATCAAGCATTAGCCTTATAAGATTTTCAGTGTTGCTTGACTGCTTCTGAAATTTAATGTTTTATTGTTTTACTAATGTTGCGACCCACCCTTGAACCTTCAGGTGAAGGTATAATATAAATAAATAAATAAATAAATAAATAAATAAATAAATAAATAAATAAATAAATAAATAAAAAATAGGGTATAGTTTAACTCTTACCCATATACAAAATTTAACTGAAAAAATCCCAACAGGAAACCAAAATCATATGAAGGGAAGAAAACATGGTACTTTTATTTATAGTTTCCACCCTAATGGAAAAATTATTATCCTTTAGATAATTGATTAAATGTGGAATCAAAACTTTGGTGCTCTACTCTCCAGGAAGTCTGTTATATGTATCTCAGCTATGATTTTTCCTCCTCGTGGAATAACAAATCTTATATCTGGTCCTCATATAGTCTACAATCCAAATGTATACAGAAGCAAGAAAAGAGTATGTTTGTGTACCTTTGGTTCTATCCAATAAAATAGTGAGAAGAGATGCTCAAGTCTTTGTCCCTTTCTGCACTGTTCCTTGTTCTGGATTATATCCTGGAATAGGGGCATACCATCTCCATGCTACGGTATATACAGCAGCCCCAGGCAGGCCCCTATTCCACGATATAATTCTGAATAAGGCCCAATACAGAAAGGGGCATTATCTTCTCAGGAAAGGAAACAAGTAAGACTCTTCCCTTTCGGGAGTTCTAATTGCCATGTATTTTACCTGGCTTACTGGCTCTTGGATCTTCTAATTACAGAAAACATCTTAATCACTGTGCACTGATAAAGCAAGTGTAATATTGTGACAACACCTCCAACACAATACATAAGCACGTGTGCAGTGCAGCTACTCTTTGGGAAAAAAGTATGCTCCTTTTCCTTTCTTTTCCTTTTCACCTTCTTGCTAGCCTCCTTTTTTAACCAGCTTTCTCCCAGCTGTAATTTCATCCTCGATAAAAGAACAACGCTGATTGTGGATCTAAAGGGTGTTGAATCTATGCAGTGAGTTTGTTAATTTTCTCTATTGAGTTCCAAGGGACATTTAAGAAGGAAGCAAGTGGTCTCTGTGAAATGGAATTTTGGACTGAATTTCTGCTCATGGTACAATTCTGTGTGTAAGAGGATACTCTTAGGTCATTTCTGCACTTGTTGGGGCTGCAGTCGTCCCAGCAAAGACTGCTCCAACTGGAGTGGTCCCTAATAGTCTAGCTCTTCTGCAACACAGCCATCCAGATCCCAAACCTTTCTGAAACTAATCTCGGATCCTCAGGAAAACACATTTTTGATGCTAAACTGGAACAAGAAGACACACATCCTTGTGTCTCATTCCAGAGGTCCCTGGTTCACTGGTAGATCTCTTAAAACAAATCTACTGGTATCCCAGTAGCAGTGCACTAGCAGGGGCCATGGCCTCTCCTTCTCTGGCCCTCCTCTGGGGATGTTATGGATCTAACCTGTATTGTCTGCATGAAAAGCAGATGATCCACCAGTCAAAGTATGCCCATCACTTTAAGTTATGAGTTATTCCATTAAGATATGGTTCTTTTACCAAACATCTCAAACACAGTGTGTGCAAGGGCTCGTGGATTTTAGATTCTCTTGTTGTTACTACTATGTCACTGTAGACCCTAATAAAATGGCTTTTTGTGTCTTCCTGCACTGGGTTTGTTCTGTGATTGATTGCCCATAACAGAAGGAGATGTGGGGGGTGGTCGAGCCAACAGTCCATTAAACTCAAGCTTGACAATCATTTTGTCTTCCACTAGATGGTGCTAAACTAGTGTGTGAGTCTTGCTATGCTTGAGATTTCTTCTCCCCCCTCTCCTCCCCAAAAAGAAACCTAGTAGAACTAGCCATTGCTCCATAATTCATGCTCTGAACTTTGCACGACAGCTCTAAAGACACACTGGCATAGATTTTCCCCTCACCCCTTCATTAGGGGCTCAGAGAATTTAGTCATAGATAATCTGCATTCTGTCAGCCACCCATGGGCACAACAACTGGGTTCTCCATGCATTTTATAGAACACCGTTCTCTTAATTAGATACAAAATGGAATGACTTCTTATAACCAGGGAATTGGAAACATTTGGTCTAATAAATGCTTCCTTTAAAAAAAACAAAAGGAGTTAAAGCAAAATAAAAAATCCATCCATGGACCTCTGACTGTAAGCAGAAACAGAGAATTAACAGCAGTCAAAAGTTGCTTTCCTTTAAGGCTGGTTTTTCTTAGTGGAATTGGCTGCATAAAAATGTTTGCATTTCTTCAGCATGTCCCTGAAGGACAACCAAAAACAAAGGAAAAATGTCGATAAAAATAAATCAACAAACATTGGAAAAGCTCAGGTGTTCACTTATGCTCCTCATTCCCAGAAGCACGTGTGTGTGTGTCTTATGAGCAAAGTGAAAATGATAGACAAGTGCCTCTTATCAGAGGGCTCCAACTCATCATCTGTTGAAATGAACCACAAGTTTTCAGCCAAATCAATAACATTTTCAAGGCTATAAAAAGATTCCCATCAAACTCAATTAGAACATAAGAGAACATAAGGGGAGCCCTGCTGGATTGTACCATTGCTCATCTAGTCAGCAGTTTGCCTCACATAGTGGCCCACCAGTTTGCTTCTGGGGATTCTCAAGCAGATGACAAAGGCAAAACCACCTACTCTCAACTCTCTGTAAATGGCCTACAGAGGCATCTTGACAGTCTGTCTAACCTGAAGAGAATACCTAGGCATCCACTGTGAGCCAGTTTGGTCTTGTGCTTGGAGTGTTGGACTCTTATCTGATAGTCTCCACAAAGCCAGCTGGATGGCCTCTTTCTGAGCTCTCACAGCCTCACCAACCTCACAGGGTATCTGTTATGGGGAGAAGAACAGAAGGTTTGTCAGCCACTGTTATGGGGAGAAGAACAGAAGGTTTGTCAGTTACCTTAAAAGGGTGAGAAAAGTTGGGGTACAAAAGCCAACGCTTCTTCTAGTAGCCATTAATAGACTTGTCCTCCATTAATTTATCTGATCCTTTCTTAAAGATATTCAGGATGGCTGCTCTCATCACCTCTTCTGGTAGTAAATTTCATAGACAGATGATCCTCTGGGTAAAAAAAAAAGGTTCTCCTTGTCATTCCTAACTGTCCTGCCATCAGCTCCATAGAGTGCCCCCCCCCAAGTCATTCTAATGTTGTGTGATAGATAAAATTATCCTGTTCCTAGGACCTTTCTGCACTTATCTTGGTTAATTCATATTAGTGAATCTAGGTAAGCTAGATCCAGATCAGCCACAGCCAGAGGCATCTGTATTGAGTGGGCCTTAGAGTGGCAAACATGTGCTAAAGAGCAATGTAATGACTGATTCACACTGAGATGCAATTGCCCCACAGCACCTCCATCACCCAATGCAAATGGCCATGTCCACGTCAATTGAACATTAGACTAGGGGGTTGAGATGCCTTTGAAGGCAAAGCAAATACATCTTTGTTGCTGATGTGAGGTGTCTTCACAAGCACTGGTAGATACTATTGCCATTACTGTGCCGCTGTTGCAGAGGTCCTGCAAAGGTGTTTTCATAGTCACATTGTAGCTGCACATGTCACTCAACAGCACATTGATATTCTTCCTAGATAAATTCTACATGTGGATTCCCCTTCCTTGATCCAGATCAGAAAGTGCTAGCATGAATGTAGGGCCCTTTCTGCACTTGGCCTTATTCTGGGATATATCTCAGGATCAGGGTCTCTTATCTGCATGTTATTGCAGACTACAGCAGGCCCTAGTGAGACTTGCCATAGCCTGTATTAGCATGTGGGCAAGAGACCCCTATCCTGAGATATATCCCAGAATAAGGCCAAGTGCGGAAGCAGCCTAGGCCACATTTATCTGGTCTACTACTAATCTGGATTAGTGAACTCTTAGCACAGTTCTGATCTGGATCTACACTAGTCCCATAAGATGTTCTCAGCGGTTCTTTGATCCAGATTAGCAAGTAAGTGCAAAAAGGCCCCTAGTCACACCTATTCCGAGACACTGCATGGGCACACCGTACACTTTTCTCAACAAAGTTATGAGAATGGTTTATTCCTCTCTACTTCATGAGAGGTGCTGAGAATCAGAGCTGTATCCTTTCATATTCCATGCAGTTGGCTCTGCCACTGGGAATTGCCCCCTCCCTTCTATTAGCAGCCTATGCAAGTGGGCTCAGAGGGAGACTATTCCCCCTGCCCCATATCAAAATAGGTCAAATCAAGGGGAGATTTTCCAAAATGACAAAGGCTCCAAATGCAGTTTACAAACTACAGTAAATTACAGGGTGAGATGGAGCTTCTGGGGCATCTACCTGCCCCAGCCTCTGATGTTCCCTTTGTGGTTATAACAACATGTCAAGAATCCAGAAAGGCTTTGAATTCACAATAGCCATGCCTCAGATTAAATACACCATCAGTAATTGTATCCCTATGAAATGTCCCATGTGCTTCTGGTACAAGGACAGACAATACCTCCAGAAATCACAGACAAGGGAAGCTCAAGGGTATGAATGAGAGCATATAAAAGGAGAAGCACAACTCATTATATATGTCCATGTCTACTGAGGTTTTGTTACCCCTCGGGATTTTATATCTAAATATATATTATTATATTTTATATTGGTGGTTTTATTTTGACTGGTGGATAATTGATTGTCAACTCCCTTGGGCACACAATGGAAACTTCATACACAAATAAATCAAATGGATGATTAAAAAAAAAGCATACAAAAACCTGGGCAATCTTAGTCAAAAAGATGAAGTACCAGCAAGGATATAGGTAAGTATGAGCTTTATATTTAGCTGCATCTGCAGTTTTTATAGTGCTTAAATGTCACCCATTATAAAACTCCTGCATGATAAAGTTACAGTTCAACATTCATAATTTAACATTCAAGATGATCAATTTCTTGACTCCTGTTATCTATCTGATACATTTTATCATTGCTGGATGCATTTCAACCAAATGGTCATCTTCAGTGGCTTGTGGTCCTCCAGAGTGAGATACAAAAACCAATCGTGTAATGACACACTGCCAAGTTTCTCTATACAAAATGATGCTTTCACAATAATGAAAGCTACCTCCAGACAGCAAGGAGTAAAGCAGTATATAAAAAGGAAGCTGGCATGGCTCCTTCCTATGGCTCACCAGATATACTAGGCTCCACTGGTATTAGATTCTCTTAGCTGCATATCTGGTATTCCCATAAGGAACTTCCTGGAACTGACCACACCTTCTCTTGTTCTTCATGCTCTTGGTGAACTCCAGGAGAAGTTCCTAGTAAGGCTTTACTGCATGAAGCTTGCAAGATGGGCCAGTTAACAAACCAAGCATTACTACTTCAATAGGCTTTTAGAATCTTGTAACCAACACTGCGTTGATAAGTTCACACAGATATCTAGCAATCCCAATGCAATGCTGTTAGGTTTTCAAGTCTTTCTTCCAATCTGAAAGTAAATGGAACCATATATGCTTATATCCTTGAAGATATGTTCCTTTTATATTGGGCTTCTCCATGGACAATTCTCAAATGTGCTCTTAGCATGTATAGGAAAGAGTCTAGGGGCTTTCATTCTGCAGATCGATGGAGGTCCTGTCCCCTCCTAGCATTCTCTGTCCACACAGGATGGAGCTAGAATGCCCAAAATAGCATCCTAAGCCCTTTTTGCACTTACCCATGCTTTGTTGAAATCAGTGGGTCCAGAATAGCCCACCTCACTGGCCATGGGGAAAACATGGGCTGCATCAGCACCATCTGCACTGATAGCACTGTTTAGGATAAATTCATTTCCCAGCTGTGAAGCTTGTGTGAAGTTCCCACCTACACACTCCTGAATTCAAGTGCTATGAACTTTTGTTCCTAGCATGAGTGTGTGTGTGCTTTTTGGTGGCACATTATGGCACAACACTGAACTGCATCCCCCAATATTCCCAAACATGGAAGGCTTACCAGCGATCCAGATTAAAACTTCCTTAATTTGGACCACACTCTATCCAATACAGTCAGAACTGACCAGGTGGAGGTGTGGTCTTGGAGTCACATAGTGGAGACCTAGCAGTGAACTACAAAGACCATTAATCCATATTAAGAAGAAGAAGAAGAGTTGGCTTTTCTACCCCGTTTTTCTCAACCATTTAAGGGGACTCAAAGCAGCTGACAAAGCTTTTCTATTCTTCTCCCCATAACAGAAAACCCTGTGAGGTAGGTGGAGCTGTGAGACCCCAGAAGAGAGCTGTGACTAGCTCAAGGTCACCCCAGCTGGCTTCATGGGGGAGGGCAGAATCGACCCCTGTATTCCCAGATAAGAGTCTGGCTCCTTAACCACTAGACCAAACTGGCTCTTATTGAGGCTTATTAAGGGGTTGTGCAGAAAAAAACCTTAGTCTGGTTTACCAGTAGATCTTGACATTGAGGTCTACAGGCATGCTAGGGCTGATATATCAGACCATGGAGGTATGTTGATCTGGACACATTTCAACAGAGCAACAGCATGTGCCACTGAAATGCCCCCTCCAGGAGCTCTGAAAACCAGGAACTTTCTGAGCCTCAGAGTCAGTATGGGAGCTGGGGTAGGATAGATAGACCATCACAAGATAGACTTGTCTTATGCCAGGCGCAAAGTGTTCAGCTTGGGGCAGGTTACTGATCCCAGGATAGAGCAGATAAATGTAAAAAAAGAAAAAAGAAAAAAAAGAAGTTATTGCAAGATAGCAAAAGCAGTCTGTTCAGCTTCTCACTTGCAAAAGGAAAATTGCACATTGAACCCATTACTCTTGTGATAGGAGGTGAAACTTTTTTATTTCAGTAAACCATCTTGTGTGGCTTATTTGTTACATTGATGGCTAAAAGAAATAAAGGACTTTGAAAAGAGACCTAGAAAAAGTAGTGAGCCAAGATGAAAGCATCCTTCAACCGTTTCAGCATTTTATCTGATACCCAAGAGTACCAGATAATGTCACATAAGACATTTTGTGAACTATTCCCCAGAGGCTGTCTAAAAGCATCCTAATGGTCCAAAAGGAACTTTTAAAAAGTAAACTTCTAGAAATTTGCCTGAGGTTTCCTGAGAAAATTCCAGAGTTCTTATGGTGCTTTCAGAAACTAGATATTTTGTTTACAAACACTAGCAGTTCTCACACAAACTGCTAGCTCTGTAATAGGGGCAGATCTTTAAAGTTATAAAGACATATTTTTAGTTCCATAGCTATGGAACAAGTGTAATATGTGTGTTCTTCTCTAAT
Organism: Aspidoscelis tigris stejnegeri; assembly: GCA_023333525.1. Lineage (NCBI taxonomy): Eukaryota > Metazoa > Chordata > Lepidosauria > Squamata > Teiidae > Aspidoscelis > Aspidoscelis tigris. Next base: position 22,524,736 of record JALMGA010000005.1, read on the forward strand.
TCAATCTTGTAATTGCATTGTAAAAATACTCTTCTAATTACACTGTAAAAATACTCTCTCTCTCTTTTTTAATACCCCTGTAGGCTGCTCCCTGCTGTTTTTACTTCTGAATTGGTTTACAGCTATTCTGGCTTGACAAGTTTTTTAAAATAACCTTCTCTTTGTTAGCTTTCATTCTATGGCACTTCAGCAGTTGTATAAAAAAATGTTTTAAAGCACCATCAACTGAATTAATCTAAACAGACATTAAAAATGCCTAATAAATACAGAGCTGCAGAGTCACTCACAGTGTTGTTTTCATTACCCAGTGCTTCTTGATTTCTTCAGTCACCATTTTGATGGCTGCTGCTCCAATCTGGGTGCAATAGAATTGTTCCGATGCTTGATAGATGTCAACCACAGAAGGATATCTCCTTCTGCTTCAGAAGCTGGTGGTTCTGGGGACACACCGTGGCATGGCAGCTATATAATTCTGTGGGCATGAGCCCCTTTTCCCATTTAGATCTGCCCAGCTATTAGTATCCCAAGATGAAACCCTCCTAGTAGTTCCATCACCTTCAGAGGTACCAGGGTACTGGCTAGAGATGTACATAATTTTTTTTTCATGTCCACTTTTTATTGAAGCAAATGTGAAGGAAGAGCTGCATATGCTCTTTGAAAGCCCTTGGAATGCACTTTGAATCTCTGCCACTAGTCATGCCACAAATCCCCTCTGAATCTTCTTCATATGTGACTTTACCATTTCATGAATATAACAAAGCATCGAACAAATGCACAAAAGCATTTGCTTCTCATTCGAATGTCAGTCTTTGAATATAGCTAATAGTCTATTTGAACGTGAATGTTTTGTGCACTTTCCTAGTTCGAATATTATATTCGAATCTGAAGATACAGATGTCTACAACATCCCTATGTGTTATATGTATCTGTACACATTTTGTACGCATCCCATTTTATCCCAGTATGCATCCCGTTTTTGTCCTGTACTATAAGCGCAAATGTGTACAGATATGTATGAGATTCATAGAGATATGTATGTGATACATACGTATCTGTACATTCGAACAAATGTTTTGGAACATTCGAAATTCATTCGCATGTTTAAATTAGAATGTGTAGACATTCTATTTGAATTTGAATGTCCACATTCAATCAAATTTGATTGACCTTTGAATGTTTAGAACATTCAGGCACATCCCTAGTCTGCACTAACATTAACTTCTGCACCTTACTTTGGAACATATACCAGAATGAGAGGCAATGTGGCAAAGGCTTATCTGACCAAAGTCCTGGGCTTATGTGGCTGTGTTTGGCTATTTAAGAACCCCAAAATCCTCCTCTATAGCCTTGTATTTCCAGTATTGCCATACATGCCTCATTTTATTTAAGAATAAGAGGGATGGGGCATACTGAGGTAGAAGTACTTGAACAGGTAGTGACACAGAAAGTAGCAGGTTCTGAAAAGGAAAGAAGAAATCCTTGCAATACAGTATCTTAGTTCTTATATTGCCTGATTCTCATGGCACCATTTCTCCAGAAGAGTTAATATGTTTAGGCATTTCAACATTCTATCCTCAGCCTTAAAAGTGCCATTACACCGAAATAGGGGTCACAACCAAAGTTTTTTTTAAAAAAATGAAAGCAAGCCAAAGTGCCATATCATTCTGAAACAATAATTTAGAACTAAAGCAAGATGACTGGCCAAGTTGGAAATGTGGTTCCCAGTTTAGCTAGGTGTACAGTTGGCCACTTGGAGAAGTGAGTTTGCACCTCAGTGAAGATATAAATGCTTTTAAATCCAACTTTACGCTTGTTGCTTTCTTGGCAAAAACTATCAAAATAGCTTTCCATAGCTTGCAACCAGGATATGTTTTATTTCCCCCAGACCATCTGATAACTCTCAGGTTTCCTGGTGAAGAAGAAGAGTTGGCTTTTCTACCCCATTCTCATCCATTTAAGGGGACACAGAGCAGCTGACAAAGCTTTCTGTTCTTCTCCCCACAACAGACACCCTGTGAGGTAGGCCAGGCTGTGAGAGCTCAGAAGAGAGCTGTGATGAGCCCAAGATCACCCAGCTGGCTTCATGGAGGAGTGTGGAATCAAACCAGTATTCCCAGATAAGAGTCCATCTTCCTAACCACTACACCAAACTGTGAGCTCGCTGGTTAGCATCCAAATGCTAACCAAATCCAATCCTGCTTAGATTTTCAAATACAGCTGAACTCTTTCTGAACTACACTATTCATAGAATACTGCAGTGTGCAGTAAGTTGTTTGAGGACTGCAGCTTTTCGTGAGACATAAAGCTTCACTCTATATTAAAACTTACCTTGAATCCAATTTTTGTGTTTTTTTCTTAATTATCCTGTGCTGTCTTTGCTCATCAGTGACTATTATGGGAATGCATTTACCTGCGTATAAATAGCTCGTGTTCCCTCTTTCAATCAGCCTGGCTCCTGATTAATCCATTGATGTCATCATAGTCCAGCGGGTGACATCACAGCTTATCATTATCACCCCTGGTTCACTGATTCTTCCAGGAAGTAGGAGGGAGGTGATTAGAAAGGGAAGTGAGTTTCATTCTCTTGCACAAATATCCTGCTAATGATGGAGGGAGAGAACATGCTAAAGGAAGACTGCACTTAGAGTGCCACATTGTTCCTTTGAAATACAATTCAGCAAAGGTAGCATTTTTTTTGACTCACAGATAGAAGGTTGCTTTAGATTCTCCCCACAATCAAAGTTCTGTTCATGTTTGCTTTTATTTCTTTAATTTTAGTTCTGGTGGATAGGCTCTTTAAAGGGTTTGTAGTTTCTGGTTTAGTAATTTCTGGTGCCCCCCTTGCAGTCTATGTGTTTGTGTGAGTGACTGTTGTGGAATGTGTCTGGAGTGGAATAACAGGGGGGGGGGTAAAGGGGGGTACTCCCATCCCATGGTCACAGAGCAGGGGAGGCATGAGGTTAGGGGGAGAAAAATAGAGTAAATGGCTACATATTTTGCCCTTCTGATTCCTCTTTCACCATGCTGGCAACATGTTGTCCAAGATGTGGTGCCTAGTGATACTGTTGTGGAATGCTAAGTAGGTCCTTAATTAAACATAATTTATCCATGTCTTGGCTAAAGGAGCTGAGCTGGCATGGGCCACTGAAACTTTGGCCCTTTCTACATGTGGCCTTACTTTGGGATACATCCCAGAATAGGGCCCTGCTATCTGCATGCTAGTGAAGATTATAGCAGGCCCCAAGTGAGGCTTACCAAGTCCATATAAGCATGTGGACAGCATGGCCCTATCTCAGGATACATTCCAGAAAGTACAGATAGGGCCCTGACTGGGAAAGCTGGGCAGAACTGATTTGACCTAGCGGTGCCCAACAGGTTTATTCCCCCCCCCTCCTTCAGTGCAGCATCATGTCAGACATGAGTTTCATAACGAGGAAATTTCAGTGGTCTATAAATATTCCATCCAATTCACCAAAAAATCCGTGCAAACTGAAGTGACCTGTGAGGCTTTATTCTGCTGCTCAACAGCCTCTCTGTCTGAGCTGGTAGAGGTAGCCTCCAGTGTGGTGTTGGAGAACTACAGGACCCAAGTCCTGCGGGACTTCAACATTCACTTAGGAAGTACCCACATCAGGCCAATTTTGGAATTCTCTGGAAACAATCAGTGCATGATTGGATGGAAAAGATGATGGCACTGGCTGAGATGTATAAACCTATGAACTTATTAAGAGATAAAAAGACTGTAACTTTCATCAAAATATGGTAGCTCTTCACTGATAGTCTACATAAGGAGAAGAATTTACTGAAAACAAGTTTCAGAGGTGAAGTTTCAGAAAACAAGTTTCAGAGACCTTCGGGTATGGGGCGGGATAGAAATATAAACATAAATAATAAATAAATAAGTAAATAAATGGACTTCAAAGAGGAAAGAAGCTAAAGAAAAGAGGTCGTAGCTGGACATTGCAAAAGTCTATAAATAAAACAGGATAGAAATTAAAAGGTGTGAGAAGTTCGATCAGAAGATGGACTGAAGGAGGTTTAAAGTGAAGGTATGACCATGGCCTTCAATTCGTATAAAGTCTTGAGTTCCAGCCAGAAAATGTTTATAGCTGCCTCTTCAAGGCACACCATGACTTTAAAATCTGGTGGATCATGAAATAGGCTTTGGAGTAGAGACACGCAGAAATGATATGCTACACAGATAGGTTATTGTTACTCTGTTATAAGAATCTAATAGCCTTCCCTATTAGAGTATTTAACTGAGATACTTGCAATTAAATGAGGCTTTTATTTCCCTAGGCTATGGCATGGAATGGCTCTAATCACCATAATATGCTAATTTGTTAGTATGAATAAAGTGTGATGAGCCTGGATGCCATTATATCACTGATTTTTAAAATAAATAAATACATCCACCAAAGAAAGTAGTATTAATCGGTTAGCAATCCGTGGCAATTTGGAAAGCTGTTGATACACTGGACGAGGGATGTTCCCTACAACCTGTATGCACAATTCTCTAGGGCTATTGGATTTTATCCAAATGATTATGATATATAATTAATAGGCCTTGGGAGATGGGGAAAATTTCACTTACAGAACATCCAAGCTCCTTATTTCTGTGACACTGAAAATGCTCCCCAGAGAGTAATAAAGGGGAAAGAGTAATTTCAAGTTTAATATTTTCTTTGATATGTATATCAGTTTTCTTCCACCCCTACTTAATTGGCTTAAAGGGTATCTCTTCTCTGGAAATTGAATCTGGCTTCACAGGGCATCATGTTTATTGTCTCTCTATGACTTCCGGAACAAATTGGATGTTGTAGAAGAAAGCAAAAGATTACAGATATTTTCCTCCTATCCAGCCATTATGTCAACATCACAACCTCACTCTGAGATCTTCAAATCAAGCTGTGTGTTTATTTACACATTCTTCTCCTTGTTATTCCCATTTAGGGTGGGGGTTTTTTTGGGGGGAGGGGGTGCTATTATTTTTGGTTTAATGCCAATGGGGTTGCAAAGGAATGGAAACTGAAATTCTAGCTTCAGATTGTTTGCTCTAGGAACCATATTGGGACAGCCAAACCCAAGGCACTTAGGTTCTCAAAATTCAGACTTTTAAAATATTTATTTAATGGTGGAATGGCTGGATATACACTTCAGTTAAATGTTGAGTGCATCCTATTAGTTGGGCTACATTAACAAATTCTCAAAATCTGGACTTTTGAGTTTCACAAATACCTTTGGGATTGGCACTATTTGTTTGGGATTTTATAGTCGAAATGACACACCTGACAGGCTATAGGCTGATTCAGATATCTGTGTTTATTATTTGATGTATCAAATCAGCTCATGAATTTAAACACATGGCTTCCCAATCACTGAAATAATCCTGTTCTCAAAGCTATACAAAGCCAGCAATTTAGGTAGAATTAATCCATCACATTGGGCCTGTTGTTACACACCTGACTGGTATGGTATAATAATACAATAGGATGGCCAGGCTAGAATAGGCCAGATTAACATGGCAACGTCCATGGGTGTTTTTCCACTGCAGCCCTTAGATCTGGATCTAAGAAGATCCGGATCTAAGGAATGGGTACATTTCTTAATCTGGATCTAGTAGATCCGGATCAAGGGAAGCACCCAATGTGTTTCCACAGGAGGGGTAGCACCCATTAGGAATGGGTGTTAACACCCCTGCTGTGGAAACAGCTTTGTACCCATCTGGGGAATCTGGATCAACCCACAAGGGGTTGGTCCATTACCCCAGGTGTTTTGGGGGGTGGGGGGGAACAGTCTTCAAAGCAACTTTGAAGTGATTTTGAAGTGACTTCGAAGTCAGCTTCAAAGTGACTTCGAAGTGAATGTGAAGTCAGCTTCAAAGTGACTTCAAAGTGGCTTCGAAGCCAATTTTTTTGGGGGGGTCCCAAAGGTGCATCCCCTCCCCCTAGCCTCCTTTGGACCCCATTGCCTGTTTCCAGTGGAAACAGGCTCCCTTTAATCCAGATTTTCTGGGAGAAGACCCCATTGTAGACCCCTTTAATCGGGTCTACAGAAAATCTGGATTAAAGGTCAAAATGTACCCATTAGATCCCGATTTCCCCAATGGCAGTGGAAACAATCGGGTCCCAAATGGGTGCCATAGTGGAAATGGGGTCATCCAGCTCACACCCAAATGGGTCCTAAATGGGTGCAAAAATTGGTACTTTTGACACTGGAAAAACACCCCATGGCAACAACTAGCACATGCCGATGTTGCCATAGCGGTCTGAACATGTATGCAACTGGGCAGCACAGTCACACCACCAGGTCTAGTCACAGCATTGCACCCCCAAGAGGGTGTGGATACTGCAGTCCAGGAGACAACTAGAGCCTTTTCTGGTCAAGTTGTGAATTGCTTTTTTATCAGTCCCCAGCTAGTTAACTCTGGGGAGAGGTTAGTACATAGGGTACTTCTGCACCCTCCTTAATCCAGATCCGGCTCTGTCCAATGCAGATGGGACTGGACCACAGGGTGGGCCCTTCTTGATCCTTCTCATTATGGCGTGGATCGAAAGGGAAGACTTTTCCTGGGCAAATCCAAACCGCAAAGCAATTTGTCATGATGTAGAAAAAGCAATGCAGAGAACAGTCAGGAACAGTACATTTGGGTCAGAAGTAGCATATAGAATTCAGTGGTTTAAAACAAAAATGAAATGAAATGAAATTTGCACCTAAAAATATGGGATAAATACAAAACATTTAAAAATGAAAACAAATGCAGTTAGGAATAAATCTATGGATTGCCATTTTCCTCACCATGGCTCACTTGAGGCATATTCAAGATCTTTTGATGTAGAGACAATGGTAATCTTCATCTTTATTTTGAGCACCAACATCACCATCACACAGAAGTTTCTGACAACCACAACTTTCCCTTCAACCTAGGAAAATCAGCAGTATTGACCAGAATGCTTGCAGCCCCCAGCTGTTTCCTTTTGTAGGTGATGGATATTGACTGTACTGATGCCCAAGGCCTAAAGATATCACTCCATTTCTTCTGGAACTGCTCAAGGGCACCAGTCACTAATGGCACAACTATTGTCTTCCTTTGACATACTTGATTTCGGGTTTTGAGGTCGTTGTATATGGTGATTTTTCCCCCCAATTGTTTCTCATACCTGCTATCACCAGGTTCTGCTACACTGACAATTCACACATAGCTTTTCTCAGTCACCATTATGCCAGAAATTGCTCCTGTTGTACTGCATTATCTTCATCATTATCCCTGTGGGCAGTAGCTGTTTCTCCAGGGAAACTTCGACAATAGAGATGATAGTGGCCAGTGTCGGTGGCTTTGGGGAGATCCAACTATGGGGAAAGGAGCCATCCTGCCAGAAAACTGAACTGTCATCATCATGGGATCTGTGCTCAGACTGCAAGTAGGATAATTCCATTTCTAATCTCTGGCTTAACCTCATTTTGCTCCATGCAAGAGCCAAACATGCCTCAACGTGCCTACTTAAGCAAATTAAAGTGATCAATCTCTCTTGGAATGTTTTTCAAGCTGCATTTTTGCACCCATTAAGGACCCATTTGGGTGTGAGACAGATGACCCCATTTCCACCACGGCACCCATTTCGGACCCGATTGTTTCGACTGCCGCTGGGAAAAGCCGGATCAAATGGGTACTTTCTGGCCTTTAATCCGGATTTTCTGTAGACCTCATTAATGGGGTCTACAGTGGGGTCTTCAGGCAGAAAATCTGGATTAAAGGGAGCCTGTTTCCATGCTTGCGTGGCAATGGGGTCTAGAGGAGGCTAGGAGGAGGGTATACCCATGGGGGGGGGGAGCCCCAAAACCTAAGCTTCAAAGTCATTTTGAAGTCACTTCGAAATCTGTTCAAAATAGCTCTGGAGCTGATCTTCAGAGTGAACTTTGAAGTGACTCCGAAGTGACTCCGAAGTCACTTCGAAGTTCACTCCAAAGATCAGTACAGACTTCAATTGAGCTGTTTTGCACAGACTTCGAAGTGACTTCGAAGCCACTTCAGAGATTGCACCCCCTGTCTCCTCAAACACCTGGGGTGACAAGCAAACTCCTCATGGGTAAATCTGGATTTCCAAATGGGTGCTCCTGTGTTTCCACGGCAGGGAGGCTAGCACCCATTGCTATTGGGTGCTAGACCACCCATGGAAACACATTGGGTACTTCCCTTAATCCAGATCTACGAGATCTGGATTAAGGAATGTACCCATTCCTTAGATCCGGATCTTCTTGGATCCGGATTAGAGGAGCACGGTGGAAAAACACCCTTGCTTTCCTTTTCATTGGGCAGCAAGTGAAAAGAAAACAAACAAATAAAAACCCCTTGGTGACTCATCTTCTATGGTTCCCTTCCTATTTCATAAGAATGATTTGCTGGTTGGATAGCAGAGTACTTTCTCAGGCTTCCAAAGCTGTGACCGCAAACCCATAAATTGTGAGCACCATTGTTTCAATAGTACTTATAAAGATTTTCCTTTAATGCGACCTTTTTCAACAGTATACTTGATCTTTCATTTGTGTTCCTTAATACTTCACTCTCTTGATACTTGAAGGGATAAATATCATTAACTTTTTTTTAAAAAAATGGTTACTGTAATCTAGGAGGACATCTTTAAGGCTATATTCAACACTTTCTGTATAAATTAATGCATCTCACTGGTGACTTCATGAAATAAACTGAGTTGCCAAGGTATGAACAAATATTACTGGAAAAACTACTGGATTCTCAATAAGCCAAATCCTGTAATCTCTTAAGATGAAAGTGCATCAAATGATTATGTGTAGACTAGGGTAGATACAAGTAAAGGCCCAGGAAGCTTTTAGACTGTAGCTGCTAACATTCCCCCCTCCACCCCACCCCATGATTGGTACCAAGAGACTGATAGCCAGAGGTTTTGATCTGATATTCTCTTTGAATAGGAAGTTTGCAAAGAGAAGAATTTTTCCTTGCCTACTTGCTTTATGAGTAGGAAATAAGATGCTAAGAAAAAAACTAATAGATTACCATCTCTCAGCTGCTTTTAATACAAAGGGCCCATCTGCACTTACCTTTGTTCTGAAATATGAGCCTCTTTGGTCCTCTTCTGGACATCATCAGTGCACACATTAGTGCAGAACAGAGAGGTACCACCCACTACTGCTACATGCCATCTGTTTTAAATGTGGCCAAGGCCAAGAGGTCTTTAATCTGGATTATTGATAGACCTGATTCAAAAGATCTACTAGCACACCAGTGAGGCCAACCTGGATCACAGAGGCATGCTGAAGGCACATTACTGGTTCCTAGATTACTGGGAGACTCATTTCAGTGGTGAGCCAAAGCACATTGCCAAAATGGGTCCCCTGAGCCCTCAGAGACCAGCCCTGAAGCTTGTGTGAGCTTCTGAGCCAGTGCAGGGGCTGGACTGGGCCAACACTGTGGTGCAGTTGGCAGTATTGCAGACTATGCCTTGACATAGTTTGAACCAGTGCCACTCACTGATCCAGACCCACTGGTTCAGATCAGGCAAGGTAAGTGCAGAAAGGCCCAAATACTCTGGATGTATCAAAGTTACAAGGTAGCATTGAGCTGTGGGACCAGGAATTAGAAATCCTGGCTTAACTATTACATGCTAATTAACAAACACCTTTCATATAGCCCACTCTGAGACTGGTAAGCCAGGATGTATTCTTGGTTTGAGCCAGAGGCTTCATCTCTCTGTGTTCCATGCATATCATTCATGTAAAATAGAGTGTAGGGAGTCCGACAGTTTCCTGGATGCCCCCTGGTTTTCAGACACTGTTGTGCATATCCAAGTACTTTTTCTCAGTTGAAATCACAATGTCCAAATCACAAAGGTAACTGGAAATAAAGCCTGAGAACCTAGCCACACAAATATTATGCAGCACAAGTGGAAGATTACACCTAAAAGTACACTTGTGTTTCTGATTTTCTGCAGAATGCATTAGGGAAGCACATTGACTTTTCTCACATTGACTTTTCTCAGTCCTCATTTCATAAACTGTTCAAATATCCCACCTTCACAGAGATGGGGGACTGGGGTGTTCCACGGTAGGTGAAAGGTGTAGGGTCTGTTCACACTTGGAGAACAGGGGAAGCCTGGGGATGTTCTGAGATGGACCATCCACATTGCACAGAGATACTTCCATCCCAGAAGCTTGTCTATACATTCTGGACCACCACCACCACCCCTGGGACATGGCTAGTATGCTCCCACATTCACCCTTTCACACCTCTTCCAGGTGAAGGGGCAAGGTATGGTGTGACACAGCTGCAGTTATGCACCGTATCACCCAGTCATCATGGCAATGGCACTGTGCATATCTCTTGTCACAGTAAACTGATAGAGGTGATCACCACCAGTTAAGCAGAAATTGGTCTAATATGGGTTAGACCTAGCAATAGGTCTCTTTCCTAGCCATAGGGGGAAGTGCCAGATAAGTTTCAGATACACTGGGTGTCACACCTGGTGAGATGCTTTTGTAATTGAAATGATTCTCTTTATTGGATCTTAAGACCGTGCTTTTTAAGGTTGCAGTACGTACCTGCAATAACAAGACACTTACTTTTTTAAAAAAGAGTGGCTTTATTAAATTGAACAATCAGCACAATCTAGAGTATGGAATGGACCTTGCATTGACTGTCATCTAAACATATTGAACAGATTTGTCTCCTGATTCCTAGCAGCCTAGACATTGTCTTTTTATTTTTATATTCTTTCCAAATTCACAGTCCAAATGCTAGAATACCATGAAGTTCCTGGAAATATGTTTGTGCTGGAAGGGTGATCTCAGAGATCAAATCTTATACTCATCAGTCCATTGTCTAGACTTTGGCGAAGGGATCAACCACTTATATACTTCCCAGAACACATAATGAGCTGAGATATGTCATTGCAACATCACTGTCAATTAAGTTAAGCCAAAGTTGCTTCAGTTAGGGATCTAGTCTGAAATGTATCTCAGCAGACATAAGGTTCTTTCACAATTTGCACATAATTATTACAATGTATTTTCCCACTGATTGAGTCAAAAGGGCCTTTGCTCCTAAACAAAGGATCATGCAGAGGCCAATTTTTTGAACGACATCACCCTTAATGCGAAATAACAGACATAAAAAGAATGGTTTGTTTTGAATGGAACCAAACTATGTTGAATTCAGTTTGAATTTGAACTGCCTTGAACTGTCTCAACCTGATTCGAGTTTGAACATTGAACAGATTTATGCCTGCTTGTTTTTAAGATTTACAGTAAAATTTAATTTAGAAAGCCCATTTTAAAAGGCCGTTAATTCAAACGTGAAACTGTTCAAATCAAACAAGGATGCTAGACTAATCCATGTGATTGTTGCGCATGGGGTTTGGTTCAGTTTTAGTCAAACTAGCCCCATCAAAAGAGGGTTAGTTCCGTTTACATTACAACCAGCTGTGACACCCTGTTCAATGTGAACAGATTCAAATCCAAAACACTTTAGCACATCTTTACTAGGTAAACATTAGAGAGACTTTATCTGATCTGCTAAATGACACCAGAGAGGATGTCTGTAGCATAAAACAAAAGGCAGGACCTTTTGTTATTCTCATTAAAATTGCTCATGTTGCATCCCAGGTTATAGAAATAATAAGATTTATTGATGTGTGTTTATTTCCCAGTGGTACTGCATTATGATAGCTTTGCTGTCTCAGTGCTCCAGTTATGGATGCACTTTCATTATCAGTCCTCATTTCAGAAAGGCTTATAACTTTCTGGAAGAAGTAATAATCCCCTGGTACAACCCTCTTTCTCCTCCCATCCTCATATTGGTCAAAAGAGTGTTATTTTCTTATTTCACCATGCTCAGAACATTTTTTAAAAAAAGAATTACCAGTACAGGATTGCAAGAGTGTAGGTGCAGGGTCTAAGATGAAGGTATATGGAGATCACCGTCCTTTAACAAATAAGATTTGTTCTTTGGAAAATGCATCTAGCTTTTAAATGACTATGCCAAATAGCAAAGCCAAGCCATAGATTGAAAGGATCGTCAGTTTTAGGGTTGTTATGCCATGTTCCATAGTTCTGCTTTGAACCTAAGGTATCCATCTTAAGAAGATATGATTGCTAGAAGAATCAAATGCAGAGTAAAAGGTCTTCCTCAGCTTTCCATCGTATGCTATTAACAGTAGTTCACAAATTCAGTGCAAGACAGTACAGACAGACAGATCTAACAACAACCACATATTCACTATAATGAATCCCAAAATGGTACAATGAGCAGCTATCTTGGTTCGCTGTGTTTCACTCATCTCAGACTTGTTTGTGATTCACAACTCAATGAAGGTGCAAATTTAAAGCACAGAAAGGCAACTCATTCCTACACTTATTCCGCCTGAAGAAAGGGACCATTATTGCTCCCAGGGAACTAAGAGGGAAACTGGGTGGGAGTAGGGGAAAGCTGAAATTACTTTTTAGCAGGTACTTTATTGTTGGCAGCTCTGTCCTGAAATGGCATGAATGTTGCGAGAGATAGGAAGATCATCCATTGCAGGTGATCCACTTTTAAACTAGCCTCAGGAATTGCTCAATGCATATACGTAGTTATTGTTAGCACTAGGGATACGCACGAATATTCATAACATTTATTATTCATATTAATTCATAAGAATTCGGACATTTTTACACAAATCAAATGTAACGACATTCGTAGATTAACATTTGTACAAATAGTTCAGACATTCATTAAACTGGGGATCGTATCAGATACGTATGCATTCGTATCAGATACATATTGGATACATATCTGTTTTAATACATACATTTGATTTTAAATGTTGTTACCCACCCTTACAGTAGACCTATAAGTATAGGATGGGATAAAAATCCAAATAATAAACGAACAAATAAATAAATAGCAGATCCTAGGCAGGGCTGCCATAGTCTGCACTAGCATGTGGATAGTTTATCCCTGTTCCAGGACATAATCTGGAATAAGGCCCACTGCAGAAAGGGCCAAAGGGTCCATTTTCCATACCCTTACATTATAATGTCCTTAGATCAGACAGGGAGAAATGGAGCTTTTAGAGCAAAATGGCTTTCACCTTCCAAAGAGTTTTGGGTTATTTCTTTATGGGTCATTTTCCATTAATTTGCCTAACACAAGGCATTCATTGACTAGCTATAAAGTCACCTCCAGCCAAACGTTCAGCTCCATTAACTCTCTCCTTTCCAAATACCTAAGTTTATACAATATTATAATAAAGGACTTTGTGTTATAGTGCAGTTATAAAGGAGCCAAAAATTTGCTTGTATGGATTTTCTGTCTATATGAAATATAACCCATGTTAACAGTAAGCTGCATTATAATCAATTATTCCTGTGCCTCCTACTTTTATATATTCTTCTATGGACTTCCCAAGTATTTTAGCTGGTGAGGGAAATAGCAGAAGCACTGAAGAGTGACATTTTTTGAAAAACACCTGTTAGCAGGTAGTGTTATTAAAAGTAAATGTCAAGACCCCAATAAACAATCCAAGACACATTTCATGTTGTATAGTTTATCTCACACACTGTTCTCTACAGAATTCTGTGTGCGACGGAATGAGGGCTGGCTGGCTGGCTGGCTGGCTGGCTGGCTGGCTGGCTGGCTGGATGGATGGATGGATGGATGGATGGATGGATGGATGGATGGATGGATGGATGGCTGGATGGATGGATGGATGGATGGATGGATGGATGGATGGATATAGAAGACAAAATATTTGACTCAGTACTAAATCTAGTTCACAGGTTATAGTACATAATTAACTCATCTGTGTCTCTTCAGGGGCTAATAGGTCGCAATTACAAGAAAAAAGTGTCTTTCCACACAGAGCTGGCAAAACGATACCTCCCATATAGACAGAAGACATAAAGAGGGTGAGGTTGAATCCCTTTTCCCCCTTTCAGTAAGACAAAGGCTATTTCTACATTCATCATATTGTGTTGGTCCACCCCAACAAAAATCCAGGATAAGCCTACTGCACTTGGAAAGCTGTCCTGGGAAAGGCTCCTGCACTTGATCGAGAGATGACATAATCTCCAGAGCCATTTCGGGGTTCACCAAGTACTAGGAAATGTACTTCTTAGCTTTGGTGTTCCTCAGGACCCAATTTGGTGGTACAATTTGGTAGGGGTGTGCACAATTTTTTTTTGCACTTGGATTCGAGTCAGGTCGAATGTCAAAACATTCAATTCGAATGTTTAAAATCTGGATGCAACAAAAAATTATTCAAATCCATTGCATTTGAATCTATTTGTTCAAATGTTGCATATGAATTTGAAGATACGAATGTCGGCAACATTCATATGTGTTATACGTATCTGTACGCATTTTGTATGGATCCCGTTTTATCCCGTATGCATCCCATTTTCATTTTGTATTATAAGCGCAAATGCGTACAGATACGTATAATACTGGTACATTCGAATGTACATTTGAATGATTTGAATAATTCAAACAAATGTTTCAGAACATTCAAAATCTGTTTGAATGTCTAAATTCAAATGTGAAGACATTTGATTAAAATTCGATCAGATTTTGAATGTTTAGAATATTCGTGCACATCACTACAATTTGGTGCACCGCTGAAATGTGTCCCCCTGCTAAACTGGACGAGCAAGTCCTGGACCCTTCTATACATTTTCCTGGCCCAGTCTAGCCACTCCTGCAGTGCTAACAGGTTTATTAAAAGGTGTACCAATGTTCCAGTCTAGACGGCCATTTTGGCTGCCTAGACCAGAGGCCTATTTGCACTTAGACCTCTGGACACAATAGTCAAAGCAACCTCAGAGTGGCTCTTGTACAGCAGCTCTTTGAACACTCTTGTACATAAGACAAACTTTAAGCATTGCTTGACACGTAAGCAACTTCTGCTTAAATTTTCTCTTCTTCTGTTAAGCCTAAAGAATCCTAAGAAATTTTCCTATTTTTTATAGAATGTCCAGCTCCATCTTAGGCCTTTTCTGGTCTTATGGAAGCCTATAACTGTGAGTCCTGAGATTTTTTTTTCCAATGGCATTGGTTTAATTCACATTGCTGTTGTTAAATAATGGCCCAAGTGCTTATTGATTCCCAATTGGCTTGGCTCTCCTATTGAGACCACAAGACAAGACTCAATATAAATGAATTGGCTTCTGCTGTGCTGCACGGGTTTACTGATTTGTATGGCTTTTCCTTAAGATTGTGCCCAATTACCACCACGTTTGTCCATTAATTCTTTCGTTCTGTATTGTGTCTCGTTTCTCAGTGTAATATTCTCTGCAGTTAGCCTGAACTATTTTACTTTATTAATGTTAAACTGACTGAGCAAAGCAGTTTGTATAGAAGCCTCCTTACAATGGATTATCTCTCAGAAACATCCAATTTAGTCTCTCTCGGTTTTAAAATTTATTTTCCTCTAGTGGTTTCATGGACTTTGTAACATTTCTGATAATCAGACCTAATGCAGCAATTACAAACATAAAACTACCTACTAGGTAACAATCCAAATTTGTGTGAATATGCAATAGGGTTTCCCTTTCCTGATTTTTGCACATACCCCACTACCAGAATGTGCAAAACACTGAATGCTTTTTTTGTAACATTTGAGATGGGCTCGCCCTTCTACATTGGGGGGAGGGGTTGCTAGGTGGAGCATCTCAGACAGTCATCCCAAGGTAAATAGTCACCTGAATTCATACTGCAACTGTGCTGTCCCTCCCACTTCTTAGAACTGAGAAGCATGACTATCCTATGCATAATGGTATATGACTTTGGGCTGTCAGATCTTTCCACAGTTTCTATCATACTTAGATGAGTCAGCAGAGGAGGAAGATGAACCAACTTCAGAGTGATGCAAGTGGTGAAGTAACACAAGATATTGAGCTTAGGGGAGCACGAAGTGACCCAGCTGGGTCCTGCTCTGCCCTGTTTGTAATAGACTGACTGCCACACCATAGCATGGTGCTCCACCATTCTGAAAAGCATCTCCAGCAAGCATGAGAGCTGGCCAGCTCAGCCACCCTAAATCCTGCCAAGTCCTTCCCCCATGCCCCAACCACCTTCTTGCTCTTGCTTTTATAGGGAGCCCTGTGAAAAAGAATTTGTGACAGTGTTTAGCACACCTCATCTTTTCTTGGGTACCTTCCGACCTCTATTAGAGCTATTGGGAGTGTGCACCATACGACACAAAGGTCACATTTAGTCTTAATAATTTCAGCAGGAAGAGTTGTGTGAGTGATGAAACCTTTGGGATGTACAGTCTATGTTTTCCCTTCCTTCAACTGTTCAAGGTGCCTATTCCATACAGTTAAAAACTGGGTGGGGTGGGGGGGCTGTAAAACCATAGTCTTGTAGAGGTTACTTGCCTCCTCTGATGTAGGCAGTTACAACTGTGCTCTGGCTTGTGGAAAGAGGAGAAAAAGAAGCAATTGAAAGAGATTGGCTTTCCTTGCAGTGACCTGGCAGCAAGAGTACATTAGCAAGGTGTTTGCAGCATGAAAGGACCTTTTCTTTCAGTTGCCACAAACTGGAGCTCAGGATGCATCTGTCTCCTCCAGAGGAGGCAGGTAACTTTTTCAAAGCTATGGTCCCTCCCCCATACAGAGTTGGAGACTGCACTATTAATGCCCTTTAAGAGCAGGTATGTTTACTTGAGGAAACAGTTAAAAGACCAGACTTCTCTAGAATTTAAATTATTTTAGAATGCTTTAAAATTTTAATTACTTTGGGTGCCTCTGGTCATGAGCACCTGTGGACCCACATCCTGTCATCCAGACAGGATGCTCGATACTCTGCATATGAAATCATAGCTCTGAGTTCTTTCACTTAACATCTTCTCCAAAGCATAGGATGATGCAGAATGTTGGTGTAAAATGTGGGCCTATCCAAGCAGTGTGGCCTATTGCTGTTGACAATGAATATTTTGTCAATATGCAGATGGTCTAAGTCGGTGATGGCCAACCTATGGCACGCGTGTCACAGGTGACACACCAAGTCCTTTTGGGTGACACACCTGGCCACCCTGGCACCTGGGCGTGTAGTGCTTGCTTGTTCTTGAAGTGTACTAAATACCAACTTTCAATTGAAGATTTAGCAAACTAAATTCAGCAACAAAAGTCACTAATGTAAAGAATTATTTGTTTTTGCTTTTAATAAAATACGTATATCAAAAATATAACTTCTTTACTAGAGCTACAAATATCACATTATGGATATTTCTAGAAGTGACACAGCACCCAAGTTAAGCTAGGTTTTCTTAAGAATTTTGACACACCGAGCTCAAAAAGTTCGCCATCACTGGTCTAAGTGCTGACCAAGGTTTTTGGGTATGGCACCCAGTGTGCCAACAACTCCTGTAATGAGAATACCCAGGCTTTATTCTGAAATATTCACAAATAGCAGAATAATTAGCCAACATTTAGAGGCAGCCGAGATGTTTCATCTCTGGCAAGACGCCAGCAAATTTAAAATGCTGTGCAGATTCTGCACTATCATTTAAATTTGGTTGCTGATAATGCTGGAAGCACCTTAACATGGTATTGGGACTATTTATCAGTCTGACCGCAATGCTACCAGGTTGCTGATATTTCGAATGCAACTCTTAAAGAGGTTTGTTTCTTTTACTCTATTTTTTTTAAAAGGAATGTATGCACAACTGTTACTTCAGGCAAGAATCAGAATGTGAAGCAGAATATTATACGTCCAATCCATCTGAGTGATAATTATCCTTTAATCTCATCCTTTCCTAATACTTTAAACCCACAATTTAGTTCAGAAGGCTTATTTGAAAGTTTGCAAGTCTATAGAGGCTGCAATTGGATGATGAGAAAAGTCAATATGTAGCTTTTACACAATACACCGGTATAGTCCTTCATCTCCTTTTGAACTTAAAAAAAGAAAGAAAAACTAGCTGATAATATCTCCGTGTTGGAAAAGTTGTAGTAGATAAAAACCTTACTGTAATCTAATAAACTACTCCACCAAACAGGAATGAGTTCTACAAGTAATTTTCCAGAGAAGACAAGTAGATGGGTTGATAATATACATTCTATGGTCTCCTGTCTCAATTCTGGGGGATCATGGGGGAAATAAAGAAAATATGTATTAATGTGCATCTTGAATAGAGGTGCTCATGGCCCTCCAGTTGTTCCTGAGCTAAAGTTTGCACCCTGTTTACATCCTATATTATATGCACAAATAGGCCCGATATTTGGATGTGATCCATTTGCATCTCATTTGCATCCCATATTATATGCACAAATAGACCCAATATTTGGATGTGATATGACGTCAAATTCAGTTGAATAATTTGATCTGAATTCAGAAATTTGGATGTCAAATTTGAATTGGCTTTTTAAATTTTCAAATATCTGTGTACATTCCTAGATACGATAGCTCTCTTCTTTATATTTTATGTTTGTATATTTGTCACACCTAATTTTTCAGATATTCAAACAGCACATTCCTCTTCCGGCAGCACATTCCATAAGCCGATGACCCTCTGGGTGAAGAAATACTTCCCCCTGTCAGACCTTACTCTCCTACCCATCAGCTTCATAGAGTGCCCCCTGGTTCTAGTGTTGTGCGATAGAGAAAAGAAATTTTCTCTATCCACCTTTTCTATACCGTGCATAATTTTATATACTTCAACCTCTTAAACGCCGTCTCTCCAGACTGAAGAGGCCTAGACGTTGCAGCCTGGTTTCGTAAGGGAGGTATTCCAGACACTTAATCATTCTGGTTGCCCTTCTCTGCACCTTCTCTAGTTCCACAATATTCTTTTTGAGGTGTGGTGACCAGAATTGTACACAATACTCCAAATGTGCCCTCACTATAGATTTATAAAGGGGCAAAATGGCACTTGCTGACTTATTTTCTATTGCTTTCCTAATTATTCCCAGCATTGAATTTGCTTTTTTTGCTGCTGCCGCACACTGGGTTGACACCTTCATTGAACTGTCCACCAAAACCCCGAGATCCCTCTCCTGGTGTGTTGCAGAAAGCTCAGACCCCATCAGTTTATAGACATAATTTGGATTCTTGGCTCTGATTTGCATTACTTTGCACTTGTTAAGATTAAAGCACATTTGCCACTTGGTTGCCCACTCACCCAATGCCAAGAGATCCCTCTGGAGCTCTTGGCAATCTCTTTCAGATTTTACTACCCTAAATAATTTAGTATCATCAGCAAACTTTGCTATTTTACTATGTACCCCTTCTTCTAGATCATTGATGAATAAATTAAAAAGCATTGGTCCCAGTACTGAGGCTTGAGGGACCCCACTTTTTACTTCTTTCCACCCTGAGAATTTGCTGTTTATTACTACTCTCTGCTTTCTGCCCTTAAGCCAGTCACAAATCCAGGACAGAATCTGTCCTTTTATTCCATGGCTGATGAGTTTAATGAATAGCCTTTGATGTGGGACTTTGTCAAAAGCCTTCTGAAAGTCCAGATAGACAAGGTCTACTGGTTCACCTTTATCCACGTGTTTATTGACACTCTCAAAGAATTCCAACAAATTTGTGAGGCATGATTTACCTTTGCAGAAGCCATGCTGGCTTTTGTTCAGCAATGCTTGCTCTTCCATATGCACACTAATTTTGTCTTTAATAATGGTTTCCATCACCTTACATGGAACTGACGTTAAGCTAACTGGTCTGTAGTTGCCTGGACCAACCCTGTATCCTTTTTTGAAGATTGGTGTTACATTTGCTACCCTCCAGTCCTCAGGTATGGAGCCTGATGTTAGGGAAAGATTATATATTTTTGCTAGAAGTTCAGCAATTTCCCATTTGAGTTCCTTAAGGACTCTTGGATGAATACCATCTGGTCCCGGTGACTTGTTAACATTTAGTTTATTAAGACATGCAAGGACCTCTTCCTTGGTTTTTTCTGTACAGTTTAACTCTTCAGAAAATACAGGCTCAGCTACTGGCATGTGTCTTCATTGAATATTCATACAAATACATACAAACGTATTTTATTTGAATCAAATGTGAATACATTCAAATTTTCAACATTCACACCGATTTGAATCTTTGGATATTTGAATCTAATAGAATGCCAAAAATTGTATTCATGCTCACCCCTATGCTTAAGTGTCCCTCAAGCCTTTTGGGGTAATGTCCTGCAGACTGATAAACTGAAAATTGAAGTTTTGGGCAGATATGGTTCCTGTTGCATCTAGCATAAAGATAACACAGCATTCCATAATAAGAGTATCATGCAAACAGTCAGACATGGTAATGGTAGTGTGATGCTTCAGAACCTGGGTGACTTGCCATAAGTGATAGAACTGGAAGGGATCTAAATATCCCAGTATCTAGTGATATTTCAGAATAAAGCTGTGATAATTGCCTGTTGCCCAGACAGCTGAACAACTGTGGAAGCAACAAAAAGGATGTACTTGTCTGGACAGTCCTCCTGCAATGGAGTGACACATCTATCTGGGTATTTTAGTGGAGCAAAATACCCAGAACTGCATGATCACTGCCCCACATACAGTATATGTGCAGCCTCCATTTTAGGCTGGTTTGGCCCTGCACGTGCGAAGTTACCATTATTAAGAAGGTGGATCATGTGAGCAGACATCCAGACCAGGTAGGTCCTTTTGTTTTCTAGGCAAAATGCAGATTGGGAGTTGATTGTCTTGCAATAACATTATTGTAGGATATCATCCCAACGTTCTGGAACTACACTTCGATTGCCAAGATTGGTTTTACAAACTGTCTAGATGCAGCCTTCTTCTTGGAACATTTAAGACTATACATAAATGCTATTAGGAGTACAATCTAGTAATTTCTTTCAGGCCATTTTTTTTCCTCTCAGCCCCAAAGAGATTTCTACCCATCTCTACTAAATGTATTCTCTGCTGAGTTGCTGTATATATTATCTAGACATTTGAATATCTATCAGTGTTTTCATTTCATTTAAAATGTCTCTGTATCTTCTATCCTCACAGAATCAAATGGCTCACAAAGACTTCCCCCACCTAATTAATTCAAACTTCCAAAGACAGTCTATATTTAAACCAAAATATTTAATCTTTTTTTGCTTCCTGAAACATTTACTACCACTTTGCCAGCATCATGATTAAACCTTGATGAGTTCTTAGTTCTTTCGGCACATAAAGCTCCCTCTCCATTTTTTCCCTTGAATGTGTCACACATATGAGTATGAATAGTAATATTTATAATTTCTGCAATCATGGGATTCTACGCTGACCTGGAAGCTGGAAGCGAAGGCATTTTTGTCACCGCACTTAAAGAAAGACTCAAATGGTAGATTGTGGAATAGGTTTTATAAGAGGGATACAGAGAATATTGCCAACAAATTGTTGTTTTCCCCCTTATTTTATTACAGTCTTTTATTACAGCTTAGTTTGAATTTGTTTGGAAAGTGCAGAGATATACATTTTCCCTCTATTAAATTCTCATAATTTAGACTGGAGAAGCCTAATCAGAAGACAATGATTCAAGTCGCTTGGCTGGAGGAACAACACTCAGAGATGGAACCCATCTAAAGGTTTTTTGGTGCAGTAGAAATATGGCAAACTGTTGTGGATTGGATCAAACAAATGAAAAATTCATAACTGCTTATCCAGAAACACATAGTTATTAGTCCATTTTATGGTTTTAATTGCTAGATGTGTTATTGCTAAGAGCTGGAAGAAGCAAGAAACACCAAATTTTTTAAAAAATGGTTTTCCGAATAAACAAATGTTCCTGTACACTGACCACATTTCATCATAACATGTACAATGGTCAGAATACTCACTATATCTTCCTGATGTTTGGAATCCTTTTATCTTTAGAATAGGTCATTTAGGCTCTAGAACAGTGATGGTGAAACTTTTGAGCTCGGTGTGTCAAAATTCGCAAGAGAACCAAGGGGGAAATTCCAAATACTTGGAGAGAAGCTGAGATAATTTCTCTCTTGAAACCTCAGAAGAACCCGGAATTAGTAGGCTCATTTCGTCCAATAAGTTTAATTAATCAAGATTATAAAATATTCACCAAGATAATGGCAAAAAGACTGGAAGATATAATGGGAAAGTTAATACATAGGGACCAGTATGGATTTATGAAATATAGAAAAATTGGAGATCCGATAAAAACGGTAATAAATGTGCTAGAACATGCATATAGTAGTAAGGGAAAGGCTGCTCTTTTAAAGCTAGATTTTTTTAAAGCTTTTGACAGTTTAAATCATATATATTTAGTCAGATTATGTAGAGAAATAGGGTTAGGAAATAAATTTTGTAATATGCTAGAAAATTTATATAGTAATATGACAGCAAGGATAAGAATGAATGGATATAGAACAGATAAGATAAAAATTCTAAGAGGAACTAGACAAGGGTGCCCTTTGAGTCCCAGTTTATTTTTATTAGCAATAGAAGTATTAGCAAATGAAATAAGAGAAAGGGTACAATGGAAGGGGTATAAAATTGGGTTGGAAGAAGTTAAGTTAAATCTCTTTGCAGATGATGCGATAATTATTACAGGGGAACCTTTGGAGATGATTAGGGATGTTATGCAGATACTAGAGAAGTTTAAACAGCAGTCAGGGTTGTCAGTTAATGTACAAAAATCAGAAATTATGTTTTTAAATACAAATCCAAGAGAACAATTAGAGATAAGAAGCTTAACGGGGTTGAAATTGGGAATTAAAAAGATGAAATATTTAGGGGTATGGATATATAAAAACCCCGCAAAAATTCTAGAAGGAAATTATAAAAAAATCTGGAAAAAAATAGAAAAGTTATTGAGGAATTGGGATAAGAAAGGTTTGAGCAGAATGGATAGGATAAGAGTTATAAAGATGTTTATAATACCAAAGATATTTTATGCAATGCAAACGATTCCATATAGTATATCGATCAGAATGTTGAAAAAGTGGGATAGAAAACTGAGAGAATGGATGGGAAATGGGAAGAGGCCCAGATTAAGATATAAATGGTTATATGCCAAGGAAGAGGAGGGAGGCTGGGGATTACCCAGTTTAGAAACATATCATAAGGCTTTTCAGATTCAGAGGGTATTAGAAATACAATATAGAGATGAAATTTGGGTTAGAATAGAAAAAGAAATGAATAATATGAAATATAAAGAAATTATATATAAGGATTGGTCATTAGGAGATGAAAGGACATGGGTAGAACCATTAAAGGGTTCAATGAAAATATGGAAACAGGTAAAAGGAAAATTAGTTAGGGAATTAGGGAAATTAGCCCCCATATGGATAATAAACAAGAGTGATGAAAATAGTATGAAAGGGGCCTTAAAAATATTATATAAGCAGGGAATACAGGTCATTGAACAGTTATATACATCAGATAAGATACCTTATGATATAGTGAGAATAGAAAATTGGTTAGGAGGTAGATGGCTCCAGGCAAGGGGGATATGGACATTTATAGATGGTACACTAGTAAAACGGTTGATAAGAAGGGAGGATACAGATTTTGAAAAAATAATTAGAAAAATTTTGAAAAGAGAAAAAGGAATAACAGGAGATTTATATAGAATGTTAATAACAGTAAAAGGGGAAATTTATGAAGAATTGCAAGGATTATGGAATGACGATATGAATTTGAATATGGAAGAAGTAAAAAAGGAGATATTTAGAATTAAGAATTGTAACTTTAACAGAATGAAAGAGACTAAAAGAAAGATAATACATAAATGGTATAGGACACCTATGCAATTAGCACATATTTTTCGGAATTTGCAAAATATAGATGGTAGATGTTGGCATGGATGCCATAATAGGGGAACATTCAAACATATGATATGGGACTGTGTTGAGATACAGAGATTCTGGGGAAGGATTGAAACTATGATAAATGATATATTCCCGATCCAAATTGTCATAACAGAAAGGATGGCAATCTGGAATAGAGATTTAGACGATATAAGACCGAGAGAAGTAAGGGAGGTGATTCATATCATAATTATGGGTGCACAAATAACGTTGGCAGGAGGATGGAAAGATAAAACGAAATGGGAAATGCAAAAAGTATATTATTATATTATGGAAGCAATGGCGGTAGAATTAACTAATTTGAAGGCAAAGTGTGAAAATATTAATAGACTGAGGAATTGCAAACGAAAATGGTTCCCAATTAAGGAATATTTACAAACTAGGATTGAAGAAGCCCGGAAAATGAAATTACAATTAATTATGCAAATATGACCCAGATGTATCCCAAGAGGTTACATGTAGAAAAGGGGGTGGGGGGTGGGTGGGAAAAAAGGAGGGGAGGACATATATGTAACCAATTATACTGTCTGTAAACTATAACTTAAATAAAATAAAAAAATAATTAAAAAAAAAAAATTCGCAAGAGAACCTAGCTTAACTCGGGTGCTGTGTCACATCTAGAAATATCCATAATTTTGTGATATTTGTAGCTCTAGTAAAAAAGTTATATTTTTGATATATGTATTTTATTAAAAGCAAAAACAAATAATTCTTTACATTTGCTAAATCTTCAGTTGACAGTTGGTATTTCGTACACTCCAAGAACAAGCAAGCGCTACATGCCCAGGTGCCAGGGTGACCAGGTGTGTCACCCAAAAGTGCTTGGTGCGTCACCTGTGACACGCGTGTCATAGGTTGGCCATCACTGCTCTAGAACCACCCCTCCTCCTTTTATGATCAATTTTCTTATTCAATTATTGGTTCCTTAAGTTTATATACACAGTTGAGATGACTCCTTTTCCACTTGCATTATCACTTAATGTTTTGTATTTGACCATGTTTGCATTTTACTCTGAAGTTGCTTCCCCTGGTTTGTTTTCCCAAGTTTTGCTATTCCCTATTTTTGTACTGTTGTTATTAATCTTTGTAATGCAATCATATTTTCAATTAAAATAAACTTTAAAAGGTTCGTGCACATGCATGTCAGTGTCATGTGAGAAAGGCTCACCCCTCAGCTTCTTGATTCAAAAATGAAGCATCAAGTTCAGTGGGACAGATACGTCTACCATCAGGTACGGCGGTTGTGCTACAGCATGTTGAACAGAGTACTTGAAATAAAATGATATCTATTGGTTAGCCATGTGACCATATCAAGTTTCACGTTTACAAAAGATAAAATCAAATGTGTACTTAATATGGAAAGACTTAAGGTGCTTCCACACCTTCACTTCTCCAGGACAGACGGAGGATAGATCTGGCATCTGCACTTTGGGATGCCGAATCTATTCTGTTCCTCGACGGCACTTCCCTATGTGCTGGTGAGGTGCAAATCACCCGCATTACGGAGGGGATTACGAAGCCGCTCCAATGTGCCAGTGTGTCATCATTACCATTGTGACTGGATGACACAGCAAGAAGTGCACTACACTGCCCAGCCACATGCTCCATCTGAAGAAGAGGAGGATGTGAATGGAGCATGTAGGGCTTTTCCAGCCCTGACTCATGTATACTGCAAGAATATCAAGATCACACACAGCACAGTTCTGGTGAGAAGAAGAAGAGCTGAAGAGTTGGCTTTTCTACCCTTTCAAGGGGACTCAAAGTGGCTGACAAAGCTTTCTATTCTTCTCCCCACAACAGAACACCCTGTGAGGTAGTTGGGGCTGTGAGAGCTCAGAAGAGAGCTGTGACTAGCCCAAGGTCACCCAGCTGGCTTCATGGGGGAGGGCAGAATTGAACCTGGTATTCACAGATAAGACTCCGGCTCCCTAACCACTAGACCAAACTGGAGAGGATGCAATGACACTCCTACATATTTCCATATGGTATGGGAATGCACACCCTTGCAGATATTTAGAAGGTCAGTACAACAAGAAATATTAACAATGACTGGGATGTTCCTTTAGTTTCACAGATCCATCTTTTGCAAAGTCTTTATATAAGTTGAACTTCAACTGCCCTTAAAACGCTCTTGCATTTCATGATTCATGCAACAAATATAATAATAGCTAAACAATGGAAGCAAGCACAAGCACTGAATATAAGAGGATGATATGCACAACTTTATGGAATTGCAATGAATGAGTTTGTGATTATTTTAAATAAATTGTTGGAAGAAGGACGACAAGAGGCGTGGAAGAAAGTTTGGATTCCTTTCTTGAGAATTGTAGACTAAAATTGGACCTTAACAAACATATCCATGTTGATGGAGAAAAGCGGGAGGCGAGATTTAATAGTGCAAATGTATAAGTTCTTCAATTGTATAGACACTGTAAAAAAAAAAGCAGTCATGGAGGGAAAATGCAAAAAAACAAAACAAGGAATCCATATTATGATATGGAAAGATGAGAAGACATAAGGAAAATAAGGAGAAAATCAGGAATTTAACTGGAGGAAGAATGAAAAAAGGTAAATAAAAATAAAAATTTGACAATATAGAATACAAAGAAGAGGGAATGATGCTTTTAGTCAGCCACTGATGCTTAATGGAAACAACTCTTGATTTGGGGACCACTGATTGCTCTCAGAATGCCAAATTGGGGAAAAGACAAAAATGGAATTATAGATGGGCTTCCAGAGTTTAACAAAGCAGCTAAAGTGGGTGGAAATTAAATATAAAAATAAATTGAAATAAATGTGGTCATTTGGAAAGAAGTAGAGCAAAGTGCCATGGAATTGCAAAGAAACAGAGAGTAAAATCTGGATTCAGCAGATTGTTGTGGAGGAAAAAGTGATGTCAGCAGGACAAAGAGCTTGATGAGAGCACCTAAAGAACTGATGGCCTGAGGGGATGAGAAATACTGAATATCAGTGAATAATATGTTGTGTGTGTAATAGCAGATAGATGGGGTGATGTTCAAGTACGTACAGTTGCTTTATCCATTAGTGTAGGAGATTTGCTTTGACTCTTCAGAGGTGGCTCATTCACATCATGTTTACGAAGGCCATTCTAAGGTCATACCCAGATATCTGTCAAAAACTTTTCTTTAGTGCCAAATATTCTGGTTCTGCTGCAGTGATAAGCAATGTGCCATGTATAGTGCATCCTGGCTTCCAAAGCTTTGATTCTGAATAATTCAGATTGCACACCTTCAAAGTTTCCATTCAGTGTAGGACTGGAAATGGGCCCAGAAGTCATTCAGTTATGGTCTCATGGATAGTCTGATGGAAACTACCTACAGTAAATTGTCTC
Source organism: Aspidoscelis tigris stejnegeri (assembly GCA_023333525.1). Classification (NCBI taxonomy): domain Eukaryota; kingdom Metazoa; phylum Chordata; class Lepidosauria; order Squamata; family Teiidae; genus Aspidoscelis; species Aspidoscelis tigris. The sequence continues at coordinate 22,551,874 of JALMGA010000005.1, forward strand.
CATGCCAATCATTCTGCATGTGACTGAGGCTGCAATATTAGTTACTTATCCTGATATATTTGGATATTCCAGAATAATGCATGGACATTCTGGAATATGTGTGCTTTATTCCAGACTAGCCAAATATAGAGGAATAAGTAACTGATGTCTGGATACAGCCTGAGAGCATATTGTACCCTATGCACACATGGTGCCTCCAGGAGCAGATTTCATGTGCTGCAATTGGCCGTGCTGGCTCAATCGGGCAGGTGCATTTGACCTTCTGGTCCTAGAGGTGCACATTTTTTAATCATCTGGATGTGGTCTAAGAAATTTCCCACAACTGTGGGAAACCCATTCATAGTCATTGTTGTGCTCAGCATTCTCCAATAAGCCAGAAAGAGGTTTTCCAAAGTCTAGTTTTTTTGATGTTGATAGTAATACATTATATATTGCAGACCTACATAGAGCAAGGTATTGTTTTAACATCTGGCCATCCATAAGGAGGCTCTTCTGTCCTTATCTGCCCCATTTCTCTGATGAGCTGGAATAGCAAGAAATACAAATGTATTATCTAACATCTCCCTTGCATCCTCATGCCCTTGATGTTGATAATGACCTAAACTGTGAAACTATTTCCATGCCTGCCCAGGGAGCACCAATGTCATCACAACCATTAGCCTCAGATGATACCAGAGGAGGCTTTCCAGGGCACCATGGAAAACTAGAAAGGCCAGTCAGTGGATTCTAGACCAAATACAACCTCTCAATATATTAGAACCACAATTGACATATTTTGGATACACAATGAGAATAAACAGCCTTGAACAAAGATGGGCGTGCAACTGAACCCAGATAAGTCTCCAGTCACACAGGGGTTAGACTATCATGTACTAGCATTTGCAAGTGTGAACACTAGTAAATGTTAGTCTACGGTACACCTTTCCCATCCAACAGACAGGAAAGTTAGTGCAGAAATGCCCCAAGTTCAGAGATCATTCACTCCAGATTAAGGATGTGCATGAATATTCATAACATTTGTTATTCACCCAGATTTGGAGGAATTTGGACATTTGTACACAATCAAATGTTATGATATTTGTACATTAACATTCGTACGAAAATGGATGCTTTGAACATTTATACGAATAATTAGGACATTTGTACAAGTAGTTTGGACATTCATTAAACTGGGGCAATGGGAAAGCGCCAGTCACATCTGAAATGGATCCAGGTTGCATTTGGCATGGATCGAGAGCAGATTAAAAGTGTATTCATGTTGGATTTGACACTTTCAGAGTGGATATGTTGGACACATATTGATTCGTATTGGATACCGATCAGATATGCGTACAAATTTTCACAAATGCATTTGTATCAGATAGAATCCTACCACATTTGAAGGGATCTATTTGAACAAATATGAATTTTCTTACATTCAATTTGATACAGATCTAATGCAAAAAAACAACAACCACCACCATTCATGCACATCCCTACTCCAGAGTTTTAGAAATCTATTGCCTTGTCCACAATTTTAGAAACCTATTGCCTTGTCAGAAAAAAAGGAGCAGGGAAAATCAAAAGGTCTAATATGCAGATCGTTATGCTTGCTGCAAGCATAACAATCTGCATATTAGACTTTTTTTAAAAAAAAAAACTTGATCAGCTGGAGTTGTGGTTGTTGGGTCATTATGGAGCAGCTGAAGAGAGATTTGAGAAAAAGGAGATACCTTTTTTGATGGCATTAATACCATGTTCCTGTTGCCCGGAAAGATGTCAAAAAGACGGGTGGGGTTGTGGTGAAGAGAAGATAATTGCCAGGAAGCAAAAAACCTAGAGAGATGTCTTTCATGCTGAATGTCTTCAGCCTCAAATGCCCTCTTAAATGACTATTTGTTAAGGCAGTCACATGCTTTGTTCAGACCAAAATATATTTACAGGAGGATGTTGCATTCCTTTTGATCTCGGGGGGCCATGCAACTAAGAAGAACCTCTGCAGGGAAAAATTGTAGCTTGTCTAAGTGCCATTTAGGTTCAAATGCATCATTAAATATAATGGAAACATTCATCCTGGTACGAGTCATCTGCTGAAAGACTAATTGTGAAGCCTATATGAAAACTACCATGTCCAAAATAAGCAGGTTCTGGAGGGTTAATGTGTCCAATTCCTACAGCCAGAAATTTTCCCTTGAACTGCATTACTAATATAGAGATAAAAAGGAAAACGTGCAAGTCTCCCCCCCCTTTCCCCATCGCTGCTGTTTTTTACTTTCAGGAGCAGAAGAACTTTAGAAAATTACAAGTTTCTAGCTGGAAAAAAATAATGATAGGAACATGAGTGCGGATAAGCTGTGAAAAACAAAGAGGTTAAAATAATTATGGAATTTTAAAATTGTAACAGAAAAATCCTGTAGTTGGACCCTCGCATGCCTGAAAAAAAGGAAACATAGTACAATAGATGTGGCTATTCCAGAGACAATCAAATTGAAAAGAGAAAATTGGACGAGGTCATGAAATATTAATCTAGAATGGAAGTCCAACACTTCAGGCAGAAAACAGTACAACTGTAGTTCAATCATCATTGGTGTACAGGGTGCAACACTAAAGTTCTGAATGCAAAAGTTGAAATGCTTAAAGCCCTGTGCCTATGAAATCCCTTCAAATCAGCTGAAGTTCATGGAACACCTCACCTCTTGAAACTAAATTCCATACACTGAAGACAGGCTTCCAGTGAAAGTGCTGCAGCCCATTGTCCAGTCCTGATCTATATGCTGCTGATACTTCACATATACTTCCAGGTCATCTCTCTTCAGTCCTTGCAAAGCATAAGGGGCTGATTGTGCATTTTTACTTTAGTGAATGTAGTTGTATCTTTTCACTCAGGGCATGTTGGATTATGACAGTGGTTCTCAACCTGGGGGTTGGGACCCCTTTGGGGGGTCGAACTACCATTTCAGAGGGGTCATGACGAGTCTCCCACCTCCCTTCCCTCCCACCTCCCAGCTGCTCCGCCCCCGTGGTTGGGGGTCTCCACAAGATGAGGAACTCCATTAAGGGGTCGCAGCATTAAGAAGGTTGAGAACCACTGGATTATGATCAGTGGTGACTTGTAAAATGCTGAATTTTGGTGAAGCCTTCTAATAATCTTGCTGCACTGTGTTTTGGCCCACAGTCTAGAGATGTGCATGAATATGCAGAGGCATTCAAACTGGAATTCATCCAAATTTTGACATTTTAATTCAAATTGAATGTCCATAAATTCGAATTTAAACATTCAAAAGATTTTGGATTTTTGAATCTATTTGTTTGAATTATTAAGACATTTGTATGTGTATAGGTAAGTACACAATGCATACTTGCACATATGCATCTTTCACACATCTGTATGCATTTGTATGGTTCTGTATGGAACAAAAACGGGTTGCATACATGATAAATACAGGATGCATATGGATGTGTACATATGCGTACGGGATGCGACATTTGTAAGTGCAAATTTGAACCAAAAATTCAAACAAATGGATTCAAATTTGCTTAATTCAAATCAAATGTGGGTAAATTCAAATTTTAAAGGTTCAGATTGAATTGAATTCTTGGAATCGATTCAAATCGAATCAAATCCCAAAAATTGCATTTGTGCACACCCCTACTACAGTGCATTGATAAAATCAAAAGGAGGCTTCCAGCTGAAGCCTGCCTATACACTCCCCAGTTTCAATCTTCTAGTCCCTGCCACTTTATATTTGCTTATTTAATGTATGTTCCAGTGATGGGTGGCACAGACTGCTGTGCTGTAGTTACAGCATGTTGGTCAACTGGCACTTTTCATCAGCTTGAACTACCCAGAACTGGATTCTGATCTGCTACAGCTCCTAACTTTGTTTTGTTCTATTAGTCATTTCACATTAATCCCTGTTCTGCACATTTCCCATTGCCCTTTGTTTCTGGGTCACGAACGATAGTTGACTCTAGGTTTTAGGGTGAGGACATGATGAGGAGGAAGCTTTTCAATTAAAGGATATATTGTTCAATAGTAGCTCTAGTTAATGTTAAGGCTGAACACAGAATTGGTCACATGGACATGTAGACTAGGGATGTGCACAGATATTCAAAAATTCAAAAATCCAATTCGAATTCAGTGAATATCAACATTCAAATTTGAATTGGATATTTGAAAACCCAAATTTCCCAATTCGGATCAAATCCAGATTTTTGACAATCCAATATGGATTTTTGAATGATTTACTGAATTCAACGTCATATATCACATCCAAATATCGGGTCTATTTGTGCATATAATATGGGATGCAAACAGGATGCAAACGGAATACAAATGCAATAAAAACGGGATGCAAATGGATTAAAAAAATCAGATACGACTGTTCCCAACATTCGTATCATTTGATTTGAACTGGATTTTCAAAGATACGGATCTGGATAATCTGGATTCAAATAGGATTTTTGAATTTCGATTCAAACTGAATATTCAAATATTAAATCCGAATCAAATGCAAATGCATTTGTGGACATCCCTAATGTAGACACATCTGGGCTGTGGACTTGCCACCTTCCATTTGTACTTTCCAGGGTGGAAATGCTGATCAAGACTGCAATCCTCTCTTTCCAAGGCAGCTGCTGTTCCTGAAAATCCAAAGCTGTGTTTACACATAGCAAGAGGGAGGAAGGGGAAAAGGAAAAAGAGGTAGCATGTGACCCTCATGTTCTCATCCCATCTCCAATCCACTTTTCCAAGCCTAGAATTTTCATGAAAGGGGAAGAAGCAATTGGCATGTGAACAATCTCACCCGCAAACCAAGCATTCACAGGTCCAGAGGAGTAACGTATCTGCTTGCTGCTCCTTTATTGCAGCAAGAAACCCTCTCCTTGCTCAGCTTGTAACCTTAAGGAAGTCACTTCACTTCACTGTTCCTTTTTAAAATGTGAACACAGTCATCCTTGCCTTGTTTGCAATGGGACTGGAGGATTAATTAATGTTTGCACATTGCTTTAAGATGAATTCCAAGAATGAAAGGCACCATGAAAGCATGGATCATTATTTTTATTTTTTTAATTAATATGATTATAAGTCACAGCTATATAATTGATGAAATATCCCCAGCTTAATTCCAAACAGGCTCTCTTATGTGCTATAAGGGAGTGATCATTTTCATGTAAATGTTGCTAATGCTACTAAATAAAATAAAAGCAGGCAGAAATGGAAGATGTGTTTGGCTTAGCTATTTTAAAGAGCCATTTGCCTCTTGTTTTGTTTTGCTTTTGATACAGGAAACACAGAAATTTACTTGATTTTTAGCATAGTTGAAAGAAGGACATCTGAAAAGACGATAGAAGGACTCTCTTACAATGAATGGTAGAACCAGTTAGAAGAGGAGGAGGAGGAGGAGGAGGAGGAGTTGGCTTTTCTAGCCTGCTTTACCCACCCATTTAGGGGCACTCGAACATTACCTCACAGGGTGTCCACAACAGAACATCCTGTGAGGTAGGTGGGGCTGTGAGAGCTGGGACTAGCCCAAGGTCACTCAGCTGGCTTCGCGGAGGAGTGCTGAATCAAACCTGATATTCCTAGATGGGAGACCAGCTCCCTAACCACTAGACCAAACTGGATCACTTAGGACGTTTTAACCAAAAAAAGAAGCAAATAAGAGGGGGCACTTGCAATTAGAGGAGGTTTTTGATTGGGAATGCTGGTATCACCACATTCAAAGGATCTCTGTGAACAAATGTGAATTTTCTCACATTCAATTCAAATTGAACATGAAAAAAAAAAACATTTGTGCACTTCCCTACCCATGACTACAGAGATTAGCAAAAGCCTGAGATCTTAACATGCATCACATAACTCTGTTTGTGTGTTTAAAACAATCCAATAACACCTGAGGCTGCTGTTTCATATCAGCCCTCTGGTTACTTTGAGCAGGGATGTGTGTCTCTTTCAAGAAAGTCAGTAAAGTGATGAAGCATGTGGTCTAATGAATCCAGAAGCATCAAGATATTCTCCCTTTGTCATATTCATTGAATCCTTAATATATCTTGAAATATAAGGCACTGTACAAAAGCAGAATAAACCATTTATTTGCCTCGAGGCTTTCAAGAAGATAACAGATTTTTGTGCATTTTTTGTCTCTATCTCAAACAGATTTTCACACAACGTACTTACCATGTTAAAAAGATTTCAAGAAGAGTGATGGCTCTGAGCCTGTTTGTTCTTTAAAATCATCTAATCTTTCTTGTAAATAAATCACAGATGAATTGTACTCTTCATACCAGCCCAAAGACATGAATTCTTCATAGGATCCCCATTTGCCTGCAACACAAAGTATTATTATTAGCATAACTCCAGCAGTTGTATTTGATTTTTGAGAAGTTTGTTCTGAAGCTACTGTTCAAAGTCATCTCAAAAGAGAACCCATGTCAGAAAGAGTTTAGAGAGTCATCATCCTCACAACATCTGAAGACCAACACCAATTGGGTAGAAGGTGGAACAGGTATATGGCTGTTTGCAAGATGCAGCCGCCTGCTTCTGCTCCACCCACTGAAAGGTATGAAGAAAAAGAAGGAGGAGGAGGAGGAAGTACTTGTGGGCCCTGTTCCCATTACAAGCTTAAAACGGTTTTCCTAAACTGAAATAAAAGAACCGGATGAAACACGAATTTGCCTGATCCCATTACTTTCAACTTTAATCACGTTCGATCCCGATTCTGAAAACGCTTGAAAACTTCATTTGGGAAACCGTATCTTTTTCTCCCTGCCCATTGCCCCTCTCTCTGATTGGGGTTCCTCCTGCCACAAAATTTTTGGCGTGACAAGGGTGGGGAGTTCCTAGAGTGCTATTGGGGGAGGGAAACCCTAAACACGCATTCTCATCTCACTAAAACGGCACCGTTCCCACAGTAAGAAATGTAAACCGTTTAAAATGCAAGAACAGGAACGAGACCTGTTGGAATGAGTGTTTTATTTACAACGTTTTGGGGCGATTTAACATGCGGAAAGCGTGTTAAGCCAACCTGACATGGGGACTGTGAGGATCAAAATCATTTCCAAACTGTTTTAAGTTTGTAATGGGAACAGGCTGTGGGAGATTCAGCATGGGTGAAAGAACTTCACCCAGTATTTTCTTTCCAACTTCCTGTTTGACTTCTGTCTTCCATTTCTACCACAGTCTTCTAGTAATAGAGTGAATCATTCAGTAGGGGAAGGTAGGCAAGGATCCAATTGAAACTATATCAATTTGATGGAGCTCCTTCCACTCCGTGCTCCAAAGAAGGCTCAGTACAGAATTTAAATTAATTGTGGCCACATCTTCCTGCCAAAATAACAAAAAGGATGTAGTAGTTTCACTGGCTCAAATAGTCATGGAATTTTGTTGACAAATACATCAAAGCATGTCTAACCCAACTGGAATGTCAAGTCAAATCCCCCCCCCCCCGAAACAGGTTAAGAGAAGCTTGATGTTCAGACATTAGGAGACACTAATGCTTACATCTACCTGCTGTGAAAATTGCTCACCTGCTGAGCAGTTTATGATGAAGGGCTCTTTAAAAAGTAAAGAAAACTAGGCCATTCTCCCCACCCCTACCATGGACACTGGAAACAGTATTTATAACCCTGCTTAAATTAGGACATACAGAAAGACTAAACAACAACAGATGACAATGACAAGATTTAGCCTAAACTTTCAGTGTTTTATGACTCTAGGAGAAAGTAATAAAGTGGTAGAATAATATGCATAAAATATATGGCTCATGCTGAAGACTGATTTTTGAGGATGCGGAATTATATTCCTTATGGCAACATTTGACATATGGAATCCAAGTCAGAATTCCTGTAACCTCATTATATAGAAGGAAGAACTTTAGCAGATATGGCTTGTATTGCATAAAATATTTAATTTTCTTTCCTCTTCTACAAAATTATTTAACATAAAGTAAGTCTGACCGGTTTCATATAGCAGCAATTACACTTATGGCACCTGTTCCAAGCTATCTGAGCTCTCCTCATTTTTATCCCATTCCTTCAGAATTTTGCCTCTTCTTCCCTCCTTGTCTTTCAAATATGTTTCTCTTTATCTGCATATATATTCAGGATGAGTGGCCATTTCCTTCATTCTTTAATTTCCTGTATGAAAGGAGAGAAAATAAGTTCCCTTTCCCAGTTAGTGGAGAACAAATGGGTTTTGAGAAATCCCCAAAAGCAAGACTTACTGAAATTTTATGTTTACTGAATCAGCTTGAGTCCTAATGACTGAAAAGAAATTGTTTATTTCAAGAATTAATGTAAAACATTACAACTGAAACTATTTTCTGTCCTAGCTAGGGAAGAATCTATTGACAACTTTCTGTGGAAATCTTTTCTCGTCTTTTCTCTTAAGGTGAGGAATTGGTCAAGGAGAACGATAACCAGTTGGAACTGTGAAACTGAGCAATATCTTCCTAACATGTGCAGCACCACCAGAACCCTTGCTGGATTACTGTCATATTTTTGTTGCTTTGTTAATATATACCACAAAACATATAAGAATCATTTTCACATGATTCTGGTTTGAGATGTGCTGAACTAATTCTAATTCAAATTGGTTCAGTTTAAATGGGGAATTTTGAAAGGTTCTAATCTGAACTGTTCCTATTAGAAGCAGTGTGCTAGAATATACTGGTTTGAGGAAAACCAGGCTGACAGCACAAAACTTCCCAAACAAAAGATTCTTCACAAACAATAGTAAAACTTTATTAAAAATCCAGCACAGGGTCTCTGTTCTAGTAGAATCTTGCTAATTGACTGGTAGACCTCGTTGGTAGAGTCTACTAGAAGACCAGCCTAGGGGAATATTTCAGTACTCTATTTCAGTCTCTCATGTCATCCAGCATGGACATCCTTGGAGCAGGTGAGTTTTCTGCTATCCTACACCAGAATGCAGAAGACAGCCCCCTGGACTACTTTCTAGGGTGGACTAGTGGTCCTTAAACTCTGTAGTAACTCAAATCTGTAGGAACAACCAGAAGTACTCAGAACTGGCTCACATTAGTTCCAGCTTCTTCTGCTTTGCCCTATGCCACCAGCCATTACTTGTTCATCCAAAGCATTTGTCTCTGTTTTTTGTCTATGGCTATGGGTCTAAAGACTTCTGGCAAGCAACTGTTGGGTGAGCCCTCCAAGGAAATGCAGCAGCTCTTGAAAAAGTAAACACAACCACTTCTGGTGTAATAAACAGAGATCCGTCAGGGCTGTTTGAATTGTTCCAATGAGTATTATTCCAAATGTCTGATTTCAGATACTTTAAAATAATTTAGAAGCATTTGACATGCCAGATTACAATGTTTTGCAACTTTGTCTTTTGTGAGGCTGGGGCAGCATTTTATAATAGCCATCTTAAATCACCCTTTAAAGAAGAAGAGTTTGGATCAGAAAGTAAGGAGCTCTGGTAGCACCTTAGAGACTAACTTCTTTCTCTCTATCAGTCTCTAAAGTTCTACTAGCCCCCCTCCACTTATTAAGTCATCCTTTGTTAGCAGAACCTTATTTGGAACAAGCCATTAAAACATAATCTATGGAAAGTACTATTTATGAAACCTGACTGAAAGGGGAAAAGGAAAGAGATTACAGAAAACACCCTCCCTTTCATCTAGACAGTAATCTGTTGAAGTAATGCTAAAGGAGGGTGAATTCTATTTTAAAAATGAGCCTGCAATGCATATTTTTTAGTTTAGTTTGGTTTGGTTTAGTTTACTTTAGTTCAGCTTAGCTTAGTTATGCACTGCAGGTGTATAGTAATATTATTTATAGTCATTTATATTAAAAATGGAGGATAAGATGCTTTGGGAGGCAAGGAAATAGCTATTTAACTGTGGGATGCTGTATAATAAATCATTCCAAGCTGCAAAGAGACTTCATGCTTTGTAAACAAGAACAGCTTTTGGCAGTCACCCTAACCCTTTCCTTAAAACTGTCAGGATACACTTTTTCCCCCTTTGCAACTGTTCCAATATACACAATCATTTAATTCTAAAACACAAACAGATTGGAGACCAGGGTGATGTTAAAAGACATAGTTGGAAGGAGTAATAAAAAGCGTGGAGGGCCTTAAATGGGAAAATGGAAGGCGTCGTTGAGCAGCACAGATTCCTTGGCTAACATGTTAGTAGTTAGTAATCTACACTTCAGTTACACTGAGTGTAGAATGTTATCATTCCAGTTGGTCAAATGAAGGAACAGGTTATCTCCATCATCATTTTTGTATTATGGCTTACCCAAATTCAGATAAGACTATAAAGGCATAAGGAAATATGTTGGATTGGAACCATTAACCACCAGTCACTTTGGGAAGTTCACAAACAAGGCATGAGCATACAGATTTCCCAGTAGCTAACCTTTATAAGCCTCCTATAAAGACCCATCAGGGCTAGTTAGACCTGTGCTCCATGAATTAGCTGATGGCACTAAATTATTTAGGGCAGCCTCGTGCTTCATGAGTTTCCTGATGACACTAAATTATTCAGGTTAATAAAAAGTGAAAGAGATTGCAAGGAGTTCCAGAGGGATCTCTTAAGGTGAGTGGGCAATGAAGTGGACAATGCACTTTGAGCGATGCATACTAGGACAAAAATGCCCATTACACCTATACATTGATGTGGTTTGAGCCTTCTGTGACAGATCAGGAAGGGAACTTGGGGTCCTCATGGACAGCTCAATGAAGTGTTGACCCTGTGCACAGCAGTGGTGAAAAAAGAAAATTCAGTGCTAAGAAGGAAATAGAAAATAACTGAGCAAACACCATCGTGCTTCTTTATAAAGCCATGGTAAGGTCACATTTGGAATACTGTGTCAAATTTGGTCACTATACCTACTAAAGGATATTGTGGAACTGGTAAAAGGTAAGGATTTGCATGAACTGAAATTTAGTGGTTTGGTTCTGTTCAAGGCAAACCTTGGTTTGGGTTAAATTCAAACCTTTGTTATTGTTTTTAACAACAGTGTAGTTCAGGTTGCATTCTTGGTTCACTATGGCTTGCTTGGTTTGTTATAAAACATTTGGTTCAGAATGCGCTGGGAAGGGGCATTTGTTCATCTGGGCTGGCAGCTCGTTCTGGGCCACTCTGGCCCATCCCAACGTGTCTATAAGTGTTCGGGTTTCAAAGCACAAAACTGTGCTCTGAAACCGTCCCAGCGCGTTCGGCCCATCCCCAGCCATTCCAAGCTGTACCGAAGGGAAAGCATCCTCATGCTCTCCCTCCATAACAGCTGGGCCCTTTCCCTGGCCCCCGCCCATTGGCTGCCTTGGAGCCAGGTGTGGGGAGGCCTGTTGAGTGCCTTCCCTGGGGTCCCATGAACTGCATAGGCCCAGATCAGGCCCATGCAGGTGGCAGGAGCCCCACACAGCACCCCCCACCCCAGGGGTGCACACACGTGAATGGGGCTTACCTGTTCAGTGCCGGGCAGCAACTGGGGCAAGGAGTGCGGCTGTGCTTTGTGCCAGTGCGCTGCATAGACCCTGAGTTAGAGCTGCTCTTCATCCACACACAGCCAGGGAGGTCCTGCACACGTGGAACTGCATTTGGGGAAGAAGCAGCTCTGTGCAATGCAGATGGTCTGTGCAGAACTTTCCCCAGAGTTCCCCCAACAGGCAAATGCATGAAGGCTCAATTGTTTTTTTGTACTTATCTTTGTTCCATATTAGGATCTCTTATGTTCTTAGCCCTTGGAGGCATAGAAGTTTGGCCTCAAAGTGGCATGGACAATCTGGATCAGTGCAAATAATGCTTATCCAGACCATGCACCTCCACAATTCAGATCAGTAGATCAGGCTAATCTGGACCCACTGACCCGGATCTCTGGCAGATAAATGCAGGAAAGGCCTATGATAGTCCACAGTTTAGTGTCAATTGAAGGGACATGTTCCATCGATGCAATTGTCAGCTTTAAAGGTCTAAAAATAATAGAGCAAGAATGAGTACATTTCTTCCTCTTGTAGATCAAGCTTGCTCACACATTACACATTAAACTCTCACTTTAGGCTGAACCCACACACATTAAAAAAAAACCAACCAGCTGGAATGGAACTCAGAGATAGTAGCATGTGGACATTAGTGTTCCCATCCCTTCTCTAATCAACATCACAAGCCAGACAATTCATTTTGATATGGCATTTACTGTGAATTAAGGCCCTAGCTTGATGCAGACACTACTACCACTTCTATGTTCCTTTTGAGCTACTTTTTGTGTGTACATGCGTTCTTCGCTTAGTCATTTCTGTAGGTCTTTTGATGCAAATTTAGTGTTGGAAATTGCACCCAGACATATGTTGTCATTGTGATGTGCTGTTAAATGGGTTTCAGCTTCCAGTAACTGTGTGAACAATACATGCCTGCTTTACCTGACCCTAATAAGATCTTCCAAGGAGACTTCCAAATGCTGTTTCAGTTAATGACAGAGTATTTTACCGGAAAAAGCAGTGCATGGATATTTAAAGCAGCATGAAAAGAAAGCTTTTAAAATTTTGCTTTGGGGCTCCTTGAAAGCAATCCACACAAAACAAAATTAGCACCAACAAAACTGAAATGGAATAAAGTTGGCTAGTGGTCCTCCTTGCCCTGGAGACCATAAGCTTGCATTACTCGTAAGCAAAAGTAACTCAATGACATTAGGAAACAACTGTAGAGCCACAACTTGGCATTACTCTTCATTTATTTCAGGAAGGAAAACCTTCCCTTTCAACTGTCCTTAGTTTTGACATGCAACTTAAAATATTAGGCATACATTCAATTATTTTATGGTCCTCTGAAAATTCAGCTTTGCTTACCAACCACTGGTGTTCACCACAGGACAAAGTGAAGAAACTTCACATCTTACATTCCACATGGATATTCTAATTAAAAGGGAATTGAATCCATGCTGCAGTGACAAATGGAACATATAAACATGTACATTTCTCTGAAGTCTCTGATGCTGTACAGGAACACGAACCCTTTCTCAGAATGCAGTTTCAGTAGCTTTGAAGCCAAATATGACCCTGCATTACTTTCCTCCCAGTCAACTACATTAAAAAGAAAATTATATTGGCCTGTTGTGTTTTTTCTTCCATTAGACTGACACAGAATAAAACCTTGATCCTTTCCAGAAGGGGTGGAAGCAATGGGACAGAGCCAGAATGGATCCAAATGCAGGTAGACTGATCAGACTTTTACTGCAAACTTCTTTCATGTGCTACCAATGGAAAGGGTAGAAAATCCACTCATTTTATTCCCTCCTCTCAGATCTGCTTTTGGTTTGTTTTTAAAAATAGATCTATCCCTTAAAGCCAAGTTAAAATAAAAGAACATGATGCTTCTGGTTCATCATTTTGCATAAACTGCCACATTTGGTTGGCATTGTTTATTTCAATAACCACATATTGCTGCAAAATGCTTTGTTGTTAGTATTGTTAAATATCTGGAAACCTGGATCTTTTGCAAGTAGAAAAGTGAATGACTAAACTATTTTAATAGTTTTGACCTTGTGAAAGAAGAGGAAGAAAATAAATTAATATAAAATTTTAAAACAAAGTAAAATATGCAATAGGCATCTGCCACTAGGTCACACTTTTCTTCTACCACTTCTATAAATTGTGGTTAATTTACAAGGAAGAGAATGAACATTTGAGTCACAGTTTTGAGCAATCATTTGGGGCTTCGCAGAATAATCCACCTGTAGAGATTTTTGTCATAAATGTTGCAAATACATTAAAAGTACACAGGCAAACCTTTGCAGCTTTGCACAGTCCTTCATTGTATGCACCTTAGGATCCATCCATACACATTTTTTTAAAAGCAGCCCAAAAGCTGGTTAAAGATGGCAGTATGTAGAAGCTAATATTCCCTTAAATCTGTAACAAAGGCTTTTGATGTTTAAATAGCTTCCTCTGGGAGGGAGATGGGAAGGATGGTTACATTTTTAATTACATTTTAAGATTTGATATGTTCTTGCTGTAACCTGCACTGGGACCATCTGGTGAAGGGCAAGATATATATTTCTTAAATTTCATCCATCCACCCATCCACCCATCCATCCAATAAAGGCCAGATGATGCATTTTGGAAATGTACTTTCAGGCCTTTGATAAGGATTAGAAGCAGTAGTGCATGGATGCTACTACCTTTAAGCTGCTTTTGAGTCTTTTTTTCAGAATTTCTGTGTGGCCCAAGTGAGGACACAGTTTATGCACTTGTTGTCATGCCCCATTCAGCCTCCTCAGAGGAGGAAGTTCTGCCTGCAAGGCCGCCACAGACTGAGAAGCAACCACAGCATAGCATTACAGACATTGAGAGGTTAAGGCCAGTTTCAGGTGAGCATGGAGACAGCTCTGATGAGGAAACTACAAGCAGTGAGCTTCATGAGCAGCCTTCACCTCACCTCTTGAGACAACAGAAGCAGCTGAAGCACAGATCAGAATGATTAGCACAGCTGAACCATGGGCAGGATAACAATTCCTCTACTTATTGAGCCAACACACCTTGCTTCAGTGTTGCAGACAACTTCATGCAAATCTGTGCCTGTGCTCTTGGACTCCTTGTGACTTGCTGTCCCTTTGGACTGACTGACCGTTGCTGACTTTCTGGACTCCTTGACTGGAACTAACCTTGAGTACACCTGAGCCCCTCTGGAACTGAGTAAGCTGTGTGTTTGCCTTACCTGCCTGAGATGTGACACTTGTGCAGTCATTATAAGTAGCAACTAGCACATGGGATTCCACCTGGAAACTCCTCCTCCAGTGATAGCTAGATTGTAAGCTTTCTTTGGCTCTTTCTGCACTGAGCCCTTTCTTCAGTGAGCCAGTTTGGTCTAGTGGTCCCACATGAAGCCAGCTGGGTGACCTTGGGCTAGTCACAGCTTTCTTCTGAGCTCTCACAGCCCAACCTACCTCACAGGGTGTTCTGCTGTGAGAACAGAAGCTTTGTCAGCCACTTTGAGTGCCTTTAAATGGGTGAGAAAAGTGGTATAGAAAAGCCAACTCTTCTTTTTCTTCAGGGCTAGTGTGAGGGATTGTTGGATCAATGTCGTTGTGCTTTGCTGGTCCAGAGGCACCAACCTAGAACAAGGCAAGTTAAGTCCAGAAAGGAACTAAATGCCCCCACTATTAAAGTTCCTACACTTACAAATCTCCAAAGATAATCCAATTTTTTTTTGAAACCAGTGCATTACTGGAAATAAGTCCTATGTTACACTGGTAAACCATAGCTGTATCTGCACCATCCACCTTGGCACAGAATGCAAACATCAGTCTTGGCCCAGATTGCTAGATCTAGACCAATTCTGGAGCAATTGATGGTAGTATGCTCCACCCCACTGTGGCTAAGAAAGTTCCCTAGGCTTCAAAGTTGCAGGATGGAAGTACACTCCCGAGGCAGTTTCCAGGAGCCCAGCAAAATGGCACCAGGATCCATGCATCACTCAGATAGGTCAAGCCATCCGGATGATGAACAATTGGACTGGATGACTATGAGAAAAACCCAAGAGAGTGCTTTAAAATTAGTTGACGGTTGATGAATCCCCCAGCACCATATTGGTGGGACTGATGAGCTATCAATCAGTCTCATACATCCATGAATCCTAGGGACCACTTTGTTGAGCAGACACTACAGTCTCTGTGAGACAGCTAGCTCAGTCCAAAAGAACCATATAAAAGTTGTCCATTAAACCACTGTTTAGGTATCACTACTCTTTAGGAGTGTGGACAAATGCAATTTTCAACATTCAATTCATAACAAATCATATTCAAAAATCCGAATTCGTACAAATAGAGAAAAATTAATGTCTGGACATTTGAATAGCTATGAATACATTCATAGCTATTCGTACAAATATTTGATACATATCCAATGATACAACTCTTGAATGCATCCATACGTATCTGTATGCATCTGTACGTATCCCGTTTTCATCCCGTATGCATCCCGTTTTCATCCCGTACATATTTGTATGGATGCTTATGGATATGCACGATATATGTAAGAATATGTATGCAATGCATACGTATCCATACACATATGAGTGTCCACATTGTTTATACAAATAACTCAAAATATTCGTATTCATATGAATACTAAAGTATGAATGTCTGGACATTCGATTAATAAATGAATGTCCAAATTCATCTGAATTTGTATGAATAATGAATATTTGAATATTTGTGCAGATCCCTACTGCTTTTCCCATTGAAATTGGGACAGAAAAAGTAATCAAAGAAGGTGATAAGTTATCTTTAGAAAGAAAACTTCTAGAAGCTTAATTCCAGCATACAGTCTTCATTATAGTTTATTCCCAGTAATTGCATGTACATAAAGTAAAAACAAAAGATTTAGGCCTTGTGGAAACTCATAAGATGGCAAGGGTACAACTTTATTTACATGAGATGTTTTATTCTTATGAAACCATAATTCCAAATTATTGGCAGCACAATTACATTAAATAAAACAGTAAAAACTACATGCTGGGACTCAAGAAAGAAGGTTAAGAATAAATGATCATGGCTCAGATTGTTTTATGGTATATTTTATATTAAACATATGCATATAAGATACCATAAAATAATATACTGCCTGAGAAACAATAGATTCCTTAGACTGTATGCTATTATCCTTTTACAAAATTTTCAAGCATGCTTTCGTTCCACATTTGAAATATATATTTAACGGTGTTCTGGAAGGAATATCAAAAATTGATTGATTCAAACTAGACTTTACTAATTTGACTGAATTAAAAGATTTTTTACATGCGTTCTGGGAATCTGAAGTCTAAAGTTGAATGAAAAGGTAGTCTAGAACATTCCCCTTGTGCTTTGTTCGAAGTAATAGCTTTCCACTCAGGTTTATCATCTAACATTATGAAGCGAGCAGATAATAGTCAATTAACAATATTTGAACAGAAGTTTAAAATTCTTTAGTTTCTTGTCAAAGGTCAAGCTAGATGTCTATATCAAATATTGTTAAAATTGATGACAAGGTGATTAATAGATTTAAAACAGTATGAGAAATAAGACTAACCTGTTTTTGAACATTAGCTGGAATTGGGATATGTTTTTTGACATTGGATTGATAATGAATTCAATTTTAATTTTTCTCTCATAGTTTACATATTAGCATATTTATAGCTTATTATTGAATGTTATTTTCATTTAGATACAATAAATTAGCTGATTAATAAAGGCCTACATACCTAGCATTGTATGGGAAAAATTGTTCCAAACATTCAGTTCTTGGATTTTATAAAATATAATTAGACTTGGATGTCCCTACATTTTTGTGACCTTAGCCCATTTGCTCCAGAGGATCTCCCTAAGCAGAGTTGGGGGAAAGGTAAGAATAGAGATGTCCATTGATTGGTTTATGCTCAAAAATATTATGAAATAGTTCGTGTTCAAAGCTGTTTGTATCAAAGTGAGCATAAGGTTGTTCAAATAGCAAGAAATGGTCTCTCACAAATGATTTGATCAAAAACTTCATATTTGCTGTGGCATTTTTTGTTTTGTTTTCAAAAATTAAATGCAAACAATTGTTTGAATGAATAATCATCTTTGATCTGCGCGCGTGGGTGTTTGGTTTGACAGCAAACTAAATAGACAATTTTTGTTCATGCATTTCCCCAGTTAGGAGTCTTTGGCAGTGGGACAGTTCAGTAAACCAGTGGAGCTCCTTTTCTGGCCTTTTTGCACTTAATTTCAATGAGATACCATCCCACTGAAGTTTACGTTCAGGGACATTCACACCATGAGCACTGGGACTGTCCTCAACTTACCTAGCAAACCTCACAGTGTTCATGGTCCATCCCAGACTATGCACATCTATTTACAGTGCCATTACCTATGACCTTTACAAATAAAGCCTGTCTTTTTAAATGAAACCCATTTAAACATTTTACAAAAAACATATAGAATTGAAAAATTCCTTAGCTGCATCCTACCCACTGTCTGCAAAAATGCAGGCTGGATTTAATGAATAAATGGTCCTACAGTAATTTTTTTTCTTTCAGATCGTAATAGTTAAACATGTTAACAGTGGTAACAGAAAAAGCAAGATGGTAAAGAAACTTTGATGACAAAGGAAAAGCTTTGCAGCACTGCATTATCTTGAGTATAATCTCAAAGAAATGTAATAAGCTCATTAAGCAGCAATTGGTACAGCTTAAAGAAAGTGAAATGAAAATATTAAAGCACAATAAAAAGCTTCAGCCATTAAACTTCTTTTCTTTGACTGAATCAGTTCTTTGTTTCTCTTGTGAATGCTATAAATCTCTACCTAGCAGATAGAACATGTTTATCTGGTAACAACATGTTATAATAGATACACACAATGCTAGCATTTCTGTTGCGTAATTGAAATATTTGCTACTATTTTAATGAGGACCTGAAGACTGCAATTTGCATGCATTCTTTGGTGCAAGAGTCAAACTTCATCCATGTGCGATCTTAGGGCCACTCTACACTTGCTAATCCAGATCTAGAGGCTGCTAAGAACACATCGTCTGAATGGGAGTAGCATAGCCCAGATCAGAACTGTGCTATACTAGTCCAGATTAGTGGTAGACCAGATAAATATGGTCTGCATTCACTGATCGGGATCAAGTAAGGGGCATCTGCATGTAGAATTGATATAGCAAGAACATGGGCGTGGTGTTGAGTGACATGTGCATTTATAGTTGTGAGCTTCTCAGCTTCTCCACAACAGTAGCCACATTGATGGCAATGGTGTGTTTGCAGTGCCTGTAGAGACACCTGAGGCCTTTTCGCACTACAGCTGAATGGCTGTAGTGCAGTAAGGCTAGGCCACATGGGGACACTTTCCCCATTCACACCAAAGCAGGTAAGGAATGAGGGGGCACACATTCCTACCTGCCTATGTGTGAAACAGGAATCAGTCCCCACGTGGCCTAGCCCATAAAGGCTGGCATGGGTTTGGGATGCCCCTCCCAGGCCTGCGCCCCCAATTGACTCGAATTCAACCCAGGGGCTGGCAGGCCTGTCGCATTCCTTCCCCGGGTTCCTGTGGGTTCTAGGGGACCATATTGGGTCCCCTAGGGCCTGCAGCAACCCCCCCAGGCATCCACCCCCTGGGCACGGATCTATGGTTTGCTACAGATATCCAATCAGAGCAGCTGGAACATGCAGATGCACAGCACTGCCAGCTGCGCTTGCCACTTTGGAACCCAGCGAGCACGAGGTAAGTGCCTCACGTGCGTGTCCCCGTGTAGGCCTGTGCCTGGGGTGGGTGGGTGCCTGGGGGGTTTCCTGCAGGCCCTAGGGGCTTAACTCAGTACTGACCTCATTTCTTTTGGCCATTGGAAGTAAAACAGAAGACACAAGTTTATGGAACAAATTTAACAACTTTGTTGGTGCATCTCATTCATTCCTAAGCCAAGCATGAAATTCTGCAGCAGAAAACCACGTTTCTCTGGCTAAGCTTAACTGCAGTGCTAAGTCTGACCATATGTATGCAGTTCTATAATTTACGATTCTTCTATGTCATATTTTAAAACAAAGGCCAATTTTCTAAGGTCACACTTATTAGTACCTCCCATCAGTTAAACTGCCGAGAAAGAATATCGCCCTCATTATAAAAGCAGCCTTCGTAACCTGTGATTTTATTATGAACCATGAATTAAAAAGAGGTGATTCAAACTGTATAGAAAGTCAGTATTGGTGTGATCATTATTTAATTCCACAACTGGTTATTGTATAGAAAATGCTGCTCCAAACTTAATTAAATTGGAAGGGGTAAAATGCCCTTACTTTTAAAACATAAAGTTTAGGAGAGAAAGTTTAATTCAAGATCATCTGTTACAATATCATCCACGTTTTAAACTGAAGTAACAGTTTGGACAAAATAATTGTTTAGGGATTTGCACAAATGTATTTTTTACATTCAAATTGGATTCAAATAGAATATTCAAAAATTCAGTTCAAATTTCAAAAATCTGAATTTTCAAAAGTCCGATTTGGATCCGGATATGCAAATGTTGATAAGATTTGTATCTGATGTACGAATCTGTGCAAATACTTATTTATCCTGTATGCATCCCATTTTCATCCCACATTATATAATTTTTGCACAGATTTGTATACAATAGATACGAATCTGTTCATTCCAATTATCTGAAAATCCAATATTCGTCCGAATGTGTAAATTCAGATTTTCAAAAATCCAATTCAGGTTCAAATGTTGGCATTTGACGGATTTGAATACTCAATTTTTTGAATATCTGTGCACATCCCTATAATTGTTAAAATGCATTTTAGTCAGTAGACTGCTCCTAATGTAGTACATAACACACTATTACATTTGCACTATAGGAATGTGTAAAACACTGTTCTGAATGCTTTATGAAGCATTTAAAATGACCGTGTCCCTCTAGGGTCAAGTTTATATGCCAACTCACCTTACTTCTGGCTGCTTTTCCAGGTCTTTTTATTTTGTTATCACACCACCAAACAAAAATTCTGGCCTGCTAGAGTTTCCTTTGGCCCCTTTCAGGTGTATAAATAGTTTAAAAATTTACCTTTGGAGTTAGAGGACTGGTATTGATTGAGAGAAGTCCTAACCAGCCCAAATTTGTGTTGGACGATGTGATCACTTTGTGTCGTACACCAGGATGCCGAGTGGTCCGCTTACTTCTACAATCCAAAACAGGCTGCTAGGAACAGCCTGGTGCAAGGCAGATCTCCTAATTTATCTGTAAACATTTCATAGCCTTCTAGCTCTTTGTCACATGGAGTTAAAATACAAAGCACCTTCAGGTAGCTTTGAGATGGTTTTCAGACCATTACGATTATTCGCAACCCAGCCTGCCTCTCTCATGAACATCCTTGGCTAGAAACTGTGAATTAGAGATGGGATGAGAAGACGGGTGCCACATGCTACTCTAAGGCACATTTGACACTATTTGTTTACTCACTGAAATTTGAGCCTCAAATTAACAAATGGGGAAGCGCTTCATTACTTTCTAAAAGAGCCACGTTGCAAAAGTTGAATTGAATAACACGCCTGTTTGAAAAGAGAATTCAAATCCAAAGTGAAAGTCATGGCTTGGTTTGAAACAAGTTGAGCACCCCTTTATTGGATTCAAATACAAACTTTTTTCTTGGAACAGCGGGATGCTCGGTTCAGTTCAAAAACCTTTGAACACCTCGGTAGTTGAACCTCAGATCTAACAGGGTGTATTCACTAGGTTAATTAGAACATCCCTTTGTTCAGCTTGAGTTTGGATTTGAACTCTGTTTTCAAACAGGCATGTTATTCAATTCAGTCTCAGATATTTCAAATGCTCTGCGTGATTCAAACAGCTTTGTTTGAACCCACTGTTCCATGATAAGGAGAGCATTTTAGCAGTGTAATAGGAAGCACCACTGGAAGTGGGTGGTCCCTCTAAAAAAGGGTCATCCTGGAAATTCTGAAAGCTAGTAATGAAAGGTTTCTGGATCTTCAGAGTGCTGTGCCCTGTCTTCAAAGGCCATTGGCCAAGGCTGGGTCAGAGCAGTTTCCTCAGCATATGGTGGGCCCTTAATCCATGCCAGGACTAGTCTAACCCAGCATGGGTGGAACTACCTAGTCTGGGATAGCACAGCACTGTATGAAAACAGTCTAGATGACCTTAAATACTTCTGACTTGTAGAATTCTTGCCATAACCTCTCCAAAGATGTATTTGAACCCCACAAAATTCCCACCATAGTTTACTGCTTGCCTAAACAGTCATGCATTAATTTAGGGATGTGCACAAATGTGTTTTGGGATTTTTTTTAAATTTGATTTGTATTGAATCAAATGCAAGAAAATTCATATTCGTATGAATAGATCCCCTTCGAATGGAGTAGGATTCAAATTTGATATGGATGTTCACTCTCATACTAATCCCATACAAACCCCATACGAATGCATACAAATCCCATACAAATTCGTAAGCTTCATACAAATGTATCAAAACATTCGATTAGAATTTGAGTGTCCAAATTCAGCCAAATTCCCATGAATTTTGAATGTTACGAATATTTCTGCACTTCCCTAGCATGGATTTTTTTTTCATATTTTAACGAAAGGCCTTTAAGATTAAAGCTCCATTCATGGTGGCATCTTATGTATGGATGAAAGAGAGAGAGAAGCTGGTCTATTTATAAAGTATTCCAAATCCAGAGCTGCACACATATACTTAAAAAAAAAATCAAAATCAAACCTTTGTTTCAGAACCACTTTTATGGTGGCTCACATGGGACAGTATGTTTTTATGGGCTTTCATGAAATTGTAGGCAATGTCAGAAATCCTCACTAGATAAACTTCAAAACCTTTGACTTTATTTACTCGTATATCTCTTACCTGGGTTCCTATCTCATTATATCTGGAACACCTGCTGAGCAGAGAATCTAACATTCCACCACTTTCTTTTTCCTTGGCTTCCCCTTCTCTGTTTGAATAGAAAGTGTGTGAGGGAGCACTGGAAATGCTATACAAGTATTGGCACCATCAAAGGAACAAAACACTTTTTCTTAGCTGGACAAATCCACAAACTCCCTGGCCATTAAATGGAGAATTCATCATTGTGAAAGGTTCTGCAGACAGCAACTAATCCGTCCCTGATTCCAGGCCCAGGAGCTGCAGAATGGAAGGTGGAATGGGAACGCAGTGAGGCAAAGAGACACCATCTGCAGCTACATGACTGCATAGCAATAATCTCTACACATCAAACATTCACTAGGGAGAATGGGAAAGAATGCCAGTTCTCTGAATGGAGCTCTTGACAAAATTCCATATTTGGCATGGCAGTTGGAGCCGCCTCCCCCTCTTAGGACCGACAAGAGTTTGCTTTCCATTCTGTGCAAACAATTGCAGGACCATCTTCATAATCAATGCTGCTGCTAGCTTTTCACCTGTTTTTGTGCTAGACGTTAATCCTAGATTAAGAGCTGTTCATGGCATTTCCAAACCACCCATTACACTTGCTGGAGTGGCACTTCTTCATTTCTTCTGTCACTCTCTTTCTTGTTCTTTACTGCTGCTATCAAAGCTTCAAGCTTCTGCCTTTATTACACCAATATTGGGCTGGTGGCAGGGATGTGCATGAATGGGGGGGTGGGGGTTTGCATTCCTTTTATATCAAAACAAATGTAAGAAAAGTGGTATTCGTTCAAATAGACCCCCATCAAATGTGGTAGGATTCTATTTGACATGAATGTATTCATATCGATTCGTACAAATGTCTGATACGAATGCATACATATCCAATACGTATCTGATACATATCCTGTAACATATCCGCCCTGAAAGCATCAAATCCACCCTGAATCCACTCTGAATCAGTTCTCAAACCATGTCAAATTCCTTCTAGATCCACTGAAAATGTGACTGGTGCAGCCACTTTCCCATGTCCCTGTTTCACGAATGTTCCGCAGCTTTGCACAAATGTTCTGAAACATTCATATGCTTACAAATGTCAATGTATGAATGTAGTAACATTCAGTTTGTATACAAATGTCTGAATTTGTATGAATTCATATGAATATCTAATGTTATGAATATTTGTGCACATCCCTAGCTAGTGAGATTTTCAACTCAGTAACATTGGAAGACCACACATTAGTTGGGTATGTGTTACTTTAACTGATAACTATGAGCCAGCTTGGTCTTGTGGTTAGAATGCTGGACTCTTATGTTGTAGTCTCTCAGTTTGATTCTGCACTCTTCTGCAAAGCCAGCTGGCTGATCTCAGACTATTCATAGTTCTCTAGCTGAGTCTTGCAACCCTATCTTCCTAACAGGATATATGTTGAGGGGAGAGGAAGTGAAAGTTTATCAGCAACTTTTAGTCCCCTTAAGGATGAGAAAAGCAGGGTGCAAAAGCAAACCTTCTTTCTCCTTCTCCTTCTTATTCACCACTCTTCCACTGTACTCCCCAAAAAGCTATTTCACATTTCCCAAGATTTGGTGACCTTCAAGAAAGTAGCATTGCACAAGAATTCAACAGTTTAACAACCTCTAATTAATAGAACAGCTGAGTAACGAACAACTCCCCATGTGGGTGTATCCTCAGAATAAAAATAGTGTATTGGTGGGTGCAACCTGCTTAGCTTGAAAAGGGATTTCTGCATTCTTAACAAGGGAAGAAAGTTAAAATATCTGAAATCCCATTCATTAATTAGTACCTGGTAGCTGTAGAATGGTGTTCAAATCTCCACCGGATAACCTTGGATCAATTGCTCATTTGGGTAATTTTGGCCCACACATAATACAGTTGCTAGGAAGATAAAATGGAGAGAAAAGGCTAGGATACAAGTGAAAGGATAATACAATAGTTCCTACTTTTGTAGCCTTTAAGCTCCTAAGGAGGACCCATCCTTTCACGTAAACCTTATATGACTCTACGATGGAAGTCCTGAGTATCTCTTCTTGGGAATGTCAAGTTTCTTCTGTACATCTACCACTGTAACAAAACCAAATAATCAATCAGTCAGACCTTCACAATACGACTACTACAATGTACAACTACCACTGTCTTTTCCCAGTTGTCATTATATTCTGCATGAATTGTTGCACCCCTGTAGTTACCTCCATGTTACATTGAATGTAATGTATCTCTCTTTCCTATCTATCTTCAGATGGAAATGTAAAAACAGGAACTTGATGGAGAGAGGTGGACTACGGATGTGCACAAATGGGGGGGTTTGTATTAAATTTATATTGAATTGAATAAAAAAAAGGAATTTGTTTGTAGTGGGATTCAAATTCAATACGAATTTTCAATCCCATATGAATGCCATATGAATGCATACAAATGAATCCCATACATATCTCATACAAATCCCCTATGAAGTTTCATATTAATGTATTGAAACATTCAATTTGAATGTCAATCTTCAAATGTGCCAACATTCAATTCCAATACGAATGTCCAAATTCAGCCAAATTTATACAGATTTCAAATGTTACAAATGTTTGTGCACATCCTTAGGGGACACTGATAGACTGATGTTAAATGCACTGTGGTAAAGCAAAGCTCTGGATCAGAGCCTTGTCCCACTCTCCTGCAAAAGTGACCCACAAGCTTTGCTAAAGAGCCCTCAGCCATCCTTTATAATTAGAAGAAGAAGAATTGGCGGCTTACCCTGCTTTTCTCACCCATTTAAGGGGACTCCAAAGCGGCTGACAAAGCTTTCTGTTCTTCTCCCTACAACAGAACACCCTATGAGGTGGGTGGGGCTGTGAGAGCTCAGACTAGCCCAAGGTCACCCAGTTGGCTTTGTAGAGGAGTGCAGAATCAAACTCGGTATTCCTAGATAAGAGTCTGGCTCCCTAACCACTAGACAAAACTGGTCACTCAACTGGGTGAAGATTAGGGACAGTTTTCTTTCATCCTCATGTGGATCTTCTTCACATTGAAGACTCTGTAATCAAGATCCACATAGGACCTCAATGGCACCAAGATGGTGATGCAGGGGCTACACATCTACATGCCCCATTGCAGCATAGGGATACTCCCAGAGTGCAGAGCATAAGCTAAATACTGGCAATATTTGTACTACCAAAATGGGTTTTACTTTACTCTGTCCAAATCCGCATTTTCTGACAGAAGTTCAGTTTGTAGTTCTGAGCACACCACAGACACACAAGCACACACATACAGATCGCGAGAGAGATACAAACTGGAAAAAAAAATCTATATCCTATAATAATTGTTGCTTGAGAGGTTAAGGTAAAGGTGATCCAAGCATAATCCTCATGCTGATCCCTGCAGGTGCCAGTATGGAGGTTACAGACATTGCCTGCCCAGATCTGCAGTGTGAAGCAGGAAATCATGTTTATTTGTTTTCTTTCCCTTTGCTTTCACTTGAAAGTTCAAGCACCTCCTACAGCTAGAGACAAAATACACACTTTGTCAAACTGAGACCCTACTAGGTCTAGCAAAGTACAGAATGTGCTGGGTTCACATCAGAGAGCTGGATACACAAGCAGAACAAGGATATACAAACATCCGCCCTGACTAGGAATGGACTCAACAGCCAATTCTGTTCCATTTATGTTTTGTTAGTGCTTGGGCAAGGTCCTTCCCATCCTTTATGTATGTGGAAATTGGGATGGGTTCTCTGTGTTTGCTGTATGCACATTTTCTTCTCACTTTTAGAGTAAAACACATATTTTAAACAGAAGCTGTACTACAGAGCAAGGACCATCTATTGCTAGGTGGCTCAGGTTGAATCTAGTAAGATTTCTAGATTTCTAGTAAGAAATCTAGTAAGATTTCTGTGGTTTCTGTGAATACTATCAGTGGAAATGGCCATATCTGTACTAGGCTTTATTCCAGATTGTATCCCAGACCAGGAACCTGCCATCTGCACACCCGAGCAGACTATGACAGGCCCTGTGTGAAGCATATCATAGTCTGCACTAAGGATTTGGATGGATGGGTTTTCAGCATTCAATTCATAATGAATCGAATGTTAGAAAATTCATATTTGTGCAAATACATCCCCTTCTAATGTGGTAGGATTCTATTCGACACCAATGCATTCATAAAAATTTGTAGGAATATCCGATACGAATGCATACAGATCCTATACAAATGCATTAGTATTGGATACGTATCCTATCCGAATGCATACTTATCAACTGGTATCCGATACGTATCCCCAGGTAAATGAATATACGAACTATTCATACAAATGTCCTGAAACATTAGTATGCATACGAATGTTAATGTACGAATGTTGTAACATTTGATTCATGTACAAAGGTCCAAATTCATACCAATTCATATGACTAATGAATGTTACGAATATTCAAGTGCATCCCCAGTCTGCACCAATATGCAGAATACAGGTCCCTGTTCCAAAAGATAATCTGGAGCAAGGGCCCATCAATGGCTGTTGTTTTTGTTACTGACACTTGGATGTGAAGGCAGAACTGGGCCCAAGCAAGCTGCAAGACGTTAACACCACTTGGCTTAGCTCTCTTGATTCTTGCTGGTGGGGTTGTCACTGAAAGGGCTTTGCCACATTGGAGGAGAAGAGGACATGGGGTGTTTTTCCACTGGCAGTAAGTACCCATTTTAACACCCATTAAGGACCCATTTGGCTGAGAGCTGGATGATCCCATTTCCACTACGGACCCCATTAGGGACACATCTGTTTCCACCACCGCTGGGGAAATCTGGATCATATGGGTCCTTCAGGACCTATAATCCAGATTTCATGTAGACCCCTTTAAAAGGGTCTACAATAGGGTCTTCAGCCATAAAATTTGGATTATAGGGAGCCTGTTTCCACTTCAATTGGGCAATGGGGTCTAGAACAGGCTTGGGGGAGGGTGCCCCCATGCCCCTTTCGGAACAGGGACCTGTATTCTGCATATTGGTGCAGACTGGGGATGCACTTTATGGCTGAAGACCCCCCCATGGGGGGGTGCCCCAAAATCAACACTCCAAAGTCCCTCTGAAGTCATTCTGAAGTTGCCTTTGGAGATTAGCAAAGGTTCTGAAGGTTTTTTTTCTGTGAATTTGCACTTCTTGTCCCCCAAAACACCTGGGGTGATAGGCCGACCCCTCGTGGGTAGATCCAGATTTTCAAATGGGTGCTCCAGTGCTTCCACAGGAGGCAGGCTAGCACCCATTGCTATTGAGTGCTAGACCATCCATGGAAACACATTGGGTACTTCCCTTAATCCAGATCTACTAGATCCCTATTAAGGGAAGTACCCATTCCTTAGATCTGGATTTTCTTAGATCCGGATTAAAGGAGCGCGGTGGAAAAACAGCCAAGGATTACCTTCCTTGGCTCTGAATCTTATTTTCTTACCTTTTCTCCCGGTGTTCGGTAGGGAAGGTTATTGGGGAGTTGACTGATTTTCTCACTGTATTAAAATTTCTTTGTTGTATTATGGGTCTGGATGTAGTTATGGTATGAGAGGGAGAGAGGTGGAGAGAAAGGTGGAAGGCAAATGATGGCTCATTGACTTAGTTTCTACTCTTTTCCTAACTACCCCTAGTATCAAACTTGCTCTTTTCACTGGAAAACTCTGGAAAGCTTCACTTCCCCTGCTGCTTATCTGCCTTCATAAC
Organism: Aspidoscelis tigris stejnegeri; assembly: GCA_023333525.1. Classification (NCBI taxonomy): domain Eukaryota; kingdom Metazoa; phylum Chordata; class Lepidosauria; order Squamata; family Teiidae; genus Aspidoscelis; species Aspidoscelis tigris. The sequence continues at coordinate 22,579,934 of JALMGA010000005.1, forward strand.
TTTTAAATTATTCCATTTTTCTTACTATTTAAATTATTTTACTTTTAAAAATTATTTAAACTATTCTTTTGCTTGTTGTTAATGTTCAAATTATTTTACTTTTTATTGTTTTAATGTTTACTTTTAAAATTATTCATTTTTAATTTTGTTACTATGCAAATTATTTTACTTTTAAAAAGATATTTATTTACCCCAGCTGAATAAAGTGGCTCCTCCCACTTAGGGATGTGCACAAATATTTGTAACATTCAAAATTCAATCAAATTCATCTGAATATGGGCATTTGAATTTCAATCGAATGTTGCATACATTAGAGGAATGACATTTGAATGAAAATCGAGTGATTCTATACATGCATTCAAAACTTTGTTATATTTGTGAACCTGGGGAAGAAGGAAAGTGGCTGCCCAGTCACATCTGCAGCAGATCCAGAGTGGATTCAAAGCAGATTGAGAGCAGATTTGGATTCAGAGTGAATTTGATGCCTTCAGAGTGGATACATAAGGCATGACTGGCAGCAGGGATTCAAATCTAATCTGAATAGAATTTGAAGAACATTCATATGGAATTCAAATCCTACCACATTCAAAGGGGCTCTATTCGCACAAATGTGAATTTCCTTGCATTTGATTCGATTTGAGTCAAACATTTAAAAAAGTTGTGCACATCTCTACTCCCATTAACTCCTCCTCTCTTTAACCATGTGCTCAGGCTAGCTTAGACATGCACTAAGTGCACAACAAACTCTCCAAAACCTAGAAGATCCACCCCACAAATTTATTAGAGAACCAGCAATTATTCCTCCAAATTCCTATGCCAAACTCCTGCTACCTTTCCTTGGGTTTGATCTCAGGAGAGTAGCCGCCTTTCATATTCAAAGTGACCTTGCCTCTCCTAGCTGAAAAAAGCTGCACAGCCCATGGGTTGTGGAGGAGTTGATGAAGCAGACCAGGAGGTAACTGGAGCATAATGGCAGGCTACTCATAATAAGGTGGGACAAGACTGAACAAGTGAACAACATCAACAAAACCACAGTAGATACTATTTCTAGATGTATATCACCTTCAAAAAGAAGATGATATTTGCCATTTTTATTAGATAATTTTCTCCACCTACTGGAAGATGAACATTTAACTAACCATCCGAAAGCTGTGACTAGTACAGAACAACCAGGCTGTTTAGTGGCAGGTCTACACATAGCACAGTTACATTGGCTGCCAGATTCTAGGTTTACTACATAAGGCCCTAAACAATCAGGTACTTGCTAGATCATTTCCCCCAATATAGAACAGTGAAATCATTGAGGCCATCCGGGGGAGATTCTGCTGCAGGTGCCACCAATCATTGAATGCCATCATGCCCTACCAAACATGTGTCCTCTTGTCCTTTGCCCAGCTTTTCCGCTTTATAATAAGTTGGGGGATCAGCTAGGTGAATCCATGCAAGAACTTTGCTATTGTATTATGATAATGTATTGTATTATGATATTGTATTATGTAAGATTATGATAATCTTTCTCTCTGGTTGGGATCCTGCCTTAATTTATTTCTCTTCAGATTTATGGATTGGACAGCAGTATGCAAGAAAATGTAAAGATTGTTTTCTGTCACTAGGTGTCACTATGCTTCTGATAGCTAACTAAAAACCTTGGAGTAACAAGGAACGAATGGTTATGGTTTTTGTTTTTGTGTATTTTAAAGGCAAAAATACTCTTATTCCACATGGTGAAAGAATGTGTTTTCTTCTTCTTCTTCACACAACACCTTCCAAAAGGCGAGTCAGAGGCATTTAATCATCTTTAAAATAGACTACCTGCTCAGATATTTAGCTTCAGCCCACCTGCCATGTGAAATGCACATGTACTGTAGATCCAGTAAATCAACAGCTTTCCCTTCCTCACACAGTGCTCTAGCCAAGAACATTGTCATGCAGTGCTAAGGAGAGTGCTATTAAACTATGGTGCTCCTTGAAAAGTAGTACGCTGTTCACACACCTGTTATTTTCGTTCCCAGTTTAGTTGTTCGGGGGGTGCAAATGCAGGAAATCCCATGGAAGTTAGCCATTTTCTGTGTTCATAAAAATAAGCCATTTTTATTTAGTCTGGATAAAGTGACAGAAAATGTTCTCTGAGTTCTAAGGATCTTTAGGATGGAATGAGCTTGTAGAGTATGTGGGACTGTCCAGACACTTACCTCCTCAGGACACCATCAATGTCCTATGGAGATCTTACACTTCTGCAGTTAGCCAAGGCAAGGCTGGTCCACCCTACCATGGAAGGCATAGGCACGATCAGTCCATGCCATGGTGCCACAACCTTGAAGCACACACACACTTCAAGGGCAGACTTGCCCCCCCCCCAAGGACTAGGAACAAAGGTTTGTGCCCTTGGCAGCCTCTGGAGGTGGCATTTCAGGGCACAATTTGACACAGTCTCAAAATTGCTCTCCCATAGTTCCAAACATGGAAGCAGATTTCTGCATGGGCTGCCTCATTGTTGAGATTCGGGTTCACTGATCTGCCTGGTAGTCATCATTAATCATTAATGGGTACTTAATGGGTACATTTAGTGACAGTGGAAAAACACCCCATGATTACTGGTGATCCAGTAAAGGGCCTCCTTGCTCAGACTCACTCTATGTAAAGTGGATGAAGTATTCCAGCAGGGGTATGGCAACCTAGATCTATACTAACATGCAGATGTATGTGGTCTACAACCTTCCTATGTGGACCTTTAATCCTGATTAAGGGTCCATGCAGAAACTATCATACTCTTCACTGTTTTTACTTTCAAAAGAATATGCTTCTTTCTAGCCTTCAGTAAAGCCATTCACGAACAAATAATACATATTTAACACACAGCCAGAAATAAATTGGCACAAGTAAGCTCACATGGTATCATATTTTATATTAGCCCTCTGTACTGATGCTAGTCAGATCTGGCAAAAATTTGTAATCTTGGGAAATTGGGATCCCAGACAATCTCCTAAGGAGAAAGGCTGGAGTATTATAATTTCATGCATGTTATTTAGGGATGTGCACAGATTTTCTTTCTTTCTTTCTTTCTTTCTTTCTTTCTTTCTTTCTTTCTTTTTTGGCATTCGATTCAAAATGAATTGAATATTCAAAAATCTGTATTTGTACAAGTAGAAGACATTTGAATGTGGTAAAATTCTATTCGATATAAATCTATTTGTACGTATTTGTATGAACATTCAATATGTATTGGATACGAATGAATACATATCCAATTTGTATCTGATATGAATAAATACGTAACCGCTACGTTTCCCCAGTTTAACAAATGTCTGAACTACTTGTACAAATGTCCAGAAACATTCATTTGAATGTTGGCATACGAACAATGTAACATTAGATTTGAGTTTGAATGTCCAAATTCAGCCAAATTCAGCCGAATTTTGAATGTTACGCATATTTGTGCACATCTCTAATGCTACTCTTCCTGTGTTTTGAGACTATTAAGTTTTTTTTTAACAATTCCTCATCCAGGCCGTTGCCTGTTTTCTCTGTAGTACCAAGGGAAGCGGATGTGACCTTCCCATTACACTGGAGAAGGTTCTAAGAGAAACTGGCAACCCTGGCTTATTGTGAACACTATTAAAGGGTAGATATATGCCAGACTAATTCAGATCTGAGCAATCTGGCCCAAGATCAAAAGGATCTGGTGTACCAGCCCAGCTGGGAACGAAAGTTTCTAGCCTTCAAAGTCATTGGCTGAAGTTTTTTTTTGGGGGGGGCAGGCACACAGCAGCAGCACATACCCAAGCAAAATGGCACCTGGACTCCATAAGCCCAATGGCTGCTTACTGCCATCCATCCAAGGGTCCTAGCAACTGGGCTGCATCCAGCCTTGCTTCTACTGTGCAGTGGAATACACGATCACAATCAGGGCATCACACACAATGATTGGTGCATTGTCATGGCAGCACATTATCTGATTGCCACTGCGCACTAATATTTGAAGGTTTTTGAAATTTGCTCAAATTGATCCAAGTTTCAACATTTGAATTCGAATTGAATGTCAAAAAAATTGAATTTTGGATCTATTTGTTTTAATTATCCGGACATTCACATGTGTATGGGGTCATACATGATGCTTACCTGCACATGCACATCTTTCCCACATCTGTACGCATTTGTACAGATCCATACAGGACAAAAATGGGTTGCATACAGGATAACTGGGTTGCATACAGATGTGTACATATGTGTATGGGATGCATAACGGGATGCATATACAGGCATATATGAATGTTGTCGACATTCATAAGTGCAAATTCGAATAAAAAATTCAAATAATAGATTTGAATTTGCTTAATCTGAATTTAATTTGGTTAAATTCAAATTTTAAAGATTTCAATCGAATTGAATTTTTGGATTTTCAATCAAATCGTATCGAATCTCAAAAATTGCATTTGTGCACTCTCCTAATGCACACTTACCTTAATGCTGATCTATGGACATTCACTGCCCAGTAGAAACAAAATTCAAATCTTCCTGCCAGTCTGGGTAGAACTGTGAGAAGAGACAAATGAGAGCAGGAAGGGCAGCTCAGTTCTGATTGGCTGCCTCATCCTGCGTGACCACATGCACTGACTCAGCTCTCACAGCTTCTGAGGCTGAAGCTACTGAGCTGCTTTTAAGTCAGGACAGCCGGTTGTCACTTCGCAGCAGCTACAGTAAGCTGTGCCTTTTCCTTTAACTGCAGATTTATTCCACATGTCTGGAGGCAGCCCTGGTCTCCTGTTAGAGTAATAGCTAAAAGCAATTTCTCTCTGGGCCTGCTCCCATCCTATGTCCCATCTGAATGTGGCATATACCCAGGCAGCATGGATTCTCAGTAGAACAGTGCACACTGCAGAGATGGCATTCTCCATGGGCTGCTGTTCCAGGCCACAGTCTTGTGTGGATCCTGTTTTAGGGTACCTGGCAAAAATCATGTCCTGAAAAATTATCAATAAGACTCAACAATATGAACGCCTAAAGGGAAGAAGTAATATGCGGTACAGTGTAAGATCTAGCCCACTTCTGGGCCTCTGTCCCCCACACTCTGGTGTTGACTAGAGATGTCGCACCTCTTGCTAGACCATTATGCATTGGATGGAGTGTAGGTTGGCTTCCTAGACTGAGATACCAGTAAACCTGTTAGAATTGAACAGGGAGTTGTGCAGAAGAGGGCTTGCCTCCTTGTTTCATTTTTTTGGTGGCGATTTCAGTTGCACATCAAATCGTTCTGCCATAATGGATCCCCCTGGGACTCTGAGGCCAGGAGCTTTCATCTATGTCCATCAGAGCCCTTGCAGCAAATTCTGAAGCATAGGGTGGCATGGGCTGGTACTGAGCTTGTACCAGAACAACCGTTCAAAGTGCAGACGGCCTTGTTCTGGCCGTGCTTGAATGGTCCAGACCAGCCAAATGCAGAAATAACAAGTGTCACCGAAACCAAATAGAAAGTTTCTTTTTCTTTCAAAGGCTTCCATAGTATTTTATCTTTGATCACTCAGATCATAGTGCTGTAGTGGATACCTGGAAAGAGACTGAAATATTCATCTAAAAAAGTCATCTTTTAAAATCTCCCTTTTAAATTAATGTTTTTAAATGCACAGGAAAAAAAACCCAGGAAAACACTAACTGCAAGCAAATTCTTTAATTAAATGTTTGATAATTCATGTTGTTCCTTAATGGAAAAAATTAGTTAAAACATTTTCTTCCTTCCCCCTTTTTTCCTAGTGAAATATAAACTAAAAACGATTAGTCCTAACAGATCAGAACAGGCACAGAGAGAATAATTAAACAGATATGAGTTCCTCCACTAACATCTAAGGTTCCTGTGTAGTTAACTGCATGTGCATATATCCCTGAATATAAGTGTTAAGGGAATGCCCAAACATCCCACATTTCATCTTGAAACAGAGAGCTTCTGTAAACATTCTGCAAACATTTCATTGAAAACATGCAGTTCAAAAACTCGCCAAGGAGAGTTTTTTTTGCCAACCTTCTTCCATTTTTCTACCCTTAGAACAAACACCTTAAGTCCCAAATTTAGGCCCTTTCCACACTTGGCCTTATTCTGGAATATATCTTGGGGCAGGGGTCAGTTATCTGCATGGTAATGTGGCCTACGGGAGGTCTCACAGCATAGTCTGCATTAGCATGTTAACATCAATCCCCTGTTCTATATTCTAGAGTAAGACCAAGTGTGGAAAGTATAGATGTGCATAAATTATTTTTAATGTTTTGATTCAAATCAAATTGAATGTGAGGAAATTTGTACAAATAGAGCCCCCTTGAATGTGGTAGGGTTTGAATTCACTGAGAATGTTCTTCAAATGCTGAATCCCTGCTCTGAACACTTTGGATCTGCTTTGAATCCGCTGTAGATGTGACTGGGCAGCTGCTTTGTCACCTCCCCATGTTCACGAGTAGAACAAAGATTTCTAACGGATGCACAAAAGTGTATGTTTCACATATGAACGACAATCTTCCCCACACCTTTGGGACTGCAAGCAGAGGCAAGGCAAAGGCAGAGGCAGCAGCAGCTGAGGAAAAGGGGCGTGGCTTGGGTGAGATATTTATACCCTCCCCAAACACTGCCTTCAGGAACACCACTCCAGCCCTGAAGCCAGAAGCCGGAGCCAGCAGCTAGCCTCCCCACACCATTGGGACTTCTCAAGCAGAGCTCAGCGGCGGCGGTTCTGGCAGAGGGAGAGTTGTGGACGTAGTGGTCTCCCTTGAGGGCCCAGGGAACACCACCACCCTCCCAATTCAGTGGGCTTTGATCTCTTACCATCTCTCCTGAGGCTGGGAATGTGCCGGGGGCGGCCATTCGAGTTGTGCTGGGGAATGGGAGGTATGGTTGTAACAGAGGGAACAGATGTTACAAAAGAAGACGGGATCGCTGTCTGAAAGCTATCCCGTCTTCAGTTCCCTCTGTTTCCCAGAATGGCTTGGAGAGCAGACCAACCATTCCACAGAACCTCACTCTGCTCCTTTGCAATGCCAGGTCAGTAAAAAACAAGACCTATATCATCCAGGACCTCCTCCTGGATGAAGATGCCGACCTGGCTTGCTTCACAGAGACCTGGCTGGGAGAGGATAGCACTGCCATATGGGCGCAGGCCCTCCCAGCTGGGTACTCTGTCAGTGAGCAGGTGAGGGGAAGTGGGCGAGGGGGCGGAGTGGCTCTGGTTTATAAGAACACCTTAACCTTGACCAGGATACCTGTCCGGAACACAGTACATTTCGAGTATATGTACCTCAGCCTGAAGACCAGGGATAGTCTGGGGACTTTGCTAGTCTACCGGCCACCCCGTTGTCTAGCAGACTCCCTGACTGAGCTGACACAGCTGGTCTCTGAGCTGTTGTTGGAGACCCCCAGACTCTTAGTTCTGGAGGACTTCAACATCCCGCTTGAGACCAGTTTAACAGGTGCGGCTCGGGAGTTCATGGAGACCATGACAAACATGGGCCTATCCCAATTAGTCACAGGGCCAAAACATTGTGCAGGTCATACACTCGATGCGGTCTTCAGTACGGAACATGAATATCCGTGGGCGGAGGTGGTAAGTACCTCCGCATTGTCATGGACGGATCATTTCCTGGTCAAGACGAAACTTAGAGCCAATATCTGCCCCACCGGGGGTGGCGGACCCACTAGAATGGTCCGCCCTCGAAGGCTGATGGAGCCCATTGGATTCCAGACAGCCTTAGAGGGCTTAATGGTTGGGAATGCCGGTGATCCTGTCGATGCTCTGGTCAATACTTGGAACACCGATCTTACCAGGGCTATCAACACGATCGCTCCCAAGCACCCTTGCCATCCCGCCCCAAATCGGAGGCCCTGGTTCACGCCAGAGCTGAGGAAGATGAAGCGGGTTGGACGACGGCTAGAGTGCAGGTGGTGGAAGACTCGACTCTTATCCGACAGGACTCGCCATAGGAACTTTCTTCGTTCCTACCGGGAGGCAATACGTGCAGCGAAGAGAGCCTTCTCCTCTGCACGTATTGCGTCTGCAGAGTTCCGTCCAGCAGAGCTATTTAAGGTGGTGAGGGAAATGATGCAGGTGCCCCTGCGCCAAATCCCTTACTTAACCCAACGACGGCCTGCTGTGACGCGTTTAACAACTTCTTTGCAGACAAAATCTCAGATAAGAGCCGACTTAGATGCCACCATTGAAACAGAGTCGACAGGCGAGGCGTCCAGTGACTCCGCCGATGTAGTCATACTGGATCAGTTCCAGTCTGTGAGTACTGATGACGTGGACAAGCTGCTTGGTAAGGTGAGGAAGACAACTTGCCCTCTTGACCCTTGCCCATCATGGCTGGCCGTCCAGGGGGGGGATGCATTGATGAGATTCCTCACGGATATCATCGGTGCATCCTTCAGGGAAGGATATGTTCCATCTTGTTTAAAGGAAGCGGCGGTTAGGCCGCTCCTGAAAAAAACTTCCCTAGACCCCCTGGATATGAGGAATTATAGGCCAGTGTCATTGCTGCCATTCTTGAGCAAGGTGATCGAGAGGGCGGTTGCCCTTCAGCTCCAAGCTGTCTTGGATGAAACCGATTATCTAGACCCATTTCAAACCGGCTTTAGGACAGGCTTTGGGGTTGAGACCGCCATGGTTGCCTTGACTGACGATCTGCGTCTGAGCATTGACAGGGGGAGTGTGACCCTGTTGGTGCTTTTAGACCTCTCAGCGGCTTTTGACACTATAGATCACGGCATCCTCTTGGACCGCCTGAAGGGGTTAGGTATTGGGGGCACTGCTTTGCAGTGGTTCCGGTCCTTCCTCTCGGGCAGGTCTCAGAGGGTGCTGCTCGGGGACTGTAGCTCCAGTAAGAGGTACCTCACTTGTGGGGTTCCTCAGGGGGCTATTTTGTCCCCGATGTTATTTAACATCTATATGAAGCCGCTGGGTGAGATAATACGGAGTCATGGTGCTGGGTGTTATCAGTACGCTGATGACACCCAAATCTATTTCTCCGTGTCTCATTCGTCGGCCTCGAATTCCGATGGCATCTCTTCTCTCAATGAATGTCTTCAGGCGGTAATGGGCTGGATGAGGAAAAACAGACTGAAACTGAATCCAGACAAGACGGAGGTGCTCATGGTAGCGGCCCCGAAACCAAGAATTGGGTTGCAACCTCCAGTCCTGGATGGGGTCACACTCTCTTCCAGTGACTGTGTTGGCAGTCTGGGGGTCCTCCTTGACTCGTCGCTCCTGATGACAAATCAGGTAAATGCGACGGTCAGGAGTGCCTGTTATCAGCTTTGGCTGATACGCCAGCTGCGCCCTTTTCTGGAAGTAAGGGATCTCGAGACTTTTGTGCACGTGCTGGTAACCTCACGCCTTGACTTCTGTAATGCACTCTACATGGGGCTACCCCTGTGCTTGACTCGGAAATTACAGCTGGTTCAAAACATGGCAGCCAGGCTTGTCTCAGGAACATCTAGGAGGGACCACATCACTCCCGTTTTGAGGTCCCTCTACTGGCAGCCTATCAGCTTCCGGGCCCAGTACAAGGTGTTGGTTATCACCTTTAAAGCCTTAAATGGCTTGGGTCCAAGCTATCTTAGGGACCGCCTCCTCCCGTACAATCCTCCCCGCACTCTCCGGTCCTCTGGGAGGAACTTACTGCAACCTCTAAAATCTAGGCTTGCAGCGACCTCCCAGAGGGCATTCTCTGCTGTCGCCCCCAAACTCTGGAACGACCTGCTGGATGAGATCCGTCAGATAACATCATTAGACAGCTTTAAAAAGGCGGTCAAGATGAATCTCTTCCGGCAGGCCTTTCCAGATTAACCATTCCGGCCCAGATTCCCTGATTCCTCCCGTGGCCCCATCTTAGTGATGGTTGAGGATCAACAGAGGGACATCAGGGTTTTTAGTTTTTAAATTATTGTTTTAGTTTTTAAATTATTGTTTATGCATTGATATTGTGTTTTAATATGTTATACTGTTTAATACTGTCTTAAGGGGGGGAGGGATAAGGTGTTTTTAATTGTTATATTTTACATTTTACTGTTGTTAACCACCTGGATTGGTTTGCTATAGGGCGGTATACAAATAAATATTATTATTATTATTATTATTATCTTCGAATGTAGCCAACCTTCCATTCGAATTCAAATGTATGAATTTGAACAAATTCAAACGAATGTCAAATGTGGTGAATATTCAATGCCATCTGTAGCAGAAAGGCCCTTATTCTCTCCAGGACAGGAATGGTACACATAACACTGGGTGACAATTAGTAGAACATGGGCTCTTCTTCCCATCTTTTATCTTAACAAGTATCCTGTGGTACTTGATAGGATATTCTGAAGCAACCAGCCCCTTTTCTCCACTTACCTTGATTAGATCCAGGACAGTGAAGCCAGATTAACTGGACCCACTGATTCTGATATTGTGAAGATGTGGGCCAGGTCAATGCTGTCTGTACTGGTTAATGAAGTTTATAGCCGACAGAGTGGACCAGGAAGAGGTGTGACCTCATAGATCCACATTAACCTGTGATCTATGTGACCTAGAACTGTTCTATAGGGACCCTTAATCTGGATTGTATGCGCAGGAAGCCACCAGGACTCAAAGTATAATAACTGACAGGGTGGTTCAAAATGCAGTTTAGTTGAGAAATGTAAAATGCAGTGGTTTGATAAGAACCTTGCAGCTCTCCATTAACTCTACTCTGCTGATGGCCACTCTTGAGACTTTAGATTCTGGGTTGATGGGGCACCTTAAGCAGGCCTTGGAGGTCATGTTGATAACCATTCAACCACATTGCAGAAGCCACCATTATTTTTATTACTGAATGGAACAAAAAGGGAGTGCATATTGTTACTGTTATATTGGTTTGTAGACCTTCCATCCCTGTTGGCTTTAATGTACCCAGCAGAACCTGCATCAAATGCCAAAATCCCTTGAATTTGAACACCAGCCATTCCCAGTTGGCTACACAAACCACCATGCAGTTTCCTTGGTAGGAAGGAAGAAGGGCTGTCCCATTGCCGCCGCCTTGGGAAATGGGGACTGCACCTGGCACCTTTTGGAGGCTTTGCAACTGAGCTGCAGCCATTCCAAGATGCATCAGCCTCACTCTTGTAAAGTAAAAATAGAAAATAGAAACTCTCATATCTAGAACCGTCTGAATTGTTACACTGGTGCAGACACACATATGTACGTATATACGCACAAATCCAGGTATGCACACAAAAAGTCCTGCCTCCATTGTCATGGCAGTAGGTGACTGGAGCAGGTGTCTCCATTATAGTGGTTTCACCAGGGCCCAGCAAGGGAGTAGCTGAGATGCCTCCCCAACTCATTGTTTGCTGGGTCAGGCACCTTAGAAGATGTACTTGCACTCATGCACAGATGCAGCAGCCTTTCAAGCTGGCCATTTTGCAATGTTTGCAAGACCTTGTCACTGCGAAAACATAACTTCAGTGTTGTTTCTCATGCACTGCACTTAATGTAGTGTTGCCTTCCTTGCAGATTCCACTATGGAGGGAGACATTGGTCATGGTCACACCTTCGTTTTAATCCTTCTCCAGTCTGTCCTGGGACCCCACCACTCAAACCTTTTTCATCCTATCTTCTCTTGTATGCATGGATTTTCCTCCCTTCAATTGTAATTTCCTGGGTGCTGATTTTCACAGGTCTCAAGCACATTATAGAGCGTTAGTTCGTTTTCATTTTGTGGGTGTGATCAGGAAGGAGGGCTAAAGGGGGCTGAACCATACTACAATGGTTGGATATGACATGAATTTGCCTTCCTTTTTGCCCAGTGAGTGATTACACACTGTTGAGTCACAGAACTTTTATCCAATCAGGGTTCAGGGGATGTTGTGATGGCGGAGATAGGTGGAGATCTAAAAGAGTCTCATAAAGGCTTCCCAGGACAGGAACAGACAGGTGTGAGTATAGTGACCCAGACAGAGGACAAACTCAGATTATCAGGTATTGGGTGTGATTGGAGTTAGTGCATTTTGCCTATTTCAGCAAGGTGTGACCACAACCGTTGAGAGGGGTCACCATCAGAGGCATTTGGCCTCAGTGTGGAGAAGCCAGAACACACGCACACACAGAGTGAGAGAGAGAGAGAGAAATCTTTTCAGTATTAGTTGTGAGACTCTGATATTTAAGTAGGTTGTTAATATTCTTTTCTGAAGCAACTAAGAAGCACCCAGCTGTTTAAAGCCTTTAATTGATGAATTTGTACTCTTCATACCTCCTGCAGCTGAAAAACAAATAACTGCCATGTTTTCAAAAGCATAAGATGAAGCCTTAGGTGGAGGGGGTTGGAGAACCATCAAAGCACATTTTCTCAGTGTCAAAGTAAGACATATGAACAGAGCCTCATTTGCACCTCCTGTTATAGCTGCAACTCTGTTGGGGAGGTAAAGGGCTAATGAGATCTCATGCTATCATCTCTTGAAGATCATTATAACAGTAAGAAGGAGGAAGATCTTTGATCGACCTCTGTTGTATTGGGTTCCACTATATTCACTGGAAAGCAATTTGGGTGAACAATGACCCTAAAGTAGGGAGTAGTCCAGGAGTTTTTTAAAAAAACATGAGCCCTCACAGCAAGCTCCTTCTACCCAAACAGGGTAATTCTTACTTCGGCAGAGTTGTCATCTGGAATCCAGGTAAGGGTTCACAAACCTTCAGGACATGTTGTGATGCCCGCTAGGACCCCTCAACCCCAAAATTAAGTTATTTTGGTTAAAATACAAAGTGTGGCGAACACTGTATGTCCAGACGTTCAAAAGTGTCACCAAAGTGTGTTTTTTTAGTAATGGTAAGTAGTTTAAGGGAGGGGCTGGTCTAGCTCTCCAGGAGAGAGGGTGGAATGGAATCCTGGAGGAAAATCAACCAATCAGGGTGAAGCTAGCCAGCCAGGGCCATATTTAAGGGAGCCTGAGGGAGTTGTTAGTGTTCTCTGCCTGGGGTTAACCAGGAGGGAAACAGGCTCTAAGCTGTCCTGAGGGAAGCTGGGGAATAGAGTCCTGAGTCATTAGTGGATATATGGTGTTTAGAAAGTAAAAGAATTGAAATGGTTATAAGTTACTTATGCTGCCGGCCTTAATCTGAAAAGGATTGGAGTCCTTGGGCTGAGTGAGGAAGCTGGGGACAGTTCAGTCAGAAGGGTGAATGGACCTGTGATTGACAAAGTGAACTTACCTGTTTATTATTTAAAAAGCTGTACACAATAAACTTGTTTTCTTGTTATTTTAAAGAAGCTTCAACTGAGTACTCTGTTTTCAAAGTGAGCCAAGTTAGGCCGGAGTTCTAAACAGATACTGTAACCCACTGCTGGAGCGAGGCAGAGTGCGGGGAGGAGCCTTGGCAAGCAGCTATTGTTACCATAATATCAAGACTTAGAGACAGGAGGAAGAGAGACATTTTAAAAAGGGAAGTTCTGACATTATATCCTTGTTTAGGGTATAAATACACGCTCCCCAACAAATAAAATAACTCTAACTGAAATATTATAACAACACTCTATGTTATAATTGGTGGCAGCATATTTAACATTACATCTGGTGGCAGCAATCAGCTTTATTATAACAGCTTTATTATTATAACTGGTGGGATATATGTCCTGCGTTACACGTGTGGCTTACAATTTTGGAAACACCAGATGGATTCCCCTTACATCTACAACTGTTTTTAAAAAACCTTGGATTGATATGCCTAATTGTGATAGGAAAATGAGATAAGAGAAATTAAGGAGATGTATGTGTTAAATAATCAATAGATGCTGCTGTTTTAGAAGCAATATGATACCTGAGCTAGTAACTGCATTGAGAGAATTAAGGTAGCTGAAATATTATGCCTAGAGTGTTGATATGCTGAAGTGTTGTTGTAAGGGCAGAGCTAACTTGTGTGATTGCCCCTCCTTCTTATAAAAGTTGGAGTTTCCTTTGTTCTGGAGAGTCATCAGAGAGTCATCAGAGAGTCATCAGAAACATCAGAGTCATCAGAGACATCAGGGACAGGGATGGACAGGAAGAACTTATTCCCCTGTGCCCATTTGCATGCAAATAAAGACCCTCTTTCTGAATATTCCTTTGATTATTGATTCCTTGCGTGATAGCGTTAATATGCGTAAACTTGACTGTAACATTTGGCGACCCAGATGGGACAAGGCAGGACCCATCAGAACGCAAATTAACGCAGCCAGGAAAACGAAAAAGAGAAGCCTGGCACCAAGGAACAATACAGCAGTATTCTGCAACCATTTCAGCTTCCTAACCTCAAAAGACTGACAGAGCGGAAGTGCACAGCCGTCCTGTCATCGTTTGTAACCTGAGAAGCAGTTTTGGGAAGAAAAGGAACAGAAAGACAGTCCAAGAGAAAGCCAGCCGCTGGTCGGTTTGAAGTGAGAAACCTGATGCAGATCTGCCTGAACCTGGAGACCTACAAGTCTGCCTGAAGCATCTTGAACCTGTAAATCCCTTACGTCTATCCGGAAGACTTGGGATCAGCCTGAAAATTCCGTCTGTTCCTGCTTCATGCAAGCCTCTGACCGGGCGAGTATGAGAGGGGCTTTTGGAATCCTGAGAGAGCTTGTCTCTCTATCCTAAGGGAGCTAGTCTCTCTATCCTGAGAAAGAGAAATCTTTCTAGCTTTGGGTGGAAACTGGGTTGTGGGTTTCTGGTCGATTTGTCTGGAATGCCTGGTGTGTGTGTGAAAGTGGTTGATCTCTGCAATTTCGTTTCGCGACCGTTGGAACTTCCGGCACGAGCGATCAGAGGTGATGCATATGACGTTTAACCCCTTCATGTTACCCTCCCTACACAGACCCCTTACTGTGTAGCGCCCGAATTCCTCGTGTTGTCTTGTCTCTCTCTGCTGTCCTTTGTTAGAGATAGTAAGATGGGGGAGGGAGGATCGAAACTAGGAGAGCCTGGAGCTCAAAGTCCCAAGAAAACTCCCTTGGACATCGCAGTAAAGTATTTTAAGTATTACTTCGACAAAGCTTGTTCAATACCAGTCCTGAAAGACAAATGTGAGAGGGGTTGGGTCCTTCTTTGTCCTGAACAGGTGTGGTGGCCGAAAGAAGGAACGCTGTTTCCTCCAGCCATCTCTAAACTCTGTAAATTCCTTAAAGCCAACCAAGACGGCCGCTGCCTTTCAGATGATTTGATATACGCAGAGGGCTGGCTCAAACTGAGCAAAAACTTGCCCCAAGCAGTGAAATTTAAGCTACTACAATGGGATACAAGACGAGCTATTAAGCAAATGGTAAAGACTAAAAAGGCCCTTTGTAAACCTCCAGCTGAGGGAATGGCCATGAAACAATCAGCAGAGGAACAATCTGAAAGAAGCAACGTGCTTTTTTCCATCTCTCCTGACCAGACAGACAAGCAGAGAGATAAGGGCGAAAGTTTCAAAGAGGCTGAGATGCCTAAGATTCTGGATGAAGTAAATCTTGAGGAAACGCCCACTTCCCTGTGCGTTTCATTCAGCAAAGATCTGCCAGAGACAGGAAAAGTTCAGTCGTTAGTTGCTGACAAAGCCTTTGAATTGAGACCCAGGCTAGCTGAAGAAAAAGTTTTAGAAGGAGGTTGTGAAGAGCAATTCCGATGTCTCACTGAAGAAAGCAAACTACAGCCCAGCCCAGCCCCCTATATTCCTGGAGATGCAAGACCAGAGAACAAAGAGACAATTAAATTGAGATCAAAAAGGGGGGAGAGGGAAAAAGCAGCAGAGGAGCAGGAAGAGCAAAGAGATAACGATGTAAAGCAGGAACGGACAGCCCCCAAGGAAGACGGATCATGTGACTGTGATGTAGCCCAAAGGCCAACCCCCATGAAGGACAGGCCGCACAGTTGTGAAGCGAGAAGCCAAGCCCCTTGCCCCCCTCCTAGAACAAAGAGACGAAAGGATGCAGCTGCTGGACAGCAGCCAAGCAAAGACACAAGTTCCAAGAGAGGAGAAGGGGGAGGAATGGGCAGCTTTCCGTCTGACTCTAATGCTCAGCCTAGCTCAGCTCAGGCTTTCCCTGTAAGAATCACAGCTGGGACATCTCTAGGAGCCCCTAGCCAGCAGACAGAAATCATGGATGTGAGGTCATATGTCCCTTTTAGCACTTCTGACCTGCTGAACCGCACAAAGTGTGCCACTCAGAACCCTACCTGGGCAGATATACAACAGCTGCAGGCTTATTTGCTAACTGAGGAGCAAAGATGTCAAGAAGAAGAGAAGCCTCTTGCTGCAGAAACACAGACTCAGAGTGATTTTAGCCAGTTGAGCTTTGAGGCAAACAGAGACATAAATACAGCTGCTAAGAATGAAATCCTTTTTGTTCTGACAGAGGTCTATCAAAAGTTTCAAAACCCTGAGTTTCGAGAAACCTTATCTAGATTCCTGCTACTTAAGCAGAATAATGAAATCAAAGCTGAAAGCCCCATCAGTCCAGTCGACCATGAGGCCAGTGAGGGCAGCCAGCTGACAGAGATAACAACAGCCTTGCAAGGCAGGCTGAGCCATGTGAAGAAAGTTGCAGACCAGGAAAAGCTTTCTGCTATGGGCACAGAAGCCAAGGTTGAGTGCAGTGCAAAGACTCAAGCTGTTTTGAACCCTGAACTGATGAATGAAGACTGCCAAAGAGAATGTCCAAGCAACGAGAAAAATGTCAGTGACAGCCTGATTTGTCCCTCACAAAACCAGTCCTTTCCAGAAAGACATTGTCAGTATGTGCAAGAAGGTCAAGAGACTCAACCCTTGTTCCCCAATTATGCCCAGACCAGCCCTCCACTCATTGTGGACAAAGAAAGGCTTGATTTGCCTTTGCAATGGGGAAGCAAGTGCCATGCTAAAGCCGAACCAGAGAAGGAGACAGTCAGTTTGCCTACAGTTGTCCCTGCAGAGATGCAAGCACAAGGAGATGTCAGTCCAGTCCAGTCTAGAGAAAACCAGTCTGTACCAGTAAGCCACAGTTGCTATCAGCCAGAAGAGCAATCTGCACCAGTAACCCCACCACTGACTCCAAAGCCAGTTCTGGAGACTGAAGTAGAGGGCACGCTCATCAGAGGCCTAGTAGACTCAGGAGCCCAAAGATCTGTTTTGATACAGCCCATAGGCCACAAATCTGGGAAAAGTGTGAATATCATTGGAGCCTCAGGCACCCCAACCACAGCAACCCTTCTCAAGCCTCAAACAGTTCGAATTGGCACCAAGGTGATCAAACATGAATTCTTACTCTTGCCTGATTGCCCCATGCCCCTTATTGGGAGAGACTTGCTGTACAAGATGCAAGCCACCATTTCTTTTGAGAAGAGTGGGCAGGCCAGCCTAACTAGCCCTGGAGGAGATGTGTTTTTGTGCCCAGTTCAAGAATCCTGGAGATGTTACAACCCTCAAGTTCAGCGAATGCTAGCCAATCCTGATACCTCACCAGCTGTCAGAGAACTACTGCAGGAGGTACCGCCCGGAGTATGGGCTGAAGTTGACCCAGCAAGCTTAGCAATCACAGCCAAACCGATTTATACCCCTCTCAAAGATGTTCCATTGTCACTGCTAGGCATCTCACTGCCACAGTATGCCGCCACCCAGGTGCACTTGGACAGATCGCTGAGAACAGGAGAAACTGCCCCTGATTGGAACACACCTCTCTTAACTGATGAGGAACCTAGAATCCAGAATAAATGCCAGCCAGTGCAAAATCTGCAAGCCATCAGTGAGATCACAGCTGATATGACACCAGACAAGCCGTTCATTCTGGCAAGATGGCTCCTTCATGACCTGTTTGATGACAGTTGTGCATTGCAGACAAGCAAGCTGTTTTTGCCCCAACCAGCAACTAAGAAGCAATTTTGCATGTTCCTGGAAATGACTGACCATTGCAGAATTTGGATCTCGGATTTCGCTGCCCTAGCCAAATCCCTTAGTGGAAAACTGCAGGAGCGAGTTCGGTTGACCTGGGAACCAGGAGGAGAAGCCTTGACATCACTGAGACCTTTCACCTGTCCAGCTGCAAAAGAACAAGACCGCCTGGACAAGACCAAAAAGCAAAGCCCTAAATAGGAGCCCCAAATTCCTGTTTAGTGAAGTATGAAACCCAGCTGTATTGTAAAGGATCGTATTATCTTGAACCAACTATCTTAATATCAGTCCTAGAAGAGACACCCCTCTTCGGAAGAGCATTAGATGCAAGATTAAGAATGTTAAAGTGAACCAGCAAAAGCCTAAGACAATGAGCCTTGCCACTTGGAACATCAGCCAGAAGGCAAAGTTAATAGCACTTATGAACCTGTCCACAGTTATAGAATATCATTGAGCCATGATATAAATGTGTGCAAAGCTAACCCTAAATAAGTGCAAAAATTTGTGCAAAATAGATTTAAGTATCAGTCTGTATCAATCAGTATGAGCAAAATGGCCAGCAGAGCAATGCAAACGATCAGGAAGCAATCAAACAATGAAGATTTTAGGCCTGCATAGTTTTCCAAAAGGACCCCAGTCTGTGTGGTTTTAGAAGCTGCTACATTCTAAGTTAGTCTCGAAGTTTTTCTTGGCAAAGTACTGGCCCTTAAGAGATAAGTCCTAATTTTGGCAAACATAGTATTTGCAACAGGATGCAGCTTACAAGAAGCAAGATGCTACTCTGTATTCTGATAGTAAATCATTTTTAATGATGTGCAACAAAGAAGCCCGATTACCTTTTCTAATTTTGAAACTTGTTATCTAGTTTTTGGCATAGAATAGCCCATCTGTGTTCTTTCCCTCAGAGAAGCCAAGGACAGACTTTTGAAAAATGCATTTTGAGCAAGCTTTACATGGAAACAAGAGAAAGAAGTAAAAGAAAACTATTGCCCTGATTAGAAGAGAAACATTTGCCCAGTCACTATCAACTCCCTGACATTTGATCAGTCACCCCAGTATAGAATTCTTTTCAAAAAGGGAAATAGAGTAGAAAAATAGGGGAATAGAATAGAATAGGTGGGAGCTGTACCATTATTCTGTTATTTGTTATTCATTATTTGTTGTTTTAAAAGTTTAAGAGACAATTCTCCTGAGTTTGTGGGCAAATGCCCAACACCAAGTCCACTGAGGCGTGCTGAGACATCAGATGCAACCAAAAGGCGTTATAACTTCTCTTGACCTGGAGAAAGAGAGAAGTTACCGCGAAGCTGAGGAGATCAACAGCCCCTTGCAGCCCATCCAGCAAGAATTTATTATTGTTATTGTTTTGTTGTTTTTCATTTTAATGTTTTTGCTTTTTCTTGGCATTGTTGTAGTAACCAAGCTTATGTAACCTGTGTATTGAAACTGTATGAATGTACTGTGAATGTAACATTAATCTTTGGTAAAGTAATGTTTTGACCCTAAGTACCAAGCAAGGCATTTTCACTTAGAAGTACAAAAAGGGGGGACACTAACACACCTCCTTAACCAGATACACCCAGATAAACCCATCCTTAGTAAAGACACCTGAAGAATGCCAGCTGAAGAAGTCATATTCCTTATTGCCTATTCCAAAGTCTTGTGTAGTAATTTGACTAATTGAATCATAGAGACACTTGACACACTGTTAGCCTTTTGAAGTTTCGAAAATAGCCAAAGCACCTTGGTCACTCCTGCTGGAGCCATTGTTAGCGCCTATTCCAGCAAGAATTGTTAAGAATCTGATAGTCAGTAATAGTGAAACACAAAGCAACAACCACACATAATGAATCAGCCTGAGCTGACATGCCACAGTCCATAGTAGGTAACCCCAGAACATTGAGATTTTAGTAGAATGTGAACACGTTTTTCCTGCATAAAGCTTGATAAGCAAAAGTATCTTTCTAAATTGTGCTGCTTACACAATATTATACTAGCTAAATGTAACTGCTGTTTTCTTTTGATTGCTTATGTACTGAAAGCTTGAAATTAGTTTAAAATTAATCATGTGATTTGCTTTTTGCTTAGTATCATTTTGTAGCATGCTGAAGTATGGTTTAGTAAGTGAAGGTAATTGAAAGTGATCAGATAGCTTATCAGATATTAGTATGGACAGAGAGAATCTTGCTAGAGCCTGGAGATGACACAGATAGCAATATTTTCAATATTGAAAGGGGGGAGTGTGATAGGAAAATGAGATAAGAGAAATTAAGGAGATGTATGTGTTAAATAATCAATAGATGCTGCTGTTTTAGAAGCAATATGATACCTGAGCTAGTAACTGCATTGAGAGAATTAAGGTAGCTGAAATATTATGCCTAGAGTGTTGATATGCTGAAGTGTTGTTGTAAGGGCAGAGCTAACTTGTGTGATTGCCCCTCCTTCTTATAAAAGTTGGAGTTTCCTTTGTTCTGGAGAGTCATCAGAGAGTCATCAGAGAGTCATCAGAAACATCAGAGTCATCAGAGACATCAGGGACAGGGATGGACAGGAAGAACTTATTCCCCTGTGCCCATTTGCATGCAAATAAAGACCCTCTTTCTGAATATTCCT
Organism: Aspidoscelis tigris stejnegeri; assembly: GCA_023333525.1. NCBI lineage: Eukaryota > Metazoa > Chordata > Lepidosauria > Squamata > Teiidae > Aspidoscelis > Aspidoscelis tigris. The sequence continues at coordinate 22,600,399 of JALMGA010000005.1, forward strand.
TTGATTATTGATTCCTTGCGTGATAGCGTTAATATGCGTAAACTTGACTGTAACATAATCAATAAAATTCACTCAAATACTGAAAAAACCACTTGGATTCCATATGAGGACTCTAACCATCACATCTAGGGGGCTTCCCCCACTTACTCCTAGTGAGCCAGTTTTGTCTAGTGGTTAAGGAGCCAGATTCTTATCTGGGAATACCGGGTTCGATTCCACCCTCCCCCATGAAGCCAGCTGGGTGACCTTGGGCTAGTCACAGCTCCCTTCTGAGCTCCCACAGCCCCACCTACCTCACCGGGTGTTCTGTTGTGGGGAGAAGAATAGAAATCTTTGTCAGCTGCTTTGAGTTCCCCTTAAATGGGTGCGAAAAGCAGGGTAGAAAAGCCAACTCTTCTTTTTCTTCTACCCTTAAAGAAGTGATGGCAGATCCCGATTCTGGAACGTAATCTGGAATAAGGTCTTTTGATGACTTTGCACTGACCAGAATATTGGACTAGCATGTGTACTAGGAGCTTGTGTGCTCTGGTACCTTCCAGACTAGACTATTGTAATTGCACTCTACGTGGGACTGCCCCTGAAGATGGTTCAGAAGTTGTAGCTGGCACAGAATGTAGCTGCTGGACAGCTGACCACAATGGCTAGCTGGATGCACATCATGCTGATCTTAAAAGAGCTGCACCAATTGCCAATTTGCCACAGAGCCCAAATCAATGTCTTAGCTTATAAGGCCTTCAATGACTTGGGCCCCAAATATCTAAAGGAATGCCTTCCCCCATCAGCCTGTGCCTTAAAACCTGTAGAGGAGGTCCTCCTGGTTGTACCACCACCCTCAGTAGCAAAAGCGGTGCCTGTCTGGGATAGGACCTTCTCAGTGATGCTTCTAGATTGTGCAATAGCTGCGTTGGACACCTTCACATGTTCAGGAGAGCAATGAAGAGAAGTCTTTTTGCACCGGCCTTTGGCTAAAAAGGAAACCACTTTTCCTTTCCTTCACATTTTCAACCATTTTGTTTTTGTATTCTGCACTCATTCTCTCTCTCTCTCTCTCTCTCACACACACACACACACACACACACAAACACACACAGAGAAAACATTGCTTCCAAGAGCACTTGCTATCCCTCTGATGCAGGATACAGGCTGCAGGTGTGGAGACATCCCACTGTTGTACCCTTTGGGCTTATCCCAGGTTCCTTGTTTTCATTGTGTGGATCCTGCTGCATAGTGATATTGATTTATTTTCAATATTAAGGCAAAATTTAATTTTTTTATAGAAACATTAGAAGGGATACTTATTATAGGTCTTAATGCTCTTTCCTTACACACCCAGTGCTTTTAGATTTTTATGCTCATAATTACTATGATTTTGTTTGCACATTTTATGGATTGTGTGAGCCCCCTGGAGATCACTGGATATAGGTGGTTAAGAAAGTAATGCAAATTAAAATAAAATTATTCCATTTTCAATTATCATTTTGTTTGTCTGAGCCATGACAGTCAATGCCTAATTACATGAAGTCTTTAAAAATGAAAAAAGAGGAACGCATAATTTGAAACACTTTTGCTTTCTTTTTCTGTCATTGTGAAATAAAGGAAGAACGTTTGTTCTCCAGCTTTCAACTATCAAGCTGTATCCTTTGTCCATCACTTTTATATCACAAAGGCAATGCTTGCAAAATTGTTCCGACAATTTAATTAGGGATGTGCAAAATAATATAGAAGCCACCAACTCAGCCATCCATGGAAGTTCTGGTCATGCGGTAGTGCACTTTCCTATTCTCTCACTCCACTTCTGACAAAATAGGCATCTTGCAAGCGGATGCCTGTGTTCTTAAATGCTAGTGGAATCCCTCCAAAGCTAAATCAAGAATGTGGAAGGATAAATGAGTCTCTCATAGCCTAATGTTCATTTCTCTGTGTGCTTGGTTTGTTCTGCTTCTGGAATGCTGGGCTGGAAAGCATGTTGCTTTGTTTCAGCCACTACAAAATCTTATGCAGATTAAGTGATTGTGATTTTTGTAGTTTCACGGGTGCAGAAGAACCCATTTATTAACAATTCTAGCATTGTTATGTGGTGAGAGCTCTTCATGTATATAATAGGGATGTGCATGAATATTCAAACATATGATTCGAATCCGATGAATGTCGAAATTCAAACTTAAATTGGATTTTTGAAAATCTGAATTAGCACATTCAAACTTGAATATGAATTTTCAAATATCCCATATGGATTTTTTAATAACTTGAATGTGCAGATTCGCACCTCTCATATATGAATCTGCACAAAAATTATATGTATCTTGCACTTAAAATACGGGATTAAAATGGAATGCATATGGGATAATACGGGATGCATATGGATTTGTACAGAATGCACACAGATACATATAACAGATACGAATGTTGTCGACATTCGTATCTTTAAATACGAATCTAACATTAGAATGTTATGGATTCAAATTGGATTTTATGTCTTTTGGATCTTAAATATCCGAATCGAATTGGGTTTTTTGACATTTGAATCTACTTGGATTTGAAATACATTTGTGCGCATCCCTAGTATACAAGGACTGAAAATACATGGGCTGCCTGCATATCTTGCAATGGATGCATAAAAGTTGGATCCCCTGTATTCATATGGTTCTGCTGTTAAGCAAAGCAAAGTATTTCTCCCAGCATGTAGGAACTGGCTTTAGTAATTAAGGCATAAGACACCTGAGGATATCTTCATTAAGAAACCATAACAGAAACTTTCTTCCCTGTCCAAGAAAACAAGTCTGATTCCACCTGGATATGAAGCCAGTGACATCTGTTGGCTAAACCATGTAATAGCATTGTCCACATAGCCAAAAATGAAGAGTCAGCAATCTGAAAAATTGCTGGATATACTTATTCACACTAGAACCTTGTTAGATAATGATCATGCAAGTGGAAAGTGCTACCAAAACCACATTTTTCTGCACCTGTGGTTTGGATGATCTGCTTCCCAAATTTGCTTTCCAAATTTTTAGAGATCTGTATGCAACTTGTTCTAGTTGCTGTGAAACTGAAGACTCTTCTAAATGACTGCTGCTAATCAAGAACACACAGCCAGAAAGCAGCTGTGGAATGTTAAACCTCAAAAGTATTTTTCTAGAATTTGTTTTAATCAAAAATGTGATGGCAGCCTATGAATTCCATTTCTTTCTGCAGAAAATATGCACAGTAAAAAACCCTGCAATGTTGCACCTGTTTGTGATAAATGGGTTAACACTTTGTAAAACAGTTTGCCTTTGAAAGACTCTGAGTCAGAGTGCAAAGTAATTTGAGCTGGTTTGTACCATAGATACTGTGCAGATGGTCTGAAATGGATATGGTCTCTGGAGAGCCTAGAGATGGCAAAGATTAAAATGGGAACTGGGAGAATGGCATATGCTGCTCTTTAGAAAAAATGTAGGATATAAATGCCTTAAATAAATAATAACTGAATGATCATGAAGATGTTCACCGAGCTGCCAATAATCCTGAGTAATGTGCAATTCCAGCTCTCTCAGCTTGCCCCAAATGCAGATCTGCAATGGGTTAAAGAAGGACTGATGATCTGGGGAGGAAGAGATTCTAGTGGTTCTAGTGGTTAAGGAGCTGGACTCTTATCTGGGAGTACAGAGTTTGATTCCATGCTCCCCCTCGAAGCCAGCTAGGTGACCCTGGGCTAGTCACAGCTCTCTTCTGAATTCTCATAGCCCCACCCACCTCACCGGCTGTTCTGTTGTGGGGAGAAGAATAGAAAGCTTTGTCAGCCACTTTGAGTCCCCTTAAATGGGTGAGAAAAGTGGGATAGAAAAGCCAACTCCTCCTACGACTACTACTCCTTCTTTCCTGAGACACACTGGGATCAAGGGGAATTGGGTGCTTCAGAGACACTTCCAATGAAGTGTTTTAGCCAAAGGAGAAGTGGGGGCACAGATGAGTTGTCTAAGCAGAGAGTGTGATCTTGTCTTGATTCCCCAAGGTCACTGATGGTATCAAATGTTGATGAAACCTGAGCATCTACACAGACTTACAAATATTGGCCTCATTCATGTGAATAACTCCACCAAAAACTCTAATAGGGTGCATAACTCTGTGGAGTGAAAAAAGGAGACAGAGTATGGCATATGGAAGAAGTTGCTCACAGTGGGCTTTGGTGAGGAAGGACCAGGTAGGCTGGGGGTTTAGTTGGAAACTTCACAAGGAATCTGAGCTGCTTCAGACAGAAACATAGTACAAGAACGTCAAAGCAAGTAGTATTACTTGCCTCTGAGCAACTGTGTTGGTTACAATCGTGCTTTCACATGCTCATTTAATAGGAAAAAAAACCAATACGCAATAGCAGATTTAACTTAAGTACCTTTTTATTGATAATTTGAAAGCTTGACTGCATGGCAACATCAGATTATTGCATCCAAACAAGAAGAATATTGTAATCACCCTTTCCTTAAGATGGCTAGTATCTTAAGTACTAGTACTGCCCAGTTCCTTTAAATGTTATTTAATAACACTGGACATTTGTGATCACACGTGAAAACAAATAATGTTTGTTTTGGAAGTTTATCTACCAATTTCCACTGGCAACTCATGGGTCAGGACCCTGTCGGCAATGGGAGGGGGATTAGGCTCCAACTAAGAGTCTCTCTTCTTTGGCTGCTTAATGTTATCTACAGTAGTTGTAGCCAACTCTTGGTAAGCATAAGGAAAACTTCGTCCAGTTTTAGGGAGAGATCCTTCAGAACGCTCTCAATTGCATTTTGAATCAGTTGCAGATCAAAGTGCAATTTATGTATACAAAAGGAAGCTTTTGATTTTCATGTAAACCAAAGCTTCTCTGTTCCCCAACACCTTGCAAAAATGCTATGAAACATACATATCCTAAACTCTAGGCCAATTCACACTTCACTGATCAGTATGCAATTAGTTAACACCAGAGCAGGTGTATCTGCACTTGCAGGAGGTGTTTACAGCCTACAAATACCCCCTGCCTGTCCAGATGTTAACTCATTGCAAACTAGCTGTGGTGCATGAATTCATGCCCCACAAGCAACCCAATTCTCCCCAACCCCAACCAAAAGCTTACCTGTTGAGTTCATGCAGCAACCATTTGCACTATTTCTGGTGTGAGGTGCCCCACTAGCATGCTGGTACCTCAGATGCCCCCTGTCTAGACTGCATGTGCACAGAGAGTCTTCGTTGCCATGATGACGGTGCCAGCACATGTGCAGTTGCATAGGGCATGCAACCAAAATGATGATGCCCTGCAGAGGATCAGATGTATGACTGGATCCAGGTGAGTGTCCAATAACGTGGGGCCTAGGCTAACATGTACACGTTAGCCCCTAATGCACTCTTCCTGTCCAGTGGCCATGAAGGCAAGTGCAGAAATGCCTTATATCCCGAACAAAGGAAGTCAGGACATGACACTATATTTGTCTCTTGTGAGTTTCTGAGCACAACAGGTCAAGTTATGGTTGAACCCATAAAGTTATTTTGATCCTTAGTTTCTGAATATTTTCTTTCTAAACTTAAAGCAGTATCTTCTTTGATTCCCCTATTATTTCACTGATGAGTTTGTTCCTGTTGTTCCAAGGAACAGAATGCAAGGCGTTAGCAGTTACAGAGGTTAATCACACTGCTGCCTTTGAAAACACACAGTTTCAGAATTCCCAAAGCCCAGAAACAAGAATAGTCATGGAAACTCAAGTGGTTTTTTTCTAAAATGCATTGTTAGTGAGAGGTGAGAGGGTCAGTCAATTTGCTGCCATCTCTCTGAAGGACAAGTGGGACACAATCATGTCTGAAGATCATAGCCAAAATCTTTTGTCTCCATTAGTGTCACAATGGTAGACAGATGAGATGGGAAGCACTGGCAATAGGCCATCAACACAGCAGAACTAAACTGATTTTTTTTCATTCTACAGGAAAACAACTTTGAAAATGGTGGGACTTTCACCAAGCTACAACTTCTAAGTTAGAGGATGGTCTAAACTAAGGTAGTCTAATTCCTTTTCTGCCCTTACCTGGTGTTGATCTGTATTAGCAGGTCTCACATATTGGGATCTCATGGATTAGGGGTGTGCATGATTTTTTATTTTTTATTTGCATTTGAATTTGGGTTGAATCGAAGGTCAAAACATTTTATTTGATTCGAATGTTTAAAATCCGAATGTCAAAAAACCTGATTCAAATCCGTTAACATTAGAATCTATTCGTTTGAATGTTAGATTCGTATTTAAAGATAGGAATGTTGACAACATTCGTATCTGTTATACGTATCTGTGCACATTTCATATGCATCCTGTTTTATCTCATAAGCATCCCATTTTCATCCCGCATTATAAATGCAAATATGTATAATATTTGTACAGATATGTATGCAATACATACATATCTGTATATTCGAATCATTTGAACGAATGTTTTGGAACATCCAAAATCCATTCAAATGTTTAAATTTGAATGTTATTAAATCTGATTCAAAATCAAATGTTAACATTCATCGGATTCGAATCAGATTTTTGAAATTTTGAATATTCATGCACATCCCTAATATGGAGGCCCACTGATTCAAATTATGTGGAGGCATAGGTAGGATCAGTAAAATCTGTACTGACAGCGCTGATTATGCCCACACTACCCCAAAGTTAGGAAGCTTGTGTGAGCTTTCTTGCTCCTCCATACCTCCAAAGACTAGGAATGACAGTTCCTAGCCTCAGAGCCTGGTTTGTGTGTGGGGTGATTTTCAGCAGTGTGCTATGGTGCTCCCCAGTAGTTCTGGAACATGGAGCTGTGCCATCTGCACACCTCCCATGATCCAAAACAAGGCTCTTGGCCCAAATGTAGACCCAATTAAATGGGCCCACAAGATATCCAAATTAAGGGCCTCCTTAATCCAGATCTGTCCAGTGCAGAAGAACCAAACCAGAAGGGATGGGACCACCTTGAGCTGCATTAATGTGTGGAACAGGAAGCCTGTGATCGGGGTTAAGTGAGTGCAGAAAGGGCCTCTGGCTCCATCCATTCCACTATATTTGGATATTCTGGAGCAAAGCATGGATATTCTGGAGTTTTCCTGCTTAATTCCAAAATATCCAAATAAACCTGTTGTGTGTATTGTTAAGGACTGCAAACAGCTAGTCATAACATGGAAGCTAATCTATGTTGCAGTTTTTAGTAGGGGCGTGCATCTGTACATATCCATACACATCCATATGCATCCCATAGTTATCCCATATGCAACGTATTTTCGTCCCATTTCGTACAAATGTGGAAAGATGCAAATCTGGAAGTATGCATCCTGTACGAACCTGTACACAAGTGAATGTCCAGATAATTCAAACAAATAGATGCAAAATTTGGAAATTATTCAAATCTTTACATTTGAATTTATTGACATACGATTCAAATTCAAATGTTGACATTTGGGCAGATTTGATTGAATTTTGAATACCTTTGAATATTTGTGCACACCCCTACTTTTTAGTAAGAGCTGAAAAGACAACCCACTGTGAAGCACGTATAATGCTTGCACTGCACATTTCATGATGCAAGGTTTCTGCCTTTTCTTTGATTACTGGTTTTCGTGCCTAGTTGCTCATAATATATTGCCCTGTTCCACTGTCATAAACAGTTATGGCACGGCAATTTGCAGCAGCATGGTACTGACGTCCAATGTTTGTCCACAGCTTGGCTACCCTCAGCTGCATACTTCTTAATCAAGTTCAGGCTTAGAACGTGACTGCTGTGTGATGCCAATAGCCCTAGATCACTGTTGGACAGAGGAACTTCTTAGCCAAGAATTTACAGTCATAGAGGGATTTATACTGTGTGGGTGGAAGCTTTATTATTTTTTTTCTAAGAAAATGAGAATTATCAGATTTTTCCACAGGGAATGTTCAGGAGATCACCAGGAAGCTGTTACAGCAAAAATATGGAAGTAAGTAAGAAGCTTATACCCTCCCACCCAGCCACCTGAGTCAGTTGCTTATTGTTCATGACCATGTTCTCTCTCTTTCTCTTTTTTTTTCTTGAGGAAACCTATCCATATAATGATGTTCTCATCATAGAATGTCAAATCCCATACAAATGCATACAAATCCCACATGTATCCCATACAAATCCCATGTGAGTCCCACAGGAAGCTTCATACGAATGTATCAAAACATTCAATTTGAATTTTAATTTCAATCTTCCAATGTGTGAATATTTGATTCAAATATGAATGTCCAAATTTGGCCAAATTCGTACAAATTTCAAATGTTTTGAATATTTGTGCACATCTCTAACGTGTAGACCATGGGCCAATTCACACTTGGAGTCTTAGTGCATAAGCAGTGAACATCTGGGCAGGTGGATTCATACCTACAGGAGGCTCTTACAATCTGCAAGTGTTCCCTGCCTCCCCAGATGTTCACTAGTTATCTACTAGCAGTCCAAACGGGACTGCAAACTTACCTCTCATGTCCAGCCAGTGAGCATTTGCACCTCTGCTGGCTGGGAAGGTCACTGGAACTGCTGTGCAAGCATGCTGGCAGCTCAAATGATCCCCTGAAGTGACTGTGCAGAGTGTGATTGTCATCATAACAATGGTGCTGATGCATGCACAGTTGTATATGGTGCCACACTCAAGATGATGGCACCCAGAAGAGGACTGGCCTGGGGATCAATTACAGATGAGTGATTGATTGTGCGGGGGATAGGCTAGCATTGACTAGTGATCGCAAGTGTGAATCCTAGTCAACATTAGGTGATTGCACACCTTTCCCGTCCATGGGATGGGAAGTGTGAAAATGCCCCATTTCTCAGAGATTACACTAGAAATGGGTCATGCTGTTCTCAAGATGGCTGCTTTGGCCTACATTTATTTATTTACATTTTTATCCCACCCTATATTCAGAGGGAGTTACAGTATTAAAAACCAAATATAGAAAATGTGCATACTAAAACAATATCAGTGCCTGAATGTAGAGAAGAAAATATGTCTCCTTAGTTAGTCAAAGGCCATGACAAAGAATCATGTCTTCACTGCTTTCCTGAACATGTAAAGTGAAGGTGCCCAGTGCACTTCAGGAGGAAGACTATTCCATAATCTGGGAGCCACCACTTAGAAGAATGGAAGTTCTCCTCTCTTTAGATTTGCAGGATGCGGGGGGGGGGGGCATCTAACAGTGTGCCCAGCAATAGTTCTTGAAGTGGACTCCATGAGGATTGCTGTCTGATTTCTATCTGCTTGGTGGCACCTAGAGTTGACCAAACACCAAGAATGCGAGAAACATTCATGTTCTGGAACATTCTGATCTCTGGGAGACCATGCTTTCTGGGAAACACTATAGAATCCAGATCCCATGGTCCAGAGACAGTTGGTATAGTTCCAAGGAACTAAGTGAAAGTTAACATAGACTCTGAACACAGTTGAGGCACACTAGACACTTGAATGTTTCTCCTGGCATTCCTAATCCAAGGGCAACTGCTGCCTATAGTCTTAGACATTTTATGTTGTGCAGTCAAGAAGAAAAGTGGCTGAACTGAGAATCAAGTCATGACTTTATTTATAGCTGGAAAAGTTATTTGTGGGGTCCTGCAAGACATCCAAAGCTAAGGCACTTCAAGCTGGTTTTAGACTTCTGTGGGCTCTTCTTCATTCTCAGTAACTGAGGATGCTCACAGGATCCCATAACTCATCCATGAGGGAAGAATCTATCAAGAAAAATTATTCATCACACAACAGGTAGATGAGCTGGAAGGGAAAATTTGGCAGAGATTTTCTGTGAGCCTTTAATATCAGAAAACTGTGGAAAACTAAGCTTCCTGTCAAAATGCATCAAAGTCCAGTTTGCCACAGATTACAAGGATCAAAGGCTAATGATAAATTGCTTCCCTGCCCTTCTTCTGGGGCTGGCTTCTGCATTGCACTCTATCAGGAAACAATTTGAGTATTCAGAAGACGGTCAAGCATAAATATAAATATAAATATAAATAAATAAATAAGTTCCTCTTAGAAGTACAGATACAATACCCATCATGGAGCACCATTATTTCATAACCCAGGCATTTAGAATAAAATATTAGAACTTTAGAAAAATGCCTTTGTGAAGGGGTGGGTGGTTTGCTGCTTGTTTATATACAGTACTTGCCCTTGGCCACATCTCCACAAAAAGAAAAATGTGTCTGATAATATGCGTTCTGCCATCATGCTTCCATTTGTGGTAGGAGAACATACCTAGTAGTGATCCATCCCATTACCTGACACAATTGGTGATTGAGGAGTAATCAAGGAGGACATGACTTTCCTGCCCTTCAGTGAGGCACCTCTATTGCCATTTTCAATATCTGCCACTTACTCATTTGGTTTGAATTGGGTGCAAGTTGGATGCATCACAATCACTGCCGAAAATGGCACCTCCTTGCTCCACTTTCAAGCACAAAGGCATCATTTCCAATAGAGGCACTTCCATTGAAGGACAGCAAAGTCACGGCCTCCAAAGACTGCAGGGCAGTCACTAATTGAAATGGAGATGTGGCCTTTAAAGAGGAGACACGACCTTTGTCTCTTCTCTTCAGCAGATAATCTGCTGCTTCGTACAGCACACTAGAATCAGTGGGCACTCTATGAAGCTGATGGGCAAGGAAGTTAGGACTGACAAAGTGAAGTACTTTTTTCACCCAGCGAGGCATCAGTCTACTAGCAGAAGAGGTGATGAGAGCAGCCAGCCTGGGTAGCTTTAAGAAAGGATTATATAAATTCATGGAGGACAGGTGCATCCATGGCTACTAGAATGGATGCCGAGGTACTGCCTCTGGTTGGAGAGACAGGCATGATGCCTCTCAAGACCATTTGCAGGGATTCGAGAGTGGCTGAAGGTTCTGCCTTTGTCTTCTGCTTGAGATGCTCAGAAACAGCCATTGTGTAACATGGGATACCAAACTAAGGGCCTTTTCACACTTTGGCCGTAGTTGATAATTAAGCAACATGTGGGCAAGAGCATCTGCCCTTAGACAAGGTTGTTACAGCCTCAAAGTGCCCTCTGGCTTCCCAGAAGTTGCGTAATTATTAACTAGCTCCACAAGCTACCTAACCTTCCCCAATCGCTTACCTGTTTCATCCAGCCAGTGAGCATTTGCACCTCTGGCTGGATGGGGAGGTCAACGGAGCTGCCGTGCAAGCACACTGGCAGCTCTGCTGACCTCCTGATGTGACTGAACTGCACAGCAGAGCATCAGCGTCATCATGGCAATGGTGCTGACCCACGTGCAGTTGTGGAGGGTGCCACACTAAGGCCCTGAAGAGGACCTGTTGGCAATTGAAAAGGAGGTAAATGTTTGATTGTGCGGTAGGGTAGGCTAACATTGACTAGCACTTCCAAGTGCTAGTCAACGTTAGATTTCTTTCCCATCCTGTTGATTGGAAGGGAACTGTGAAATTGCCCCAGATGGACTGTGGCCTGATCCAGAAGGGCTCCTCTTATGTTCTTATGTACAGTATAATATGAATCACCAGACAAAAGGCCTGAACCTGGGACCAGATATCCTATAGGAATTCCCCTCCCCCATTTTTCCCTCTCTACATTTTATATAATCATTTTATATTTTATTTTGTGTGGGTCACCTCACCTTGTATTGTATTTTCTGGTTTTTGGTGTACATCGCCTTGAACACTTCCCCTCCCTTTGGATAGGTGGTATACTGCAGTAGCAATTCTGATTCTAGACATTGGCCAGTCAACAAAGGGTGGTATATAAATAAACAGAGGAGGAGGAGGAGGGGAAGGAGGAGGGAAGGGAATGCACTATAAGATAATTCACAAAAACAATATATTGTTTTGACAGTACACACACAGTTATTTCCCAAAATGGCCATGAGAAGGGGATTAACTGCCTTCGTCCATTTTATGTCAGCAACCGGGCTTTGGGCACATTCTTTACAGATATATTGTATGGTCTAAACAGTTTAAGACAGGCATTGTTTCATTAAAGCTCGCTAATGCCTAAGGGAATGTGCAGTGATGCACAAGGGCCTTTGTCATTTCCCCCTCCCACTACTCTCTCCTAAATTATCAAGTCTACCAGAAGTGATGGTGAGGATGTCTAAAAATCTCTACCCCAACATCTGGCCCCAGGCCTATCTCATGGCCACCTTTGTGCAGAAATAGCTGACATCTTTTTTGTTTGTTTCTTCTGAAAATGCAAAACAAAGTAATTTAGCACAGAGAGGTCACCCACTAAGGGAGAGAGAGAGAGAGAGAGAAGTAGAGCTTTTGTCCAGGTTTCAAGTGCCAGGACTTTGCTGTCTTTGAACCATCTCTCAGCATGACATGCTGAGAGGAACTTCTCAGACGCTTGCAGAACACATGACTATTGGCATTTTTTTCCATAAGGGAACAAAGGGCAAACTGTACTGGATTACTAAAGTCAGTTACTTTGGCAAGAAAAGGAAAGGAAAGCTGTGTCTGCAAAGTAACAAAGTGGGGGCAAGAAAGGGCAAGAAAACAGAGTAAAACATAACTTATGGTTACTCCAGTGGTATACAGATACCGGAGAAGCAACACACTAACCTTCCTTCACAGAATACACTGCCCATTTAGAGATGTGATGAACTGGTTTGAGCTAGAATTGGTTTGAATCCAAGAGCTTTTTCACATTTGGGAAAAAGGTGAAGTGGAGGGGGCACCCCCAGACACTACATCCACACTGTGTGGACCAGCTACTTTTCCAGAAACGACTCCACATGTTCAGGAGTCCCTCTGCGCAAATAGTGATAGAGCACTTTTAACTGCTCTTCCACTATACTAGTGACAGGGTTGGAACAGCCCTGGCCACTTTATTCACACCTCTTCCAGGAAGAAGAGGGTACAAATGGAGCTTGTGACTGGTGGTGCAGAAGCAGTTGTGCACTGCATCACCTGGTTGCCATGGCAACAGTGATGTGCAGGCCCATGAGCACCATTGCCACAGCTCCACAATCACCTCTCTAATGGGAGGTGAGTCACACTTAGTCAGCAATAGGAGAAGTGGAAGCTAAGTTTGGAATAGATTGCTATAGGTGTTGCAAATTGCAGACAGACCATCTATACTAGGAGTTACTTGGCCAGGGCACCAAGGAAAAATGAGAATCGGCCCTACAAGGAATATTTCAAAAATTTGCATTTGAGCCAAGCACTCTGTTTGGAAAAAGAAAAAAAAGGACTCTAAATTTGAACTGAACAAAGAGGTGTTCTAACAAACCTAAGCAAATAAACCTGTTTGATAGAGGTTCACAGGTGCTGAAGTTGTTTAATTCCTACAGCCAAAAAAGTCTGTACACATCTTCACTGCTTAATACCTTTTGTGGATAGTTGGTGGTGATAAATGTTTTCGTCGTGCAGACAAATGGTGCTGATGTCATGAGACTTGAGAAATGCATATGAACATGCTAGGTAATCCTATAGAATTGTAAAATTCCATAGTTTCTTTTTAAATGATTTTTATTAAGTATTAAATATCTTATTGCGTAAAGATTATCTCAAAATATTGATTGATACACTTTAGGCTTTAATTGCTGGTTACTGATGACCTCCGAGCTTCTTCTGAACGACAGATTATTGTCTTTAACCTTCTGCTCCTCTTATTTATTCTTTGACCACCCCACTGTCTTTGTCTTCCCTTATTCTCCAAAACCTACTATTGGCAATTCTTCTAATGTCTGCAGCTAAGCAATAAATGGTTGCCAGTAGCTTTATCTCTTAATAAATTTGTCCATCTCTGCAAAGTCCATCAATTTTATAATCCACTCTTCCAATAATGGAATTTTCTTTTTTTAAAAAAAAGTTTACTGATTTTATCAACAACACAAAGGTGATATAAAATTACAATATATTTGGCAATAACCAGATATACAACATAATAAACAACAACTAACTTTCAATAATGCAATAACAGAACCACAAGGAGGTCTAACTAACTTATTGCATTCTCCACTTAACCTCTTAAAAGCATGCTAAACCTCTAAACTTGGAAATAATGATAATAGTTTGGACTTCACAGGTACCATGGAATAAGATGGGGTTCGTTAAAAAGAACATTCTGTTTGTGATAAAATAATCAGAGGCGACCATTTTTTCACAAATCCTGCTGACATTCCATAGCCTGTAGCTTAAATTGTTGTGCTGTTATTGGTTCATTTATTATTAAGTTCCATGTTTGAGTTGACTTCTACTGAGGTTCAATGGAGTTTTCCAGTGTTGGGATGTATTTGAATGAATATTAATTTTCTTGCATTCAATACAATATGAATTGAACATGAAAAAAAAATATCTGTGTGCATCCCTAGCAGTGACTACACATGCTCCACTAAGTATTTGGACATGAAACCAATTTGAGGAATTGAAGCTAACACTTGAAGCTCAGGTGGAGGCCGTGGCCAGGAGTGCCTACTCCCAACTACGGTTGGTACATCAACTGAAACCTTTTTTGGATAGAGATGCTCTGGCCACAGTTATCAACGCTCTGGTAACCTCCAGGTTGGACTATTGTAATGCGCTCTACATGGGGCTGCCCTTGAAGATGGTTCGGAAGTTGCAGCTAGTGCAAAATTCTGCTGCCCGAGTGCTGACCGGTACAGCTAACTGGACGCATATCACACCGGTTCTAAAAGAACTGCACTGGCTGCCAATTCATTTCTGAGCCCAATTCAAGGTGCTAACTCTGACTTATAAGGCCCTAAATGACTTGGGCCCCAGATATCTAAAGGAGCGCCTTCTCCCATATCAACCTGCCCATGTCTTAAGATCTGCAGGAGAGGCCCTCCTGGTTGCCCCACCACCTTCAGCGGTTAGGCGGGTGGGCACCCGGGAGAGGGCCTTCTCAGTAGTGGCCCCCAGGCTATGGAATGGTCTCCCCTTGGAGGTGTGTCAGGCCCCTTCTTTGTTTACATTTAGAAAGGTGGTAAAGACGCACCTCTTCACTCAGGCCTTTGGCTAAATGCTCTTTATTCTTCCCTCCTTCCAAACACCACTGTTTTAAACTGTTTTTGTATTGTTTTTATTCTTATTCTTATTATCATGTTGGTTTCTAAATCTTACGCTGGTTTTATTATTGTGTGATACAATTTTAGTGTGCTTGTTCTTAAATGTTGTAAGCCGCCTAGAGACCCTTGGGTATGGGGCAGGATATAAATATAAATAAATAAATAAATATAAATTACACCACCATAAAGGTGGATGTTCTGGCTGTACCCACTGTTCCTTGGTGCCCTGTGAAGCAATCAGAACACCCACCTCCCACCTTCCTACTCACCTTTCACTGCCACCAATCCCACCATTGCTCTCTCTCCAAAGGCTCAATTAGGCCTACCAGAGGTGCACAAACAGGGTTAGAGGCTGCCCCTATCTGGGAGTCATGCAGCCATAGGCATGGCACTTGGGAGTCACTCCTCCTCTGTGTACAATTGGAAAGCAAGCAATTGTTCCAACATCAATATCCTGTGACTTTTTTTAAAAAGGATGTTATTATATTCTCACACAAATCTTGCTTATTAGCATGAAATAAATATGCTTAGGTTTCTCATCATATTATCATATGAGCCACTTTTCTTTGAGCCTGTTCCAGTTTCTTCTAATACTTCTTAAAACATGGTGCCCCCAAAGGGAAGAGTAGTCAAAGAGTGGTCTTAGCATGCCGAGCAGAGTGGAATTACTACAGTCCATGACCATGGAAACTATACATCCATTGATGCAAAACAGAATTGCATTTGACACTATCACCTGACATATGGTTGCCAGATGCAGATGATTAATCATAGTAAATAGCTGTGGTTCAGAGGCAGAACATCTGCCTGGAAAGAAGAAGGATTCAGGTTCAATTTCTAGCTTCTCCTTAGAGGAAGGTGGTGGCAAATGACTTATGTATCTTTCCCAAGGAAACTTCATAGCTATGTGGTCCAGTTCAGTGGTACCAAACAACAACAGAAATAAGGGATGAATAGTGTCATTATGCTCTGCTTGTAAATATCTTGATAAAATCCACATGACCACTAATATTATTCTGGATGAAAGCAATTTGTGGATTCCTGCAAGGTAAGAGGAACAGTGGAGGAAAGCAGGGACAAACAGTCCACAAATAGCTGTATCTGTACATTAGTAGCAAGTTGCTTCTATGAAATATTGTGTGCACCTCAAACTTTTCACTAGAACGCCAATAAGCTGTAGTCTGAAATACTTGAAGAATACCAGTTGGTGGGTGCTGTTTTGAAGGTTCCATATTACCTGATTGGGGTTGCGCCCTCACTTATGGCACTTAAAAGTCCAGGGACTTCCTTCTGCATCTTTGCATAGTTCAAGAGAGGCTCCACCCTTGCTACTGTGCTCTATATCCATTGGACGGATGGAAAGTAAACAGAACTAGGTAACCCAAAATGACTGCCTAATCTGGAGCACCAGCATACCTTTTTTAAAAAATCTACCAGTGCACTAATGGCTACTAAATTGGACTACAGAGGCATATGAGTGCAACATGCCTCCATACTCCAATTTTCCATTGGGGTGGCATTTGGGGAGGGCATGCCTTGTTGCGTCACTGAACTTTTTCCTCTGGGGGCTCTGAAGCCAGTAACCTTTATTTCAGGCCATCAGAGCCTATGGATACTGGCGCAGAACAGCTGTCCCAGTGTGAGTGGCCTTGTCCTGGGACAGTTGGATAACTCCAGTTGGTGGCCCACTCCAGTAAGAACAGGGCAGCTGGAGCAAAAACAGCAGTGCTTTCAGGCAATAAAACTGCTTGTTGCACTTCAGGAATATTCATCGTTGCAGGCCCACATTAAGCTCTCCCTTCTCTTGTTTCTTTTCCAGTACAATTGTGTATTTTGTGTCCATTCATGCCAAGCAGCCAGGCCTTTCCCCTCTCCCTACAGCAGCACGATACAATCGGCCATCTCTTTCTGTTAGTTACTACCTTTTTTTCCCCCTTTTGTTTTCTCCAAGGCCCAGTGTCCCACACCAAAAAGCTTTAACTTGATTTAGGAGGGGTTTTGTTGCTGTTTAATGCTTTCAAACTGAATTGTATTCACTTTTTCCCCAAAATACCTTTGTATTAGATGACACAAAAAGAAATCAGCTTGTCATTTTGCTGATGTGTCCTCTTCACTGTTGAGGTTGAACAAAGGTGGCTTAAACCTTAGGCAAAACTAGGCCCTTATCTGGAGAAGAGCTATCAGCCTTTGTGCAGCAGAGGTGCCACAGTTCAGCCAAAGCCCCCCTGCAGCTCCTACTGCTGGAAATACAAGCTAATACAACGAATTTGCATGCTGCCCCTTCTGCTGCTTCTCATAGGAAACACTGCGCTTTGTAACAAGCCAGTGGGTCTTATCCACTTTTCAACCCATGTTTTCTGGATCTGGAAAGCAACGGAAATAGCACTCTCAAGTTAGGAGACATTACAGGGTCCAATCAAAGGAGGTGAAATGCATTAAGCCTGTCATTACTCTTGCTTCTTTATAGATGCAAGAATCTATACAGCAGACAAGCTCAGATCTAATCTGAAATAGGATGATAACACTATTGGACAGGGCTGTTAATCCAGTTTTGTTTGTTGACCAGAGCTTTGTCGACTTTTCCATCTTGGAATTGGATTAATGTCTGTTAAGCACTCGCCTAGTGACACATTCACTTTATTAAAACACATGCCTGTTTTAGAAAAAGATTTTCTTTTGTCGCACGGAATTCAGTTTTATGGATTCCAGAAGATGGATCAGGAGGTGACTATTGATTTGGTTAAAATAAAGAAGATACTTTAGTCACCATTAAACTATTGAACTAAACTGTCCTTAAGATCAGCAGTGGAGGAATTGTACCTGTGTTTTTTTTTGTTTTTTTTTGTGAGACAGGAGATAAAAGCAGACATGGGGGTGGGGTGGGGGAATCTAATTTATTTTTCAATATAAATGTGGAATTATTTTCTTTCAGGAACACACTACTTTATAATTCTGTGGAATTCCAAACTGAATTAAGATATATCAGTTTCCAAAGACCTCCTGGAACATTTGAGTTGCTACAGTTTTAGCCATTTTGTGTTTCCAGTTTTCTCTGTATTTATATGTCATTTCCGCACAACTTTTCTTTAGCTGTTAATCCACTGTTCATTGTCACAGGAGCATTTTGGCTGCAGGAGATGATAGAAATAAATTGATGCATACATGTTTTTGTTTTATTTTGTTTTGTGAAAGAGTAGGACAATGCTGTCTTCATGTGAGATGTTTTAACTTGGGAAGAACTGGGATAATCCATTGTTCCCCACTCTTGGAACTTTATCACTCCTAAATATTAACAGCCCACAAGCTGGGTCATTGGTTCTGCTTCTCCAGCATTTTGACCCAAAACGAAGACGTTCTCAGGACTAGAACAGGATGTTACCCTTCCTTTGTGTAGCAGCCTCTGCTCAGTGTTCAATTACTGCCAGCAAATTAAGTGGTGATAAAATACGCAGTACTTTTGTGAAATTTGCAAGTCAAATATTCTCAAGCTTTGCAGATTCACTATCGTGAGAACAATATCTTATTGTTCTCAAGTGAAAATACTAAGGGATTTATAGTGGTTTCCTGTGAATTAGTGCTGGAAACTGGCATTTTGCTGCATTCCATCACCCCTCCCAGGCTGGAGGTGGAATTGCAGTTTCCAGTAGCCACAGGACTACCAGTGATCCCAGGTGCCTCTGGAATGGACAGAGAAGTGTGCAGAAGGGCACATATTTCCCTCTTCCAGTTTATTAGGGGAACTCATCTTGGCAGTGCACCAAATTGTATGACAACAATGGATCTCCCTAATGCCCCAAGGCCATCAGGGAAACCAGAAACTGGCTATGAACATTGCAGTTTTCAGAACCAGTATGGGGGTTATTCCAGAATAAATCTTCTGAGTGCAGAAGGCTTGTTCCAGGAAAGTGGCACTCTTCCTGTTGCCAGAGCTGCTTCAGCCTAGCTTGGTCCTGCTTGACCAGACCAGCCAGATAAGAACATAAATGACCCATGATGCACTGGTCCTTCAAGGGCTTCCTCATTGATTGTGGCTAATATACAACCTCACTGGAAGCAGCCAGCAGAGGACCATACTGTGAACCAACAGATATATAAGAACCACTTTGGAAATGATTACAGTGTCAAAGAATATTTGGGGATGAAAGACGAACAAATAAATTTGTACACATGAAATAAAAACCAAATGCTTCCTGGAATTAAAGATTGTAAGCATATGTAGTGCACCAGGTTTGACTCCACACTCCTCCATGAAGCCAGCTGGGTGACCTTGGGCTAGTCACAGCAATCTTTCTGAGCTCTCACAGTCCCGCCTTTTTCACAGGGTGTATGTTTGGGGAAGAAGAATAGAAAGCTTTGTCAGCAGTTTTGAGTTCCCTTAAATGGGTGAGAAAAATGGGGAAGTAAAGCCAACTCTTCCCTTCCTCCTCCTCCTCCTCTTCCTGGTAGATGAGACCACAGTACAGGTAAAGCATTCCCTGTGGGCTACTTTGCAGGCCAGCAGCCCTCTACAGAAATATATTGTAGAAAGGTCCAAGTAGGCAGAACTAACAGTTAACAAATAAGGATGCAGTTCTACACATAGCTATCCAAGCCAGTATGCAGACTGGCCCAGTTGAACTTAGTGAATTTAGCACTCCCTGGACTGAAACATGAATGAAGGGGAAAAGCAGAGTGGACTTGGACTTCAAGATATTGGGTGCAGTGAAGTACCACCCATTAAGCCCTTATGGCCAACTACCTTGATAGTAAGAACATGATGGCATCCTGAAGGGACAAAATCCAATCAATGGCTTGACAGAAACCTTTTAAGACACCATTCCCTTTCTCTCTTTCATTGTACTCAGTGCAGCAATCTGCCCTATACCCACTCAGCATTTAGAACATGTTTGGCAGCTGCACCTTAGGGAAAGCAAGCAGCATTTTTTTTTACTTGACAGTTTCTTTGATTAGCTGTCATCCTTCCCTGCCGACTGCACACTTTCAAGATACACACAGGTGTGCTATATAATGCATTTTGCTGGCTGACTTGCAAGTTATTGTTCTTCTTGGCCACTCCTGGCAACAAGTGCTTTAAATTAGGATGCCCTGAAGTACCTGAAAAATGGAGATAACTTATCCAGTCTACATTCTGTTGCTGTTTGGCTGAAGAGAATGTCAGAAGAGCCTCAGAGAGCTTTGGAGTCCTTAGCTTGTCAGGTAAGGAGATTCACACGTGAGGATGCTTACACCTCCTTCCTCTGTAGACCCTCAAGAACATCCTGTGTCTCACCCATGCATTGGGTGGGAAAGGATCTTCAAATCTATGTCCTTCTCACAGGCATCTTTGAAGCTCCTAAGAGAACAGGATGCCAAATAGGGACATGCACAAATGTGTTTCTTGACATTCAATTTGTAATGAATCGAATGTTAAAAAAATTCGTATTTGTATGAATAGATGGTTTCCTTTTTATTCGAATAGAAGGTAAAAAAATAATAATTGTGTGCACGTTCCTAAATGGGCTGTTGCCTGATCCTGTGGGACTCCTCTTATGTTCTAATGGGAGTGTTGTTAAAGCTCTCCTTTAACAACAGGGACTCTGAGGGCACAGGGACATGAGGATTTGTGCCCTAAGAGCCCCCCGGGGGCCAACAAAGGTACACATATTTGCTGCCCCTGCTCCTTCAGGTTCATCCCATGGTATCATAATGGCCCCATGTGGATCCTGCCCTCTTAAAATCTGTCATTTTACTTGATCTGAGTTCTCAAAAGATTCCCTCCTTTCTTTTCTTTTTTAATCATTTTACAAGGAAGGCTTGTCAACTGGAAGTCTTCCACTAACAATTAAACTGAACAAATTAATTCAGAAAAAGCTATCAGAACTTGCAAGAGACGGTACGGACAAGAAAAGAGAGACAGAGAAATCCATACAGTGTGTCTATGAATTCACTATGGCTTATTTGTTCAGCTTTACTTCATAAGCACCAAGCTGAACCCTGAATGTGTGACACTGTTTATACTTGCTTACCTCCAAGGAACAGCAAAGCCCAAGTTCATTTTCTGAAAGGGCATGAGGATAATTATGACTTCACAGAATGTAGTTTAAAAAGAAAAAAAGGTTCCTTGCAGCAGCAGAGGTGCAGAGAAAGAAGGGGAAAGTTGCTGAGACATGGAATCGGCAAATATTCCTTTGCAGTCAGGCTAATCCAGAAAGAGGGAGGAGGAGGAGGAGGAGGAAGAGGAGTTGGCTTTTCTACCCCACTTTTTTCACCCATGTAAGGGAACTCAAAGTGGCTGACAAAGCTCTCTGTTCTTCTCCCTGCAACAGAACACCCTGTATGGTGGGTGGGGCTGTTAGAACTCAGAAGAGAGCTGTGACTAGCCCAAGGTCACCAAGCTGGCTTCATGGAGGAGGGTGGAATTGATCTACTATTAACCTTCAGTCACCTCACTTTTATTTAAGGAAAAAATGTACAAGGAGGAACAATAAATAAACAGAGAGACAGGAGGCAGCCTTGGTAGGGTGGATAGCCCCAAAAGTCTTAATTCTTACTTTAGCTTTTATTTCATTTGTTTACTCAACAGGAGGAAAAGGAAAATGTGTGCCCCACCTCCTCATGCTTGCTAACATTAGTATTCTTATTTATCTTAGGAATTTATAATATACCATTGCTTTTATGTTTCAATGTAATGTAAAATGCTTTGAAAAGCTGTGAGATTTTCTAAGGAGGAAGTTGAAAATGTTTGCATGTTCTTCAGGAATCAAACTCAACTTGATAGTGTCAAACAATAAAGAAAGATAAGGTAAATGCAAAATGTGAACAAGACTCTGCTGTAGATCTGAAGGTGTGATGTGGTACTGAATTTGTAAGAGGAGCTCTGCTCCAACATAGTATAGTGACAAGAGGGCCTTCCTAGAACATGGAGCAGCTTCCACACCATATGCTTTGGTATATTGTGAGGAGAATGTCTGTTGGCCCAAGTTAAGAGATACTAGACAAGAATGGGACTGAGACTGCAGAGCATGTTGGCTGCCACCCACAAGATGGCTGCCTGTCTGAGTCTCCAAAGTTGCCACCTGATGGGAATTCTGTGGCATGCCCAGAAACTGCCCTGGAAGTGCGCCATACCTCTTCAGCCAAGCCTTGGATGTTTAATTTCCACTGTTATCTGGTTCTACACTCAGGAGTGAACAATCCACCTCCAATGTTGGTTCAAGTTCATTAACCTGTTTTGTACATCTCTATTCACTTTTTGCCAGAATTTATTTACTGGGATTTCATCAGATGCAGTTTTCAGAGTCTAGAGATGCACCAAACTAGTTTGGTTTGTTTAAAGTGCACAGCAAACCAGCTAGTTAATGATGTTTCCATTGAATTAAGCATGCTGTTGGCTGAATATCCAAAAATTTAATCAAAGCAGTCTTCCAATTCCAAACATGAATTATTTGATCAAACAGTTCATGTTTGCTGTATTTTTATCCTTGAAAATGATCTTTTCAATGAAAAAAAGAAGTTTTTTAAAAATAACTTTGAAATCAAACACACCAACATCATTTGTTCAATTAAAAAATAAAACAAATGGGTCTTTAGTTTGATGGTGAACCAAGCACATGAGGCAGGCAAGATAATGGTGCAGTCAAGAATGATGTTATCGCACGCCCAAGCCCTAGCCCTAGCCCTGACCATTGTATGCCAGATAATTCCAAGTAAAGCAAGTGTGATCAATGTCTGTGAGCTTTTGAGGACACTTTTAGAGAAAAAAGGATATGAGGGAAGTGGGAAGATCTGTGGCATTTGGAATTGTTGAGGGATGAGAAACATTTTGGAAAATGAAAAGCAAAGAATTTTCCTTTTCCTTTTTATACTTTTATTCTTTTTCCTTTTTTTTTTTTTTTGTTGTTGATTTTTCACTTGCTCATTTCATGGCAAATCTTAAAAGATTTTCTGGAAGTGTTAGTGATAGCATTCAAAAATGAGTATCATTTGAAAAGGAATTTCCTCCCCTCCCCTCCCCTTCCCCATTAAGGAACATGTAAAACCTGCAGACTAAGTCAGTTCCAATTACTTTCCTCCATAAGCTTTTTTTTTGGTGTTGTTCTCCTTTTCTTTTCTTTTAGCATTACCACTCAGCAAGTGAGATTTTGCTGAACACTCTACAGTGAATATTCATGAATCAATAGACAATTCTGCTCATTGCTGAGTCCGAAAGGGAAATGACCCAGCAGAAAAGAAAAGCTGCTTTGCTAAGATGTTCTTGGTTTTGTTCGAGTACAACTCTAAATCAGTGATAGGCCAGTGTGACTTTTATTTTCCTTTGCTTCAGGTGCAGGCAGGTCTATTTAATTCCTGGCCCTTTATGAGCTGTTCTGCTGATAACAGTGTGTCACATGACTCGGCACGACACCTCCCGATAATAAAGAGCTGGAGATGTTCACACTTTGGCCAAATATCATGTTCAAGAAAAGATTAAGCTCTGGGCCAAAGTCCAACATTATCTAGAAGCTCCACATCCCCTCCTTACCTTTATTGGTCCCATGATGGATAGGAGTTACAAGTGGTCAGGGGTTTCTACTTTGACCAAAGCTTCATCCAGACAACACTTACTTATTCCACATTATTTAGATAATTTCAGATTATCCATGCTTTATTCTGGATTACCCAAATAATGTGAAATGAGTAAATGATATCTGGGTGAAGCTTACATTTTTGGCAAGTGCAAACCTGAGAACACCACTGGACAAGTAACTAAGCCCAGGAAGCCCCTATCTGCACTAGGCCTTATTCTAGATCATATCCTTGTACTAAGGACCTGCCATCCACATGCTGGTGCAGATTATGACAGACCTTGCCCATGAACTGCCATAGTCTGCACCAACATGTGGATGGCAGGTCCCTGTCCCTGGATATAATCCAGAATAAGATCCAGTGCAGAAAGGGTGGAAGGTAAGTAACATGCTCAGGGACAGAAAATAACCCCTGTGCTATACTGGGCCATTCGCATTTCAGCTGGTAGTCTGCACTTTGAATTACAATCTCCAAGCATGCCCTGCCTCTCCAGAAGTTCACCAACTGTTGATTAAGTGTGGAGCACTGAAAGTTTACCTAAAGCATCCAGCACCGTGGCCATTCACTCTATGTCTGGTTCCCTGTGGTTGGTGGGCAGGAAATGCGCTGTCCACACAGGCACGGTGGAGGTGGCAGCCATGATTAGTCACTGACCTCTGATGTCACTAGACCTACAATCCCCAGGAGTGGCATCCAGTCATAGAGTTGTGAAAGAGGTGTTCAATCATGGGTGCTGATTTGATTGGCTGCAATATGCCACTGTGCTCAAACACACCCCTCTGGAATGGCCAAATCATGGTAGCCAGGAGGTGGAACATCTGGCTTTGGACACAGCAGTGCAGACTAGTAACAGAAGGACCATTCACACTTCTGGCTAGTAATGGACCCTTTAGGGAAGCTTCCCTCATGACAAGTGTGAATGGTCCACCTTTACCAGAAGTTTACCAGCCCAAGTTCATGGCAGCCTAATCGGTTAAGTGAGAAAAGGCTCATGCTACACTGCTACTAAGTAAAGTAAAATTCAGCTGCCATCTTAGTTGCCTTTCTTGTGAAAAACAGAAAGGGACATCATATTGCACCCCAGGGTGATTCCATGCTGGCTGTTATACCAGACCAGAAAGTGGATGAGTGTACCAGACCAGCAAGGGTACTTCCACACAGTGATGGAGCCTTCCAGGGTGATAGAAGGGAAGGTTCTAGTATGCTTGTTGGTCTTGTATACCAGCCACTGTGGAACTGCCCTCAGTATCTCAGTGTGAGCCTGCATATTTGTACAGAAAAAGGTAAAGATGTTTTGTTTGCAAGGTTAGTTAATGAAAGGGACTATATCATGAAACCTAAGTGAGATGAACCCTTTATTGGTAGTCATCATAGTGGTAACAGATATATTTGTGCGAAGTAATCTGAGCATCATTGAGTTAGATAGTCCGTAGGTCTTTTCACACCTAGGCTGGTAGTCAACAATTAGTGAGCTTCTAGGGAAGGGCATCTACAGCCTCCAAGTGTGCCCTGTCTTCCCAGAAGCTCACTAATTGCAGACTAGGTGTGGTGCAGGAAATTGTGCTCCACACCTTTACCAATGTTAACCGTAAGCTTGCCTGGAGCACCCAGGCAGTGGTCATTTGCATGTCTTCTCGTGCTCCAGGGTTTCCTGAGGTTCCATGCAAGCACGCTGGCACATCAGATGACCATAGACGTGATAGCGTCTGCACAGAGCATGGGTGTCATCATGGCGATGGTGGTGATGTATGCGCAGGATGCCGTAGCCAATATGGTGGCACCCAGAAGAAGACCAGCCTGAAATCGAATCAGATAAGTCTTTGATTGCTGGGGGGGGGGGAGGGAGCTAAAGTTTACTAGCACTTCAAGTGTGAACACTAGTCAATGTTGGTTCATTGCACTCCTTTCTCGTCTAGCGGATGGGAATTGCAAAATGGCCCCTTGATTACACTTGGAGGGCTGTACAAAGATATCAAGTCCTGTGTTTGCAAGCGCAGCACTATAAGTTAAATAAAGGAAGAAGTCCAGCTGGTAGCCCTTATGCAGAATCAGACTCATGAGATAGGAAACCAGAAACAGGGTCTTTTCTGTGGTTGCACACAAATACTGAATTAAGGTCATGGAAACGTGTCATGACAGCACTATAGAAAATCTATAGAAGAAATCAATATGGTTTTGCACATTTTTTTAAAAAAGACCATCCCGGAAATGTGCTAAAACATTCCAATACCAAAAAACCCCACCAACCTCCCCACCAACATTAAGAATCTGCATGTGTTATTTATTCAACCTTAAATGTGAATACAACCCAACTGCTTATGTTTCAAATCCACACAGTATTTAAATGTATTTACTTTGGCCTTCTGGAGAATGAAAGAATGAGATTTTGCTTTATGTTGCTCCTATCACCAATTTGGATTGTGCCTTGTGAAAATGTGTATACCAAGCTCTGTTTTATCACTGTAATGTTGTCTTTATTATGTGGTGCTACCCTGGGTCCTGTGTGATAGGATAGTATATAACAGTGGAAAACATACAACTACTAAAATGGAATATATAGTACAATTATTAGATCTGAGAAATTTTACTTACCGTATTTTTATTTAAGAGTGGAAATTAGCATTAGAAGGAATGCCTAGCTACCAGTGTCATACCCTATTTCTTCCTCCTCCTTCTCTGTTTCCCAACATCTAGTAAAACCACAAAAAGGAGGATTATATTATGGATTTTTCTTGTCCAATAAAACAGCAGCCGCTGTACTGAAACTGGGAGTGAAGCAGGGAAAGTTCATGTGTGATAACAAAAAACACAAGGATGTAACGTTATCACTGAAGAGAGGATGAAGTAGGAAGAATTGCTGGTTTGCCTGAAAAAGATATGGCTTAAGGTACTTCTTCCTCCTTTTTTTTTACATTAAGAAAGTATGAAATCAGTTATCTTACAGTTATACAACTGCTCTAACACAAGGGAAAATAACTTTGTATGCGGACACTCCAACATGTCCAGCCAAATCCTGTGACAGAACAGTTGGATGCCTTCAGCTCACCTGCCTACTTGAGAGCTGAGTGACATCTTGTGTGGGAGAGAAGACCTTACCTTGAGAAATTTGGTTATCTGAAAGGAAGGGTATTTCCGCATTTGCACAGCAGCTCAGATGACCCCAGAACACCAGAATCAACAATGAGTGAACTTCTGGTGAAGCAGGGCATGTCTGGAGGCTGTAATAGCCTCCTCCATGTGTGGGTGCTTTTCACCAGGAGTTCACTGCCCCGGATCTCCTAAGTGTGAACAGGCCCATTCATTCCATACTTCAGAAGTTAGATGCTTCATCTGAAATCGAGGCTTTGAGTGTCCAATAGGCAAAATATAAACTGATCTGCTGTTACGTAGAATGTTAATTCATTTATTTTGTGGGGAAAGGAGTAAACTAAAGATGGGAAAATAATAAAGAATATAATACTATAAGCATAATGATGCATCATGATTTTTTATTCAGAGGTAAATTGTTCTTATGGGGTTCAACAAGCTCTTAATAAGTGGAACTGAAGGTGTAAACTTATACATATTACTCTACTTCTAAATAATATTGATGGGGTTATCCTGCAAATCTAAAATAGACTGACACCACAGATCGGGCATGCAAATAAACCAAATAAATTTTGTTTTTAAAAACTTTAATATCTGAACATATAAACCATTTTTTAAAAAATCAAGCAGCTTTTTCCTTTTTGTTTTGGTTCCATCTCACTTCTCCGACTCCTATTGTGAAGCACACACAACCCATATTTTATCTCAGAACCAGTTCGCGTGCCACTACCTTCCATCTGTCCAACTCTGAAATTGTCTCCTATTGCCAAATAACATCTATCAATGTCAACAGGCGTTGACCTTTTCGGTGGATTTGTGCATGTTGCACTGGAGCTCAGATTGCAACAGACAACACTGTAGAAAATCATTGGAAAATGAGTTGACCCAGGATGATGAGCTGAGTTTCACTTTGGGCGTGCGTCAAAACTGCTACTAGATTGGTTCAATATGTCAGTGCACTAAAAAAAGTAACTCCTTGAAGGCACTAAAATATCTTTTCCAATTTTATCTTTCCTTCCTGAGGTTGCAGCACCATAGAATTCAAACTGCTTCATTATTGCCATCATTATGTTTATTACATGTCACTTGTACCATCCACTAGATATAATGAGTGGAGATTTTTAGCCCATCATTAATTTGAACCTTAACCAAGGATTTAGGTGTCAATGAGGTATCTTCAAAGAATATAACTAGTTCCAAGCAATGTTGCTTTTTGCAGTTGTGGAATCTCTACTCTACCTAATCCGGGTATCTTCCAAATATTTCTTGAGGCTTTTGTTATTGTGCCTAGTGCTCCAGCCACATGAATGAATTTCACTTTCTAGATATCAGTATTCTATTCTCCAGCTTTCTCAGTTCTACTATCCCTTGGAATGCCCACATACATCATTATAACTTCCTTTTTCTCAACCACAGGAATGTCAGGCATATTATGACCCAACAATTTGAATCCGAGAATACAATATTATTTATTTTTCTAATGTCAATTGCTATTTTATAATCAGAGCCTGGGTTTTTGTTCCATGGAAGTTAAGTTCAGAGACAGTGGACGGCATTTGCATTGTGAGCACCAGCACCATCTCAAATTTACCTTGGGGCTGTTGCAGTACAGACAGTCAGTCCTGGATGTCCTCATCATGTAGCAATGGCTGTGGAAACTTCTGCCATGCACCTGCCTGTTGCTACTGTGATTCCAATGTGGCATGTAACTGTACAGCTGAAACCATGATGCGGCATTTACCAGCACACCTAGTAAAGCTGTGGAGCAGTTTTTACTATTCAACAGCCAGTAGCAATCAGGGAAACCCTGAACTACCCTGGCCTGCTCTAGAACAGAGGCTGGGTTGGACTGGAAGTGGCACAGTGGTGTGTGAATGCTCTATCCCAGAACATGCTGGACCATCATGATTGCATTAGGGATGCGCATGATTTTTTAAAATGATTATTCATATCAAATCAAATGCAAGAAAAATTGTATTTATTTGAATAAAGCCCTTTGAATGTGATAGGATTTGAATTTGATACGAATGTTCCATATGAATTTGATACTAATGTTAGATACAAATCACATGTGAATCCCATACAAATCCTATACGAATCCCATACAAATCTCATGTGTAACAAAGCTTCATATGAATGTATCAAAACATTTGATTCAAATTTAATGTCAGTTTTCGAATGTGTCAACATTCAATTCAAATTTGAATGTCTGAATTTGGCCAAATTTTGAATGTTACAAACATTCATGTATGATCCCTAGACTGCATATATTGCCTAAGTGTGAAAAGCCCCTTTGGGTTTTTTCCCACTAGCACTAAGTACCCATTAAGGATCCATTAGGGACCCATTAAGGACCCATTAGGCTCAGAGCAGGCAGACCCCATTTCCACTGCAGACCCCATAAGAGCCACATTTGTTTCCACCAGTTCTAGGGAAATCCAGATTGAATCGGTCCTTCAGGACCTATAATCCGGATTTTGTGTAGACCCCATTAAAGGGGTCTACAATGGGGTCTTCAGGCATCAAATCCAGATTATACGGAACGTGTTTCCACTGTGATCGGGCAATGGGGGTGGGGTGGGGGCTCCCTGAAACCCAAAGCTCTGAAGCCTGTGCACAATCTCCGAAGCTGGCTCCGAAAAAAAGCACAGGCTCCGAAGAGGACCCTAAGCGAGGGGCAATGCCAATCCTACGGACCTTTGTCAAAGGCTCCAAGTAATCTTTGAAATTTGCAGGAGATCGCTCCAGAGAATCTCTGGAGCTTATGACAAAGCTCCGGAGAATCTTCAAAAAAATCTCCGGAGCATCTACAGAGATTGCACCCCCTGTCCCCTGAAAAATCTGGGATGACAGGTGGGCCCCAAGTGGGTTGATCCAGATTCACCACATGGGTGCTCCGGCATTTCCACTGTGGGCAGGCTAGCACCATTGCTATTGGGATGCATTGGGTACCTCCCTTAATCCAGGTCTACTAGATCTGGATTAATTGAAGGACCTTTTCTTTCGAACCAGATCATCTTAGATCTGGATTAAGGGAGGCCAGTGGAAAAAAACCCCTTTGTCTTTTTCAATTAGATGAGAGTGATAAAGAGTAAAGGTGTCAATAATCCTAAGAATTTCCAAACGTTTCTCGATCTAAGTGCAAATTTTATTTTTTCCTTTTGCTCTTCTTTCCAATAATTCCATTAGTTGGGATACCAGCTGGTAAAAGATTCACTGTGCCACAACATAGCACCACCTGATTGTAATTCAGGCAATTGTTTCAGAAATATATCACACCAATCATATCAAAATCCTCTAGGCCAGGAGAATCAACAGGATAGAATTCCTCTCATGTTACAAGGCATGATCAGAGGTGTTTCTATGCTTAAGCAGACCTAAACTCCAACTAAAACAAATCTAAAAATACATTTTCTTTCACCCTTCACTCCTCACCATAATATATAGAAATAATCCCATGATGTTCTGAATCCTGTTCTGTTTTTGTTTTTGCTGCAGCTTGCAAAAGTGGATAAAATATAGATTTAAGAAAATCCAGGTATAATGATGTTGGTTTATCTGATGTCCAACTGTCTTGTGCAACACATTCTCAAACAGAGACCTCTTCAGTCTTTGAGATCAGTGGATAAAGATCTTCTCATTATACTGTTAACCTGAAAAGAATAGTCTGCCAATAACCAGATAATGGTCCTTTTTCAGTTTCAGTGACAGCTTTCTGGTCTGACCAATTCTGTTCAGCTTTCTGTGCTTGCTTAAAATGGCAGTGTATGCCCTGGCATGTGCCGATCACTGGCACAGATATTGTCTAACACCAATGGGTCATGGGACACTTACACAGAGCCTGAGGTTGGGTCGAGGCTTCTTGGCAGACTTCCTTTGATCTCATGGAAATATAGCAGTGTCCACACCTATGTGAAATCCCCAATGCACCAGGATGCAAATGCAGATTTGTTTAAGATCAGGTGATTGGTTGGCCACTGGGGGCAGGTGCTTTTCCTTGGTATGCTAATGCTTGACCCACCCAGAAAACATGTTTTCTAGGGATTTGCACAATTTTTTTTTTACATTCTATTTGAATTGAATCAAATACCCAAAAATCTATTCCATTTGAATCTTTTAAATTCAAATTTAACAAGATTTGATTTGTATTTACCAAATTTGAATCTGTTTGAATTTTTGAGTGGAATCTGCACATATGAATGTCAACATTTGTATGGGCATGTGCACATCTTCCCTACATCTGTACACATCCGTATGCATCCATACATGTCTGTATGGATCCCATAGCTATTCCGTATGCAACCCGTTTTATCCCATACCGATCTGTACAAATGCATATGGATGCGGGAAAAATGTGGATCTTCAAGTATGCATCATGTACAAACCCATACACATATGAAAATCCAGCTAATCTGAATGAGTAGATCCAAAGTTTGAAATTCGATTTGAATGTTTACATTCAAACCTTGGGACATTCTATTCGAGTTCAAATGTTGAAATTCAGCACATTGCATTGGATTTTGAATGCCTATGAATATTCATGCACATTCCTAATATTTTGATGGCCAGCAAATTGCCTGACCAGTGCCAGCAATCACCCACCCTTAAAGCTAAGAGCCACCACTGTTTTAAATGCACCTTTTCAGTTCCTGTCTGCATGAAGATGTTTTTGGTTGGACCACATACTTTCAAAGTCATTAGCAGTGCTATCCCTAAGCTGATGACAATTCCAACTGGGCTTGTACCAAACCATTGTTCAACAAGATTGAACAGCAGCAGAGAGGCCCAGGACTGCTTGGTGCTTCACCTAGCAAGTAGGGATGTGCACAAATGTATTTTTTGCTTTCAAATTCGAGTCGAATAGAATATCCGAAAATTCAATTCGATTTGAATTTTTAAAATCCAGATTTTTGAAAATCCGATTTGAATCCGGATTATTTGAATCGGCACATTTGAATGTTCAACCCATATTTGAAGATATGAACGTCAATAACATTTGTATCTATTTTTCTAATTTGCGCGCATCCCATATGCATCTTATTTTCATTCCGCATTATATGTGCAAATATGCATAATGTTCATACATATTCGTATACAATAAATATACGAATCATTAGAATATCCGTATTGGATTTTTGAAAATCTGAAATTTGTCCGAAGTTGTTGAAGTTTGAATGTTTTAAAATCCTATTCGAATTTGAATATCAATATTCGTCAGATTGAAATCAGATTTTTGAATTTTTGGAATATTTGTGCACATCCCTACTTGCAAGCCCAGGCTCTCTATGGGTGTTTTTCCACTGTCACTAAAAGTACCCATTAAGTACCCATTAATGGGTACGTAATGGCATTTTTATACCCATTAATGGGTACTTAATGGGTACTTCTAATGACAGTGGAAAAACACCCTATGAAACACAGGGTAATTAATAAGCAGGTGAGGACCACAGAAATCATGCAGGGAACTCATCTGCTCACTCATGTATGTGGATGCCACCACTACTCCCTGATCTGTTGGTGGAGCAAGGTCACTTGCATATGATGTCATAACACACAATTAGCTAGCATGTCATGATACTGTGTGCTTGCATGATAACCACCCCACCTTTGAATCCGGAAGTAATGGTGGAGATTTCTGCATTGCTTACCTTCCCATTCATTTCTCTAGGTGCTATAAAGAATCTGGGCTTGATAGTTAAGCACCTGGTCCTCTTTGCCACTGTTTGATTGTGCCAAACGGGTTAGCACAAGTCTAATCCCAAGAATCCCAAGAATATTAAAAACATTTGAAATTGGATCAAATTCATTCAAATTTGGACATTTGAATCGAATGTCTATACCGGTGATGGCCAACCTATGACACACGTGTCACAGGTGACACGCCAAGCCCTTTTGGGTGACACACATGGTCACCCTGGCACCTGGATGTGTAGTGCTTTGCTTGATCTTGAAGTGTATGAAATATCAACTTTCAATTGAAGATTCAGCAACAAAAGTCACTAAATGTAAAGTATCGTTTGTTTTTGTTTTTAATAAAATACATATATTAAAAATATAACTTTTTTACTAGAGCTACAAATATCACAAAATTATGGATATTTCTAGAAGTGACACAGCACCCGAGTTAAGCTAGGTTGTCTTGAGAATTTTGACACACCGAGCTCAAAAGGTTCGCCATCACTGGTCTATACATTCTTTTTTTAACATTCAAATAAATTTGAATCTTTTGAATCATTCATACGAGTTATTCGGACATTTGTATGTGTACGGATACATATGCGTTACATACATATCTGTATGCATCTTATTCATATCCATATGCATTTGTACAGATACGTACAGGACAGAAACAGGATGCACACAGGATAAAAACAGGATGCATATGGATGTATATGGACACATACAAATGTTGTTAACATTTGTATCAATAAATATGCATTGAATATTCATACAAATAGTTCCAAATGTATTCAAATCAGTTTGAATATTCGATTCAAATTGAAGTGAATGTCAAAAAATTTCATTTGTGCACACCCAACGTCCCAACTGCAATTACAGCCTGCTACCACTTCACCATCCTATACCAGAGGGCACTGAATACTTGATAGAAAGACCAGGCTGTGCCCTTATAGGGAGCTGATAGACAAGGGGGAGAGCATACTGATACTAGTTTGGCATGAACCCCATATGAAAACACAGTCTATAGTCTGATCTGGATTGGAGGTAAAAGGGAGGCTTCCAATAGAAGCGTCAGTAGAAGCATTGCTATCATTCCACTGGTCCTTGAGTGCTGATCGGCTGTTTACTGCTTCTGTGCAGCTTCCTTTCCTCTGCCTCTTAGTGTTTTTCATTATTATTACTTTTATTTTATTATTTTTGTTACTGCACGTACAATTTGCAATGAAAGTTTTAAACGAATAAAAAAATGTCTACTGACTGTCTAGGCACGTAGGAAATGGAGGCATGATAATCTTCAGTGGCAATGAAAGAGAACATTTGCAATGCATCAGTGTTTACTACTTAAGAAACCTTTCATAGAAGAATTAATAGTTGTGTGGTTACTAATAACATTTAATTTAAATAACCAATTAAGTGTAAATTGTATGCTTTTCCCTTTAGGTCCAGATGTCTGGGACACCCTGTATTTTGGTTATTTTTGTTTTGTTTTGCCTTTTTGCTTTCTGTTCAAGCACCCCAGAAATATGAAAACTAGTAACCAGAGAAGGTGTAATTCCAATTTCACCTTCCAGAAAGTAAGCACCACTGAGCCCGAAGGAACTTACTTCTGAGTAAACCTTGTGAGGATTTTATTGTAAATGTTGAGTGATTCATTAATTTGTAAGGTAAAGGGCAGAGCAGTTCATTCATATCATGATTCATTGAATATGACTTATTTAAGCATCTCCATTCAAAATGATAAGATCTGGTTTTCTTTTCTCTTCAGCAGAGATGAGTCGGAAAGGTTGCCAGATGGAAAGAAGGCAGAAGTGCTACATTTTTAATAATAGTATAGAAGAGGCATTTTTGGCAGTAGCAGCTTTTAATGCAGAGTGCACATCCTGAAGAATCCCTCTTCTATATAACCATCAAAGATGGAGTACCTTTTTATTTTCCTCATGGTAGCCCTAATATTGAATGAGGTAGGAAATCTGTTTTTTACCAGGAAAACAATAGACGAGATCCCCTCAACCTTTTATTTTACTTCTGTTTTTCATCAACTCACTCTCACATTTTCTACGTTCCAGTGCTGGAGAACTTACCCCCAATTGACTGAAAAGTGAATAATCTCAGTTTGGAATTTGCATTACTTAATTTGTATGTATTTAATTAATTTAAAACTTTTCTACACTACTTCCCATAAAAGCATCTTGAAATCGTTTGCAACTGGCATTAAACAAGATAAAGAGTGTGGAAATAATTGGAAAGTTAGGAGGTTTCCTGGGATAATAAAATCATCCTCATATAATGTAAAGTAAATAAAAAGAACAAAAGCTGTATTAGTAAATACAGAGTACAAAAGCTTTATGCTGCCTCATATAGAGTTTCAACTTCAAGTTTCATTTAAAAATAAAAATCTGACTCGTTTCCTCAATGCTTAGATCTACAGTTGCCAGTATGTGTACCGAGACTGTTCTAGGGAAAAGGGGGACTAGGCTTGGCTGGCTTGAAGCTTTTGGAGAAAAAGGAACTTAATTGCATTACTATATCAACATTTCATGCTTGATAAACAACTATGCCTTATATAAAGACCTCTGTTACCTAGGAGGTTTTGGAAGACAGTATTGAATGGAAATGCTGCCTTTCCCATACAGATGTGGCTTTAAATAAAAATCATAACCTTGAGTGAAAGCACCTTTGCTTTTGAGCGAATTATTTGTCAACAACAGTGTTAGTTTATTTATATGATCTCAGACCAGATATATCAAATGTTAAAAGATACAGATATTTACAAAAGGAAAGAAATTATTTAAAATCACAATATGCATACATAAGATTTAAAAACATGTGATCGAGTAACTCAAATCAGTTCACTCGATTACAAAGTTTCATTTCCTGATTTCTCCTTTAATTTAACAGCTATGGCCAAAAACTTTGTCGCAGCTAAAGTCATGCAACAACA
The DNA here is from genome assembly GCA_023333525.1 of Aspidoscelis tigris stejnegeri. Classification (NCBI taxonomy): domain Eukaryota; kingdom Metazoa; phylum Chordata; class Lepidosauria; order Squamata; family Teiidae; genus Aspidoscelis; species Aspidoscelis tigris. Next base: position 22,635,665 of record JALMGA010000005.1, read on the forward strand.
GTGTTAAAAACTAAAATAAATTATGGAATAGCAGATAAGCAGATGATCTAGCTATTCACAGAGAGGAACCCCGAGAGAGAAAAAAACATAACAGTAGGTACCTCACAAATACCAGAGGAGAAACTATTCCATAGGACAGAGAGTACATATAGAAATGGTACTCACAGCAACATCCCCTTAAAAGATGTTGATGATCCTCCAGGTCTATAATAGGGAAGACAATCTGTTAAGTACCATGATCAGAAGATTTTAGGACTACATAGCATACCAAACATTAAACCTTCACTAAGGCCCAGTAGCTAAATGAAAAGCAATGCAATTGTCTACATAAAAGTTAAATATGTGTGTAATATGTTCAACTCACTTTCCACTAGCTGAATCTTCTGGAAACACAAGGGCCATAATACAATATTTTTAAATGTGAGGTTACCAGTGCAAGGAGAACATTTGCCAGGCTGTCTTTATTTAATTAGGGGTATTATTGGACCATCAACCAAAGGTGGTCATAAGTACTCATACAGAGGTCAGATGGACCTCCGGTGATAATGCTGAAACTTATAAGGGAATGCAACCTCACTGAGAAGAGTCAAATTCTCACCCTAGGAACTTCCCACCCACTGAGTTTTCATCTTGTTAAGTGACTTTGCAAGGTGTGTATGGTCCATGCAGGAGCATCCCGGGGCTTGTGATCAGCATGATTCTTAAGCATTGCTTTTGTTGCTGATGTTGATGATGAGAGGGCTGGATCACATGGGAAGAGTGGATAGTGTTCCACCATACCCATTAGTACAGAACTTTAGTCAACTCTTATTCATGCATGCTTTAATTCAGGATTGTCTGATGTGTGCATATTCTACTGTCCTTAGTGGAATTGATTTTTAGTGAGTTCGCACTGAATTGCCAGAGGTCCAGATTGAAAACCTCTTCCATATGGTGGAGAGGCCCATTGGGAGAGCCATGACTCACCTCCTGTGAAATTCCATGTGTGCATGAGATAAGGTATTGAGGCAGCCTTCACTGAAAAATTGTTACTGCATCCCACTCCAATAGAAGACCACTGTAAAGTGATTTCTGAAGAATTTCTTGATGGTGGAACGACTAGCTGTTTGTGTGTGGACAATAGCTAGTAGCTGGTTCAGTCTACCAAGTTTGAGGAGTCTGGCCCTATTTTTCCAGGCTGTGAAAGTGTGCCATTTTTAGATACCTGTATAAAACAGCCCCAGTCAATAACTGCAGAGGCTGAGAATTTTCATTCAAGATTAGGAATGTGCATGAATGCTTTTTTGGCATGGATTGGTTAGAAAATTCATATTCGTATGAATAGATCCCCTTCAAATGTGGTAGAATTCTATTCAATACATATGTATTTGTAAGAATTCATACAAATATCTGATACAAATGCATAAGTATCCTGGATAAATGTCCTGGATACAGATCCAGGATATAGGTCCTGGATACAGATTTTATATGAATGCATACATATCGGATACATATCCTATACCAATGCATACATATAGGGTACATATTGGATATGGATCCTATATGAACACATATCTATCGATACGTATCCGATATGTATCCCCAGTTTTATAAATGTATGAACTATTTGTATGAATGTTCCAAAACATTTGCATTCATATGAATCTTATTGTATAAATGTCAGAACATTCAATTCATGTACCAATGTCCAAATTTGTCTGAATAGTGAATGTTACAAATATTTATGTACATCCCTATTCAAGATTCCAAAGTTGGGCCAAGATGCTTTGTTTCTAATGCAGACAACCTTTGTATGGGGCACTGGCTACCCTTCTGATCTCAGGCTAGGCCTCTCAATCCACCCCAAGGTGAACCCAGTGTGAGGTGGGATACCACTCTGAGAGTAGATCCTGCCTTAGTGTCTGACTTACCATTTATTCCACCCATTGTGCTGCTTTCTACTACTCCTGTTCCTATCCTAATCCACTATCTCAACAATGGTTACTCAGCATAAATGTTTCATGTCATACCTTCAGCATTCTTTTCTATACTTAATGGGTTCTTGTTGAGGCCCTGTGGCTATCAACCATTCCTTGTTAGTCCAAGAACGTAGACAGACAAAGATGGGATAGCTTGCACAGGAAGATTACAAGATTAATAAAAAATATCATATTAAATGAAAATGTCCAAGTTTTCATGCAACTCATTTAATTTGTAAGCCATCAAGTAAACGAAACAGGGGGAGAAATTGTCTTGCTGGGCCAAACTATCAATACATTAATGCTGTCTACTCAGGCTCCAAGCCATTAAAATAACAAGGTTAGGTTGGCTGTGTACTCATCTTTTTCATAGAAGCAAGACTCATGCCCTAATCTTTCCATTAGCAGAAAGGCACCACTTAGTTACCTTGCCCCTCTGCACCCCCACCCACTCCATCCATCTTTCTGGAAGCCTTTCCTCCAAAGATAGCACTTTCCACCCATTTAGCTAGAAAATTATTTTCTGACAGTTCATTTGTATTAGAAACATGCTTGAGCTTTATTATGTGGCCTAGATCATTGATGCTGCCCTTTCCCTCTATAAACCTCATTATAGTTATTGGGAGGGTATCCAAATGTGCATTGCTTCTGTATTGAAACTGAAGCAGGTTTTCTCTGATCAGTTGGCATTATGTTAGTTTCCCCTCCATTGGCTATTGTGGGCCACCTAATTTTGGTTACAATTCATTCAATGTGCAAATGGAGTATTGTCTTCCTTGGACCATACCAAGATACAAAGAAGTTGCCACTAGCCACCTTCAGGAACCATTCTGCAAGTACATGTGGCAAGGTGACAGGACCACTGAGCTTCCATTTTGTGCTATTGCTGGGATGAACTCTTCTTTGCTAACTTTCTCATGGAATCAGAATTTCATCATAGACCCAGCAACTGATAACAAGCTGTAGGAAGCACTGTCTCACTTGCAGGCCTTGGTAAAGAGAGGGAGGCTGTGACAAAGTGTGGTTGAGAACCAAAGTGATATACCCTAACTTCTGCTTATGCCTTACTTTCTGTTACCAGCAACAAACAAAGGAACTTCTTTTGAGGAACCCTGGGCCTATTCACACTTAGGTTTCTAGTATGCAGTTAGGACAGCTCTGGTAAAGATACTCTGTACCATAGTTGTACCAGAGCTGTCCCTAATTGTATACCAGATGCCTACATGTGAATAGGCCCCCTGTGTCTTGTTCTGGAGCTTCTAGGGTGGAGATTCTGGCAAGGTCGTAATTTGATAAGGGTTGTATCTAAGTATTTGGGCCTCAGTAGAGCTTTGGAATAGCCATGTGACACCACTGGAGCCTGTCCCAGAATGTAAGGGTGTGTGTGGTAGGTGGGCGCGAGGTGTCTAGTGGCATCACACGCCTATTCCAACACTCTCCAGAGACCAAAACAGGCTTTCTGGAGGGCAGAGAAGCACTTTCAGTTCTGGAGTTGCATGACTCCAGACCCGGAAGGCCAGTTTGCGATTATCCACAGTTTCAGGTAGCCATGGTAGGAGCCGGAACATACCCCCAGCAGATACAGGGTTTCATCTGTACTCTTTCTTGATGAGTGATGCTAGCTAACCGCCAGAATTAAACTATCTTCTCCGTTCCCTTTTGTTGCTATTTGCAAAGCCCTAGAACCTATTCTTATCACTCATTAGAGCCCTAAGAAGTCTCAGTGGCAATTTTCAGTTCCATTGATGGGGGTGGGGGATGAATTGAACATTTCATCTGCTCTGCCATGGGATTTTCTTCCGTGTTGCTTTGAATTTATCAGCTAATTAAGAAATTCAGCTCAATGAATTCCTGTTTTGTCACATGCCATATTTTCCTTTAGTAATATGCAAAGGCAAGACTGCTTTATCCCCTCTGTCACTGGAAATTGCAATTAGCACGGGTTAAAAACCAGAGAATTTCAATACTGAAAGTGAGAATGTGCTATTTCTTTGAACAGGACCTTCAGGAGTGATTTAGCTATAATCTTATGACCTCAGGGGGACATTTTAAAAGTTATTTATTTATAGGTTGTGTCTCTTTATGACCACTAGTCATCACATGATGTCAAAGAGATGTACAAAGTAATTGTACTAAAACAGCACTATTAGATTGGGACATGGTGAAGAGCAAAGGGACTTAGCAATTAAAATCTGTGTATGAAAAATTTGATGCTTCCTCCAGCATCACTTTGCAATGCTGACATGCAGGCTACTAAATGATACTACTGGAAATATAAAACCATTGAATCATATCTTATAAATCACATCATAGTGAAGTGTTAAACACACATATTCTGCTCCCCACATAATACCTGTTCAGAGTAATTTTTCAAATTTCCTCAATCTTATACGACCAACAAAATCATATATATATTCATATATAGTTAACATAGTTATATATATATATATATATTCTCTTTGATCAACTGCGCATCATGCCAATACCCAAATATATGCACTGGGTCTGTTCTCTATCAGGGCTAATTTGCTCTCAGCCCCCATTCAAGATACTAACATTAATAAAGAACGTCCTAAGGTCTGGGGGTCTTTCTTCACTGTTGTTTTGGATCAAGGCAATCAATTCTAAGTTTGGAATGATTCCTTTGGGCTGGGAGAAAATAGCAGCTTTGCCTCTATATCCCTGAAATAAATGTTGGTCTGAAGCAGATCTCAGGCAGATCAAAAGCAGGATTCAGATAGCATTTCAGCCTTCTGTCCTCAAAAACAATTCCATTTTGCTACTCACTACCTGCTAAATTGCATTCACTTCTGAGCGGCTCAGTCAAGGCAAAACAACATTTATTGTACCACTGAGTTGTTTAAATGTTCTGACAGGTTCTACTTCAGGCACACAATTCAGGCCAAAAACTGTTTTATTGGAAGTTCTGAACCCTTTTATGGCTGTTCTGATCAAACACAAAATAATATAAAATTGTCATTTCTTTTCCCTTTGCTTCAAGCCTTCACAACTTTTAAACAACTGTTCCTTCTTTTCTTCCATGCATTGAATGTAGTGGCCGATGGAACTGCCACCTGGTTTCTGTGTTACATTTTCCGTGCAGGGAATGAATGTGTGCAGACCAATGGTGCTGAGTTAGAACATTGGTTCATTTACTTTAATTGCCTTTCTAAGATGTCAGACAATAGCATTTGGTAGACATGCCTTATAGTGTCATCTTTTGTGGTGGGTTCCCCCCCCCCCCCCGCAAACCACCGTGCAGTGCAAAAATTGGCAGGTTTCACAGAATTTTTACTTCAACTTTACTTTTACACCATTTGCCAAATGTTACTTTGCTTATGTAATGTAATCCTGAGGACTTTAAATAATGTAATTTGGTTTCTGACATGCCATTGGCTTAAACTGGGAGATGACCACACCTCCGCAGCATTATTGACACATTGGTAGACTAGGTTTCCACCACAGGCTTAATTGGTAGGTTGGGTCTCTGCCATTTCCCTAACCACTAGTTTTCCACAGTTGGCAATTATTTGTATAGCATGATTTTCTGTTAGATGAAGGTTTGTGGCCCCAAGCAATAGCATCACAGAAAGGATTATTATAATTGTCACCTACTGACAACTAATAAGGTCCACTCTACCAAATATAAGGGTTGGCGATGTGGAAGGGAATTCAAAATTATTATTGTGTCAATGGAACCATGAGGAATCCTGTCTGCTAATATAAATCAAAGATACTTCAGAGCACAATTCACATGACTGAACATTTCCAGGATATCGTCAGGGGATGCCCCCACACGCTTGGAGCTGCTCCAGAATGGAAGTGGCTCTGCATGCTGCAGATGTACCATGCAGGGGTATCCCGGGAAGATGTGAATTGGAACACCATTGCCCTTGGCCCTGACTTTCCAGAGTTTTTCCTGTTATTGGTGTCTTCCCCTTAGTTCAGCACTGATTTTCACATTTATTAATACTAGTGTTTATTTGGCTTTTACTTTATATTTGGTTTTAAGTAACCTGTGTATGTTTGTTTTGATATGGTCAATTTTGACTAATCAATAAACACAGTTGTGATGCCCGAGCTTAATTGTTGCACTTATTGTTTGCTTTAATTGAATATGAAAATGAATTATAAAGTGTGCTAAAAGTAAAAGGTGCTGACCGGGAAAGTTAGTGAACAGGTAAGGAAGGGGCTAACCCAATCTAATTAGCAGACTGAAGAAGCGGGGAGAAAAGAAGCCCAAGCCCAGCCAATCAGGAGGGGTGTTGGTCAGTTATGAAGTTCAAACTGGGGAGGGAGAAGCAGGGGTCACTGCTCTGCCCTCTCAAGGTTTATTGCAATCCTCAAGCAGCCCAGCTCTGAAGCGAGAGAGCTCGAAGGAAGGGAAGAGAAGGTTGAAACTGTCTTCCCTTTGTGTGTGTTAGCAGCCATAGCCATTTCCTAATAAGCTAAGTGTGCCCAGTTGGGACAACATTAGCTAGCTCAGTAAACGTTACTTTGTTTCTTGGCAACTGGGGGAAGAGGTGTGTGTCTTCAGAAGTTCTTGTATTCTTAATTACTCTTCTGTACACAATAAAACTGTTATGTTGATTCACTAGAAAAAGTCTGACAGTTATTTCTTTGACAAAGCAACCTTCACAAGAATATGCCAATACTGAAAATAAAAATAAAAACTGAGTATCCCAGGACTTCCCCTTTTACCTAACTTTCTAACAAGTGAATTGCATTACTAACCTAATTAGTTTGCCAACTAATCTTTTCAAACTCGCTTTCAAGAACAGTTCATCTTTTTATTTGAAGAAATGATTTGATGCGTGTATTTTGTAAACAGAACTTTCTCTAATGCAGCACTGTTTTGCATATGATTTTCACTAATGCACACACTGCTTTTTCCAATTTTTTCTAGTAAATTGCTTTTACTAGAACACTACCTTACAAAATTTGCAAAGGCTTTGATTTTTAATGATACTTGTGTTTTATTTTTGCACTCTAATGGTTACGAAAGACTGAACTGAAGGAGTGCATATGAGTAAACAAACCTAATAAATAAATCTCCCGCCTTCTCTAATGAAGGCTTTTTAGTAAGAAAAATAATCAAATACAGAAATTCCACAGGTTTCCAATCTCAGTTTCCCAACTAAATTCTTTTCACTTTAGTATTATTTATTTATTTATTTATTTATTTATTTATTTATTTATTTATTTATTTATTTATTTATTTATTTATTTATTTATTTATTTATTTATTTATTTACATTTATATCCCGCCCCATACCCGAAGGTCTCTGGGCGGGTTACAACAGATTAAAATAGAATATACATTAAAAGACATTAAAAGTTCAACAAATATAAAACAGTATACAATATGTTTAAAATAATAGTGTCTGTACTGAGGGGGAACATAAACAGCTTAGCCAAAGGCCAGGGTAAAGAGGTGCGTCTTCACTGCCCTCCTAAATGTATATAGGGAAGGGGCATGACGCACCTCGAGTAGATTTCTCAAATGTCTCCTTCAGTTTCAGTTCAAACATGCAGCTGATACCAAAAATAGGAGAAGGACAGATCCTCTGAGATATTCTGAAAAGGACACATGTGGCAATGCAATCTGTCTTCTGTTCTTAATAAGACAAAGAACTCAAAAAGAGATTCGGTTACTTTCAAAGCCGTAATTATCACAGGATGCAAAATGATAGACATTTTGGCTTCTTGAATTCCTTCTAATCGGCATTATTTACAGTCCAATTTTAACTAGTTTTCAAAAACCCAAGATCTTGGCATTACTGGTGATGATGGATCAGTGGCATCAGTTAATAAAGTGGATTACATTGTGGGAAAGATGATAATATTTATATAGTTTTATCTAACTTGAATGTTTTGCTCTCTGGTATAGGTGGCAGCACATGACTCTCCAGATACTGTTGCCCTATTGCTCCCCTTGGCGAAGGCTGCCTGGTTTCCACCAGGAGCTGTGATTCAGCTGATCTGGAAAATGACAACATGCCCATTCATCATTTTATAGCTTAATTCAAACAAAAGTGTCCAAAAAATGTGCCATTCTCAGAATTAATTCCATAAATTTCCTTAAAACTGTATTAGAAGTGCAGGTGTCATGGAACAAAGAGCAAAGCCAACTCACAGTGGTGTAGCTGGAAGGAGGTGGCAATTTCCATACATGCACTGATGGTGTTTGCTATGGACAATGTTCCTGGCTGTTTGGGCCAGAAATGTGGCAGGGCAGTGTAAAGTATACTGGTGACCATCCACAGGACTGTTACCCTGGCCTTGCCTAGCTAAGAAACCTTAACCTGTCTTTGGAGGTGCAGGCTAAGGATATTTCCCCAAGGTCACAGAAATGGTCCATCTGCCAGAACAATGTAAAATGTCACAGAGCTCTAGAAGACAGTGGGGCTTTCCCTGGCCATCTCTTCCTGTCTACATGGCAGCATCAGGATTGGGACTCCAGTCTGGGTCACAAGGGAGAGCACTTCAAAGCAGCCACCCACTCCAGCACTCTGGGGCATACTTTCTATGCCACAGAGGAGGCCAGGTAGAAGGTCCCTCTGGGCAACAGGTTTCCTGGATGGTATAGCTGCCAACCCGCTTCCCCCAGCCATGGCACTAGGAACTTTCACTCCTACCTTGTTTCCCCAAAAGTGAGACCTACCCCGAAAATAAGCCCTGGCATGATTTTTCAGGAATTTTGAGGATGCTCGAAAAATAAGCCCCATATAAGTCTTATATATGATATCCCATGAAAATAAGCCCTGACACATCTTTTGGAGCAAAAATTAATATAAGACCTGTCTTATTTTTTGGGAAACAGGGTGGCTGTTGGGTGTGTGTGTGTTAATGTGCAGCTACAAACCCTGCACAAGCTTTGCAGCCATGGGGAAGCATGAACCAGATCAACGCCTTCAGTGCAGATGACGTTGATCTGGCCCACACTTCCAGAAAACCCAGATCAGTAAGTCTGTTTATTCTGGATCTACTGATCTGCATCAGGTTCAAAACTTAACATTCAAACTGAATATTGACTATACTCAAAGACTGACCTTCATATGGTAAGTGAAAGCTTTTGTGACCTTGCTTGAAATGTTGGGGGTGGATTCTGAGCAGATTCAGAATAGACTGAGAGGCTCCACTAGTGGTGGGAGGAATTTGATGTGAATTCGAAACCTAACACATTCAAAGTGGCTCCATTCACACAAATGTGAAATTTGATTCCATTTCCTTCAACGAGAAGCAAACAGGTGGAAAAATGGGCACTTCCCTAGTCTGGATCAAAATCAGATAAGTGCAGAAAAGGCAAATGTATGTATAACACAGCTGTTACATCACAGGCCCCTTGAGGTTAGTTAAAACTATGTACTGTATTTTACATCACTACCATGCTATCATTATGCAATTGAATATGACATCTTAAGAATTTGGTGCCTTTTGTTGATGCCCCAAACCAATTGCCAAAGGCATCATCTGCCCCCAGTCTTATATGCTATGCTACTCGCAACTAACAGAAAACAAGTCACCTGCTTTCTATATGACTGTCACTCAAGATGTTGCCTACAGAGTTTACAGTATTCGTGCCAGTAATTGAAACTGTGACAGCAAAACACTATTAAATTTAGTTATTGCAAAAAGGAGCAAAAATAGATTGGGTCTTTTTTTTTCTTTTTCTTCCTTTCCCTCCTCAAACATAATGAATGGGGGAAGAGGGAGGTGTTGGAAAGGTGATGGCACATCAATTAAAAAAAGAACATGCCTGCATCTCAGAAACCATTAACTATGATTTCATTCCTGGGGACTGGCTATGGCAGCTCGACAAAAACCTTGGTGTGGTCATTAGGAAGGCAAACACACATTTTATTTATTTTATTTTACTTATGACATTTGCATTCTTCCCTTCGCCTGAAGGTCACAGGGCAGGTCACAGCATAGGATAAAACATAAAACATCTTAAAAATATAACCCATCCAATGTCACACACACACACACATGCACGTATGTGTGTGTATACACATGTCAGTCTTTCCTAGAGACAAAGGTCCCACTGCAACAACTAGAAATAAAAGTGAATTCCTCAAGAAAACTATAAAGGCTGATGGACAGCTCTTGTGTTGATTGTGACCCTTGGGAACAGGTGGGGTCACTTTGGCATGGAGCATCTACACACCACAGAGCCATAGTAATGTGCAAGAAGCACATTCCTCCCTTTGTATGAAGCCCCCTCCATGAATGAAAGGGGTTTTGTCTTCAAATGCAAATGGATTAGTAATATTCAATATTCATACAAATTTGGACAAATTTTGAACATTCATATACAAATTGAATGTTATGATATTCATACATTGACATTCGTATTCGTACAAATGTTTTGCAACATTCATATGAATGCTTCAGGAGGCGGTAAAGTGACTGTGCCAGTCACATCTGCAACGGATCCAGAGTGCATTCAACATGGTTTTAGAGTGGATTCAGGGTGGATTTGACGCTTTCAGAGAGGATATGTTACGGGATTTGTATCAGATACATATTGGATACATATTGGATATGTATAGATATGTATCAGATACGTATGCATTCATATTGGATATTTGTATGAACTTGTATGAATACATACGAATCAAACAGAATCCTACCACATTTGAAGGGAATCTATTCAAACGAATACAGTATAAATTTTCTTACATTCAATTTGATATGAATACCCATTTGCACACATCCCTAATGTGGACTGAATGGCATTGGGGGAGCCTGTAGGAACTTCTGATGAGTTGCCGCAGGTCTCTGGTGTGGATGGGCCTGGCCTGTGAGCAGACTGGAGTTCACTTCAAGGTAAGTGTAAACAGGCTCTCACATTCTGTGTGCTGGAACAGCTTTGTTTTGTTCCAGCACTGTGACAAATGCAACTCAGATCACCGTGGCAAAGTCCAATCTAGGGCTGGTTCAAAATTTGCAGGGGGAAGAGGACACTGAAAACCACCGCGCAGCTGCAGTCATGTAGCTCACACCCCTTTACCTCACAGCAGTTGGAAGTGTGTGAAGACACCATTCCCAGATCATTCCTCAGGCTGCTGGAATGCCTGTGGACAAATTTTAAGTTGTTCAGAGCAGGAATGGCCCAGGAAGGGTTTCAACAACTTCCAGACAGCTGTGGTGGCATCCAAGTCAAATGCAGTGTTCCCTAACATATGTGCAAAAAGACCCTGAAGGTACTAAGGGGTGTACGAAAATGCAAATTTTTGGCATCTGATTCGATTCAAATTGAATATCCAAAGATTCAAATTGACTCAAATGTTTAAAATGCAAATGTATTCACATTCCATTCGATTTGGATTGAATACATTCATATCTATTTGTACCAATATTCCATTTGTATTTAAAGCTACAAATGTTGACAATATTCATATGTGTCTGTATGCATTTGTGCGCATCACATTTTTATCCTGTATATATCCCGTTTTCATCCCATACATATCTGTACAAATGTGTAGGGACAAGAACAAGGGGTGTATGGATATGTATGTAATGTGTACGTATCTGTACCCATAGAAATGTCCAAATAATTCATTTGAATGATTCAAAAAATTCAAAACTTATTTGAATGTTCAAATGCATAGACATTTGATTTGAATTCGAATGTCCAAATTCAAACTAATTTGATCAAATTTTGAATGTTTTGAATATTCATGCACATCCCAAGTGCTAATGTAGCAACAACTAGCTCTTTCCTATGTTGCTTAGAAAAGAACTAGGACGTTCTTCCTTTCAGATTCACAAATAAAATGAAATAAAATAAAAATGAATTTTCTGCTTTCAGTTGTGAAGTTGAGCTGCATAAGGACAGAGGTTTTCAATCAGGATTCTTGGGTAAACCTGGAGTTCCCAAGGCTATTCCTGACACAGAAGTTCAGAAACAGCAATCCAACAGTCTTGAAAAACAGCTCCAGCTCTTGGGGATAAAGAGGAAATTCACTCAGCTAGCATTCTAACTCAGAGTGGTCTGAGTGATGTATATTTGGCTTGAGATACAGCAGTCTTTTGAAGGACACTTTTCTATGAATGCTGCAGCACAGTTTTGCTTCAATAAAAGGGAAGAAAGATAGACATTTTGTGGAAAAGATAATTCAAGGATGCGAGTCTTAGAAAATGCATACAACTGGGATGTGGAATATCATTTTATTTACTAATACGGTAATGGAGCAAATGTGGCTCTATGTCTCTTTTGAGTAAAACAACTATTGACTTTTATTTTATTTATTTCTTAGATGGACTATCAACATACAAATAGAAAGGTCTCTTACCAGGGATATGCACAATTCTCCCTCACCAGCCCCACCCCCATTCACTTCACATCGAAGCAAATGGGACACCAATTCTCATTTGTGTGAATGAGGCCACTTCGAATGCGCTAGACTTCAAATTTGCCTTGGATGTTCTTCAAATATTCATCAATGAATCCTTCCGCTACCAGTTGCACCTCTGAATCCAGTTAAGAATCCACAAACTCACCTCTGCAAATACAATGAACCTTTGAGAGAACATAGGCCTTTGCTTCACTTGCACAGGTCCACTTTTGAATACAGCCAATATTTGATTTGAACGTGAACACTGAAATTTTCACAATTTGTACAAATTGTGAAGGTAAAGAACATCTTTTGTCCATTCCCATCTCTCACTCAAAAACCCACTGACACAATCATTTCATGTTGCCACCCTGTTCAGCCTCATACCCAGTTAGGCTCTACAAACACCCTCTTCAACTTCGGCAGGAAACAATATTATTGTATCTATATTATTATGGTCATATGGTACTTACAGTGCCTGTTCCTTACTCTTTGAAGAGTTCAGTAATGGTACTCATGAAGGCATAGCATGAGAAGAGTGTGATGTTGAAACAGATCTTAAACAGGGTCTGTCCTTAAACTCTGGTTAAGGTTCCTTCTCTGCATAACAGAGACTCATCCTCACAGTTGCTCTTCAGAAAGATATTCCATGTTCCAAATGTACCTAGTGAACAGGGAATCCCTAGCATTCATAGCAATTATTCTGTCACAGAGCTATGGCTCATCCAAACTAGGTGAAACAAGCTTGAGTTTTGTCCTCATAAATCTGCATGAGTATGCATGGTGCATGAATGTGCACTTAAGTCTTAAAATGTATTCCTTCCAATCCTCTCAAAGTCAATTTCTTCTCCACAAATGTGTAACTATGAATAGAATTCATCAAGACAGATTCTTCAAAGTCTTTCATCAAATTCTCATTTAGCCCTCTCTTTTTGTCTTAGCTTTTTCCTTCACTCCTTCTCATTTCACTTGCAATTACCAGCACAAACTTTATTTATATGTTTAATTCCCTTTATGATTACAGATACCTTCTTGCACTCTGTGGCAATTATCAGCAGGCCAGAATGTGATTGGCATAGATAATGAGAGCAGCTTTCCATCTCAGCAACCAGAGACATGATCTTTTCCTTTTTGAAAAAGAAGAAAATCTGTTCTCCTTGATGGTGAGATGGGTGATAAGGAAGCTCATGTGAATAGTATCTTCCAAGTATTACATTCCCCCTGTGCTGAGTCTACTTGAGGAACTAAGGTCATGGTCACCTCCAAACTAATGTTCTCAGGAACAGTAACAAGTGAACAGAATTATTCCATGAAGTAACCATGGTTCATAGAGTATCTAAAGATATGCGAAAGTACCCCCTTGCTGAACCTGAGCAGATTTTGATCAAGTCACCTATGACAATTTGGATTCTGCAGCAGAAAAAAGAGAAACAAGAACTCAGAAGGTAAACAGGTAAATATCATTTCACAAAAGGCTGCAAATAGCCTTAAAACAGTTGAGATATTCCTTGAAATCCTGGCCTTCATTCTCTTTCTTTGGAGAAAATCCCAAAATCTTTCTTGCAAGAAACAGTATCCCTATACTATAGTGGAAGATTGTGCCTAAGTAATAATGATTGATTTATGGCCATTTAGACTATAATCCTATGTGAACTTATTTTGGAATGAAGCCCATTCAGCTCAGTGTCACTTGGTTCTGAGTAGACTCTGTAATAAGGGTGTGCACAAATGCAATTTTCAGGATATCCAAAAATTCAATTCAATTTGAATCTTTAAAATTCAAATTTATCTAAAATTTGATTCAAATTAAGCAAATTTGAATCTATTTGTTTGAATTTTTGATTTGAATTTGCACTTATGAATGTCGACAACCTTCGTATGTGCCCGTACACATTGTTATGCTTCCCATGCGTATCTGTATGCATCTGTACACGTCCATATGCATCCCATAGTTATCCCATAAGCAACCTGTTTTCGGATGCGGGAAAGATGCGTACGTGCAAGTACACATAGTGTACCAACCCATACACATATGAATGTCCGAATAATTCAAACAAATAGATTCAGAAATCTGAAATTCATTTGAATGTTTATATTCAAATTTATGGACATTCTATTCAAATTTGAATGTCAAAATTAAGACAAATTTGATTGAATTTCGAATTACATCCCTACCACATTATTTGCAACTGTATACTGTTAAGCTGACATCTAGACTAGACTGTGTTGAGCTATCACAAAAGGGCAGCCCCATAGGCTCCTCAGAGAGACAGTGTGTGGCCCTTATCTTCCAATCCATTCTCTAATTCATTTTTTTTCTTTTGGTAGAGCAGAATGTTCAGGAGATGAGGAGGGCTGGACTGGTATGTGAAGAATCCCACCCCAAAGTCACCTCAGAGATGCTTTTTTGTTGTTGTTGCTGTTTCTGATCACAGTGATAATCTTAGACTTCCTTGGTTTTCACACGAGTTTCTTAAGACTGTGGACACATATTATGGGATACAAACCAATGGATATTTCTGAAATCATATAATACTGTCTACTGCTTAACTGGATATTTTTATTTTTATTTTTTACTTTAATTCTGTCCATGCATATCAAAATTTTTTGGTTGGATTGTTGGTGAATGTTACTAAAATGTAAATAAGCACCTTCATAACTTCCGTAGCATCTATGTACGGTTACCCAATTTTTCTAGAAGCAAATAATTGGGCATTCTGGATCAACCGAGGCTGTGGCTACACCTAAGGTTTAATCCACTCTTAAATCCAGGTTCAGAGCAAGAGAACACATCAGCAAAATGACCAGTAATTTTCTTCCCACTTTATCATTTTTTAAAGGTAATTTTATTTTTTTTTAGTTCTTTAAGACTGGAAGAAAATAGCTTGTCATTTTGCTGATATATTCCCTCACTCCAAAAGTGGACTGAACCTGGATTAAATCTGAGGGATTTTCGCACTGCAACACGTTCCAAACGGAACGCGTTCAGGCGAGAAGCTTAAGACAGCTCCGGGCGCTTTCACCGTTCACACACAGGCGCGCCGGAACGCGTTCCGGCGCGCCTGTGTGTGAACGGTAAAAGCGCCTGGAACTGTCGTGGCCGGCAAAGGCCGGCCAGGGGCGCGGAGACAGCTGCGGAGGCAGATCGGCAATCAGCTGATTGTCAAACAGCTGATTGCCAAACCTGCGCCGGCGGGGGAGGCGGGCCCGCGGCTGTTCGGGAGCGAGAAGCAAGCGCAAATCCTTCTCCTCCCGAACGCCTGCGGGCAGTTCGTCCGCGCCCGAACGCATGTAGAGCACTTAAAAGTGCTCTACATTTGGAACGCGCGAGAGACAGCTTCGGACACGAGGCGGCGCAAGCCCCGCTCGGGCAATGCGAATGCCTCGTCCGGAGCTGTCTTCCACGCGTACCGGAAAGGCCTATGCGAAAAGGCCTCTTAAGTGTGACCACAGCCCAAGTCTTCTTAGAATCTCACAATGTGCTTCAATAGTTGAGGTCATCAGTTCAACTAAATTTCTGCTTGGTTTTCATGTTTGCTGTTTAGAAGCTAATAACTGTTTGTAGTCAAGCACTAACATTTTGTCCCCAAGTGCTGATATCTGACAATCTTCTTTGTTTCATCTTGAGAAGATTTTGCTCAATTTTTTTTCTTCATTGTGATAGAATCTCCTTCTTCCTGTTTTTCAAGGAAGGTGGGAGTCTTACTATGAAATGCTGCTCAGTGTGAGTGAAATGCAGTTTGCCTGATAAAGAAAAGCAGACTGCAAGGAACAGAAGAGGTGCTGTGTTCCCTCTGACTCCTCTGCAGCTGACATCTCCATTTATTAACTTCCAAAATAACAATTCACAGTTTTAATTATTTCCTTCTCTATATTCACCCTCCAACTCCATTACTCACATGGACCTGTGTGTCAGATTCCCTGAGGCGTGCATTTAATTGTTCAAACTTTCCTTCTGTATACTTCTTCTTGTTCTTCTCAGAGTTGTTTATGTGTTTGGGAAAGGGTAGTGTTCTTAATCAGCTTTGTTTTTGTATAAAATCCCTTTAGCCACCAAAAAAAAAAGGGGGGGGACAAAAGGATGAGCTACAAGTTCCACGCGAGTTAATTTATTTATTTGTTATTTTTGTGGACTCTTGGCTGAATGCTTTCACATTCAAAAATGTGCCTGAATTTAATTCTCCAACCTTCACTTCCTGAATGCTGACTGTCAATAAAATGGCGTGCAGAGGGGGAAACTGCAAGGCAGAGATAAGCCTGCCAGGATGTTAAGGGACTACTAGCTACCAAATAACTAAGTTGGAATGGGCCAGAGCTCTCCTGGTCACAAAGTCCACCCATGCCCACTTGACATCTGTAGGAAGAGGATTGGCTTTTACTCTCACTGTGCTCATCAGCATCTCAATGTATGTTTTTGGAGCTTTGAAATGTGACAAAGTCCAAAGCATTCATTGCTTAGCAGAAAAGAAAAACTAAGGCCCTTTCATTATGAAACTTGCTCCTAGGAGAGAATCTCTTCTATGGAGCGCTTCCAAACAGCTTCCAAAATGTGTGACAGCCTGACTGTTTCCCACAATAACAGAACCAGGTTGTGTGTATAGGTCTGGGCCCATGTGTCCTTGCGGGAAGGCAGTGAAGACGCACCTCTTTGCCCTGGCCTTTGGCTAATGTTATTATACTTTTGCCCCCACTGTAGATACTTTTATTTTAATAATTGGGATATTCTTTTAAATGTGTTGACTATTTTAAAAGTGTTTTTATGTATTTTATTGTTTTTAATATATACTGATTTGTAATTTGTGGTTTTGAAGGTTGTCACCCGCCCTGAGACCTTTGGGTATAGGGTGGGATAGAAATATAAATAACAAAATGAAATAAATAACAAACACTAGAAAACATTAGTTGATTGCACTCCTTTCCTGTCCAGCAGATGGGAAGAAAGTGCAAAAATGTGCAGGGTTTACTCACTCCCTTAGCTTTTGTCTTTCCCAAGATACTCAAAAGACAAGGTGCTATTTTACCTATAACTATACAGCACAGAGATTTGAACTGAGGGAATCTTGGGTTCTAATCTAGTGTTCTTAATCACTGTGCCACCAGAATAGATTGCTACTTTATCTAGGCATATAAGATATAGGTGGAGAGTGCTGTGGATCTGTGAATTTTGCCTACAGTTCCTTTATTCCTGAACACTGGTTGAGCTGGCAAGGATGGGAACTTGAAATTCAGGAACTGGTGAATCATAGATTATCCATTCCTATCACACAAGTTAAATGTCAGTGTGCATTAATTCAGAAATGCCCTTTTCTTGACTTCAGCCAGTTTCATGAACAGCACCCATACTGCTGATCTAAATTGCCAATGAACTTTCTGTTGCATTGAATCCCTTGAGGCCATTTTGATTTTGTACTGGAGTTAAAGATTGGATCCCTTCCAATAACTGGATACAACAATTGATTGTTTGGCATTTAGAAGGACTTTGCTGAATCAAAGCCCAAAAGAAGAATAGACTGAATGACGTTTGGACAAAGTTTTAATCCTTCAGTAGCAGATGGAGTCTGGATAGACATTAAATATCTTAGCAATTCAGTTGCACTACAGAATGGGTGGGAGAAATCCAAAGAGTGGACCAGACCTAGGGCCTTTCCACATTTGTCATTATTCTGGAATATATCCTGCAATACAGGCCTGCTGTCTAGTGCAGACTACAACGGCCCCCAGGTGAGGTCTGATGTAGTCTGCATTAGCATGTGGACAAGAGATTTCCATCCTCAAATATATTACAGAATAAGACCAAATGCAGAAAGGGCCCTAGGTTTCTCTCCCATGTCCCTAGTATTTATCTGTTATTCATTTTCTTTTTAAATACCCATATTCACAAATCCTATGTGGCAATGAACAGTTTAGAATAATAGGCAACTCAGTGACTATTATTTATGGTGGCAATATGTAGCTTCTTGGTCTATAAATGTGCTATTAAAATAACAAAAGAATAAGGCTTCCTGTCATATAAGTATTTCCCCCCCCTTGTTTTATGGTTTAGATTGAGATGCACTGTCATCGTCTAGATGGGTCTTCCTGGAGCTGGCAAAGAATGTTAGGAATTATAGCTCAAGAACATTTGGTATTTTCTCGCAAGTCAAATATAATTACAGTGCAGGCCAGATTTGGCCCACGGGCCTATCCACTGAGGAAAGTGCAAACAGGCCATTGGTTTACTTCAGCTCTTCTCTTTGAGCTCATCTATCCAATAATTTAAAAATATCAATAATCTAATGGGGCATTTTATTAAGAGAAGGGCTGTTATTCAATGGTGTAGCATGTTGCAAGTCTCACTCTCACAACCAATCCAAGGGCTCTGAGAAAGGGGAGGGAGCAGGAGAGAGGCTGCTCTGATTGGGGCAACAGCTGGAGGGCTGCTGTGATCTTGTTCCAGGTCTTACAATAGATTATTCTGAGCTCTTGACTGGCCCAGGTCCTGGGGGTCAAGCCACGTGTTAATGGCTAACCCAATAGGCAAGAAAATGGGGTTAGGGGAATAAAGAGACTTCAGGCAGGAGAGACAGTAGGAAAAAAGACCCAGTTTAATGGTGCAAGGGGTTTTTATACAACACAAGAAGGGGGCATGGAAGAAATGACATCAAAGCAACATTAGGGGAGGTGATTGGAGGAAAGCTGGTGCCTTGTAGGTCAGAGGTCCTGGTGATGTCACATCCTCTGGTCAGAAAGAGAAGGGCTCTTCTTCTGTCTACATGGCTGAGAAACTCCATTATCACCTAAAGGCAGCTGCATACAAAGCAGCCTAGATTACTCCTTCTGTCTGTCTGGATCACCTCCGCTCAAAGCTTCTCAACAGCCCATTCAGCACGGATCAACAGATGGCCCGAGGTCATGCAGGGGCAGGGGGAAAATTCCTGGTGCTTTTTATTCCAAGGCTTGTAAAATGGAGGACCACAAGAAAAGGAAGCTAGGGGAAAATCTGGGCAGCCTAGAGATTACTACAGTAGCATTTGCTTGCATGTCAAAGACCATGGGTACAGCCACCTGGAGGTGTCTCTAAGCAAGGCTGGGAGATACTCATGCCTGAATCACTGAATAATTAAGCTTTTACTGAGGTATGGAAAATAAAGAAAGCTGTCTGCTGAGTACCCAAGACTAGGGATGTGCACAAATATTTGAAACATTCAAAATTCGATCAAATTGATTTCAAAATACAAATTTGGATCTAAGTCTATAAATTTGAATTTAAGCATTCAAACAAATTTTGATGGGATGAATACAGGATGTGTATGGATGCGTATGGGCTGTGTAACTGCGTATGGGCACATACGAATGTTGCCACATTCATAAGTGCAAATTCGAATAGAAAATTCAAACAAATAGATTTGAATTTGCTTAATTCAAACTGAACTTGGGTAATTCGAACTTTAAAGGTTCAAATAGAATCAAATTTTTGGATATTCAATTCAAATTGAATCCCCAAAATTGCACTCATGCACAGCCCTACCCAAGACTTGCCCCAAATCACTGATTTTGAGGAACCTGCCCCAGGGAAAGTCCATTAAAACTAAAATAACAATTATCAGTAGTGGCCCACGCAGTGGATCTGTGGGCAGGGTCAAGGTGCTGTTTGGGATTTCCCTTTTGATGACACTGTGGTGTTATATAGATCAAAGCATGGCTCAGCAACATAAAATGTAAAGCACCCACTGCCCCTTGACCTCTTCTTGGCTCACTCCACCCTCTCAGCTCATCCACCCACTCCACCTCAACCCACCCATCACAGGTTTATAGCAAGCGGTACCCCATTTTCCCGTGCTTGCAAAGATTTAGCGAAAGATTTTAGCAGGTTTTCAGAAAATACAGAGATTCATAAAGGCTTGAGTTAAGGCCTCTTGAAAGATGATTTCTTGAATTAAGGAAAAGGCATTCAAACACATCTCTCACAGCAGCACGAGTGCAGCAAAACTCCCATCCCTGTCCCCACAAGAGTTTCCCTGATTTCGTCTCCACTTTGATTGCTTTTGAACGCAATTGCATTTCTGCCTGCAACAGGAAGTGTGCTCTTAAAGCTGGGGAGGCAGAAAATGCTGTAATGGCTGAAAATTGGTAATGGCTTCATTAATAACTGAATCACTTACATTTAACAGCAGAGGAAGTAAGAATCCATTGTGAGTTTACTTGTATTTTGACTGATCATACAGTCATAGTCATACCTTGTTTTTCCATTGAATTAGTAAATGGAAAAATGCCTGGTAATGTATTGATAGACTTGTTTTCATTGCACAAATAAAGCGACCTGTTATAGCAATTGATCTGAGAACAACAATGAGACTTTTTGCACTCAGTTGTGAGCCAGTTTGGTCTAGTGGTTAGGGAGCTTTACCTCATTTGCATGCAGGAAATGTTTGCATCAGGAAATGGTGCAAATGCTGCATCTGGGAGCTTACTGGAATAGATGAACCTGGTCAAGCTGTGGAACAGTTTTTACTGTTCCACAGCTGTGGAGGATTGGAACAGCCCAGTATCCTGTGGAGGATGCAGGTAGGGCTATGGCATGTGCATTGAGTATCCCAGAATATATGAAGCTGTCCTGATTAGGTAAGTGAGAAAAGGCTCAATGTATTCTTCCAAATGGTTTTCCCTCTCTCCTTCAGCAAGCTGTCAATTGCCTGAAGTAACCTGCTCTTTTTCCACCTAGAATTTCCAGGTAGAGACTCCAGACCTTTTCACAGTTACCTTTATGGAGTGATTTTGGATGGTCTTATTTCAGCAGTTCTCAACCTTCCTAATGCTGCGACCCCTTAACGCAGTTCCTCGTGTTGTGGAGACCCCCAACCACAGGGGTGGAACAGCTGGGAGGTGGGAGGGAAGGGCAGCGGGAGACTCATCACAACCCCTCTGAAAGGGTAGTTCGACCCCCAAAGGGGTCCCGACCCCCAGGTTGAGAACCACTGTCTTATTTGAACAAACTATAGCCAAGGTCAAGGGATTCCATGAACTGACTACCAGAGAGTCCTTTGAAATAAAACAACATCCCCACAACTTTAACAGGGACCAAGGCCTGTTTCTCAGCAACATCGGAAACCTTTGTACAGAAACAAACAAAACAAGAAGTTCACACTTTAGTTCAGCAAATGCACAGCCCACTGTCCAGCAAGGTAGTTAGTAGAGGCTAACAGGAGAAGGGTTGGTGGCATGAGCTTTCATAGACACGTCTACTTCTTCAGATGCTAGGGGACCCAATGTCAGGAACAGACTTATAGGAAGCTGAATGTACATTCAGGTTGCATGTGGTGCACAATTTTGTGCACGACTGCTCGTTTGCAATAGGTGAATATCTAGGCAGGCGGGGGGGGGGCATTTCTAGGCTATAAACACCTCCTGCAAGTGCAGTTGCACCTGCCCAGATGTTCCCTTATTGTAAACTACGAGGGCAAGTACAAACCTGGATGTGCCAGAACACGTGTTTGCTTAAAAGTACAGCCCTTAGCAATCAAATTTCCTTGCAAGCAAGCATGTGGAAGATTTGCCTTTTAATTATTTACCCATGTATATCTGAGCAAAATTTAATTAACCAAAGTATTTTATTTTGTGGAAATGTTCTCTCCCCCTCAAGAAAGATGTGAAAGAAGCATCCTAAACAAGCGGTTTGATGAATTCAAAATTCAACAAAGTATCTGTGTGACACAGTTAAGGGAATCATTTCGAGCTTAATCCCATTACCTGAGGGAGTATTTGTTATATTCCAAGCACTGTCAATTTCTGAAGTGAGCAATCAAGAGAATAATTATGTACTATTACGGAGCAGCTCAGAAGTGGAATGAAAATTATTTGTTTTGAAGGTATGGAAGCAATATGATTTATTTCTGCTTTGCTGTTGAGGATCATTTTCAAAAGGCTGTTAAGCTTGAGACTAGCTGAATGTTACTTTCAGCCTTGGTATCTCCTTTGATACTCACTTAAGACCTTTTGATACCCAGGAGCTTTAAGGAATGATGCGTAATACTAGTGTTCTTTTTTTAGGAACTGCTTTCCAGCAGTGCCTAAAAGAAAAAAAAAAAAGAGCTATATATTAAGATGTCCAGAGATGAAAATGACTATTCTCAATCGCCGTGCAGGCAAGAAAAAATCAGAATGGACGTCACATGGCAGGCAGCAATAGTTCACAGGTCCATGGATCAAAAGACAGTTCAGGAAGATCAAAGGGAGCTTCACCTTTCAGTGCATCACCTTTCAGAGAGAGAATTTAAGACCATAAGAACATAAGAGGAGCCCTTCTGGATCAGGCCACAGCTCATCCAGTCCAGCATCCTGTCTCACACAGTGGCCCACCAATTGCCCATGGGCATCTCAAGCAGAAACAAGGGCAAACCTTCTCCTGCTCTAGAATACCAGCAGATGGCCTTAGAAACATCTTGCTTTTCTCCACAGTCTCAAAGATGTACTTAAGCATCCATACTAGTAGCCATTGATACGTCTGCCATTTGCACTTCTTCCAGTGCCAGGGTTCACCTGACATGCTGCTCAAGTGTACGGGTATGTCAGGTGACTAGAAAGGCACATGTGCATGCCTGGTGCATCACTGTTGTCCTGGTGATGGCACTAGCACACGTGCAGTTGCACCAGCATCTGGCCCCAAGATGGCTGCATCTGGACCCATGCTGATGGTGCTCATACACACGCCCAGACCCAGGTGAGTGTCCAAGCACGTGGAGAGTTGGTTTGGCCTGCACTAGCATTCATAAATCTGAATATTAGTGCACAATAGTAGGAGTGCACAATTCCCATCCCCCGTATGGGATGAGAAGTGCAGAAAGGTCCCATGATGATTTAGGATTAAGGGAATCCAAATCTTCCTGCAGTCTAATCTCCATATCACCTAGCAGCAACCACTGGAACAGGTGGGCAAGCAGGGAAACAACAAAGTTTTCTGTTGGAATTTTGAGCTTTGTTTGTCTTCCATCAACCAAATGGTTCTGCTAAGCAAGTCAAAATGGCTATTTTCTTCTCCATCACAGAACCACAAAGAAAAAAGCATGGTGATCATTGTTGTTCACCTCATCCTATTGTGCAATATTCACACAAATATCTTGCCAGGTTCTCTAAATCAAGGAGGTGTGACACAAGGTCCTCATTTTCTCATAAACATTTTGTGCAACTTTCCCATTTGTATGACTTTCTCCCAAATTCATCCTGCTTTTGGACATGAAAGTGCCCCACAAAACATGTAATAATGGGGAAATTATAGATCATTTACAAAACGCTCACCTTAAGGAAGGAGCAGGCAAGTGTCTATAGTAACACCTGCTGACCCTTAAGAGCAAAGTGGGCTGCACACCATTGGTTCTCAATTGTAGAGAGATTGACTTCTACTCCTTATTTCTGTGCCAATGTGCATAGTCTGCTATATCTAGTAGGATAAATGTTGATGAACATTTGACTCCTACAATATCATCACTGCTGCTGCTGCTGCTGCTACTACTACTACTAATCATGATCATGATCATCATCATCATCTTCAGGTACTCTGTCCTACAACTTCTGCCATAAATGTTCCAAGAAACTAGTATTCTTCTCCTGGTTCCTTCTGTTTGGCCAAGAAACTGGAATGGGGACTGGATGTCTACCCAGAAGTTGGGCTATGGATTTTTATTTGGTGTGAAGGTGACCTGTCAGTTAAACATGGCTCAGTCTTCAAGCCAAATTGTCTATCTAGTTTTACCACTCTGAGATTGCCCTGAAATGGCCATGGGCTGCATCTGGAGTATGGTCATTTGTCCACCCCACCATCTCAACCTACCTTATGCCAACATGGCCATCTCGGTGGTTCTTATTCTTTGTTTGAAACAGAATTTCAGCCTCTCACTATAGGTTGACCAGGATTTACATGGCGCTGGGGAAGTGATTAAAGACACCATGAGATACCGACATAAATAATTCCAGTCTTTGCTCGTGTGAATTCATATTTCCATTATTATGTTCTGCATATATTCCAAGAAAAAATATGAAACTATCAAACAAACAAACAAAAAAGAATAACACAAGAAATAAATCTTTAATAATAATAATGCTTTTGAAGAGAAATTCAGGAATATGTCTAAATAGATTACTATAAACATTTTTTTACAGTTAATTACATAGATTTAGTAGCAATTATCTTTTGAACTAATGACAGAACATTCTAAATTTATTTTTACATCAAATATCAGAGGTCTATAGAGCTGTGCTTGTGTAATATGTGATACCGTTGCTGGTCTCTTATCGTTTAGAAGTTTTTCAGAAGTTAATCTAATTAGTGATGGTGCTAGCTTTTGATTTCTGTTTCTTGTTTCCAAAGGAAGAGAAAAAAAATATAAAGCACCTATTAAATAGAGAATAGTGGTGCAGTTAGAGCTACAGTGCTCAATTAATTTACCTGAAGCAAAGTTGATGGCATTAGGAACATAACAGCATAAGCAATGCCCTCTGGATTGGGCCCTTGGCCCATTTAGCACAGCATTCCATTCTACCTTTGGCAAACCAGCTTCACAGAGAACCCCACCAGTAGAACATTGAAACACAGCTTGTTCTGGTAACAGTACACCAGCAGATGGCTTTCAGAGGTGTAACACCTCCTATTATAAGATTGTACAAACCATTCTCTGAGCTGAAGTCACTCCAAGTTTCTTGGTGGCAAATCCCAAAGTTTACCTGTAGTGGTTTTTTTATATATATATGTGTGTGTGTGATGTTTGCTCTGATTCTTCCTGAGGTACTTTCACACTTGGCCCCATAGTTTGTGATAGGTTAACATCTGGGCAGATGCATCTGCACTTGCAAGAAATGTCCCCTGCCTGGCCAGATGTTAACCTGTTGTAAACTAGTGGTGGTGCACAAAATCGTGCACCACCTAAAACCCAACCTTACCTGGAAACTTACCTGGAATGTCCACACCACAACCATATGCACCATTTCCGGTGTGAGGTGCCACACAGGACAGGTGCCTAGACACTGGTAAGTCTCTGGGTGCATGGGGGTTAGTCTAAGGTGTACTAGTGTTCCCAAGTGCGAATGCTAGTACACGTTAGTTGCTAACACACTCTTCCCATCGAGCAGACAGGAAGCAAGTGCAAAAATGCCTCTGGATTCAACTTCATTAGGTGACCCCAATTCCATTATGTTGGAAAAGGGAGAAAATATTCTCATCTGCTTTATCCAAAGTCCACATAATTTGATACACCTCTATCATGTCCCTTCTCACTCTCCTCCTTTCCACACCAGAAAGGCCCAAACACTCCAACTTTTCTTTGTCATAAGACTCCTCCAGCCCCTTCATTATCTTGTCGCTTTCTTCTAAGGGGAAATTCACACTTTGCCTCATGTCACTAGGAGGCAAAGTGCTAGAAGGTTCTAAGCACCCACACTTGCAAATGCTTAGAGCATTCAAAACTTACCTACAGAGTATATAGCCACCTGGATAACAGCCATTGCAGAACTTCGATGATGGCACAAGTGCATCTTCATGGCAACATCATTGGAGCAACCTGGCAATGAAGCACTTGGTTGTGCATGTGCCACCAGTCATATACTCCTCCTGTCACATCTCCTAACAGGAAGATAAGTGGACAGAGCATATAGAGCCTTACCAGCTCTGCTACTGGTGTAGGTGTAGAGTATTTTAAAGTGTTCTGCCCTTATACTGCCTGTAAGAAACTCCAGGACATGCAGAGTCATTTCTGGTTAAGAATCAACTTCGTTAGGTGCAGATGCATCATCTGGGAGCTCTTCCCACCTTGACTAAATCTCCTATCATGTTAATGTAGTCTAGATGTATATATTTGTATAAGGACATTATATTGCCATTTCTATTATCACTGACATGCTGCTGACCTTTTTATAGCAGTTGTGCACTAAGACAACACTTTCATTAGTAGAGACGTGCAAATTTGGTTCATGTTCAGCCAGTACTATTGAAATGTTTTGATCCACTTTAAGTTGAATCAAACCACCCCCATGTTCAAAAGGGGGATGCTTTGATTTGAATTAAATCTGCGGTGTTTATTCAAACTTGGTCAAGCCAGGCAGTTTGATTCGAACCATTTGAAATTGTCCCTCACTGCAAGAGCTTGTGGATAGGGATGTGCACAAATGTGGGTTTTTTGACATTCGATTTACAATGAATCAAATGTTAGAATAGATCCCCTTTGAATGTGTCATAAGACTCCTTTGAATGTGTCAGGATTCTATTCAATACAAATGTATTTGTACAAATTCATTTGAATATCCAATACGAACGAATACTTATCCAATATGTATCCGATATATATCCCATAACACATCTGCTCTGAAAGCATCAAATCCAACCTGAATCCACTTTTAAGCCATGTCAAATGCAATCTGGATCCATTGTGGACGTGCCTGGCTCAGCTGCTTTCCCGCCTCCCCAGTTTAACAAATGTCTGAATTATTCATATGAATGTCCAAAACATTCACATTCATATGAATGTTAATGTACAAATGTCGTAACATTTGATTTGTATCTGAACAATCAAATAGTTTGCAAACTACTCAATCTAGAACTGGTCAAACTTTGGAGCTATTCACAGTCCTTTTTGTTTTGTTTTTACTGCTCTGAACAGTTTGGTGGCATCCACTGGTTTCAGATTATTTACAAATCTATATTTATAAAAGCACTGGTTTCAGGACAAAGTCTTGGGGAGCCCTACTTGTTATATCGCATCCATTTACTCCTACTCTGTTTTGCATTCCTTACTTGACTGCTTATGTATAACATGACCTGTCATTTTATTCTGCAGCTGTTAAGCTTATAGAGAAGCCTTTGATGAGGGGCTTAATCAAAATCTGTGTTCATTAACACAGCTTTTTGAATTTTTGAATATTCACGCACATCCCTAATAGAAATGTCCCCTACCTGCCCAGAAGTTGCCTAATCATGTTCCACAATATTATTAACCTTTACCCCAAGTTACCTGGAAATATCCAGTGGTGACCATCCACACCTTTGCTGGCTGTGGAGGTCATTGGAGCTGCCATGCAAGCACACTGGCAGCTCAGAAGACACCCCCCCCCCAATGCAACTGTGACTGCACAGAGCATCAGCATTATCACAGCAATAGTGCTGGTGAACTCATAGTTGCGGAGAGCACCATACACAAGATGGCTGGACCCAGAAGAGGACTGGCCGACAACTGAACAGAGGGTAAGTGTTCAGTCACATGGGGGATAGGCTGCCAGTGACTAGTGATCTCAAGTATGAGTGCTAGTCAGTGTTAGTTGATTGCATTCCTTTTTCTCCATGGGAGTTAAATTTCTCCTACCAACAGAAAGGGGTAACATCCTGCTGGACTGATAGGGAAGGGGATAGACAACATTGCTGTTTGGCTCCCCTGCAGCTGCAAGGGAACTGGTGATCTGCAAATACGTATAAGGGAAGAGATCATAACTGGGATGACGCAAGCATTTTGCACTTCTCTGAGCATTTAACAGTTCCAGCACAGGGCTGAAGGATAAAGTCTGCCAGCTCCAGATGACTTTAGAAACATTTAGAATAACTGCATCAACTAAATTATTCCTTGAGGGATAAGTAGCTGGGCTTTTAAAAGCCAGCACAGGATGCTTTGAAATCGTTGCCTTACTGTCAATTACCTTCCATGTACAGATATAGGATGATAAAATGAGAAGCTGATTAAAGATCGTTTTGCTTTGAAAATGCAGTTTCCCATCTGAGTATGTGTGTGTGTGTTTGCTCTTTTAAATAAGATTCCCAGGAAACCAGAGATGTATTTACAGTACTATCTACCACAGCAGTTCCCAACTATAGATGCATTTATTAGTGTTACGAGTAATTAAGGGAATTTATTTTCCCCAAATAACAGCTTTACTGTTGTTTATGTAAACAATTCCTTTACAAAGCTCTCCCTCCCTTGCTTCCTCAGCGGGGTAGATTTTTCCAGTGCATTCAAAAAAAAATAAAAATTGTATTTTTTTTCATTAAATACAAAATCAACTCGAGCAGTCTGTAGACATTACCTTAATAGAGTGGGGAAGTGTTTTGGGACACAATGAAGCAGGAGCTTCTACTGTGTGGGCCACCCAGAGCCTCTCTAAACTTAGCTGATTAGGTAAACTTCTGGTAAAGGTGGACCATTTGCACTTTTCATGAGGAAAGCTTCCCCAAAGTATCCTTTATCGGCCAGAAGTGCAAATGGTCCTTCCTTTCACCAGCCTGTGCTGCTGTGTCTGAAGCTGGAAGTTCCACCTCGCTGTGACAGTTGGCCATCCTGTGACATGCTCAGACACCGTTGCAGAGGGTTGTATTGTGGTCGATCACATCAGCGCCTGTGATCAAGTGTGCAGCTCCCACTACTCAGTTGCTAATCAAACACTCCCTCACAGCTCAATGACTGGACGCCACTCCTGGTCAGTGATCAATCATGGCTGCCAGTGCCACCATGCCTGCGCAGACACCAGCTCCCCACCAACCAGAGGGAACTGGAAGAAGAGCAAATGGTCACACCGCTGGACCCTTGAGGTAAGTTTCTGGTCAATGCTGGTAAAGGTGTGGAACACAATTTAGTGCTCTACACCTAATCAACGATTACTGAACTTCTGGGGCAGCAGGGCATGCTTGGGGACTGCAACAGCCTACTCCAAGTGTGGATGCTGTACCAGAAGTTCACTATTTGTTGACTACTGGCTGAAGTGTGAATAACCTCAGACATGTGCTGAGGAACCAGACAAAAAGTGAGAAGCACAAAAATGAATCTGATACTAGACGAATCAAATTCCATGTCAGGCACCTTCCTTATCCTGGCCTTTAGCTAACCAAGGAAACAACTTTTCCTCCCCACATCCAGGCATTGTTATGGTTTTGATATGCCCATTGGCTTTTAATATTGTAACCTGCCCTTAGGCCTTTGGGTGCGGGGCAGGATAAAAATTCAAATAAAT
Organism: Aspidoscelis tigris stejnegeri; assembly: GCA_023333525.1. NCBI lineage: Eukaryota > Metazoa > Chordata > Lepidosauria > Squamata > Teiidae > Aspidoscelis > Aspidoscelis tigris. The sequence continues at coordinate 22,664,919 of JALMGA010000005.1, forward strand.
AAATAAACCTGGGAATCTGGTGATAAGCGAGTTAGAGGTCTCAGTATTTTCAGCTGAGGAACCAGAGATCAAGATTGCAAGGCTACCAGAAGCAGAAATTTGACAGCAAAAGTATAAAGGCTATCAAAAAATTATGATTTATAGTGGCAGCACTGAGTGGCTTTGGTAAAGGAAGGCAATAGTTGTGGCACTTATGTATGTATGTATGTATGTATGTATGTATGTATGTATGTATGTATGTATGTATGTATGTATGTATGTATGTATGTATGTATGTATGTATGTATGTATGTATGTATGTGTTTGTTTGTTTGTTTGTTTGTTTGTTTGTTTATATGTTTATATTCTGCTGACTTCATAATGACTCAAGACAATTAAGTTATTGGTACCCTTGGTTTGGTTCCAGAATAAGTTAATACCTTGGGCATTGGTAGAGTCCATCCAGTACAAAAGGCAGAAATATTTTTCATTTTTGTTTGGCCATGTTAAATGTCAGAACTATGAGCAAGAAAGAGACTTTCATGAGTTTCTTAGCAACCATAGGAATTCAAGCCTTATAGGAATGGATTGCCATTGCCTTCTTCGGGGACATTTTATCCTGTTGTCCAATCTAGCATCATTTCTGCCCTGGGCCTTATTCTAGATTATATCGTGTCATAGGAAACTACCATCTCCATCCTATTGCAGACTATGGCAGGGCCCACTCTAAGCCTCCCATAATCCACACTAGCATGTGAATGGCAAGTCCCAATTCCTGGATATGATCTGGAATAAGGCCCAGTGCAGATGGTACTTTCAGGTGGTCTCCCATCTAAATATTGATCTGTAGCTAAGAAACTGAATTCAATCCTCGATCCCCTGTTTTTAAACTGGAGTTATGTAAAACTTCTCTCCAACAATATAATCTTTTACTCTTTAATTAAGAACTGTACAGAAAATGAATTTGCAAGTGGGCAAGCATTGTGGGAACTTAAGTATGATGCCTTGAAATTGCTATGCCCATAATGTCCTGTACAGTGCACTTAGGGTGTTTTTCCACTGTCACTAGAAGTACCCATTAAGTACCCATTAATGGGTACAAAAATGCCATTATGTTCCCATTAATGGGTACTTAATCAGTACTTTTAGTGACAGTGGAAAAACACCCTTAAGTCAGTTTAACAGAGACAGTAACCTTTTTCTGTGTGTGGAGGCAGGGGTATTGCTGTTTTCCTGGAAAAGTCAAGATCCCAAGGTACACTTAGTTCATAGCAAGCATCCTAATTTCATGATTTTGATACGGTTAAATGACTAATCAGTAAAGAATCATATTCTAAAAACAAACAAATAAATCCTCATTTCATGCACACACATTTCAGTTTAATGTTTCTTCTTGTGTCAGGAGAGGAAAATCATTGAAATACAGTTCATTATAGCAACACCGGGCTCTGCCTCTATGATCATTCTGACCTCCCCTATGTAACCCCTCTAGCCCTGACTCTGACTGCTTCTCTGTGACCCTTCACTGCCTCCCCCGCCCCCGCCCCCACCCCGCCCCCACCCCGGTGCACTGCTTAGAACTGACTTGTGCCAACCCTGGCCATGCAAGTGAAAGCCAGAATCCAAAGTTTCAGCAGAGAGAGAGGACATTTTAGCAGACAAATAATTTTAAATTTGAACATTCCAGAAGACTTGAATGGGGTGTGGGTAGTCTGTTGTGAAGAGAACCAGGTGCATTGCTCTGAACTCATTGAATATGTAATAATGAGCATAGCAGGTTAAAAACAGAAACTGGCCACCATGATATGTTACCAGTGGGAATACTGGATGGAATACTGAATATATGCCCATAAATAATTTAACTCATATGAACAAAAGCTGTACAATTTTTAAAACCCGCAAGTGCCAGAAACTTGTTGAAACTTACCCTCTGCCTCTCTTTGCTTTCCCCCACTTCCTTAACCTTTGGTCTTTTAAAATTTAGTCCTAATGTGAGCCTTTGTAGAAGTTCTCCCAGGCAAATGGGTCTCTGGGATTGCAGCTTCAGAAGAAAAGTAATTTAGAATGTTTTTAAAGGGTTGAAATCTGTCCTCAGCTTCTATTAAATGCTGGCACAGTTCATGTTTTTAAAATGCGCATTAGACCCCTAAAAAGAAATGCAGTTCTTATTTCTATTCATGGGAGAGACTAACATTATCATAATTACATCTTCTTTGTCTCATAAACTTTTTTCACCTTAGCCGTGAGCACACTTGTTGGAAAATGAGACTTAATAATTGTATCATTTTGTCCTTTTCCTTTTGTCTGTAGGAACCTTATTTCCCCTTCATTTATATAGATCTGACATAAATATTTTTTTTAAAAAAACCCACAATAACCAAACAGGCCCTACTTCTTCCTTTGGCTATTATTAAGGGGAGGGGGGATTCTTGCATCTAGTTTGAGGAGAGGTAGCACTGTTTTAGGTGGATGGAGGAGGTGCTCCCATTCACAGTGCCCTCTGTCTCCATATTTGGGGTGAGGGATGTTGGTATATTATTGCAAGTGTGTATCACTTCAGTATAAAAGGGGTTAATTTGTATATTAGTGTTGCAATGTGGAAGCTAATAATTGGTTAACTCTGCTCTAACAGTTTGTTATGTCACATCCTTTTCCTCTCTCTCTTCACGGTAGTGGAAAGATGGACTCTAGCATCTCCTGGGAATAGCCCTGGAAATACTCCAGGACTGGAAACTGGCATGTGGACAGGTTCCAAAATGATCTCCTTCTACTCATATTTCATGATCCAAATTGCTTGATCCAGGCTGGTTTTCATGCTAACATGTGAATGCTGAAGCACCATAAGGTACCACCAATATGGAATGAAATGGCTGATTTAGTGCCACAAGATTCAGTTCCAGATGCAGATGCCTACCCCTTTACCTCTGAAAAGAGTAAGCTTTTTGAAAGCCAGGAGAAGTGCACACATTTCATGCAGTTTCTTCCTCAGGACCTTCAAGTCAAGGTGAATTTGTGCACGCTGAGCAGATAGCAGTAGAAGTATCCTAGTGGATGCCACCTGAAGTTCAGCAAAATATACTGATTTGCATTTGTATTTTTAGAACATTTGGTGAAGTAAATCAGGCTGTGTCCATCTATATGACACCACAGCATAGGAGAGGAAGAATATCCATTTCTCCCTTTTGGTTCTTTACCTTTAACACCCTCTTCCATATTTCACTGACATGCCTGAAAATTCACAACAGAGATGACATTTGGAAGGGGAGTGTGACACATTAGCATTATTTCTTTCAACATCTGTTGGTTACGGCAATGTTGAACGCTCTTTCAGCTACCTGCCTGAACCACTGTTGTGTTGCCTAGTGGAAGAACCCTTTCACTGAACATTAAACAAAAGTGTCAAAAGAAACCTTAGCAATCAGCTAGTGCTCTCTAGGTAAAAGGTATTTTGGTAGAAGATGGCCTTTAATGGAGATTTAGCACAATGCAAAGTTACTGTTATCTGGAGAGAAAATGGGAACTAATGGGGCAGAATGTAGCAAGCCAGGTTGCATTGCTTAACGTATTCATATATTTCCGCAACCCTGTTATCTATTGGATAGGATAAGCCAAAGCAGAGCAGCTCGCTATATACTCATTTAATCCCAATGAAAGACTAATGAGTAAATATTTGTTCAGTGCTTTGAAAAAAGAAACAGGTGCAGTGTTTAAAACTTTCTGCATTGCAGATTTGATGCTGAGAGAGGCAGAGGGTAAGGCTCCAAGGTAAATATAGCTGCCATCTAATGGGGGACAGGAGCAGGAAACCCATTTTATTCTTATACCACTTTTTTTAACAGAATGGAGATAAACACCATCACCCAGTTATGTTGGTAGACTGAGCAAACGCCTAAGGAACTGCAACAAGGGAGAGCTCAAAAACTGGCAATCTTAAAAGCAAATAAAACAAAGTGATGAGAAGAACAAGGAGAAAAGGAGGGAGAGGAATGATATGAATATTTATCCAAATTGTGTTTACCCAGGACGAAGTCCCTCTGCATTCATTACCCATTGGTTAAGTAAAACTCAGCTTCACTGATAAGCTCCAAAAGGCAGGTGTGTGATATAGGGAAGGCCAATACTGCTGCCTGCTCAGTTTTGCAATCTTAAGGTTTTTCACCATTTTGAATTCACCAATCCCATATTCAGCTGGGAACGACAGGGACCTGCACTATGCAAATGTCTGGGTTCCAAACTCAAGCGTCGCCTGAATTCATAGTACCTTGCAATGGGAACTGTTAATAAAGTTTGCAATGCCACACTGCAAACATATCTCTACCAAGATAAAGGCAAAGCAAGGATAAAGCATGTGACACAGAGAGAACAGTGTATAAAGTTCAAGGAATAAATTCTAATCTTTAAGCTGGCTCAGCAATGTTAGAAGGGTCATAAGGAATACTTTATGAAGAAATTTGCCCAAAAAGGGAAGCTGAGGGCTTTTTCACATTTAACTTCCTTGGGAAAGCAGCCTGCAGAAGTTAAGTTCAGGGATAGTGGCCAATGTTCTCATTGCGAGCACCAGGATCTCCCCACAAAGATTGGATGGTCCATTCTGGTCTGTCCATGTTTATTTATTTATTTATTTATTATTTACATTTATATCCCGCCCCATACCCGAAGGTCTCTGGGCGGGTTACAACACAACAGCTGCAGCAGCTTCTGCTGCACCCCGACCTGTTGCTATGGTGATCACTGTTGTGTGAACATTGTGTCTGGGACTGTACCAGGAGCACCCTAGCCACTCCCAGTAAAACTGTGGAACTGGACAGGTACACACAGGGGGTGTTTCCAGTGATCTCCCTTAAATCCAGATCTAAGATGATCGGGATCCAAGGAATGGGTCCTTCAACTAATCCAGATCTGTAGATTCTGAACCATCTTAAAGGCAGCCCCATGTAAAGCACATTACAATAATCTAATCTGGAGGTTGTCAGGGCATGGATAACTGTGGCCAAGTCATCTGTGTCCAAAAAGGGAGGAAGTGAGCTCTCCTTCACTGGAGGTCTTCAAGAAGAAGCTGGACCTGCATCTGTCTGGGGTGGCTTAGGAAATCCTGCACTGACTTGATGACCCTAGAGGTCCCTTTCAGCTTATGATTCTATGATTCTAGAAGGCCTTCAACTGATGCACCAGGGAATAGGAGGGTTATGAGTCATGACATAATGTGATAGACATGACTAGAAAGGTTATGTTAGGATGACACAAAAGTAACCAATCACATTGTCTGTCCAGAAAATGAAATATGGCATAACAGGAATAGATGGGGCTTACTTCTAAGCAGACATGTATAGGATTGCACTGGGCCTGCTCAAATGTTCAAACGTTTCTAAATAACCAAGGGGAACCCAGATACCTACACCAATTTGTCTTGTTTTTTTGCTGCAAAATGTTATAACACAATGGCTTAGCAATTTGCTTTCAAAATGTGGTGAGATTTGTCCAGACTTTTGCAAAATGTAGCCTTAGGCTGTGTCTCCATTCCAACAGATGTTTCCCTCACAGCTGTGGCAAGGAGCTTGATGTCTCTATTGTCATTACTAAGACCACACTGTAGTGTTCTCCATGTCTGAATGCAGAGGGCACTCTCACCTTTATGCAAATGTGATATATTTTGGTACTGGAAGAGTCTGATTCATTAGATGAGGCAGTGACCAATCCAAGATGACCGATGATAAACAGATCCTTCATATTCGATAGATCCATGCCCTTGCTCAATTTTCTAAATCCATCGGAACACTTACAAGTCAAAGTTAACTATTTTCATTCCTCTAGTTATAAATGCAGCATTAATAGCAGTGATTCATCACTCTCTTGTTTCCTGGCATGAATTGGGAGAATCTTGGGAGCAATTAAACTAAGCTACTGGAGTCTTGTTCTGTGTTAATGGCTGTGAAATCTCTGTGTGGCCAATAAAGCACTTGTGCAGCTGATGGCTTTGGAATGGTTTCTAGTGGAAAAGAGAGACATATTAGTTAAATCTTCAGAGCCATGCAATTCATTGAGTTGGGTTGGTGTGCAGGAGACCAGTAGGGGTGTGGGGAGAAATTTAATTGTTACATGCTTGACTCCTATCTTCCTGCTTATACGTTTGCATTTATGGTCATAATACAACTTGTTGCAATTTTAGATCCTTGGGCTCCAAAGCACCTTAGTCCATGAACAATGTCAAGATAACCCGAGAGATTATTTTCGGAATTATTGAGTGAGGTGATGAAGCAATCCCAGGCATTCATAAAACTAATTTTTTTAAGTCTCATTAGCTTTTAAAATAAACTGGTAAACTGGGTACATTTTATTATGAATATTAATTTGTTTAATTTTAGTAAGATAATTCAATGTGAGTGAGTGAGTGAGTGAGTGAGTGAGTGAGTGAGTGAGTGAGTGAGTGAGTGAGTGAGTGAGTGGGCGGGCCTTTCCCATGAGGCAAAATCTCATGATATCTATAAGAAGGGAAACAAGATCTAGGAAGACACAAGTCACTTTTGGCTCTTCCAAGAGCAAAATCCTCCAAAGATGGATATTGCAGATATATTTGAAAGCTTAGATTCTCAGAAGAAACCTGGAACATGGCATAGTAGCCCAAAAACTGCTACAAATGAGATAGGCTCAGCTAGTTTAATCTTTTGCTCTGCCCAGTGTAGGGATGTGCACAAATAGCTAGCCGGATGCATATCACGCCGGTCTTGAAAGAACTGCACTGGCTGCCAATTCACTACTGAGACCAATTCAAGGTGTTAACTCTGACTTACAAGGCCCTAGATGACTTGGGCCCCAAATATCTAAGATCTTAAGATCTGGAGGGGAGGCCCTCCTTGTTGTCCCACCACGCTCAGCAGTTAAGCGGCTGGGCACCCGGGAGAGGGCCTTCTTGGTAGTGGCCCCTAGGAGGTGCGTCAGGCCCCTTCTCTATTTGTGTTTAGAAAGGCGGTAAAGACACACCTCTTCAACCAGGCCTTTGGCTAAATACTGCTTGCATTTCTCCACTGCAAACACTACTGGTTTAGCCATTTTTGTATCATTTTTATCATGTTGGTTTGTTTTCTTTAAATGCTGTATTGGTTTTTACTGTTTTGATATGTTCGTTTTAAAGGTGTTAGCCGCTCGGAGACCCTCGGGTACAGAGCGGGATATAAATATAAATAAATAAATAAAATATTCATCACATTTGAAATTCATATGAATTCATTCAAATTTGGACATTCGAATTTGAATAAATTTTGGTACATTCAAAGACTGACATTCAAATGCAAATTGAATGGTCCTGTACATTCATACAAAGCTTTGTTACATTTGTGAACCTGGGGAGGCATGTAAGTGATTGCCCAGTCACATCTGCAGTGGATCCAGAGTGGATTCAAAGTGTTTTTAGTGTGGATTTGACATGTTCTGAGGGGATTCATAGGTGCGAGCGGCAGCAGGGATTAAAATTGGATTCAAGTGCCATTCAAAGAACACTTGCACAGAGTTCGAATCCCACTGCTTTCGAAGGGGTTCTATTTGAATGAATGTGAATTTTCTCACATTCGATTTGATTTGAACACACACATACAAAATTATGCACATTCCTAGCCCAGTATTTTATTTTCTCCCTGACCTGGACAAGAAAAAGCTCAAAACGTTACATGGAAAGAGCAGCTGTTTTTTCCCCACGCTCCATTCCTAGAAGTATTACTTATTGCTTGAGACCTGACAGAACCTTTTCAAAAAGCTCCCTTTAAAGTCAGTAAGAAGCTGATGAGCTTGTCATCAATGAAGCCTTCACTGTAATATGTAAAGTCTGGGAATATGCCCAAGCTCAGGAACAAACTAATTGGAATGAAGGATGTGTATATAAAATATGCACAAAAGGAAATATTTCTCAGAAACTACCCACTGAAGAGAGTAAAACAAAAGCAGCAGCTACACATTTGCTTCAATTATCCATATGCTCAGCTATTGCTTCAGTATTTTACAGAGCTGAACTGCTGTTTCTGCCCTCACCTTACTGTTCTGGCCCAGCAGAATCAGGCCAGGTTGCAGCTTCCTGTTACTGTCCCCAAAGGAGCAACTGTCCCTGTGCTGACTCTGAAAACTGTGTGATCTTCAAACCCATCTTCCAGATTCTCTGAGTTTCTAAGAACTTTTCCACACCTAGCCTTTCTGGAAACTCCCAAATGCAGAATCCAACACCAGGCAGGGTTCCTTCTGCACTTCTTCTGCTGGGAGTAGATCAAAAGAAACCTGGGAAGGAGCTGCACAGGTGTGGTCCATGCCACATTGCCTTGTCACCACAGCAATGGTGCCATGCAGGTGTGCTGGAGCTACTTCTGCATTGATGGGATCGCTGCCATAATGGTGGTGACACTTGTGAGGTTCAGGAGAGTGCCAGCAGTTTTCCCCAGGAAATGTACATGCAAAAAGGTTCTCAGGTTCCAAGCTTTGGAGCTCCTGGAGGGTCTATTTCAGTGGATGCAACCTTGAGTGACAACAAATGGATCCCCCTGCTAAACAGGCACAGTGAAATGTGTGCACACTTTTGCATGCCTCTTGGGTTGTCTCAGCACCCATTAGAGCACTGGTAGAATGATCAAAACAGGTCAACCAGTATCCCAGTTTAGGAGGCCCTTTTGGCTACCTAGACCAGAATACACTGTGTCCAAATGAGGACTCCACCCACATGCTAGCAAAGGGCATGGTATCATTGTGCACAAATATTCAAAAATTTGAAAATCTGATTCAAATCTGACGAATGTGGACATTTGAACTCAAACTGAATGTCTCCACATTCGAATTTAGACATTCGAACAAATTTTAGATGTTCTGAAACATTCATTTGATACTTATGTATTTCATATATATCTGTAAGCATTTGTGCTTATAATACGGGATGAAAATGGGATGCATATGGGATAAAATGGGATGCATACAAAATGCATGCAGATATGTATAACACATTCAAATGTTGTCGACGTATTTTTAAATACAAATCTAACATTCAAACGAATAGATTTGAATGTAACGGATTTGAATCAGTTTTTTTAGCATTCGGATTTTAAACATTCAAATTCAATTCAATTCAACTTGAATTCAAATGCAAAAAAATCATTTGTGCACATCCCTACGGTGTTTCTCCGAAAATAAGACAGAGTCTTATATTAATTTTTGCTCCTAAAGACGCACTAGGGCTTATTTTCAGGGGAAGTTTATATAATGCTTATATAGGGTTTATATTTCAAGCATCCTGAAAAATCATGCTAGGACTGATTTTCAGGGTAGGGGTTTTTTTTGGGGGGGGGGAAACAGGGTAATATCATTTCAACATGTTTGTTTTTGGAGACATTTCTTCAGACCTTTGATGACTTTGTCATGATGCCTGAATCTAGAACATCATGCTCTACAGAGCGGATCTCTGATGATGGTGAGACGTAGACTGGTTCTTTTTTGGTGTTCCTCATCTAAAGGACCAGGTCTTTTTTCATGATCAGATTCAAAGGATAACTGTCTGTAGAACCTGTATCTCCCCAGCCTCCTAGAAGTCAAATATTCTGATCTGTTGAGATTTTAAGAAAGAAAAATAAAGACGGCTCCTCTGGTTGATGTATTGACAAAACGCAGGTCTTGTCAATACATCAGCTGGCTTTAGTCCTATTATAAATATATATAGAGAGAGAATATTTAATACATATTAAACAGTCAAATAACAGCAATAAGTATTAGTAAATAAGGATAAAGTGGATTTAGACAGGAGAGGGTAGGAGGGACATTATAAACAAAAATTCTCATCTAAGAGCTAGACAAGTACATAAGCCAATTATGGATATATCCAGAAATTTGGAATGGTTAATTAGATCTTTTAGGAGTTTTTTTCCAGGAGCAGTTGCCAAATTGTATAATAAGCAGTTTCTAGAGTTCATTCTTGCATTTGTCGATATTGAGGGAATGTATATTCTTTCTTCATTATTAGCCAGACTCGGGCATGGCATTCTTGAATAGTCAATTGTTGTGAGTCTTTTCAGCATTCAATTGTAATGTGTTTGGCAATAGATAATTTTCTTTAAAAAACTAATGGTGCTGCTGGGAGTTGTTTCTTCCTTTAGGAGTTACAATAAATGAAGGCTGTGTTTGCACTAAGCAGATCAGGATGGCATGGCATACTCTGAGATGGAGCATACCCACCCCATGGTGCCACCTCCATTCCAGAGCAGCTGAGCGCTACCCTGATGCCACTAGCTGAGGAGCTTAACTGAGAGTGCTTGGGTACCCTGATAACAGCCCCACGCACAGGATTCACACTGCGATGCTGCCTGTGGGTGGAGCAGCTGTTGCTGTGTAGTTGTATGCTGCATCACTGATGATCACCATAGCAACAGCTTGGCGTGCATGGTTGTTGCTATGGTGAGGAGAACAGTCCCAGATGAGGTGGATCTGGGTGAAGTTTGGGATGTACAGTGTCCACAATGGCTGTGTTCACAACAAAATTTTAATCCAGCTTCAGTCCACTTCCAGAAGGAGAGAATACATCAGCAGAGTGACAAGCTGCTTTCTTTATGTGTTAAATAACTCAGAAAATTCACCTTTGGGAAAGATAATGTGGAAAGAGTATTACTGGTTACTTTGCTGATGTGTTCCCTCACTCTGAAAGTGGACTGAAGCTGGATTAAAACTTAGTTGTGAATATAGCCAGTGTAGACACTGGCCAGCGAATCTGATCTTAACAGCCCCAAAATGTGAAAAGGTCCAATGTTCTAGAGTAAATAGAATGTCTACTGGTAGAATATTTTGAATTTATTTTATGACCAAATTCCAGAAGTCACTAGTTTTGTATTCCCACACATCCTCACAGTAATAGAAGCTTTTGGATTTCTTGCAATGCCAACATGCTATAGCCATGGATTTAAAGACAAAAGTTGTACTTGCTTGTGATACCTGTGTTCACACCTAATTTTTAATCCAGTTTCAGTCCATTCTGAGCATGGGAGACCATATCAGCATTTTCTTTCCACTTTATCTAATGCAAAGTTGGATTTTTAGAATTAGTTAATGCCAAAGGAAAACTAGTTGTCACTTTACTGATGTGTTATCAGTTTCTAAAAGTGGAATGAAGCTGGATTAAAACTAAGGTGTGAACACCTTTGTGTAATAGGTTTTTGGGGTTTTTTATTGTTAGATGCAAAGGAGTGTGATTTGTGATTAATGATTCTTCTGTTATGATCTCTACCTGTAAATGTTTTAAAAAACAAAACAAAACACCTGTCTCCAAAGATAGTTTCAAAGTTTGCAATGGTTTACCTGTTTCTTCTTACAAGGCATTGTATTTTTTTTAACTGTACCAGTGACATTATTCCCAGATTGCCTTATCAATGCTTTAAAGTTAGTAAGTTGCCTTAGGGCACCATCCTTAATAGTCTGTGATTTTAGGAAACGTAGCACCTTGTGAGCGATGAGCCAGTTTCTCCGAGTCATCAAAAGAGCATCTTGTGTAACTTGCTTGCTTTTGATGTCTCCACTTGGTTGCTTTAGTAGGTTACCAGAATGTTTTATAAGCTTCCTAATTATTATCACTGTTGGTCCATGATCCAGAACTCACTGGATCTGTTCAAGGTTCTGCTTTACATGTATATATGTTATTTTTGCTGTTTTATCAAACTTTCCCTGACCTAACTAAAATCATTGTGGATTACCTTTCCCTATCTTGATTAGATTGTACCTGGTTTTGACCCCATCTCACCAACGGGCTGTTCAATTGCAGCCACGCTTCGAAGAAGCTGATTATCTAGACCCATTTCTGTTTGGCTTCAGGCTCTGTAATGGCATTGAAACCACCTTGGTCATCCTAGTAGTTGATGATCTGCTCTGGGAGAAATGCAAGGTAACTGTGGCCCTGTTCATTTTCCTATATCTCTTGGCAAGGGTTTGCATGAACCACATTCCCCCCACCTTCAACTCGGGGAATGTTCAGCTCTGTGAAAGCCCCCATCCCAAATATAGGGGGTTTCACTGGATGTTCATGGAAAAGGTGGTGAGGGAAGGGATAGAGAGAGTAACAAGCGAGGAGGTGGCCAGAGTGGCGGGACAAGGAACCATGGGTGGGCATGGGTTTCCCCTGCCATCTTTCCAAAGCTTCTCTGATTTGCCCTTTGATCTGTCTCCTTTGATTCATGTGTTAAATGCCAAAGCTTCAGATTTGCCTGTGATTTCAAAGCTGATTTCAATACTTCCTAACTCTTTTATACCATTCATCATGATGTCCTTCTGAAAAGGTGGCCACATTTCCATTACAAGCTTAAAACGGTTTCCCTAAACTGACTCCCCCTCCCCCGTGAATTTGCCTGATCCCATTACTTTCAACTTAATCGCATTCGATCTGGATTCTGAGGATCGTATGTGGCGTACGTGACTCAAGGGGGGACTGAAGTGGCTACTTTTTAAAAGCCGCTTTTCAGGGCTGCCCTGCCCTCTTCCTCCTCGCATGAAGGCGTCACCCATAAGGGACCCCTTCACGAAGCCTAGCTGGGTGGCTGGGTGGCTGCTGCTTGCCTGGATGGAGAAAAAATGGCACCAGGCAGCCAGTGATTCTTTCCCCTCCTCTCCCCATTGCCTAGGGCACACAGCAGCAGCGGCAACTCAAGCCCCCTTCGCCCGCTCACTGCCACAGCCTTAAAAACATTCACACATCTCCCAGAACCTGCAGCTGCTTTCCTTTCTTTTCCCTTTCTAAAGGTCAGAACTTTCAGAATTGCACAAAATTGCAAGATTGTTATCAGTGTGAAGTGGGTGAATTGCTACAGTGTAGCAGCTGCTGTAAGGGGTGGCTTTTTACAGTAAAATCACTATCTTTGGAAGCAAGCTATTGGGGGAGGGAAACCTTAAACATGCATTCTCATCCCACTAAAACGGTACAGTTCCCACAGTAAGAAATGTAAAACATTTCAAATGCACGCACCTGAGCAAGACCTGTTGAAATGAGTGTTAACATTTACAACACTTTGGGGCAATTTAACACGTGGAAAGTGTGTTAAGCCAACCTGATGTGGGGACTGCGAGGATCGAAACCGTTTTGAAACCGTTTTAAGCTTGTAATGGGAATTCACCCAGCTACATGATTGGTGAGGGCTGGAAGCACTGTGTTTCAGTGGTTCCACTCATATATCTTCCAGGGAGTGGTGGTTCAACATTCTAGGAATCCACCTATGGGATTCTTCATAGGTCCATCTTATCTCCCATGCTTTTTGATATCTATATGAGGCCTTGGAGAGGTCATCATCTCTAACTCTGTAGCATCTGAATCAGGAGAGGTGGTTAAAGTGCTTCATTGGTGCTTGGAGGCAGTAATGGGCTAGACTGGGGTAATAAATTGGAACCCCAACAAAATTGAGGTGCTTCATGTCACAAGGTTTTGGTTCTATGAAATAGGGACACACCCTGTTCTTTCTCTCTCTTTTTTAAATAAATTTTTATTATTTTAAGTAAGTAAAACTTACATTCTGATATTCTGTAAAACCACATAATATATAAATCTATTTTGCTTATTACGTGCCTGACTTCCAACCTCTTTCCAGGTGCTCTTTTTATATATCCAATTTTCTGCTTCTCTTTTTTATTATTTTTCATTGTCAACGTCTACCTTTTTTTTATTCTTCAAAGCCTATAACTAATAGTCCTTCCTCTGCACTCCATAGATAGTCAATAAAGGGTTGCCAGTTCTTAATAAAGTTCACTGTCCTCTTATCTCTTAATAGGTTAGTCAATTTGTCCATTTCAGCTAGATCCATCATTTTTATAATCCAGCCATCAATTGTTGGAGTCTCTGTAAGTTTCCATCTTCGCACATATTTAAGTCTTGGGGCAGTCACCATATACAGTATGTCTCTTATCTATTTAACAGCAACAACAACAGCAAAGCAAAGCTTCAGTTTTCATTGTACTTGTACTGGGATGCACCTGTTCTTGATAGGGCTGTATTGCCCTGAAAAGGGCAGGTTTGCATTCTAGGGGTGCTCTTGGACTCTGTGCTGACACTTTAAGCTCAGGTGAGGGTGATTGCCTACTTCTGGCTGCAGCATGTTTGCCAACCATGGCCTTTTCTGTACATAGATGATCACGTTACAGTAATCCATGCACCGGTAACTTACAGGTTGGACCAGGGAATACACTCAAAGATGGCAGTAGCTGTAGTTCAAAAGCTACCATTGACATGGAATGCAGCAGGAAAACTATTTAGTTATTTATTTACATTTTTATCCCACCCTATACCCAGAGGTCTCTGGGAGGGCAACAACATTTAAAATCTAACATTATTAAAACAATAGCATCTGCAAGTGGGGAGGGGAAAATGTATCCCCATTTAACCGAAGGCCAGGACAAAGAGGTGCATCTTCACTGCCTTTCAAAATTTGTACAATGAAGGTGATTCATACACCTCAAGACTATACCATAGTCTAGGGGCCATCACTGAGAAGGCCCTCTCCTGGGTGCCCACCCCTTTTGCTGCTGAGGGTGGTGGGACAACCAGGAGGGCCTCCAGACCTTAAGGCACGGGCAGATCGATATGAAAGAACTGCACTGGCTGCTAATTCATGAACTCAGTTCAAGGTATTTATTTTCACTTATAAGGCCCTAAACAGGACTGGCTCCCAATATCTAAAGGAATGTCTTCTCCCATACTCTTGCTGTATGATCCACAGATTAGGCCCTCCTGGTTGTACCACCATCCTCAGCAGCTAAAGAGGTGGGTACTCAGGATAGTTTCTTTTCAATGTATTTTGAGATCTTCCTGTGAAATATAAAGTTTAATTTAACTGGATGTATGAAGCAGGAAGCTGACTCTTGCTAAGCTATGCGTGAGTATATGGGACAAGTATCATACATTGATAGTGCAGAGTAATGACCAACAAAAACATGGATCAGGCTTGGAATTTTCCTGGGATCCCCTTTACATGTGTGCCAAAGGAAATGATGCAATCAGAAGAGTTCGGCTTACCCAAACTGAATGAAACCCCAGCAGAAGTGGCCTAAGCTGGTATATTCAAATGAAAATATATTAAAATATGTCATTATTTTCAGTGTTCAGCCTTGACCAGATGTATTATTTGGTGAGATCTAGTTGATGCTGCAGTGAGGCAGATACTGCCAGATGGCAGCATTTGCACTTACTCTGCTGCTGCCTAAGAGGTGCAAACTTCCAGAATGCTGAGTAACCCTGATTTAATTTGAGGAAAAGGCAAACATGTGCACACTTGATTGTTTCATCCATTGCCCCTTTCTGTGCATTATCACATTATCTAGGTCATTATCACAACCTAGATGCATTGCAGAAAGCTGGCACATAAACATCAGCCTTTGCACACCTTATGCAAATCTCTGTACAAGGGACTCAAGTTTTGCACTGAACACTGACATGTAGGTTCCATCCTGAATTCATCATAGAGTTGCATTGCAGCCATGCTTTGCCCTGCCATTGGTTGGGGATAACTCTGCCCCACAGTGTCCAAAAACTTAACAAAACTGGTCCCCAGTAAGGATCCACTATAGTTCTTCATCACTGGAATAAGCCTCTGTCTGCATGCTGTCTTCTGAGCTGATCTAGTGGCAACCAGAGGCATTTCCGCACTGCATCGCGTTCGAAATGGAACGCGTTCAGGCGGAAAGCTTAAGACAGCTCCGGGCGCTTTCCCCTTTCACACACAGACGCGCCAGAACGCGTGTAAACGCGTTCCGGAGCGTCTGTGTGCGAAGGCTCAAAGCGCCGGGAGCTGCCTTAGCCGGCAAACGCCGGCAAGGGGCGCGCAGACAGCCGCGGAGGCAGATCGACAATCAGCTGTTTGACAAACAGCTGATTGTCAAAGCCGCGCGGCGTCGGAGGCGCGCCCGCAGCCGTTCGGGAGACAGAAGCAGGCGCGAACGCTTCTCCTTCCGAACGGCTGCGGGCGGCTCGTCCGCGTTGGAACGCGTGTAGAGCACTTTAAAGTGCTCTACATTTCGAACGCGGAAAAGACAGCTGCGGACACGTCGGAACGCAAGCCGCGCGCGGGCAATGCGGATGACGTGTCCACAGCTGTCTTTTCCGCGTTCCGTTCAGCCCCGTGCGAAAACGTCTCAGATTTAAATTCCCCACTTGATTTCCTCACTATCTTCTCAATTCATGTGGAATAATTGTTGCTCCAGTCTGAAGCAGCCTCACTGATTTTGGCCTCTGGAACTCTAAGGGCTATTTGCTTTCATTTTTCTTGTGTTTCTAATCGTCATTACTATTTTCACTGAAAGGTGCTTTTTTGTTTTCAAGTTATTCTTGCTGTTTGCTTGCTTTTGCTATGATTCCTTGCTATTTAACTGTCCATTAAATTTGTCCACTAACCTAAAGGTCCCGCAGAGACCAGTCAATCCCAGTGCAGCTCTCTCATCAGGTGGTAGCTGCCAGACTATGGAATAGCATCCCTGTTGAGGTGCACCAGGTATCCTCAATATATATGGATTAGCTCCCTATTGAAGTCTGTCAGGTACTCCCACTGTGTACTTTCAAAAGACGATTTACTCTGGCCTTTGGAAGACAGAACAGCTTCACACACTATTATTGTTTTTAGGGAGTTCTTTTTAATTTGTTTTTCCTACTGCAACCCACCCTGAGCCTTTCAGGTATAGGGCGGGATAAAAAATACAAATAAAAAATAGATTCTTTTTTAGAATTATCTGGATCTATGTTAAAAGATACTGCAATTTGTCCCTTATATGTAGGCTGTGTGGTTAAATTTGGAAGAAAAGAATCTTTTTGATACATAGATACCTGTGTTCGAGGTTCCATGTGAATCTGGGTCACATTTTAAGGCCTTGAGTGTGAGCAGCCATGGTCAGCCACACTTAAACATTCCAAGAAGTAAGTGTTCAAATATTTCATATTGCATTTTTATTATTGTTAAGTATCTCTTAAATATTTTGGGAGTCAACAAAGCTGTTATCAGCAGCCTTACATCCTCAGCCTCTTTAAAAGGAGACTCCTCTTTTCTTTGTAAGGCAATTCAGTTGATGTATTGCTGGAGGGGAGTTCTGAATTTAGGTAGCGTTTTGGAGACAGTTTCATCAACTCATTCCAGAAAGGTTGCATATATTATATGCCTGAAGGGTTACCTGCATCAGCAATGTGCTTTTTAATGCAACCTAATTATACAAACCAATGGATACTGGGAAGGATGCAGTAGGAAATGAATTGTGAAACTCCCATTTGAAGATAGATTTCAGGCCTTCCAGGAGAGAGAGAGAGAGAGAAACTAGATTTCAGTAATGGGGGCAAATTAGTAAGGCCATTTGCTCTCTTCAAGGTACTTTAAATTCATTCCCATAATAATTGCACTAAGTAATGTAGGGTTGTTCATTCATTCATTCATTCATTCATTCATTCATTCATTCTTTCTTTCTTTCTTTCTTTCTTTCTTTCTTTCTTTCTTTCTTTCTTTCTTTCTTTCTTTCTTATATGAAACTTGCCATAGTTGTGAGGTGTCTCATAGATGCAATCTTTTCCCCTCCACAGAATTACTTACACTTTCACATTATTTAGTACTAATTTTCCCCCTTAAAGATTTCTGCTGTATTTTCAATACACAGCATTATCAGCTTCATATATAAATCGGATGTAAAAGTCTAGCCACAGTTCACCTTTCCTAGCTTGGCCTTCTGGGTCTCCATCTTTCTGCAACTGAAAATAAAATTACTTCCAAAATGGCCTAGTTAAGAACATAAAAATGTAAGAAATGGTCTGCTTGATCATATGAATGAACTATATAGTCCAGCCAGATGAAGTACATAAACAGGACACAGTGCAATAACTTGCCAAATTTCTGTCTCCCAGCAATCTTCCTTTTGAGGTTCACCATCTCCTACACCAGAGAAAGTCACGCAACCATCAGGGCAAGTAGGCACTGACAGCAGTTCAGTTATTTTAAAGACATCCAAGTTGAAGACCATCAATTATGTAGATTATTTGTGCTATAGTGGAAACAAATATTTCCTTTTTATCTGCTACAAATCTTTCAGAAGTTGACTTCCCTGATTTGATCTCTGGTTCTAATCTTTAGGAAAAGAGAGAGAAAACTCTCCTTTTGTTCTCCACACTGTCCATGTTTTTATACACTTCTGTTGAGTACAAAACAATGTTATCTTTCCTCCTAAAGAAGTTTCTATGTTTATTAATAATTATTTTCCAACACTGTGACATCATTTCATGAGTGCTCGAATTAAAATTGGTTACTGAAATGTGGATCTCATACATTTATGCTGGTTTTGGCAAGTGTTATCACTAGTGGGGCCCTTCCCAAGTACCTAGGACTGAGTGATGTGTCGGTGAATGATACAAGCAGATCCCAGCAAAGTGGCTGTCTGTAGCTGGCAGATGGATATTTTGTTGATGCCAGTGCTTTTCAAGTGAACATAAGAACATAAGAGAAGCCTTGCTGGATCAGGCCACAGCCCATCTAGTCCAGCATCCTGTCGCACACAGTGGCCCACCAAGTGCTCATGGGCATCTCAAGCAGAGACAAGGACAAACCTTCTCCTGCTCTCGAGTCCCAGCAGATCGCCTTAGAAGCGCCCCAGTTCCTCCCCCCCCCAGCCTGAAAGATGCACCCAGGCATTCGTTCTAGTAGCCATTGATACATCTGTCATCCATAAATTTGTCTAACCCTACCTTAAAGCCATCTAGACCACTAAGTGCCCACTAAGATCTTTCGGCACTGCCCCCAGTGTGCTGAGAACCACTGGGACCACCTTTGCTGGTTTATGCCAGAGTTGCTGCAGTTTTATTTTCAGGTCTTCATATCTGGTAAGTTTTTCTAACTGTTTTTCATCAATTCTGCTGTCACCTGGAATAGCAGTGTTGATGATAAACACTTTCTCTTCCTCCACAATTGTGTTGTCTGGTTTGTTATATTCCAGTGTTCAATCAGTCAGAAGTTGGAAGTCCCACAGTGGTTTGCCTTGTTCATTTTCGACCATTTTTTCTCATTTATGCTCCCTCCACTTCTTTGCCACTGGCAGATGGTAGTTCTGGCATAAGTTCCAGTGTATAATAATAAATTTTATTATTATTATTACCATTATCGTTACCATTGTTGTTGTTGTTGTTGTTGTTGTTAATTACATGAGGCTCCTAACATGGGAATTGCATTTTCCAAACCAAAACATCCAGAGCCAATGTATGTATACTGAACTAACCACTGCTATCTCAAGATTTCTTTTCTGGTTCATTACTTCTAGCCGCGTCTGCATTAATATGTATTTATATAAGATGCTTCCTTTAGGGTGTATAACATTATACCTGCTGAGACTGAACAGCATTTGCAGTTTAGATGACCATTTCCCCCCCAATGGAGTGCTTCACAATTCTCCATTTTTGTTTGTTGATTCGTTTGTCTATAACACTCTGAATAGCTTCATTATGCTGAATGAGAGACCTGTTCTCACTTCTGAACTATAATAATATGATGAACAAAGAAAAAGCCAGGAGGAAAGCTGAACTGCCTCCCGGAACACATGGATCATTAGATAGAAATGGAGGTCTTGTACTGCTGTGTTGATGGGAGCAGGGGAGGAGACGTAATCTGCCAAAGTAATATAATCAAATGAGTGGGTGGATGAGGAAGATCAGTAGAAAGTTAAACAATAGGGATGAAAGGGATAGATGAGATTTGAGATGTTCCAGAACCCCTTTGGTGTTCTGTAGATGTCCAGGGACACTGCAACTGTTGGACAGAACCTTGAAAAGGAGGTTTTAAAGCAAATGCTAAATTGGAGAATTGTGCCCAAGGAAAGGTGAGGAAGGGCAAGAGGCATTCACATGTCTCGTTCCCTAAATGATAAACTTTTCAAAGGACCGGTAGGGCAGGTACACTCTATCAAGCATGGAGGTGAAAGAATGAGAATGAAATAGAGTGATTTGCTTTACACAGTTGACACAACACGTCCACAGGAGAATTGTCCAGAGTCAGAGCTACTTGATCTTTATCTCTGAATGAAAGAAAAAGAAAACTGAAATGGTGTTTTTTGGTTTAAAAGCAACTGTCTGTGAAACCGATGAATGGGACCTGCTAGGAGAAAGTGCAGAATTGCAACAATGTGCCACTATGTCATTTGGGAAAGCGGGAAAGGAGAATATTCCCAGTATTCAACACAAGACCATTATAAGCATATCAGATTGACTCAGAAGGCAGACAGAAGGGAAGGAGATGAGGGACTTTATAGAAACCAGCAGATTTTTGAATCATCAACAAGAATCATCAACAGGGCCCCTAAAGATGGACTGAACATTACTCCATGTTTGTCTCAACCATGATGGATCCTGGATATCTGCCTCTGCTCACATAAATACGAGAAAAGAAGGAAGCATACACATGAAGAGCAGCAGCATCTTCAAGAGACCGAAGGGTGCACACCCTCACACACACTTGCTGCTGCCAAATCACATGTCACAGCGGTGAGACTGGCTTACCTTCCTCCTTTGCACAGATGTTGTGAGAAAAAAACCCACTTGGGGGCTATTTCAGTGCAATGTCAGCCCTCTCTCTGAAGCTAAATTCTCACTTTCAACAGAAAGTGGGGCATAAGAACCTAAGGGAAGCCTGCTGGATCAGACCACAGCCCATCCAGTCCAGCATTCTGTCTCACACAGTGGCCTGCCAATTGCTTCTGGGAATCTCAAGCAGAAGATGAAGGCAAAAACTTCACTCACTCTCAGTTCCCAGCAAATGGCCTTGAGAGGCATAATGCCTGTCTCTCCAACCTGGAGGCAGGCATCCATTCCAGTAGCCATTGATAACCTGTCCTCCATGAATTTATTTAATCCTTTTTAAAGCTGTACAGGCTGGTTGCTATCAACACCTCTTTTGATACTAAAGTTTATAGACTGATGGCCTTGGGTGAAAACAAATATTTCCTTTTGTCTTTTTACTAAATACATCCCACTGGAATGCAGAACATAAGTTGACTGACCTTCGGCAGGCAGAAAATGTCCAGGTGACACATGGGGTAGCTTTGTTTTTTGTTAAGGCTGCCCAATATAAAAAACTATTCATTGTAAGGGTGATGGGGACAAATAATGATTTTTTAAAATTATTTTATTGTTTTTATCCTTGTACATTTTATATGATTTTATATTTTGTAAACTTTGATATGGTCATCATATGACTAGTCAATAAAGTTCATTCATTCATTCTCAGGAAGTCACTCTTCCTTTTATGTAAATTTTGTGCAATCTTGTTCCTCTTTGACATCAATAACCTCTTGCACAGTGGCGTAATTCTTTTAAATTATGCACTGTGCAGGATCTGCCCATGCAGGGTCAGTGGTATGCATTGTATGTTTATTTCTGTTAATCTTCTGTGCTTTTGAATTTGCTGATAAACAACAATGCTGTGCTGAATTACTATCCGGTCAGACCACTGCATATGATAATGGATCACAGATTCTCTGCATTGGCTATATGGATTCAACGATGTTAGGTTTCCCTGCCTACACAATAATACTTTATTGTTGGGGGGACTTATAATTCAAAAACTGCTGAAATATCATTACTCTGCTTTTCTGATTTCATTGCATTTATTTGTAGCATTTCTCTCAGGCACACATATTTCTGCTTTTTCCCTCCCTCTCTCAATTTAGTAGATTTAAACAGCTCTTGATGTTAGCTTGAATTTTATCCTCCCCGTGTCCTCAAACTAGGCTGAAGAGAGATATAAGAAATAAATAGATTGTAAGAGCACATGATTTATAAACAGTCTGAATCTAATTCCAAACCTGCACTTTTAGGCATGGTAACAAATCAGGCACTAGCCATAGGGCAAATGCTAGAACTATCGGCTGAGAAGATTCTGCTAGGGTTGGCTTCTACCTGTCATCAGTTCCATTGCTGCCCCATTGCCCACCCTCCCCTTCACAACTCCCAGCTGCTGTTCAATAAAAGAGGTGCACTTTCGACTGCCATGTACTGAAAGGACAGTGCATTATGTACTTATGGCCAGCAAATTGGATTGCTTTAACAAAAGATTAGACAAATCCATGTAGGTCAGGGCTAAATGTCCCAAGGAAGTTAAGATCAGGGATGGAGGCCATCTCAACATATCTTGATCTTATTCTGCAGCAGAGTAAGTGCAAATGCCGCCATCTGGCAGTATCTGCCTCACTGCAACAACTGTGTGCAGATGGGGGAAGGCCACACACATTTGGATGCTCTGAGCCAAAGTGTCTCCAGTCCATCCCAATCCTCACAGTGTGAAAAGACCCAGTAACTGAGATTGTGTAACGTGTCCAGCATTGGAGCTGCTATGTCTAAACTTTAGGCCAAACTTCAGGCTTGGACCCAGTCTGCCTTTCTCCTTCATATGTTTGAATTAAGTCTTGATAAATACGTACATTGTCTATTACCTTCAGTGAAATTATTTTTTACATCCATTTCCATTGGGACTTGAGTATAATTGCAAGCTTAACAGTGTCGTACCTTCCATTAGTGTTATTCCAGGTCTGTTCACACTTGCCTCTCCTGAGCAGTTCCAGCAGCTCCTGGGAAGCCTGCCTACACATTTCACCACCACTGTCCCGGAATGTCTTGGCCCACACTGCAACTCCTCTGGTCTTTACTAGCTGTGCACAAGAAAATCTTGTCCACAGCTTGACCAGGAACAACTACTGAATGTCCAGTCAGCAGCAATAGTAGCCTCTTCCAGGTGTGAAGTTGTGTGTAGGTGGGATGAGAGGGCTGTGTTGTCTTCCGCCACAGGCTGATTACTGTAGAAACATCTGGTTGTAGCAAGCTGGATGTTGCTACACCCATTACTAAGGTGATCCTGGCTTGCCCAGGCCAGCCCATCTGCACTTCAAGTGCTGATGGTATAGTTGGGGACTGCATCAGTACTTGTAGTGTGGATGCACCCCCCCCCCCCCGTGTTTCATCTTAGCCTCAGTGAAATTGTATTATTGTGACACCAGGGGCCTGTTCTCACTTGACCTTTTTCTGGGGTACATCTCAGGATAGGGTTCTGTGGTCCGCATGTTAATGCAGACTCTGGCAGGCCTCACTTGGGTCCTTCTGTAGCCTGCACTAGTGTGTGGACAGCAGACCCCTATTTCAAGATAAATTCCAGAATAAAGCCAAGTGCGAACAGGCCCCAGGTAGCACCTCTGTTTCAGTGCCTTTCCCTGTGCACCACAAATCTCAATGGTACAATTGCCATCAGTGTTCAGTGAGTTATCACTGTCAGAATTAGTTCAGGAATATTCACTTCTACTTTTCCTCAACCCATATGTATCAGATCACCTGTAGCAAGGTTGGGTAGTGTAGCTGGCATTCCAAGGGGATCTTGTTTGTTTTAAAACATTTATAAGGCTTGCTCAAACTTCACTCTTAAATTGTGTTGCTGCTATTATCTACGATATTATTTCTGCTTGATGAACACACATCTGTTCAGCATGTGTTTTTTAGTTCTCATTTCCATACTAACTATGTTGGCGCAATGCTACTCTTTGTAGCATTCCCTTTATGTGCTTCAGCATGGAACTCCTCATTTCTCTGTGACCGTTTCTGCATGGTGTGTTATTCTGGGATAAGTACAACAGCCCCTTTCACCACACTTGGTCCACATTGGACAAAATGGTAGACTGAGGGTGTGTCCCCATGGAAGCCGGTTGCTTCACTTGTGATGTGTGTCATAAAAATTTGAGTTGTAACTCTCAGTAAAGTGTCCCCATGTGGTTTGGGGCAACGTGGATTCAAATCATACGCGCATGTCCCCATGGAAGCCGCAGTGTGAACCCGCATCTTTTTCTCCCCACCCACCCTCTCCCCTGATAGGAAGCTGGGTTGATGTCACCATAACTTGTCCCGCCCCCTGCAGCGATGGACAAACACCTCAGTTGCACCTCCATGAACACAAAGATCATTCCTTTCCTTGGCTGCCGCAGTTAAAAGCATAACCAAAGTTAGTTAAAAACATAACTAAAAGCAGATCATTGCCTTCATTGGCCACCACAGATTAGCAGAGGTGTGTACATGGGCATGACAGTGGGCACTCCCCACTCTTGACTGGCTCAAAATCTTCTCCCAGTTCAGGTCGACTTGTCTCAGTCACTTTCAGATCAACAAATCTTGAAGGAGGGAAAAGCCTTTTAATTTCACTACTATTATGTGGCTTAACAGTCAACAGATTGCCAGGGTCTGATCGCAGCACACATGGCAGGAACAGGGAGCAGAGGCGAAACCATGCCTGCTAATACTGCAGCCCCCAAACTCTGCCCCAAATAACCTGGGAGCGTCCGCATGACCCCAGGACAATATATGATAGCCCCTTATTTTGGATGTAGTACACTTTTTAAGTGGTTTTTTTTTAACATGTATTGTCTCACATGTAGGCCTTATTAGGGCTTTGCATGGAGACACTCCTGAGGCAGACTCGGAATAATTTTGGAATATTTTCAGCACAGGGACGGGCCCTGAGATACAGTACCAAAATGGTACCATATCTTGGTCCTGCAGTGGAGCTTTTTAAAGAGGTCCACCCTACTGGTCCAGCTCCCATATCCAGACAATAGAGGCCATGGAGGCAGCCCAAAATATTCTGAGGAATCTTTTTCAGCAGTGCTCAGGAAGTGCTGCCAGATACGGTGCTCAGAATGACTCTGAAAATAGTTCTTCTGGAAACTGGGAAAGCTGAGAATTTTTTATCCCATTGTTTGCAAGCTCAGGATTTCCTCCAAGAGCTCTTCAGAGGCAGCAGTAGCCTGCAGTAACTAACCCCTGCTACGTGGACTGTAATCACCTACATAGTGAGGAAAGTGGCCTTTGACATTGCTTGTCTTGACTCTATAGTACTACCATCTAATATATAAGATTCCTTTATTTATAAAGTTCATGCAATAAGACACCATGGAGAACCCAATGAAGCCAATAAGTTACAAACATTTTCTTGCATGATCTCATGCATAACAAGACAGATTAAAATCCAGAAATTGCCTCAGTATCTTGGCTGATATCAGAAGCTAGGAATGTTTTAGGCTGGTTAGTACTCCAATGGAATCTTCTCTGGGAATCCCAAATGCTTCAACTAAAAGATATTCTGAAAGCAGTGGCAGATCACTGCCACCTAAAAGATTGCATGGAGGGTTTTTTTTGTTTTTGTTTTTGTTTTTTATGTCCATGAGTCATCAGAGGTTGATCCTAAGTTAGTGCCACCTTTATGTTTAACTGCAGGAACAAAGACTGAAATGAAAAATGAAAATTAACACCAACTCCTAGGAAGCCAGCATGATGGAAATCAAAAAAGGATCTAAAATTCCTAGATGTGAGTCCTCACCCACCCACCCATCCATGAAAGCTCACTAGGGGCACATTTCCACCTACTGCAAACCTGGATTACTCTGGTCTGGAGTAATCTGGGTTCTGCTGCGGGTTTGAGTTGGAGGCCGGGAACAGCACCGAGTGCGCATTGGGCTGTTCCCAAACCAAACCTGCAAGTATGTGCAGAAGCACACCTGTGAATGGCATGGTGTGGCAGCTTTTGTGGACCGGAGCCACCGCTCCTCCTCCTCCTCCTCCTCCGATCCTGCAACCAATGAGGCCAGCAAAGCCCTGTTCTCGACTTCCTTCCTTCCTTCCTTTTCCCTCCTTGCTTCTCCTCCCCCCCACACTCCATTGCACGATGCCTGCCTGCCTGCTGCCCAATGCTGCTGCACCCGCACCAGGGGTGGTCTCCGCTACCCGCACCCCCCGCTCGCTCACTCACTCACTCACTCATCCCGGCCACCAGCTCTCCTCCTTCACTCACCGTCTCTAAAATCCAGACTGGATTGGAAAGTCCTCTATTCACCAGGTTCCCCTCCCCCCCCAGATTTCTGCAGGAGTTTCTGTATAAAATCCTGAGAAAAAAGAACTGGCATGGGAATGGAGCTTCCTGGATCCGGACTTCTGGTCAATTTAATGGGAACACTGGATGCTGAGCCCAAATCCAGTCTGGATTTTAGTCCCTTTGGTAAAGTGGCCTAGAAGACCTTGGGGAAATTGTTTCCTTATTACTGCCTTGTCAATCTCATTGGGTTTTCATAAGAATAGAAATGGAGATTGGATGATATTTTTTTATAAAAGTTGTGGGTTAGATAGTTTCAAGAGAGGTGTAGACCAATTCGTGGGAGTCAAAGTTATCATTGGCTATTAGTTCTGATGACCATTAAATGTGAGATGCCTCCAAAGGATAACTGCAAGCAGAGCAAGCTGTGAGCTCGTGTGCAGCCATGAGAACAGACTGCTGGTCTAGATGGGCCATGAGTCTGATCCATCTCTTATGCTCTTAATGAGTGGGGAAGAATCAGGCTGTATTCACACTTCAGTGGTATAAGATATACCAATCTGGAGATGTTTCCTCCTGCCTTTGGGGTGAGACACATGGCAGCTGAACAACCCACACTTTTTCCCTCCAAGTCTTCAAAGTTAGCACCTCAGATCTGGAACAGAGATGTCTGCTTCAAACACAGAAAACCCTCCACTACACTGGAAAAAGCCTTAGAAGTGAACATCTGCCAGTGTGATACCTGTGCAAAGCAGGCACGTAGGTTGCTCTTGCTGCTGCTAGGACACTACAAAGGAATGTTCACTCACAGTCCTTCTAGGAGTGCTTTACAATTGTGGTGGGCCTTTCTGATGTTTGAGTGTTATACCTCTGAGATAGAGATGAGCACAAACATAGAACTGGCTATTAGGTTAGAACCAAACTGAACAAACTGTTCAGTTCAATTTTGAACTTACTTTTCAAATATTTTATTTTAGAACATCCTCTGTTTGATGCAAATAACATTTGAACAGGGTGGTTTATTCAAGCCAGTTCATTCAAATACTCCTTTGTTGGATTCAGTGATAAACTTCCTATTTTAACAGGCAGGTTGTTCAGTTTGAACTTGAGCTTTTCAAACACCTCCAGTTTGAACCTGAGTATATCTCTACCCTAGGGATTCCTCAGACCACTAACCACCATAAGTGAGGATGTAGCCACAGACCGCACCTGCACAAAGAAAACCAAAATGTCAGAAATAAAGCTTACAGGAACAAGCATCCACATAAACTAGTAGGGCCTTAATCCACATAAAAGGCTATTTCATCCACTTCCAATGTGCATTCTCTGGCCTTTTCTGTGGATTAGAGGTGGAATAGGAACACTAACATGGTGGGATATAAATGCCATAAATAGCACAAAAGTGAGATCCATTTCTGGTGGATTTACAGAGGAGGACAGGTGTTATCTTCCTTAGAAGCTACACTTATTGGAACAGCTTCTTCTGTAATACATATTAAGGATATGGGATGCATTTCATCTTTTCCCTAAGTCGTCCCTACGTGGTCCAACAATTTGCATACATTAGGCTCATTGGGGAGCTAGACAGCTATCTAAAGGGACACCTCCACCCATGTAGAACTTCCTATACCTTTGTGATCTCTCAGACCCTTCTGGCTGTGCCACCAAATCCTCAGCAGTGGAAGAGATGGGGACACATGACAGATCCTTCTCAGTGATAAAACTTTGCCCATGGAATAGCCTCTCCTCTGAGTGATGTGAAGGTACCTGCACTGTGTTTAGATACCAGACAATGGTGCACCTCTGTAGCTGAACTAAAAGCTTATTTTCCCCTGTTATTGTTGTTTTAGTTCCTTTTCCTTTTAGTTCTTTTTCTGTTCTACACTGGTTTTGTTGTGACTCAGCCTGAGACCTTTGCACACAGGGCCAGACAGAAATCCAAACAAACAAACAATCATTCCACTTGTATTTGCCTTCTTTCCTTTCTTTTTGCCTCTTTGCCCTGGCCTCTTTTTTTGTCACGATCAGTGCATCGTGCCTATAACTGGCATCACTTTCCTATGGCAGACCTTGCAAGACTGAGATCTTATCCATTAACTCTCATAGAGATAGAAGAAAAAATATGTAATTCCATGGACAGTGGAGCTGGTTTGTATTCTACTTGTCTCTCACCCCATG
Organism: Aspidoscelis tigris stejnegeri; assembly: GCA_023333525.1. Taxonomy (NCBI): domain Eukaryota; kingdom Metazoa; phylum Chordata; class Lepidosauria; order Squamata; family Teiidae; genus Aspidoscelis; species Aspidoscelis tigris. The sequence goes on from JALMGA010000005.1 coordinate 22,692,908, forward strand.
GAGTGTCAAAAATTGTACTGTATAATTTCTATCTTTAAACTGCATGCAAAAAACACATCTATGCTTTCAGTTGGATGGAGTATAAACGTACCACACTTGTACTGATAATTTCCCCTAAGCATTTCCTCTTTCTTGAAAAAATTATAAGAATGTTCAGGAGAGGGTTTCTAATGCTTTATGCCAACCAACCAACCAACCAATATCCTTGAAGTAGAATACAGCCTTTCCTTCACTAACCAGGCAAAATGAAACTCTGCTGATTTTAAATTAGATGTTGTATAAACATAAGTTGCAGTTGTGTCCGAAGGGAAAATGGATAACAAAAATACATAGATTACTATTAAGAATTCATGTGGAAAAGGGAAGAGCCATTTATGGCTTTGAAGTTATGTGGATTTTTAAAGAATCTCAAGGCTATCCTGTTTGGTAAAGGGTGAGTTTTTGTTTTTGTTTAATGTGATCCTACTGACTTGTGTGTTCTTTGCTTGTTTTGTTCTTTAAGGGCATGTCCCCAAGCACATTTTGGTCCTAATTGAAATTGGGTTCGGAAAGGGGCGTTCCCATGCATTTTAGATTTGGTCTGATTTCCACGCACCAAATCACACAAACCAGGACCAAATTTGGTACTGAATAAAACTGTTCTCATCACAGTTTGGTGTCTCGGCACACATTGCTTTGCAAGCCAAGCCTGTGCATGGGGATGGCCCTGGGTTATTTGGGGAGGTCACTGGCTTTCGTGTCATTGGGAGGAGGGGTTTCATGTCCTGTGCTTGCCGTTCCTGCCCTGTGCATTGGACATCACGACTGCTGAGATTTTTTGGGAGTAAATAGTGTTAAACCAGAAACAATGAGGGGGTCGAATGGCCTCTGCTCCTCACGAGACTCTTTTATACAAGTATTCCATCCCCCTTCTCTGATCGCCAAGGCAGGCAGGATAATGGCCTCATTTTTCTCCCTTTTCCGCTTTCTGGGTGTTCTTGCGATTCCTGAGTGAAGCAGAGGTGTGAAAAACTGCTCAACTGCTGCCAAGCCTCATAGCAGCTTTGCTCAAACAGCTCGGGTTTTTTTATTATTATTTTTGCCGTTCAGTCCTGGCTTCTCTGTGCTGCTAAGGGGGGGGGGGGATGCAGCATTTGCAGTGGGAATTACAGCGGTGGGGTGACATCAATCTGGCTTCCAATGAGAGAGGGGGCAGAGAAGAGATGGCACTGATTCCCCCATGTCAGGGTTTGGTGTGATTTGCATGGGGACAGCTATATCCGCACCCAGCCCATGTTACCGGGAATGGCATGGGGATGGGCAACATTTGATCAACATTTGACCCAGTCAAATTCGAACCCAATCAGAGCCAAATGGCTTTCATGGGGATGTAGCCTAAAACTTTTACCTTGGTTATTGGGATCTAGATAAAAGAAGCTTCCCATCTGGTGTGGGGGAGATCTCTACACCAAAAACTAATTTACAGATCACTACAATTGCTATTCTTTTTAACTGCTCTGCTTCCTACAGTGATAATTTTTAGGAAAGGAATAATTTATAGCAACTGAAATGGAAAGCAAAACAAGAAACAAAAATAAAGCAAGTATAAAGGGTCCAGTGAGCAAATAAAAAGCATTTCCAATGAAAGATCACACCCCAGAACTATTTCAAATATTCTAAGCAACTGGGCTTTGTTTATCTCACAAAATGCAATGCTAGCTATTATTTGTTTGCTTTAGTAACATTTACAATGACAGAGTTTTGGGAAAGGGAATCAATGGTTTCAAACTAAGTAGTTATCTCCTAGCAAAACTTCAGATCACATTGTTCATTCATCGTAGCTTCCAAGTTGTCACCTACCAAGACTCTGGAGAGTGCTTGCAGAGTATGTGGTGTTTTTAATGTGGACCCTGTATGCCTGCAACCATCACAGGGGCTTCTCAAAATTTTGTGATCTAATACAATGCATATCCAAATGATCCTCAGTATAAAGTAGAATAGACGAACTATCATCCCTTCTTTTACATTTTTAAGCACCGCCTACTGGTTAGAATCATTTATTCCTTTTCCAAAAAGAAATTTGGTACCAATTTGAGAATGTATTTCAAAAATATTTAGAAGCATTTGAAAGAATGGTTGCTAGCTACCTCTAAAGCCTGTGTTCCTCAGCTTTTAGCTGTCCCGTGAAGAGCCATTAAAAGCACTTCTTGATTCTAGTTCAGCATGTGTAACTAAATTAACCGCCCTCTCCCTGTCACACACACACATATATTGAGGATTTGAAATCTGAAGATTTTGAAAAAATGAACCTGCTTTCGAACTAGCACCAAGCAGAGAATGGGATTTAGTTGATGAAAGCTAAAGCCATAAGAATATTTATTATATTTTCAGATGTCATAAGGTGTCACAAATCTGTTCGGTTACTGTATTGTACCGGCAGGGCTTCTCTTTTGGAATTTAAGGGAGGAAGAAGAGTGTCCTTCAGTTTCTCAAGCTGTGTAACAAATTGACTTATACACAGTGAAAGCAAGCTGCTTAAAAATCAAAGAGAAATTTGTTTGAAGTAATTAATAATAATGATAAGGAATATATTAACAGAAAGTTTTAAAGTCCATTAGGGGTGCTTCCGCACAGGCCCTTTGACACCCATTAAGCACACATTCCAATGTGTGCAAGTCAGGGCAACCCCGGCCAATCAGGCGGCACGCAGGGCGCAGGCACGCTGCATCCTGCGCGCCTGCTTTCAGTTTCGGGAAGACACCGAAGAGGTAAGGAGGGGAACCTCTGCACTCCCCCCAGGGTGGGCTAGGAGGGGCTTTTGGGAAGCTCACCCTGGCTCCAGAAGTGGCGAGCTGCCGCTTCTGGGGTGAGGGCAAGCCACGGTGGCGAGGTCCCCTGGCTTGCCAGGCTTTACTCCGGCGAGCCAATCATGGCGGGCCGGGGGTGGGCCCTCCGTCCTGGCTCGGAAACAGGTGCTGTGTGTCCGCACAGCACCCGCCTCCAATCCGGATCAGCGCTGCGTGTGTGGAGGCACGGGTGCGGGGTAGATCCGCATCTCTTAGATGCAGCTCTATCCCATTAAACCGGATCTACCATGCACCCGGAGCTATTAAAACTGGTTCCCCTGGGAGCCAGTTTTAATAAATCCGGGTGCCGGAGATGAGGTTTTATTTGCGCCCGTGCGGAAGCACCCTAGATGTTGCCTTCTCCACATCTTCTGTCCTAGAATATTTGAAGAGGCCTTCTGGGACTGTCCAGGGTGCTGAAATCTCATTGTGTAAGTTGTTCAGGTCTTAAAGCCTGGAAAACTAGACCTCTTCATTGCCTCCCTTTTATATTTTTCCATTTGACTTTGAGCTTTGCCATCGAAAGTAGAGGAGTTTAAATCATATGATCCTCTGCTTGTACATGCAGTAACCTGCTCAATAAATCCAATAATTCTAACTATTAAACTGTTGGCCTTTTTCCAGGAAAGGATATTTAAATGTAACTTGAGCTGTAACAGTGGTGAGAAACTGACACTGGTCCTAAATATTTTCTAGAAGTTGGGAGGCAAAGTGGTGAAAGTATAACACCATCACCACCCACAGCTACTACACATTTTAGAAAGATTGTCACCTGCCTGTTAGAAAACTTTCAGTAGGATCTGCATTAAATCCATTACATATGATATAATTTAAAGGTTTAACTTTTAATCCATACATAATTTATGGTTATATTGATCTAATTTACTTTGCTTAAACTGTTGAAATGCAATGTATTGTTACGCTTAATAAAATAATAAATTAGGAGGAGGGATCCATTAACAATTCTGTTTACCAATAGAGCCTTGGTAAATATACTTTGCAGTACGATCCACAAGGTTCTTTAAGGGTCAATACTTTTGTATGTAACCTTTGCAGTTACCATAAGTTCTTGTGATGGTTGGGTATGTCATGAAATGCCTAGTGCACTGAAATAGGCAACTAAAATCTGCCAGCCTGCACAAACATGCTTCTTGTCCACAGAGATATTTCTCTCCCTCCCTCCCTCTCTTTCTTTCTGTTGTGTTCTAGGTTTAGAAAAACCTCTCCCCATCTCCATTTCTGTTCAAAAGAATCTACACACACATATCCACATATGAAAATCACTCATCAGATCTACAATTCAGCCACAATCTGAATTTCAGATGGTAAAAGACTTGCCTCAGACCATTTAAATTAAGGGTAATTTTGGATTATAGTTTTGTGGTGCTGAACTTTAAGTGCATTGACTCAGAAAGAAGTCTCACTGGGCTGCATAGAGCTTACTTTAAGGCAAAGGAAAACAGGATCAGGTCTTTCCTGCCATTGTAACCACCTCAGCTAATCCTTAAGTTTTCTTGTTTATGGGAAGGGGCTATAGTATCATAGAGTTGCAGAGCCGTTTCAGTGTCCCCCAATTTAAAAAAAAAAAAAGGGCGATTTTTCTCATTGTCAGTGTGAGGAAAACGTCTTTTAAAAAGAATACTGGCTCATTCTGCCCGCCCGCCCCAGCACCACGCGTTCTGCTCTCCGACTGAAGCCGGCTTGTCAATTTCATAATTAGCAATCTGGTTCTAATCATTCTTGGCAGGGTGGGTTGTGAGATACCAGCGTTGTGGTGGGGGACCAGGGCAGAGATTGGCTGAAAACGATCCAGCCTGGGGGCTGGGTGGAAAGTGGGTGTGGAGAAACGAGCCGGGCTCTCTAGTCGGGTACTAATTCCTTGCTTAAAGCCTGTAGAAATATTTGGACGCAAACAACAACACCGCATCTCCCGCATCGAGGTCTGCAGGTTCTTGAAGAAGCCGCTCTGCTGATCAGCACCAGAAGAGAAACTGACAGCGCTCTTTTCTAAACGCCGGCTGGTAGGGATACTGGACTGAGCTCTCTGCAAAGATGATCCAGGACCCCCCTTCGTGGCTGTTCTTCGTTCAGTGTGCCATTCCTACACAAGCAAGTCTGATCTGAACACAGAGCAAGCCAAGAGTGTGCCTTCCTCTTCTTAAGGTAGGTCAGCTTTAACTTAACCAGAACCCTCCCCACCCACCCCCGCCGAGAAAGGTGATGCTCACTTGTCACTATTGTTAGATTAGTAGATGTTTTGTGTTTCATTGTTTGCCTTACACACTCACATGGGATAGGGCAAAGAACTTTTTCCATGATCTCTTGCCTGCCTCTTTCCAGCTGATTTCTTCATTTCCACAAATGAAACTAGCCTAGGCTTTCCTTGGGAATCCAGGTCAGAGCTCCCATATTTTTTAATCCCTGTATAAGTGATGTTTAGTAGTTGTAGTAGTCCTCATCACAGCCCTAAGGTGGATTCCATAAAGCGTCCTTTCCTGAGGGTGACTGGATGAACAGATAAGGCAAGAAAAAGGCAAGGGTTTCATCATGGTTGGGAAACTAGGAATGATGAATGCAGGTTTGCATGTGAGGATTAAAGAAAATGCGATCTTTGCTTGCAGTTTGGCACCTTACTGAAGAAGCAGAAGTCCAGAGGAACAAGTTCTGTTTCAGCACAAGTGTTCTCAGGTCATTTGACACTCTGAAGTTAATGGTCTGCACTGCCCAGTATTCCCATGAATCTTTTCTTTGGGATACCTACTTAATTTAAGTGTTTCTGCTGCAACTGGGCTTCTCTAGTTCATGCTGTTTTAGAGGTATGACAGCCTGAACTTTGCAGTAATGCTGACTTACTTTTCAGCTTCTGCTGAAGATGCACCTGTTCAACTTAGGGCTTTAAGATGATCCTCTTCCATGCTTTCATTGTGTGCGTGTGAGCGAGAAGCCTGTGTCGTTGCTTTACATTCTTTTCTTTTAATTACATTTTGTGGATTCTTGTTTCTTAAAAAATAACCTCAGTCCCAACAGTAAAGAGCAGATTATAGATGCAATTAAATAAATAATAGGTCATTTCAGAAAGTGTTGCTTGTGTGGAAAGCTGTACTTTCCCAAATTGTCTTTACTACCTTGCAGTTAATCTTGCACCATCCTCCTTCCATGAGATGGATCCTGGGCATTCACCTCAAAATCCTGAACTGACCAAACACTGGCAAGAAGGAAGAAGGAAGAAGGATGAGTCTGTCTGAGACTCAAGTCACAGGATTAGTAGCCTTCTACATGCTGTTACAAAACTACTACCTATCTCCTCTGGCACAGAGGCTATTTAACTTCTAGTAGAGCACAGATTAGTCACTTCTGACTTTGGACATCTCTGGAAGTCGAGGGGGGGGGATATTGGTGTAGCTGGACGAGTAGTGCCCTTGCCACGAAGTCAGGATCTATGGTATTTATGTTGAGCAATATTATACCTTACTTAAAAGTCCTGTTAAGTTCCACTGGGCTTGCTCCTAGGTGAATGCATACAGGGTGAAAAGGACTCCCGAAGTAGTGGTACCAATCGACTTCATACAATTTCGTGCACATAGGGCTATGCTAGGGTTGATTTGTTCTGGACTCATAATTTGGCGTATGTGTCATGGTTTGTAGTCCCTAGATTAAAAAAAGAAAGAAAAATATTACTTCAGATTTTCCTCATTTGATTCTTCATCCTTATTCTGACACTTGAAATGATCCCCACTTTTCTCTGCAAGTCTCAGTGACTTTAATAAAGCCAATTATGAAGTGGAGTGCAGACTGTTCATGCCAATACAGAGATGGGGTTGTCTTAGCCTTATCTTGAGAGGATATCCCTGATATCCTCTCAAGATAAGGCTAAGACAACCCCATCTCTGTATTGTTACCAAGAAAATTGGATGATGTGCCCTTGCAGCCACCAGGAGGCGATCTGTACTTGAGGGCATCTTTAGCTTGACTGCTCAGAAATTAATGGGAGTCATTGCTACTGCATGCAGGATCTTTTTAGGCACAGTCATAGATGGCATAGCTCACAAGTAGTTTAGAGGTGGTAATATCTGCATGCTAGTGCCCTGGTCCACATTAAAGGTCACATAATGAACTTCAAAATGCATACTGTGGCCTTCAATGTGGATCAGAAGTGAGCTGAGAACCCTAGTGTCCATATGCTGCCCCTCTAAGACAATTTTGAGCTGCTTTTTTAATGTATGCAGAACCAGCCCTAGACTTCACTATTTAGAGTTGAGAACTCCATTCTTTCTATTCTTGTATCTCCAGAGGGAAAGCTGCTCTCTCTCCAGTTAAACAGAACTGGAACAGATGGACCCATATGGAAATTGACAGTGTAGTAGCTATAGGATCAGACTGAGCCTTGGAAGACCAGGTTTCAAATATCCCTCCCAATGTTCAGTCTATCACTCCCATTCACTCTCTTGCCAGGATGCTGTGAAAATAAAATGAGAAGAAAAGCTACATCTGGCTCCTTACAGGGAAGACAAAAGGTAATAAGAGCATCGGTTGTGGTACCTGTATAGAAATAATGGTAAAGCAGGGTGTTTCAATAGGTGTGACTTCTGCTAGCTGATGGTGTTTTCTCTGCTATCGGATCATTAAAGGTGCAAGGATAATTTTTATTTCTCCACCCCACCAATCTAATCTGACAGATTATATAGGCAGCTTCACATATTCGTGACTGTAGAGTATAGCAGCCTAGGCAAAACTCTGTAGCCATCATTAGTAAGAAATAGTTACTGACAACAATACCGTTCCAGAGAGGCTGGCTGACTTTTCCCCAACCTTGAATATCAAACCTTTCTTTAAAGATACAGTCTGAGATTTATCCTTTTTAAAAAAGAAAGAAATAGAAAAAAACAAGCACACACACTTCATCTCTCTCTCTGTGTGTGCTCAAACATATACACACACCTTGTTGCAAAAGTAAATTATAGGTTCCTGGAACAAGGGCAAAATGCAGCAGAGGGAAATATAGTTGATTCAAGGGCATTCAAGTGACCATAAAACTCTGGAAATAGTCCCTTGATCTGAATGCCTCCAGCTCTTGACTGCCAACCCCAGAGAAACCAAGGCTGCACTATTAAGGCTATCTAAGCGGAACGTAAGCACGATCCTTTGGAGGGAGAGATATTTAATAGAGTTTCTGACTGAAGCTTAGCTGGAGAATGGCAGTCTTCATCCTTCTTCCCCTAAGAGCTGTCCCATCTGACCTTCCCAGAAGTGTTTTCTCAAGACCTCTGCAAAAACATTGCGAAGACATTGCTGATAGGGCATTCACCAGAAGACAAGAAGAGCTGCGTCTGAAGTGCTGTGATACAGAGAACTTAATCTGTACATTATTGGGGTGGGGTGGTGATGGAGCTTAGATAATTAATCTTCCATGTGCCCACATTTTCTGTGTGGTTCTTCTGACTCCCCCAACTGTACGTGAAATCAAGCTTCACCATTTAAATCCACCAGCATCCAAGCTCTGGCTTCATTCCTTTGCTGCATCTAGTTCTACTGTTGTTTCACAGGCACAGCTAATTGTTTGAGACCAAAAGGTAGAGGGAAGGAGAGACATCAGCAAGCCTCTATTGAAAGCCTCAGCTTTGCTTATTAGAGTCAATGCACACATGAACACAAAACTGCCTTAAGGCTTTGAGTATTAGCTGCATTCCTGCCCCCATACCACACAGTTCTGGATCATTTTTGCACATGCATTTGTACATCAAGGCGCTCTGGGTAAGCCCAGGTGGGAATGCATCTGTGTTGTGGTTGTCATGTGGAACTGCAAGTTGCCCATCTGAACCAAAGTACAACGTACAAAGAATGGGCCTCCAGGATCACCACGTTCAACCCTATGTTCAATGAAGGATTCACTAAACAGATGCGTGCTGCAAAATCTCCAGTCAAGGAGAGCTCACCTCCTCTTGTGGCAATGTGTTCCATTGACTAGTCACCTTTACTCTCAGAAAGCAGTCTAATCTGCATCTACTTCTTTGCAGTTTCATCCTGTTGCTTCTAATCCTCCCTTCTTATGCAAGTGAGAATAGGGCTAATTCCCCTGCAATGTGACAGCCCTTCAGCTACCCCAAAACAGATATCATGTCTCCTCTCAGTCTTCTCTTCAGTATGCTACACAGGCTTAGCTCCTACTCCTTGTATGATGCAGTTAGCAGAACACTTACCATCTTGCTAGCTGTCCTTTGAACTTGCTGCAGTTTGTCAATGTCTTTTGGAAATTAGGGTGCTCAGAACTGGACACAATACTTTAGATGTGGTTTGATTAATGTAAAGAAGGATAGTTATTTTGTGTGACTTAGGCTCTATGGACCTCTTAATTGTCAGGCATTTAAGAGTTAAATGCAAGTCAGACACAAAGATCACATTGTATTAAGGACCAAGGCAACTAGCTAACAACCAACAGGCGTGGTAATTTGCTACACCCGTGTTACCTAGAAGCTGAAGCAATGTATATATGCTTTGTATAACTTTTTTGTCTCTTACCTATACTCATTACTTCATGCTTCTGTATTATGATTTCTATTCTATGAACTCTATCTGTAAATAAAACTTCCTCTGCCGGATGACAACCTGAGGCATTTTCTCACTGGCAGGCAAAGGACACATTCCAAACATGTTCTTTCCCTGGGGTGGATTGGGGGGTGCTGGGTGGGAGTCCCACCACTTGCATCAGCCTGATCCTGCCCTATGCAGGTGGCAGAACCCCAGGGAAGGGGCACGACTGGCCTCCCCACCTCTGGCTGCAAGGCAGCCAATTGGGGAAGGCTGGGAGAGGGGCCCAGCTGTCACAGAGGGAGAGTGTGTGAGTGCTCTCCCTGTGAAACAGCTGGGGACACACCGAATGTGTGGAGATGCTTTCAGAGCAGTTTTTTCTGCTTTGAAAACAGAATGTGTGGAGAACACATGGGGACGCTTGGGTGGTCTGGAACAGATCCAGCCACCCCTGACATGTGAATGTCATGTCCCCATGTATTCTCCATGTGTTCAAAACCCCCTTGTGCGAAAAGGTCTCTGGTCTCTTAACTGTCTATATCCAAGGAATTGCTGTGCTAACTCCAGCCCAGAAGCTGCACTCTAACAGGTTATGGGCCCAGAGAAGCAAAACAAAGTGGCTGCAGAGCAAAAGCCATGTTGATTTCTGGAGGCTGTAAAGTAGACAACAGTAATCTTTCTCAAGAAGGGAGGCATTGGTCAGCTGTTGTCTGAAGCCTAACACAGTGAGCTATGGCACCCAGCAGCCAAGTGCAGGTTTTTGAGAAGCTGAGCAAGCACAATTATTTGTCCTGGGCAGAATGGATGAGAGCAGTCCTGATTAAGGAGGAACTGTATGCTGCGTGCTTAGTGTTATCTATGCAGGGTGATGCCGCAGAAGAAGAGAGATGATAAGGCTCACTCCACCATAATCCTCAGTCTTGAAAGCAATGTGCTTTTGTCTATGAGGGAATTAGACTACACAAAGGAAATGTGGGATTTCTTGAAAACCACATACCAGCGTGTGTCTGCTGGCAGCAAAATGCTTCTGATAAGGCATTTGTATAATCTGAAACTAAGACCGGATGGCTGCTTAACTGAACATGTGAATGAGATGAAGACACTTTTTGCAGACCCTGCAGACTGAGGCATGAAATATGATGAAGCCCACCATGCCTATGTACTCTTGTCTTCCCTTCCTCAGTCCTATGACCAGGTAGTGGATTCCTTTCAAATTGTTCCAGAGGACAGTCTGACTTTTGGTCTAGTCGCAACCCGATTGCAAGAATAGGCAGAGCAAAGAAGATTCACCCAGCAGGAAGGACTATCTACTACAATCAAGGTAAAGGATATTAAAACTGAACTACTTATAGCTTTAACTGTAAAGAGATGTCATTTCTGTAATAAAAAGGGGCATCTGATCAAAGACTTTTGGCTTAAGAAATGGCAGGAGCAGCATCAAGCTTCAGCACCTGCTTCTGGTTTTTGCCAAAGGAAACCGATTGCTGGTAGGCATACTGACAATTCTGCCACCCTTCTAGTGTCCTTGGTGGAGAAGACAATGTAATGTGACTGATTGATAGTAGCAGTTGTGAACATTTCACATCGAGGGAGGATGACTTTCTAAATGACATTCAGGTGATTGATTCCAAAGACAACCTGGTCCCTTAACTGGCTATATCCAAGGAACTGATGTACTAACTCCAGCCCAGAAGCTGCATTCTGACATTAATATGTTCCAGCATGGTATCTGTCTTTTTTGCAGCTACATCAAACTGTTGATTTATGTTCAGTTTGTGATCTACTAGTACACTCAGGCCATTTTCATATGTGCTGCTGCTCCATAAGATTCCTCCCATTCTGTCCCCCTCCCTTTTCAGTTTTCTTACCTAAATGCAAGAATTTAAATTTCTCCCTGTTAATTATCATTCTGTTACTTTCATTCCACCATTCAAGTCTGAGTAGATCTTTTTGAATCCTCTCTCTTCCCTAGTGATAGTAAGCCCTCCTAGCTTTGTTTCATCTGCAAATTTGATCAGCACTCCCTCAATTCCCTCATCCAGTCATTTATAAAACTATTGAACAGCATTGGGCCCAGAACAGAGCCTGAGGGCTGTTTAATAATCTGTTCAAAGATTTTGCTCAGAACTGATGTCAGGCTTTAGCTTCCTTAGTCTACCTTCTTCCCTCTTTTGAAGAGATGGGGAACATTTGCCCTTTTGCAGTCCTCTGGCCTTCTCCTATTCTCCAGAAATTCTCAAAAATTACAAAGAGAGATTTTGCACTTACCTCTGCCAGTTCCTTGTGGACCCTAGGATGCAATTCACCCAGGCTGGCAACTTGAAATCATTTAAGTTAGCTACGTGTTCCCTCACTTTTCCCTTTTCTGCCCAGTGATTTGATTCACTTATTCCCTCAATGGCAAAATGAAAGTGAGATGGTGCTTCATTTCCTTTGTGTGTGTGTGGGTGCGGGGGGAGGGAAGATGCAATATAAGAGTCAAGAGGTTCTGCTTTCGCAATGTAACTTTTGGGCAATTCTTCATTCTCTCCCTATAGTACCTTTTACTTTTCTTCTGCTTCTGACATGCCCCCCAAACTATTTTGTGTTGCTTTTGGCAACTTTTGCAAGCCTCAATTCATTTTGAACTTTAGTTTTCTTGACACTTATCCTGTGGATTCTGCAGACAGCATTTTATTCTTCTTTAGATATGTCCTCTTCCTCCTTTTTCTTAAACATTTCCTTTTTTTCTTCTAGCAAGTTATTAAGTTCTGTCTCCTTAGATGCTTCCCATTTTTCCTTCTTTTAGGAATTGTTAAACATTGTGCCTCCAGAATTTCCTTTCACAAAAACTCCCATTCTTCTTGGCCATTTCTTTCCTTTATGACATCGAACCATTAGATCTTTTCTACCCTCCTTCTGAGCCCATCGAATTCCAATGTAAACCCTTTCCTTATATTCCAGGCCTGACTCTAATAAAGCCTACTTCTGAGTAAATGTGGAAACGAAGACAAATATAAACTTTGCCCTTACTTTGAACTGAAACATGAGTCCTTCTCTGTTCACATTAGCTTTATTAGTACCACTGGAATTAGAGAAACTTAAAGATAGGCAAGTCAGAGAAATTTAAGTCACCTTCAATGTGCCAAATCAATTGGGCCATGGCCTTTTGTAAGTTTAATGCCAGACAAGAGGCCTTTTCACACACACGGTTTTGGAACGCACGGAAGACAGCCCGAAATGCAGCATTCGCATTGCCGCGGCCGGGTTTTCGTCCCAGACCATTCCGGGATGTCTTCCGCGCGTTCCAGATGTAGAGCACTTTAAAGTTCTCTACATCCATTCCCGCATGTACGAAGCATCCCTGGCCATTCCGGGAAGGGAAGCATTCGCACATGCTTTCCTCCCTGACAGCCGCGGGCTCACACACACCCGGCAGCATTGGCTGAAAATTGGCCAAGCAGCTGGCCAGAGCCGGGTCCTTGGGGGGGGGGAGTGGAGAGGGGGCTCTGTGGAGCTTAGCCACCTGATTGAGGTGCCGAAGCCCCGCAGAGCCCCCACCCCCCTCCCACCCTGCGATCCAGGTAGGAGACACTTTTACTCCCAGTTCCAAGGTGGAACCGGGAGTAAAAGCTTTCCTTCTCCCTGCGAGATTGCAGGCATGGAGGGGTGGGGGGGGCACCCCCCCCGCTCCAGGTGGGCACCCCCAGGGCCTACCAGGAGCAGGAGAGATGGAGGGCCCCCCCACCTCTCCCCTGCCCAATCCCAGTGTCAGAAACTTTTACTCCCAGTTAGCACATCTGGAAAAGGGTTCTGCCCATTCCTTCCTCCAACAGAGAGAGAAAAAAGTACGGTGGTGTATAGTCACTACTATCAATGACCTAGATGGGCCTGATTCCATTGCAAAATCTTCTTGGGAGTTTGGTTGTAAATATTTTCTCTTGTCCATACAATAGCATATAGAAGAAAGGAGAATGATGTGCTGTGCCTGCCATAGGCCGTGATGTACTCTGCACCAGTATGAGGATGCCAGGTCCCTGTTCTGGGACATAATACAGGAATGAAGCCCAATGCAATCTGGAAGGTTAGGGAGTGATGCTCTTCATTTTAGCAGTAAGGGAACTGCCGTCAAAGGAAACAATTGTGAGACCAGCTTAATATTGTGATAGAGATAAGCCTTCAGGGGCTTTATCTGTTACTTTTCAGGTCAAGCAGTTTTGTTCTAAATGAGACTGCAAACTCTTTGCCTGCATCAAAGACCTAGGTCCTTTCTTGCTTACTTGTTCATCTAAATCAAGGGGCTGCTAAGAACGCACTGTCTGCCTGGGAGTAGAGTAGATCCAGATGAGAACTGTGCTAAGGGGTCCCTAATCCAGATAAGTAGTAGACCAGATAAATGTGATCTACATCCATGCTAGCACTCTTTAGCGCACATTTGCTGTCCTAAAGCCCACTCAGTGCAGATGCTTCTGCCTGTGGCTGATCCAGATTTAGCTGGTCTGTATATAGCTAATGTGGATTAGCAGAAAGGGCCCTAGTCACAAAGGGATATATATATCCCTTCATTTCATGTATTGGAGATTGAAGTGAAAATCTGAGACAGCCAGGAATGAGCAAATTTGTTCTGAAAAATGGTTCCTGTGTTGCATGAAATGATATTGGAGTCATACCTACAACTAGACTGAGAAGTGGTTTTAGCAGTGAAGTGTGTGTGTATGTAGGGGGGGAGTCCTTAATTTTGTGGATGCTTTGCCTTTAAAATTCATACTTGGCTCATTATGCTGTAGAGAATGAGTTACGTGTAGGAAGAGAATTTTCCCTTTCATTTAAAGCTAGACATCTACCTACATGTTTTGGAACATCCTTGAAAATGGTGCTGCACTATTATATTAATAAGTGTAAATGTGCGCCAAGAACAATTCTATAATGATGATCTTTGTATGAATTAATCTTATCTATGGATCTGGTAGCTGCCGCTGATCTTTACCTGATCAATCTTTTAGTCAGGAGAAAATGCAATGGCTATTTTGCAAGATCAGTTGCTTTAACACTGATTTCAAAGAAAAAGACTGTAAGTTTGCTGATCACCAGCCAGTGCATCGAATATTATCATCTGTGGCTAGATAAATAGCCTGCTTGTTTCTGGCAATTTATACATTGCATAGAAAGAACTTTCTTAATAAAAGGTTCATATGCTTCTTTAACTAAGCTAGTTGGTCATTGATCTGATCCAGGTAGCCCTGATGCGTAGTCTGGTAGCATAATACAGAGAAATATTACCTCCAGGAAACTTGGACTGGGTAAATATGGTTCGAAGTAATCCTGTAAATTGCACCTCAGTGAGTAATGTTTACAACCAGTACTTAACCATTTCTGCAGAATATAATTTACCTAATATTCAAAATAGGGTTGTCATATGAAAATCAAGGTAAGAATCCAATATCTGTACTAGCTGAATAGTGGAGGCAATTTCAGGTAGTGTAGTTTTCAATGCCAGAACCACTTGATTTTTTAAACCCTTAGGCCCTTTCTGCACTTGGGCCTTATTCCAGAATAAGGATCTGCCATCTACATGCTAGTGCAGACTGCAGAAGGTCTCAGGAAAGGCCTGCTGTATTGTACATCAATAGGCAGAATGCACATTCCTATTTGGGAACAAGACCCAGAGCAGAAAGTGCCTTTATCTTTGGATTTGATTTTTTAAAAACGTTTCATATGCTGGTTTTTAATTGTTCCATTTTATTTCATGAGCTAGCATTCTATAAGTGGGAAAAATTGTAGATGAGTGATATTGAAGCTCCCTGGGATGTATAGGGTCAATTCTCCACTTCTTCCCCAAAGAAAACAATGGCAAACCACACCTACATCGTTGGGACTTTTCTCACCTGAAAGATGGGGATGGCTGTGAGTGCTCTGGTATGGGGCATATATGCGCCCCACAGAGCTGTTTCCATCCTCAAGTGGCTCACAATGTATGCAGCTGTCCCGATTTTCATTAGCTGTGGAGCAATAAAAACTGCTCCACAGATAGACAAGGAACACCTTAAGGCAGTCATAATAAAATCCTGCGCACAGCCTTTGCATTACTTCCATTAAAATGCCATGTGTGGGGAGGTGTGGTGCGACAGAGGACACACATTCACGTGTCACATCACCCATCCCCATAGCAATGGTCTGATGCTCATGGTTGTTGCTACAGCAAAGCAAATGAAGTGTGAATTCACACCTCACTCAGACCTAGGTAGCTCTGGGTTAAGTTTGGGACACTCTGGCATTCACAATGTGAATAGCATCCCCCAGTAGTTAAGTATGAAAAAGGAACTGTGTGTGACACAATGGCATCTAACTAGAACAACACTGTGTGAGCCAGCTCAGGAATCTGATGAGAAGGGAGATGTATTAAATTTGTATAAATGCACCACACTCTAACAGTGTAGTCCCATGGGTACTTTCTCAGAAGAAACTTTGAAGATGCTTAGTGGAGCTTATTCCCAACCAAGGAGCGCTGGGATTAAAACTTTAATATTAGAGTCTAGCAAAAGATTTCTCAGGGCGACCTCCATCAAAAAAGCTTCTATTCATTTTGATGTGGACTGATGTAAGGATGCAATCCCATGCATTTTGAGAGTGTCCGTGACAATAGGAATAGACACAGAAGCTCCAAAGCAGCCTATTGAAGAAAGAGAGACATTTCCAGGCGGCAGAAATCTCAAAATATAACTCAAACTATGATAAATCCACATGAGAAAAAAAGATTCTAAAAAACAGTTTTAAAGGGGGTTGTACTCACTAGGGATGTGAACGAATGGGTTTTTTTTTTTTGACATTTGATTTGTAACAAATCGAATGTTAGAAAATGTGTATTTGAATAGATCCCCTTCGAATGTGGTAGGAATCTATTCGATACAAATGTTTTCATATGAATTTGTACAAATATCTGATATGTATGTGTTCATACATATCTGATATGTATACACAGTTTAATGAATATACGAACTATTTATACGAATGTTAATGTATAAATGTCATAACATTCTATTTGTGTACAATTGTCCACATTTGTCCAAATTCCTATAAATAACAAATGTTGCAGATACTCCTGTACATCTCTAGTACTCACACATTAGTGCTCCTTGTCCATATTAAGGGTCAGAAAATGCACTTCCAGAGTATATTTTTTGACCTTTAACATGAATTAAAGGTGGAATAGGAACCCTAACATCCACATTTTCCCATCTCTAAACTACTTTTGAGCTGAATTATTTTGGTATTTTTCAGGTCTTCTCCATTCTTGCTCAGTTAAGCTCTCAATTTAGAGAGAGACTAGTGCTCTATGGTCAAGAACTCATATATTGGAATTATGTTGACTCATTGTAGATACAATATGCAATGTATTATTTTATATCTTTTTTACTGGTGTGTGTGTGTGGACTATGGATACAACCATGAATTTGCAGAGGAGAGGTACAGGGCTCCTCTCCAAAAGCAACTCCCTTCCAATAAGTAGAGCAGAAGTGAAGAAATGGTCTTTGCCACCCATCAGCCAACAAGAGCACCTGTCATGGTCAGCCATGAGGAGGACTCAGAAGATGAGGAGGACCCACTTCCACAGGTGCAGGAGGAACCTGAGGTGGTGTCAGGGCCCAGTTCTGACCTCCAAGCCCCAGGGGAACCTGGGGTTCAGCAGCCCAGCCTTACCTCAGCAGAAGTGCAAGATGAGGGAGTCTTGGAACAGCAGGGCACAGAAATCCCTAGCTTTAAACAGAGGAGAGCGTAAAAGGAAGGGTTAAGAAGATCGAAGAGACTTGCCGAGAAGCATGCTGATAGCCTACAGCTGGGACTGTAGATAAAACTCCGTGCAGACGCCCAGGACTTTTGTCAGAAACTATTGGTTTTCCTTTAGAGAAAGCTGCCATATCTGACCCCTAGACCTGGAATACTTGGCTACTTTGACCTCGGACCTGACTGTTGCGTTGCTCTCACAAACCTTGGACTCGGACTGGCTCTCAACTACTCTCTCTGGACTACGTTTGCTGTGTTATTGGAACTGCCTTAGCAAGTGAGCTGTTTCTTATCAGCTGTGTGTTTGTGTGTGTGTGCTGGCAGCTTTCCTGGACAGCACCAACCTATTGGTGGAATTTAAAAGTAGAGATGTGCACAAAATCAGATAAGTCCAAACAGGCTTAACCTGAGGCCAATTCACACTTGGCCCTATAGTACACGGTAGGGTAACATCTGGTAAGGAGCATCTGCACTTGCAGGAGGTGTTTCCAACCCAGAAACACCTCCTGACTTATGATGTATTGCCCTATCATTTACTAGTGGTGGTGCACAAAATCATGCATCACACCCATCCAAATCCATACCAGACACGTCCGGCACTACAACCATTTGCACCATTTCCAGCCTAGGGGTCATCTGATGACCCCAAATGCAACTGCAGGTGCAGCCATTTTATCCCTGGACTGATGCATGAGTTAGACACTGCTAGGTTCTTGCCTTAACTCTCTTTGTGCCATCTTATTTCTGCGCAGTCTTGAAAGTGCTCAGCTTTACAGTGACTGCAGTATCAAAATAAGTATGCTTTAAAGATGACTTGTGGGAACTGAATTATTTCACTTTAAAAGTTTTAGGTCTCTTGAGATGTATGGCCTTAGATTTGTGACCCTGACAGGCAGAGACCCAGGTTTTTAGATTGGATGATGGTGGTGTTATGTGGATAAATCAAAAATTGTGTGTGGGTGATGGTGGTGGTTAGAAATAAATTCATTATTGTAATCATGTAGATTCTGCTCTCTAGACTTCAAGGTCTTGGAGCTCTGGATCTGTCAGACACAATACAGTGAGCAGTTAAAGATGTTGGGAGAAGGACGGGGCTTTATTATTTGCAGCAGCTGTAGGGTTATTCATGTGCTAAGCTGGTCAGGCATGTTTTGATGTGAGCTGAGCCACAACTTCAACTAAAGAACAAGACTGCTCTGGGTGGAGACTGCTCCATGGAATATGCACTGCATAGTGGGAGCTGAAGGGCTGAGGCTGTCCCTGCGTGCCACACTAGCAGCCACTGTCATCAGCAGCATGATCTCTAAGTTCCCACCCCACACCTCTTCCACCCACTCTGAATCACTTTCTTTGGGATGCACCTGGGACCAAGGGAAGGCAGCAGCTGATGAGTTAACCACTCCATTGAACCCCAGGATGGTTTTGCTTACAAAGAAGCAGTATGCAGATGGCAGGAGGGAATTATGAAATGCAAAGAAGATGCTGTGGTTGTCCACCACTGCTACAGTAGATGCAGGGTTCTTACCTCTAACTTCCATCTACTTTTGTGGCTGTTCATCTTGCAAATGCTTGGAACCCGCACACCTCCCTTAGTCGCTGCTGTTTTTTGCATGCTAGGCTGACCTCCATGTATTTACAAGGTCAACAATCATGAAGGGAGATGGCAGAGGGAGGTAAGTGATCTTGCTTTGAGATCTGGAGGGGAGGCCCTCCTGATTGTCCCACCACCCTCAGCAGCAAAAGTGGTGGGCATCCGGGAGAAGGCCTTCTCAGTGATGGCCCCTAAGCTATGGAATAGTCTCCCCCTTGAGGTGTGTCTATCTCCTTCACTATACATGTTTAGGAAGGCAGTGAAGTTACACCTCTTTGCCCTGGCCTTTGGTTAAATGGGGATACACTTTCCCTTCCCACTTGTAGATGCTACTGTATTAATATATACTGTTGTTGTTTTGATGATGTTTGATTTTAGATGTTGTTACCCACCTGGGGGCCTTCAGGCATAGGGCAGGATAAAAATGTAAGTAAATAAATATTACTTCATTGCTGGATTTCTCATAATAGCAATATTATGGAATATCACTTCCATCTGTTGGAACTATATTGGAATTGCCACATGTATTATTCCCTATATAATTCCAGGCAAATTGCAGGTTCTAGCCTGCATCTGGAAGAACCCTTAGCCAAGTTCAGCTTGCAAATGAACTTTACAAGCCTGACTGGTTCGCAGCAGCCAGCTTGACACATCTCTAAGAAATTGTACGGAAAGGGATATTTCAGTAGATGTAGTCTGTCATCCGAACTACACTAAATACATTATTTTACAAAATCATAAAAGCTACAATAATACCCTTTCCTGTAATAAAATGAGACAAGACACAGAATCTCTTTTATTAGTACTAAATTTTAATAATTCAAAAACTGAAATAAAGATTTTTTTTTTTTAAAAAAAGGTTTGACTCCTGCTACCATGCATACAAAATTTGATGACCTTGCTGCTTTGATGGACAGACAAGTGGGCTTTTCAATTATTAGCATAAACAGGATTTGTATGTAAGTCACTCACCTCAAGAAAGAGAGAAAGAAAGAACCCAAGCATTCAGATGGGTCTTGACTTGCTGCAGTTCTTAATCCACCATGCCACTGAAAATTCTGATTTTTGCATATAATTATGAAGGCATAATTAATTCTACAAAATTCAAGGTGTGTAATCAAAGATTCTCAGCACTTGTGGGAGAAATTAGAAGTTTGCATGGCTTCTGACCACTGATTGTTAAAAATGAATGATGACCTTGAATACAGCACATGATAGCATCAGGGTTGATTGAAACAAACAATGGGTCTTTTTCTCGCTTAACTTCCATGGAATATTATCCCATGGAAGTTAAATATAGGGACAATGGTTAGCATTCACATAGGGAGTGCTGGCCATTGTCCCAGACTTAACCCAGACTTATCTGGGTCCCACTGAAGTCAGGATGGTTCTGACCAGGATCGTTTGCATCATTGTAGCAATGAACATGTGTGCTGGGTCATTGCTATGGGGATGTGGGGCATGACTGGACTACCACAGCTGTACTGTGCCACCCCCTCACAACATTTGCCTAGGAAGTAATGTGAATGTTGTATCCAGGGGTTAACCATGAGTGCCCTAGGCACTCTCGGTTAACCTGTGGAGCAGTTACACAGCATAGGTGCCTGGGGAACCTCAAGAGTAAGGTTCAATTCAATATGAATATTCAATCCCATACGAATACCATACAAATGAATACAAATGCATGCCAATCCCATACATATTTTATACAGATCCCATACGAAGCTTCATACAAAGGTACTGAAACATTCAATTTGAATTTGAATGTCAGTCTTTGAATGTGCCAACATTTGATTCAAATGTGAAAGTCTGAATTTGGCCAAATTTATATGAATTTTGAATGTTACAAATATTCATGCACATCCCTAAATAGAATAGAACATGTTTGCCCACTAGATTCCATCGATGTTGCAGAAGGAGCCAGTTTATGTTCTGTAAATGCATGCTTAGTTTTGTGTGTGGAGGGGAAGTGCTTCCCAAAAATTTTGGCCACTGATAGTGTATTGCGATGTAAATGTTCCAGAGTAATCCTATAACACTTCCAGGAAGAACCTGTCTAAACTAATTTTGTGAAAGCCCTTATAGCAGCAGTTACTTTGTAGCCAACACTTAGTTTGCATCTTAAAACATGATGGTGAAGTATGATGGTGCCCTTGGGGAAAGGCAGAATTGCTCTGCTTGTCCCTGAAAATTTGCCATTTAACATACTGCTTCGAAAGAGTAGCTATGGTGCGTCAAGAGAGAGAGAGCAGAGATGTGCACAAACCTCTTTTTAACTGTGTGGGGCAGTTTGAACTGAACCAGACCACAAGGGTAACAAACAAGTTTGTTTGGCAAAGAAACATTGCCAATTTTGTTCCATTTTGAACTGTTGTGACACACATTGGAAGGTTCATTTCAGATTCAAACTGAAGCCTCAAACTCGGTGCAAACTCCAACCATATGAAGCACTCGGTATATCTCATAGACTGTATTCAGACATAACAAAAGAGAGACAGTGTGTGGCCCTCATACTCCCAAGCCGCCTTTATTCCATCTTTTCCAGCACAAAATGTTCAGGAGGGGGGAGGGGCAGACTGGTGTGTGAACAATCCCAACTTGAAGCCTTCTGTAAAACATGTCAGAACTACTTTATTTTCCTGTGTGTGATTATAGCTTTAGAGTAAGAGGGAAAAGCAGCTGACAGGTTTGCCCCTAGCAGCCTCCCTCTCTGTTAGAAAATCAGTCTTTGGGAAGAAAACAGTCACTTTGCTGATGGGTTCTTTCACTCAGAAGGTGGACTAAATGTGGATTAAAACTTAAATGTAGCTGGAACCTCAGTCATCTCCCCCCCCCAAATATTCCAAATTATTAGAATTTTTCTATGAGGCATACACAAATTATATTTAGAGAAACAGTCATTGCAATGCTTTGACTCCTTCCTACAGGCTTCCTACATAGATACTGCATCGAAGAGACTATAACAAGAGAGCAGAATCTCTTGATGTGTGGAGCTTTCCATTTCATGCTTAATCTGCATTTCTTCATAAATAAACTTTATATATCAATACACCCTTTAAGACAGGATAAGAATTTGCAGCCTGCTCAGCTCTGAGTGGATTTTAGAGATCCATACTAATTAGGACTCAAGCTTCAGCAGATTTCCATGCATCCAGATTTCACTGTATTTAGAATTACCATTAATTGTTTAAGATGCATATGAACTAAAATTGGTGCAGTTTGAGAAAGTTTATCAATCCAAATTAGGGGTGTGCATGAATGTAATTTTTGACATTTGATTTGTAACTAATTGAATATTCAAAAATCCGAATTTGTACAAATAAAGAAAAATGAATGTATGGACATTTGAACTGATACAAATTAATTTGTATCTACGTTTGAATATTCTATTCAGTGAAATGATGCTAAGTTCATACTCATCCATACGCATCCTGTTTTCATCCCTTACATATACGTATGGATGCATATGGATACGCACAAGATGCATATATATTGCGCACATACAAATGTCTGAATTATTCATACTAATAACTCAAAATGTTCATATTCGTACAAACACTAAAGTACAAATGTCTCAACGTTTGATTCGTATATGAAAGTCCAAATTCATCCAAATTCATATGAATAACGAATGTTTTGAATATTCATGCATATCCTTAATCCAAATATATGTGTTTTGCATGTGTTGAATGGGTTTGGGCTTGAACTTGTTTGAATCAAATGGAGGCATTTGAAAGCTTTAAGTCTGAACTGAACACCCTGCCTGTTCAAAAAGAGAGGCCCTTTCTGCACTTGCTGTAGATTCAGATTAAGAAGCCTCTTGATCTGGATCCTGGACCCTCATATAGGTGCATCAATGTGGATCACAGAGACTCCATCCCCTGCTGGTCTGACTCCATCTGTACTAGTTGGACCCCAATCCAGATTACGAAGCCCTTAATCTGGTTTTGAGTAGCCCCATTTAATTGGGTCTAACAGGGGACTAAGGCCTTTATTCTGGAAGATAGGAGGCATGAAGATGGCATGTCTTCATGCTCCAGGAGTTATGGGGGATGCTTTTCAGCAGTGCACCATAGCACTTCACTGAAAAATGCCCCTCCCCCAAGCCCCAACAGGAGTGTTCAAACAAACCTGTTCATTGAGGTTTGAAGGTGTTTGAAAGATTTGCATTTGAGCCAAACAACCTGCTTGCTCAAAGAAAAAGTCCAGATCTGAACTCAACAAAAGGGTGTTCAGTTTGATCTGAATAATAATAAAAAAGTTTGTGTCAATCTCTACATGTAAGTTGCATCTGTGTATCAGCATTCAGATACCTCATTTGCATTAGTTTAAACTTTGAAGAAATACATTTGCATGTATTCATAAAGGAAGAACAAAATACATCAGAATTTAAAAAGAAAATGATATATTCTGTCCTTAATGGCTGTCCAGCTAAACAAACCAGATTGTGAATTCTACTGAAATACCAGTTGGAGACTCAGTTGGCTCACAACAACCTTACAGGCATCCAAGTCCTTCTACTTAACACCTTCAGCCTAGAAAGTAACCACCTATGATGCATCAGTGATTGTGGGTGGCTCAACATGGAACTATAGCTGGTTGCCATCAGCACCAGAGTAAGTAGGAAGCTAGCAAGAAATCCTACGCCTTGTGGGTACTGCACAGCAAAGCATAAGATTAGGCTGTCTCATCTTATCTGTCACATTCTTGTGTTTCCTTACACAAAACATTGTTGCTGCCAATGCACATTTACAGCCATACTTCTTATTCTGTCAGTCTGCTACAGCTCTGGACATGCTATCTCAATGGGAGGGGGAACTAGAGATATGGAGGAAGATACAGAAAAGGATAACTCAATGTTAGATTGTACGGAGATGTAAAAAGAGTGTGACTGAATGCTAGGAAGAAGCTATCTGTCTATCATTAAAGTGTTTTGTGCCATATTTGTTAAGTGGAAGCAGATATGAATTAATACCATAGAACTGTATGCTGTGCATTCCAAGTAGGAACAAATTCTCATGTCTACCTAAGGAACGTATGAAACTGCCTGATGCAATTTTGGGCTGTTGGACAATCTTAAGGACCTTTCTGCACTTACTGGCTACAGATTTGGATCAGTGGGTTTGGAATAATGGGCCCAACTGATCCAGATTTGGTATGGGGCAGGTCAGCACTGATCTGCTGACAGCACTGATCTGCATTAATCCATGCTGTGCCTCTGAAGTTTGCTCAAACTTCACAGCTGCTCTGCCACACCTCTGAAAGCTAGGAATGAAAGGTCCTAGCCCTGGGGCCGGTGTGTGTGTGTGTGCTTTTTGGGGGACACTATAATGCACCACAGAAAACCACCCTCCAATAGTCCCGGAACACAGAGGCATGTTCTGGAATGAGGACCTGGTGCCTTTGGTAAACCCAATTAAACAGATCCATTAGAGATCCAGATTAAGGGCCTCCTAATCTGAATCCTGCTCCATCTAGTGCAGATGGAATGGGTGTGGCCTTATTGATCTGTATTAACATGTGGATGAGGAGACCCAGAATGTTACCTATGCAAACTCTTGATCTGGATCAAAGGTAAGTGCAGAAAGGGTCTTAGTATAACCAGATATTGCTGAACTACAAATCCTAACACAGATGGGATTCATATGAGTCATAGATAAGCAATGTATGAAGAGCCCCAGCCAACCAGCTATGTCCAGGACTTCAGACAGAAGGCTCATCTATCCACAGCTGGACAAACTACAGCTTAAAGTCTTTATGCATTTTGCATGCAAAACATGCATTATTCTAACGAACTATCCTAATCTTTACTCTAAAGTCTCAGAGTGGGTAACAATAAAACCAATATGAAAACATTGTTTTAAAAATAAGCTCATTAAGACAGTAGACAGCATGGGAGCAAACATAATACCAGTCCTCAAACTGATCCAAATGTTCCTGAAAACTGTCTCTCTGTGTTTCTTTAATTCATCTGCACATTCATGGTGATGAACCATAATTATTCTGCTGCTTTCCAGAGTCACTTCAACACCAAGAGGTCCAGATCCAAGAAAAAAGGTGGCGACAGAAGGTGATGCATATTTCAAAAGTTAGACTATTCAAATTAGAAACAATAAATATTCCAGAATAGGGACCTGCATTCTGCATTTCAGTGTAGACCATAGAAGGTCCTGCCTAGGAGAGAGACAGTTCTCTTTCCCATGGATCTGGTAACAAGCAGCAGCAGGGAGGGAAAAGAAGGCTCTCTTCATCTCCAGGGATCTGTTTAGGGAAGTAGACCAAGGAGGGAAGTACTCTTCAAGTGATTATCAGCTCAGTAGGCCTGCAGAAAGGCAGTGCAGGAACAATCTTCTAGGAAAGCAGGAAGTCTGTGGATCAGCTTCAGCTTCAACAAAATCAGAAACCAAGCCTTCACTATATAAGTGAGGGTGCAAAGGAAAGCTTCCACTCAGAATTCCAGAATGATTCAATAACAGTGTTTCTAGCAGCATGAGAGGAGAAGAGACTCAACCACCTAAGGGACTTCCTAAAATGGGGTGTCTGATTTTGAGCTGGAAGAGCATGGAGGGATGGGGTAAGGTGTCCTTGTACATGGCCCTATTGGGATAGCACCCTAAAAAGATGCACAGAACCCTAAAAGAGGGATCATGATTTCTGGGTAAGATCACATGTACCTGCTTACGTTGAGCAATAAGTTAAGCTAATGAAGGGGGGCAATTAATCCATCAGCTGGAACAGTACTGAGAATGGCACAGATCAAGCTAAAACAAAACAGATTTTACACATTTTATCCCAGGGTGTGAGCCAAACAAATCAGAGTATTTACATGATATCAAGCAGTCCCACAGTTAATCTCAAGGTGTATTAGGTGGCCTGGCTAGTTTGTTTAATAAAGGTTTGAACTGAGGTAATTTTGTCTTTTGTGCTATGTACTGGTTGGTTTGTTTGTCTGTTTTTGCAGAGGTAATTCAAAATGCCAAAGTGGGGAGTTGCTGCCCAAATTCAAAAAGACATCCCCCCCTTTGGTCCCCAAATGCCCTTCTGGATACAGCTCATAATCTTATGGTCTTCTTGTACATGGTAGACAGGTTCTGTGTGAGCCTCATGCCATATACATACACACTAGTAATGCTGGTAACAATGCTATTGGAAGTTTCCAGCATTTCATTAAAGAGTCACTTATTAAATATGTAGAAGCTGAACTGTACTATTAAAAAGATAATCCACATTTCACCAGGTGTCTAAAACCAAAATCATGTTATGAAAGGGATAACCGCAGTGAATAGCAATGCTACTTTGGCAGCTCCCCATGCCAGAAGAATCTAAACTACGGGTTTCACCTACTGAGGGCCAGATACATACATGTATTAAGGTAATTTGAGCTGAAATGGAATCAGGATGGAAGCCTTAGGCCAGTGATGGCTAACCTTTTGAGCTTGGTGTATCAAAATTCACGAGAAAACCTAGCTTAACTTGGGTGCTGTGTCACTTCCAGAAATATCCATAATTTTGTGATATTTGTAGCTCTAGTAAGAAAGTTATATTTTTGATATATGTATTTTATTAAAAGCAAAAATGAATAATTCTTTATATTTGCTAAATCTTCAATTGAAAGTTGGTATTTTGTACACTTCAAGAACAAGCAAGCACTACATACGCAGGTGCCAGGGTGACCAGGTGTGTCACCTAAAAGGGCTTGGCGTGTCACCTGTGACACGCGTGTCATAGGTTGGCCATCACTGCCTTAGGCTGTGCCTGAATGGTGTCTTAGTGTCATGTATGTGCAATGGGGGTGCATTTTTGTGTGACTTTGTGTCCTCGTTGTACACAAAGAGGAAGAGCATGGAGTTTACACAGACACCATAATCCTCCCCTGTTAGGCTTCCATAAGTACCATTATGGTGCTGTAGCTGCAGAGATGTTTGAAGAGATCTCACTGGTCGTCTTGGCTGTGCTCTGTATTATAGGACATAGGAAATGGTTTGCTCCCATGAATGTAATGATAGGTGCAGCCCTATTGTCCTCATCAGTGAGAACAAAGATGTGTCAATGTTGATTGCAGGGGAAGGTTGTTCTCTCCTCCCTCCTTCAGTCAAGAACAGAGCTTGAGTTTAAAGACTGACTTTTCCCATCACACTCAAATCTGCATTAATACCTCCTTCATCCAGTTCGGCCCTTTGGTGCCATGTAGTTAATTGGCTCTTACTGGATATCATAGCAGCATTTCACAGCAGCATATCAACTCTTGACTTTTCACTAGGAGTGGAGCAGCCCTTTTGCAGCAAGTCGAAGAAGATACCTTTCCCAGATCCAAAGTGGTATGTGGACCAGAGAAATGGGCAATATCCCCCATGGATTCCCGCAAATTTGCATCCTATCTCAGGAAAGTGCATTTCTTCCTTGTGCATCTAGCTCAGAGTTTTCTCCAAGGAGCAAGGAATCATTCAATGGGAAGTCAACTCCACAAGCTCTAAATAAACAAAGACTTCCAAAGAAAATTCCTACAAGCAAATTTTACTTCTAAGGCAAAAGTAAAGGCAAGAAACAAAACCCATAAAGCTCAATGCTTATTGCTAGCTTGCTACTCTCCATCAGAGTAGCCAATTCCCTGAAGTGAAGTAAATGCTTCTTTCAGCCTAATGACTATTAATTAAAATGGAACACTTTAAACCCAAAGAGAATTAACTGTTGTTCACCAAAATGGATCTCCTCACCCAAATCCGTTAGTCATGAAGGCAAGCTTCATGAATATTTTAGGGCAAAAAAAGAAAAAAAAGGGAGGGATACAATTGAAAAAATACCCTCTGCTGGGCTAGGGAGAAATAAATGAAGTTTCCTCTCCTCTGGGCCTGGAGGAAACAAGAATTCACTGAGAAGTTAGAGCAGATCAAATGATACATGAGAGCCTGCTGCTCATATTACAGCAAGGTGTCCATTTGTGGCCTGTTCTCCTTAGATTTTATTTTCCTTTCGCTAACCTAGATTGCTCACAATAGCTTATTTTATTTATGCACATTTTGGCATGAATTTTTGGTGACTTTCAGTAAATAGTAAAGATAAGGCAGATGTTACATGGTGTCACGCGTATGTATAGAATACACTCCTACCTAGCAAGGATTAGGGCTACATCTAGATGGGGGATACATAGCACAATTATGGGATGTCTGTGTTCAGAATTCCACACATATCTGTGGCAATACCCAGCATACCCACATAATATTGGGGTGAAAATCTGCTATATTCGATTTCAGGAAAACCTGACTCTCAACGCAGGTT
Organism: Aspidoscelis tigris stejnegeri; assembly: GCA_023333525.1. Taxonomy (NCBI): domain Eukaryota; kingdom Metazoa; phylum Chordata; class Lepidosauria; order Squamata; family Teiidae; genus Aspidoscelis; species Aspidoscelis tigris. The sequence continues at coordinate 22,720,886 of JALMGA010000005.1, forward strand.
ATCCTGAAATGGCACTGTAACCTATAACCTACAAATGGCACTATAACCTACCTTTCTGGATGCTGTCACTGAGAGCTACTATCTTGAACACAGCGACTGCACAGTGAAGCTGATGGGTAGGAGAGTTAGATCAGACAAGGGGAAGTATTTCTTCACCCAGAGGGTCATCGCTTTTTTGGAATTTGCTACCAGAAGAGGTGGCAACAGCTAGTAGCCTAGATAGCTTTAAGGAAGGGTTAGACAAGTTTATGGAAGAGAGATGTATCAATAGCTACTAGAATGGATACCTAAGTACATCTTTCAGGCTGGGGGGACAAGCAGGATGCTTCTAGGGCCATTTGCTGGGATTCAAGAGCAGGAGAAGGTTTGCCCTTGTCTCTGCTTGAGATGCTAGACTAGACAGAATGCTAGAGTAGATGGGCTGTGTCCTGATCCAGCAGGGCTCCCCTTATGTTCTTCCATGTGCAGAGGCCCGAAAAGGTGACCACAAATGTGTGGTGGTGGCAATTAACTGGATGCCACATCACTATATTACACAAGGATATTGCCAGTGCCATGTTCTTTAGGCAACAAGCTATTATTCTGAAGGGACTTTAATCCAGAATATTGCTTGTTAGAGCAATTTTTGGGTGGTGTCTGGAGGCAGCATAGTTCTGAACTAAAAAAAAGAAAATTGTGGTGGGGGAGGGACGAATAGAAAAGGAGAAACACGGACATTAAATTCACTTGCTTACTACGGAGTATGGTGTCTCAGAAAAATGTAGACTTGTTGCTAGATTTTTGAAAACACAACAAAATGTAGCATTATGGGTAGTATGTATAGCTAATATGTGGCCCTACTCCGAAAGAAGATGAGCACAGTTTTAAGAAAGATAAGGAAAACATTAGAATCTCAGACAGGCAGATGGTTTATTCTTGTTCAGACATATCCAGCTCTTAATAGCCCTATGGACCATAGCACACCAAGCCTGTCTGTTGTCCACTATCTCCCAGAGTCTGCCCAAGCTCATGTTTGTTGCCTCCATGACACTCTCCAACCATCTCATCTTCTGTTATCTCCTTCTCTTCTTGTCTTTAATCTTTCCCAGCATCACGGCCTTTTGTAGTGGATCTCATCTTCTGATTGTGTCACAAATATTGGAGTTCCTGCTTCAGAATTAGCCCTAAAGAGCAGTCAAGGTTGATTTCCTTTAGTATTAACTGATTTGATCTCCTTGAAGTCCAAGGGACTCTCCAACACTACAATTGGAAAGTATTGATTCTTTGAGGTTGGCCCTTCTTTCTGGTCCAACTTTCACAGCCATATGTGATTAATAGGAAGATCATTGCTTTGACTATATGGACTTTTGTTGGCAAGGTGATATATCCACTTTTCAATATGCTGTCCCGGTTTGCCATAGTTTTACTCACAAGGAACAAACATCCTTTAATTTCATGGTTGCATTCATTGTAGAAATTTTGGCCCTTTCTGCAATTACCTCCTTTAGATCTGGATCAGTGAGTCCAGAATAACTAGGTCCAGTGATCCAGATTAGTGCCATCTGCAATGACAGCTCTGATCCGACCCGTGCCTCTCCGTGATTGCAAAACTCATGTGAGTTTGCAGCTAACCACCCACACAAACCTGCATGGCTGGTAGCCCTGTCTGCATACTTCCAGTGCTCCAGATCAAGACACTTGGTCCTCTGGTAATATCAATTAAATGGTACTGCCCGTGATCCAGATTAAGGGCCTCTTAATCTGCATCCTGCTCCATCTGGTGCAAATGGAGCAAGACCAACAAGGGGTGGGGCCTCCTTGATCTACATTGATGTGCAGCTGAGGAGGCCCAGTATCCGGACTAGACACTACTTTTACTGGATCACAGGTTCAGGAAAGGCCTTTAAGGAAATAAGATCTGTCATTGCCGCCACCACCACCCCATTTTCCAAGTGCAGATGGTACTACTCTGTTAACAAAAACGATGAGATCCACTACAAAAGGCTGTGATGCTGGGAAACATTAAAGACAAGCAGAGAAGGAGATAACAGAGAATGAGATGGTTGGAGAGTGTTATGGAGGCAACAAACATAGGGGGTGGGGAGTAAAAGCCTTCCTAGCCAGAGACAAAGAAGAGAGTGAGAAGGCATATTTGAGTCTAAATCATAAGAAGCTGAAGATCATGTGAACAGGAACTATTATCAATTTCCAATTAGATGATAAAGCTTTAGAAACTGTTGATGACCTTTGTCTCCTGGGACCCATGATTAATAATAAAGGCTCTAGCACTCAGGAACAATGCCAGAAGTTGGCACTGAGATGAGCAGCAATCAAACGGTTTAGAGAAGACTTTTAAGTGCCGTGACGTCTCACTGGACACAAAGATCAGAACGTTTAACGTCATGGTTTTTAGTGCTGCCGTGTTGCATGGATGCAAACGTTGGACAATGACAAAGTAAGAGAAGAAATGTGTGATCAGTGCCTTAAGACCTGCTGGTGAAACTTCCTTGATAGTGTCACAGCCTTCAGCAGTTAAGGGCATGGGGGCCCAAGGGAGAATATTCTCAGATATAGCTCCCAGGCTAGGCAACAGTCTCCATTCTAAGATGCCTCGTTGAATATATCCAGATGACTGGTGAAGATGTACTTCTTTACCCTGGTCTTTGACTGAGGAAGCAGCATCCCTTCCTATGAAGCACAATTACTGTTTTATACAATCTGTTCTATTTGCTTTTATACCGATCGCACAGTGACCCACCTGAGACCTTCAGGTATAAGGCAGGGTACAATTATGGCTGTGTCCCCATGGTCTTCTACTATTGTGCTGCAGAATTGGGGCAACATTAATCCAAATTGTAGTTCAAATTAAGATCTCCCCATGCAGTTGAGGAGAGTGTGGGTTGAAGGTGAGTCCACCCGTCCCCAAGCAAATGCAGTAAACCCCTGCATCGGGGAAACCGCATCCATCCCCTCTGTCCTGATTGGAAGCCTGGCTGGCGTCACCATGCCCTGTCCCTCCTGGTGCAGCGATGACAGGGGAAATCTCTGTGAAATGCGTCCGAGTTGCACCTCCAAAACCACAACACACTCCAGAAATAAAGCAAAAGAGGCAAAAGGGGGGCGTAATAGGATGGTAAAAGAAAAGGGCTCATGGTTTGAAGCCATGGCTCTGACTTTAGCAAATGTGTGCACATCCACTTGACAGCAAGCACACCTCCACTTGACAGCTAGCCTCATGTTCATATCAGTCTCCCTCTAAACCTTTGCAGCTTGGATCCATTTTCTTATCCTTTGTTCAACAATCCCCTTCTAGTCCTCCACACCTCCAGCTACTACCATTGATCCTAGCTTTGAAAACTATAGCTCTCTGCCAAAACCATAGCTTTTCGCAGAGAATGAGTGATCCAGCACTCGTGCAGAAAATCTACCCCTGTATCCATGCATGCCTTGCCGATCGGGCGATCAGGCAATGGGGGGGGGGCATGATTTTAGCGTGAGAGGGCAAATGAGAGCTCATTTCAGCTTAATTTCTTTGCTGCCTTAATTTCTTTCCCCAAGCAGTTGCATTCGCATTGCACACAGCAGGGACAGTGAAACCCTGCCGGCTAATGTTCTGTTCGCCAAACTCCTCTTCCAATAACCTGGGAGCTTCCCCATGACTGAAGATAATACATGCTTGCCTCCTAATTCGGAGTGAGAACAGTTGGAAAGCCGGGGGGTTGCCATGGATTTCTGCCATTTGCCCTGAATGTAGCCCGGATTAGAGGCTGTTCTTGGTGACAGTCTGAGGTGGGCTCAGGTTTGCCTCGCAGTATTTTGATCATGAAGATGCACCCTATGAGTGAGTGAGTGATGCTTTTGAATTGTGGTGCTGAAGAAGAATCCCACATGACACCATGTGGGTAGCTAATAAGACCAATCAGTGGATTCTAGACCAAATAGACCCTAAATATTCATTAGAAGCACAGATTAAAGATAACTGTCATACTTAAAGTGCATAATGAGAAGACCAAACTCCCTGGAGAACATGGTGATGCTTGGGAAAGGAGGAGGAGGAGGAGGAGGGTGGCCTGCTAGCAGATGGGTAGACTCATTTGTGACAGCAGTGAAAGCTGTCACTGAGGACTCGTGAGTCTGGAAGTTGATCCACGTGGTCACCAAGAGTTGGCTACATGTGCCTGACCTATGGCTTCCATTAGCCCCACAGCACAGAGTGGATGACAAGGACTGATGGGGAATTTTCCTTCAGCAATATCTGCAGAGCTGCACATTTGTCACCTTTGACACACGTGATCAGTTGTGGTGCAGCTAAGTAACACGAGATCCTGGACCGCTATTCATCCTTTCTATACTGTAATACGTATGACTTTTGCATTATCCATCCTAAACAGCTTTTATCTCTTGCTACCACTTTCTGTGAAAGAAAGGGTGAAGGACAATTGGCAATAGAAGAAAGATAATGAGGAACTTGGTGGGGAAAAAGGAACACAACATTCTGATCAGGTACAGTTTCACATTTTTAACTTGCATATACTATAGCCAGGAAATAGGGTTGCTTAGCAGAAGTGCATCTCTTTGCGTGCAGAAAGGTCCCAAGTGCAGCCCTCAGCATCTTCTCAGAAGAAGGCCCTGTGACATCAGGTCTACACTGTTGCCAAGAAAACTCAGTTGATGTGATCATGGATTCATCAGCAGCTGAGCTGAGCCAGATGGCAACCACACAGCTTAGAGGTGGTAGTATTTGGTTGTTCCCATCATGCCTCTATGACGGGAACAACCAAATCTATTTCCTGGCCTTTGGTATGGATTAGAGGCACTTAAGTCTGGTTGCTAACTCCCCTAAGATGCTTTCAAGTCCCTTCTTTTTTAACCACATGTAGATGTAGCCTTTGGTCCCACATGCTTCTGCTCCCTGATGGATAGTTTGAGGTCCTTGTGTGGAAAGTTCCTTGCGCCTTGGTCAGTAGAGATATACAGCCTTGTCCATAGGAACCATGCGCAGGAAAGAAAGGAGGTGGCTGGCTTATAGTTCAATGGTAGAACAAACTTCTGGAAAGCAGAGGGTTACCAGTTCAATACCCAGGCTTTCCTGAAAGCAGTCAATGGCAAACCACTAGGGATGTGCATGAACGTGTGTGTGTGTGTTTGTTTTGTTTTGTTTTTTGCATTCAGTGCATATTGAATCATATGTAAGAAAACTCTTATTCACTCAAATAGATCCCCTTTCAAATGTGGTAGGATTCTGTCTGATACGAACATATCCAAACAAATTCGTATCGATATCCGATATGATCGGATACATATCCGATACATATCCTGTAACATATCCACTCTGAAAGCATCAAATCCGCCCTGAATCCACTCTCAATCCATGTCAGATTCACTCTGGATCCGTTGCAGATGTGACTGGCGCAGCTGCTTTCCCACCTCCCCGGTTCACGAATGTTCCCAAGCGTCCGTACGAATACGAATGTCAATGTATGAATGTCGTAACATTTGAATTGCATACGAACATCTGAATTTGTTGGACTTCACAGGAATATTGAATGTTACAAATATTTGTGCCACTTCCCTACAAACCACTTTCGTATTTCTGGCGAGGAAACTGCATGGAGGGACCCATGAAGGTGTCCATGCAGCCAATCAGGAGTTGCCCCCCCCCAACCACAGGAGAAGAGCCCTGCTCTCCAAGGAAAGGGGAAAAACGGGGAGAAGGCAGCAAACATGCTTGAGAATTATTCTGTGGCTGGAAGCAGCTGAATCTGGAGTGCAAGTCACAGGCAGGCATATAACGAAAAACAGGTGGCCATCTTGGTGCACATCTATCTGAGGCTACATTCACATTCAGCAAAAAGGGGGCCTTCAGAGAAAGACCCGTGTGGCCCTCGTATTCTCATTCCACCTCTAATCTACCTTTTCTAGCTCAGAATGTCCGTGAGAAGCAGGAAAGGGCAGACCACCTAATCCTAAAGGGCTCCATTTTCTCCTCACAACAACCTTGAGAAGTAGGCTGGCCTTAAAGTCAGGGAGTGGTTTGAGGCCACCCAGGGAGCTTCCACAGCCCAGCATTGGAATCTGAACCCTGGGCTTGGAGCTCCTAAGACTGCAGCATCCGAGGAAGGAGAACTTGCTGACAAATGATTGAATTTGCATTGTATTTTTTCTGTTTGTTGTAAACCGCCTTGGGCAAATTTTCTTTTGGAAAGGCGGTGTACAAATAAAAAAGGAAATGAAATGAAATGGAAATGGAAAATGAGGATGGCGCAGGAGGCAAAGAATTTGAAGGCAGTGCAGGAGGGAGGGAGATGGAACTTGCTAAAAACAGGGCTGTAAAACCTCGGGTAAGCGCGTGTGCCCGTGCCTAATTCGGTGTAGAATTGAAGTCTAGAGAAAGGGGCGCTGGAGACGTGGGAGGGCGGGTGTGGAGACCAAAAGAGAAGGCATACGACGGTTGACGGGAAGGCGACGCTTCTGTATTTATTTGCAAACGGGGTGACGACGCGGGCGCTGTGGACGCGACGCCAAATCCGCGAGCGGCTCGACGGTCATTGGAGGAGGAGGAGACGCGAAGCGCTTAAGCCAGGCGAGCGGCGAGGAAAGAGCATCGCTGCCGGCGGGGCTCGCTCGTCCCTTTCGCTCTCCGCCTGGCGACTCCCGCAGCTTCCCACTTGGCAACCTTTCGCCCACGGAGACGTCGCCTCGCCTCGCCTCGGCTGGCTCGCTGGCTGGGCGCGCGGCAGGACGGAGCAGCAGAGACAGCGCAGAAGGCGAGAGCCGCCGGCGATCCGGCAGGCGCAGCGCCGCCGCTGCTACTGCTGCTGTTCAACTCGCGTGTCCGGAGCCCGGAGATTTCGCCTCGCCTGGGCGCTCTTCGCTCTTTGCCGAAGGTGCAAGAGGGGCTTCTTTTCCTCTGCACCTGGGGGGTGGGTGGCGAGGGGGTAACGGCATAGGCTGGGAGGGGATCGCTGCTGCTGCTATCATCATCATCATCATCATCACCACCACCACCACCACCATCATCATCATCTCCAGCCTGATGTTTCAGTTCTGTGACTAAATTTGATCAGCGTTCCCCAACCAGCCCTGCCTGGAGGGCTCCGGTGCCTGCGGGCTTAGGTGGGCGTGCTTGGGGATTTCAGAGCAGCAAAGGAAGGCGAAGCCCGCCAGTGTCAGCCAGCGGTCCTCGAACCTGGGACCGGGGCTGTAGGCAAAGTCCGGGGCGAGGACGGCGCGCTCTGTGGGCGCGGGAGACTCTTCCCTTGGGGAAGGGCGCAGGAGCGCTTCCTCACCTCCCCGGCGCTCTCCCTGATCCTCAGACGGGGTTCCGCGGAGGGGAGGTGGGGTGCTTGGGTGGCTCTCGGCGGAGCGAAGCTGGGGGCGATCCGGGCTCGCCTTCCGTCCGGCCACTCGAAGGGTGGTCCAGGCGCGGCTTGGAGGCAGGGAAATGACGGAGGGTTTGTGCTATTGCTCAGACCACCGGGATCCAAAGCAGGGTTTGAGTGTTACCCCCAATGCCTGCAAGTTGGTCAGGATGGCCCCTCCGCCGTCTAGTTCTTTGCAGGCAAGGTGTTCTCGTTCTTAGGCAGGCTGGTGACTCTCCCGCTGCTGCGTCCCCCGCGCCCTTGGTTTCCTTTCGGGTTTCCTTCTGGGGCTGCGCCGTCCTTGCGTGCCCTGAGTCCGGCTGGCTTTATTCGCCAGTCCGCAGGCGCTCGGTCGCCGCCTTCCCCGTGTCCTCCTCCCAGCAGCATCGGCACAGTGTCGGCGGCACTCTTAACTAACCACTCGCTCTTTATCCCGTCTCTCCCCCTTTCTCCTCCGCTCTTCCTTTCGGGAAAGACATGGAAGAACAAGACACGGAAGCAGCCTCTGGATTCTGACTCTTCCTCGCTCCGCCACCTCGGCGCCCAGGTTTCTGTTGACTTCAAGATTTGCTGGAGAAACTGCGGGATGAAACTTAGTCTTGGACCGGAGTTGCAGGTAGGGGGGGAAAGAAAATGTTTCTTCCTGTTTCCCTAACCCACTCGCCACAAAAGTTCCTGCAAATTCCCTGCTTTTGAAATGGTTTTGTTGCGTTCACAAATTCAGGAAGGCTGCGGCTTTGAAGGATGAGATTTCGCATCCCATCCATGCGCTTTGAGCAGTGGTCAAAGAATCCAGACAGCTTGGCTTTCCTTGAAATAATGGGCTCTTTAGGAAAGGTAGGGACAACCAACCGTAAAGCAGCAAGGGCCGGTGACATCTTGGAGACTAATATGGTAAAGGGGAAAAAGAGAGAGAGAGAGAGAATTGTTTTGGTACAGGACTAGGCTGCATCCAGACGTCAGTTATTTGTTCTCCTATATTTGGATATTTTAGAATAAAGCAGGAGCATTCCCGGAACATCCATGCTTTATTCCGGAATATTTAAATATAGCGGAATAGGCAACTGCTGTGTGGATGCAGCTTTAATGTGGGAACTACGGTGTGCTCACATGGGTGGAAGAAGTAAGCTCCATTTAAGTCAGCTGAGCTTGCTTTTTGGTCCACGAGCATGTTGTGCATTTGGGTGGGCAAGAGACACGGCTTGCGTGTCTTGCCAAAATACATGGCTGTGAGTGTTTTCATTTGGCAGGAGGGAGGACTGTTAAAAGAACAACCTTATGGAGTGGTGAGGGGGGGGGGGGGACAGATGGATCCCGGAAGGGATGCCGGCTATAGATAAACACTTTGGGAGGGCTGAAGGTATCAGGCGACGAGGGTGGTGAGATGGAAACTATCATGAGAAGAAAGTCAACCTCATGCTACGGGCCAGGGTCCAACTGCTGTTATTTCTCACTAAATCTTATGGATTCCAGAGGGGAAGTGTTATCATTTGCTGCTCTGCCAGATCAGAATGGAACTCAGCCAGAAATTTCTGCTGTTGAGTGAATGGTCCTTGCAAGATATTTTAGGGCTGCTGTCCTTACGGAGAGGGCTTCAAGTGAATATTGTTGTGCCCATAGCTTGCTCAAAGTTCTAAACTGGGACCCAAGTCATGTAAGAGGCAAAGAACTTAAGTTGCTGTTCCTGTAGAAATTAGCTTCATTGAATCCAGTGGGATTTGCTTGTAAGTGGGCATGGGTTGTACTACTGAGTGAGGAAGGGTCGGTAAGTCTGTGGCAAGCTATGTCATTCACATGACTCCAGCTGCGCTTCTGAGTTGCTTCTTGTATGGAAGGAGCAGCTGAAAAAGTGCCCACCCGGATTCTCACTGAAATACAGCTTGTTATTAAATAAACCAGCGGTCTGAGTCATTGTAAGTCAGATTCATACATCCACAGCAGGCAAATAGTATGTTTCTGCTTATAGCTGGAGGAATGAGCTGCTCACTGGAGCTTTTGCCCCTTGCTGCCCTAATTCAGAAAGATGTTTTAAGTTTGCATTCTTCCTAACCCAACGGTTATTGTTTGATTCACAAGCATTAACCCCCCCCCCATCATCTCAGGCTGAATGTAACCATCTAAATAACTATTTTATTTTGCAAACAGGGAACATTACAGTGGAAATGTACTTTTGAGCTCAGCTAGCCCAGTACACCTCAGTGCAAGATCAGTAGTTCAGAATGCACCAGTGACCTTATGGTGAGATGGTTGCCCAACCTCTGCTTAAATCTTGTGATGAGTTGATGTTTCATGGGGGAAATGGATGAGATGGGATTTGTAGAACACTATCGAATGAGAAGAGGTAGGGGCATGGCAAATGGAATATGGGTGATAACTGAAAATATCAGAGGTAGATAGGGAGATACCGCATCAGCACATATCTGAAGAAAGATAATGGCCACTGTGACATTCCGGAGTTCTTCCTGGGCAAAAGAGAGTGTGCATCTTGCAACCTTGCGGGTAGATCAAGGTGTGGTGAGTGTGCATTGCATACATCAGTCTCTGCCATGGCACAAGGAACAGTGTATCTATTTACCACATGCATCAATATGTACACAGATCACAAGCTGAATCTATGCACTGATTTATGCTTAGATCCCACAAACTGAATCTATGTTTTCTAAGCAGAAATCTTATCACTTCTGAAATGTGCTGGCATTACCCTAGCATCAGAGGATAACCCATAGGTATTCTGCTTGAGCCATCCGAGAACATCTGTTTTGCATGCAGAAGGTTCTATGGTACAGTGCCTTGTACAATATATCTTCAGAAGAATGCAACGGCAAGCCATTGCTAAGAAGACTGTGTGTACATGGATCTTTACTTTTTCCCTACTCTCCATAAATGTGCTATCTCACCTTCAATACATACACAAATATGTATATAATTAGGATCTGTGGATAGATCTTTGGTTGTATCCAGACAGGGTCAAAACCCCATAATTATTTTGTAATAGTATCTGAATTGTCATAGGTGATCACAACACTGTACTCCCAAAACAGTCCTGGAATATAGACCTGAAATCCCCGGTTTAAGGTATTGTTTTGCTGTGTGACAAGCTGAAGCGCAGAATATTGACCTAAAATCTTGGCAAAGTGAAATAATCCCGGAAGTCCAAAAACAGCAGGATAGGTAAACGATGTCTGGAGGCACCCTTTCTTAACAATGGGCTAGTTTAGAGTAGCAACCATAGTTAGGAAAAAGTTTTCTAGGTTATGAAACAGGTGATTGCTAGAAAGTAGCAAATAAATGCTCAGATTGCAGGGTCGTCTCTGCACCATTTTATTCTACTCATCTATTTCCTGCTCTGTCCAATCCCTTTTGCCCCACCAGACAAATCACATGTTATTTTTCTACGGAAAGTTAAGATACACAGGATTGGTGCTGCGCTCAGCTTGTCTCTAAGTTCAGTGAAGCATCTTTGAATCATAACTTGGTGAATGCTGACCCCCAAATGATTTCCTTAAGAATATACCATTAGGTGCATAGATGATGACAGTTTGTAGTGGCTGCAAGTGGTAGTGTAAAAATATTTAGCGCTAATTATTATTGTCATGGCCGACTCCTGGTTGACTGCATGGGCGCTTCTATGCAGTTTTCTCGGCAGAGCTACAAAAGTGATTTGCCATTGCCTGCTTCTGGGGAGAAGCTGGGGATCAAACGATCAACCTTCTGCTTTCCAGGCAGTTTACTAGATCACTGAGCTACAAGAGTAGGACTGGCTTTGTATGGCTGGGGTAAGGTAGGCTAGAGGTCAGACAACGCTGATGCAGAAACAAGTGTAGGGGGTTTGAAGATTCCCATGGAATACGTGTTTGCGTAATCCAATTTCTAGAGAAAGTCTCAGTTCTTCAGATATAGTGTGATAGGTATAAGCAATCAAACAAGTTCCACTTTTTTGTTGTTTAGAAAGAATACGTTTTTTCAGGCAGTTACTCTCTTATTTTTATATCCGAGGTTTTGAATCTTGTGAAGAAACTGTCAATTTCTCAGCCACAGTCCACTGAGTGCCTTTCATTTAAGGGAAGAAGAAGTTATTGAAAAAGTGCAGCCTTCCACAAATAATTTAGATAAAAGTTTGAAATCACTTGTGATTTATGAGTTCCACCTTCTGTTCCCAGTCTATTTCCATTCTTAGATCCTAGTGCTCCAGATGCAATGATCTCTCTTTCTCTTTTCGTCTTTAAGAGAAAGAGAGATGATTTTTAGTTGCTGAGCAGAGGAAAGAGGGCTCTTATGATCAGGTATGAAAGTCCAGAACTTCTATATCATTCATTAAAGAGAAGGACATGGGGACAAGAATTTGTGTTTATTTATGCCAGTGCCTTGTTGCGTAAAGGATGGCCAAATGCTGCAGAAACTTTCTCTGACATCTGCAAACTGCATGCAGTGACATTTTTTGCTGCATCATAGTGTGACACACACACGTACGCACACCCTTTGGGTGGCGTTCTGCACTGCTGTTCTGTACTGCGAAACTTCCGTATTCATTTATTTCCCAAGGCTTATTTTCATTCACAACTGGTCCTTCATCCAAAGATGCCAGAGGAAGTAAAAGAACAGCTAAAACCCAAATGTGGCCAGCAAATACAGGTGCACCCCGAAGTATCCAAAATTGGCACAGATCGGTTCTAGGTTCTTCTGGAGAGATTCATATTGTTGTCTGCTACAGCTAAAATCCTAACGATTAAAACCTTAGTTAGAAGTAGCTATGGAGCAATATCATGGAGGCCTTCCCCTACAACAGTGGTTCTCAACCTGTGGATCATGACCCCTTGGGGGTTCGACCTACTCTTTCACAGGGGTCATCTAAGACCACTGGAAAAATAATTTTATGGTTGGGGGTCACCACAACATGAGGAACTGTATTAAAGGGAGCATTAGGAAGGTTGAGAACCACGGCCTACAGCAAATCAGTAGAACTAAGCACTTTGGTACTATTCCCTGGGTATGACCCTGGACCAAGAAGTCCAAGTATGTGCAGTTTCTTGCCATGCATGTCTGCACCTTCACTGTTTGCTCATTTATCTCTTTTCTGCAGATCAGATGTGTAAGAATTTCTCTATCTGGTGAGGGGATGAGTAGAGGTTGATGATTGATAGGAAAGATACATGCTTGAAATCATGGGCAGAAGTGTAGGAAACTATTCTACCAGTGGATCAAGCCATTAATAATCTAGGTAGTGTTCTCTGTTCTGACTAAACAGCAGCCCAGAGGTTTCAGTTGTCCCTGGAGATACTGAGAATCAAACCTTCATTTGCATGCAAAACAGATATTTTGGCACTATCCTCTGGACCTTTGGTGCTCCCATGATGAGGTACACCTGAGAATTGGATAAATACTTCCTGTGCTTTGAAGTGTATGTAGAATAGATGAGAGAATTACAGTATTTGCGGTGGCTATTTTTCCAAGTAAAAATATATTAATTCAATGTTTTCCTTTAAATTTGGCCATATCTTCCCTCCTTGTTTTTGCTATCGGCTCGTGGGCTTAGAAAGATCTGGATTCATTGCACAGACAAACACTTCCAGGACCAAATCCAAAATGCATGGGGACACCCCTTGCCAATCCCGCATTTGGAACCGTACCAAACGTGCATGGGGACATGACCTGTGTTTCTTCCTGCTTCCTGTTAAGGCTTTGAGTGTTACCATGAGGCACCCCAAAGCTATTTCTCCTCACCCCATCTTGTTTCTGCGCTCTTTCTTTCATTAGTGTAAGATCTGCCTTTAAAACACAAACTAAGCCACCCTTCCCCTGTGGGATCAATGCAGTTGTCACTTGTTAGCAAGCCTTTCCCCTCCTCCTTCACGTCCAGTGTATCTTTTCCTTTTTTCACCCCTCTCTAACTGCTCCTGCAAAAAGACAAAAACCTTCGACTTGGTTCTTGCGGAGAAGCAGCAGCAGCGAGAGAGCCTTCTTGCTGGTTTGCCAACTTCAAAATATCAAAGCAGCCTTGAGCTGAGTAAGCTGCTCTGTGTCCTGGAGGGAAGGTGTGTTGACTCCAAAAATAATAATAAGAGAGAAGAAGGCACTTCTCTTTCCTGGAAGCGAGTTTTTATTTAACCATTGTTCATCATCAGGAAGCTGATGGTCCTGCAAAACTATTTTTTTTCCCCCTGGGAAAGGAGGGGGCTGCTTGGGCCTGGGGTAGGGAGGGGTAGCCCTCAAATTAAGCCCTGCTGTGGAACTCCCACACATCCTCTGGGCTTAATGGGGACTGTGGCTGCAGTAAATCAAAGATGCACTCATTTGAAGCCTAATTAATCAGCATCCCACTGCACCGAAGCAACACTTTCTTCCTAATGGAAGGAACCTTTGAAACGAGCATGCGGTTCACAGCCAGGCCTTGAAAACACATCATGTTACACATGCTTAGTTTTCGATCACCCCTTGCGTTTGACGTAGTTCAGAGGCTCTCTTTCTCGTATCATCGCTGCTTGATCTTATTTCTCTCTTGCTTGTATTGTCAAGGCTGGAGGCTTGGGCTCGCCTGCGGACGGAAGAGTGTTTGCACTGAGTATCTTTTGATCACCTCACCTGGCCTTGCTGTGGGCACCTAAATGTGCTTAAAGCAGGTAACAGGCTGGGTCTTGGTACTTCAGATCGATGGAGAATTAGGTCCTGCCTGCAAAAATAGAAACAACCTCAGGGATTTTGTGGGCACACATGTGCTTAGATTATACCCATTCCTTTATTCAAAGAGACCTAAACAACAGCAATTACTGTTATTCCTGTTATTACTTTGAAAGAGGGAGGAGAAGTTTCAGCACACATTTCTGGTGGCTTCGGGAGACGCTTTTACTTGGAGAAAAATAGTTGGTGTAGTGGTAATGCAGCAGCTGTTTTGGAATGCCATGACAACTTGAAGGCTGCCTCCAAACAGAGAGGGAAATACCATCTATGAATAGGAACCCAGTTTTGTCCTTCACACTGTGGAGGGCTCGAGCATAGGATCTTTTTGTAGTTTGAAGTGTGGCTCTGAGCATGTGTGGATGTCCCCCATCTTTGTGATACTGGGAGTAGGGATGTGCACAAATGGTTCTTTTTTAGCATTCAATTTGTAATGAATTAAATGTTAGAAAGTCTGTATTCTTTTGAATAGTTCCCCTTCGAAGAATGTGGTAGGATTCTATTTGATACAAATGTATTTGTATGAATTCATATGAATATCCAAAACGTTTCCGATACAAATGAATACGTATCTGATAAGTATCCGACATGAACACATATGTATCCAATACATATGCAATACATATCCTGTAACATAAAGTGCCAAATCTGACCTGAATCCACTTTTAATCCAGTCTCGATACATGTCAAATGCAATCTGGATCCACTGCAGATATGACTGTCACAGCAGTTTTCTCACCTCCCCAGTTTAACAAATGTCCGAACTATTCGTACGAATGTTAATGTACAAATGTCCTAACATTTGATTTGTGTACGAATGTCTGAATTTGTACGAGTAATGAATGTTACAAATATTCATTCACAGCCCTAATTAGGAGAGCCAGTGGATCTCCTAGCACAACTTCCATACCTATTTCCATGCAAAAGCTGCATGGGGACACACCACATCACCTGATCACTGTAGCAATGGCCTGGCACACATGGCTGTTGCTGTGGAAAGGTGGTTGCTCCCAGAAAGGAACATCTGGACTTGGCTGGCCACAAGGTAAGTGCTGGGTGGATTTGGGATGGAGTCGGTGTTTGCACTGCGAATGCTGACATCTGTCCCTGATCTTAACTTCCATGGGACTTTATCCCAAGGAGGTTAAGTGCAAAAGGCGCATAGACCATGTCCCCATGCAAGCTGTTTGGTGCATTTTGGGTGCTGTTTAGGCACGGGACCGAGAACATATCTCTGGTATCCCCATGTCATTCCTGGCAGCGCAGGACAGGTACGGGTTGGGCACGCATGGAGACGTCCCCATGAGAACCATGCCGAACCCTTGTCTGGGGGAGCAATGCCACCTCCTCTCTGCCCCGTCTCTCCTCATTGGAAGCCGAACTGATGTCAGCCCACCCCTGTGCTGCATCCCCCCTCCCTTAGCGGCACTGAAAGCCAAGACTGGGGTGGGAGGCATGGAAACATGTTAAAATAAAGCTTAATTTATAATAATAACTTTTTAAAATAATTATAACACAGAAAGCCGCTATGAGGTTTAGCAGCAGTAGGCGCTTAAGCAGTTTTGTGCACCTCCGCTCCATCAGGAACCACGAGAACGCCTGTCAACTTTAAAAGGCAGAAAATCAAGCCTTTATTTATGATCGCCTTGATGATTGGGGACACAGGTTGGAAATGGATAAAAAATCAAGCCATTATGCAGCCTACCTTGGCATTTGTGAAACGGGGTTGGAATTACTTCCATGGAAATGCCAAAAAATGTAAAAAGCAAGTCATTCTCCAGCCTGCCTTTGTAATCGGCATTTTAAAAAGTCAGCAGCCGTGATCTTCAATGGACAGGGCAGGGACAGAAGGACACCCCACCTCCCAATGACTTGAAGGCCAATCTCCTTCCCGTTAGCCCACGATCCTCCCCATGTGTGGTCCCGACTCACTGAGCAATGTGTGCTGATCCCCCAAGCCATGCCAAGACTTCTTTTTTCAGGTATCAAATTTGGCACCCTTCTGGCACGGTTTAGGGGGATTTGGCACACTTTTCGCGGGCCACACCCAAAATGCATGGGGATGCCCCCTTGCCATTCCCGCATAACGGAACCTTACCAAAGTACCATGGGGATGCACCCATAGATTCACTTACTAGCAGTGTCCAGTGAAGTCCCATGACATTCCTTGGCTAGCAGCTTTCAGCAGCTAGGATCTCCAGTAATATGTGTAGAAATGGAAATCACGTCAAAACCCATTTGTTCAGTTGGCTTGCGAGCCATTTAATCAAACAAAATGGTTCTTAAGGTTAGATTCCAAACTTGTTTGTAAAGAAAAAAAATCACACCGTTTCTTCCATTGGAAAAAAAAATACAGCAAACACAAATTGTTTGATCAAATTATCTGTATTTACAAGCTGATTCAATTCAATCAAATTTCGGGATATGCAAACCACCACCTCTTGTTCAGTTCAATGTGAATATCCATGAACCATGAACTGATCAAGTGAATTATTGAATATGAACTGAACTCTGCTCATTTCTAATCATCAGCACTAATTTTTACTGCAAATTAAGCAGACAGCTTGTCACTGGGACTATGAAGCAAATGACTTTAGAGTCATGCTGCCTCTTGGAGTACCACAAGCATTGTGTTGTACAAAATTAACAGATTACAAAATTCTAAGTGGTGGGGGGCTGTCTGCATGCTTCCCCCTTCATTACTCCATCCCTGGATGAAATCTGAAAAGGGCCACCCCCCTTCATTTCCATCACAATGTGATTTGGATGGGCAGGGGCTAATTCCCCCTGTCCTTGTGATCAGTTGTGATCTTGATGCAAGAGTAGGGGGAGACTTTCTCTCCCTTCCTCCTCAGCAGTCAAGATTACAGCTGATCTTAATGTGGGAGGAGGAAGGCAACCTCCACTCCAACATCACAGTTAAAGCTGGGAGGGGAATCCTCCGTTTCAGTCTTGGTGGGGGAAGGGGAAGGGCTGCCCCAGCCCATCAAGATTGCTCTGGTGACCCTGATGAGTGGGGGTAGCCCTTCTGTTCTTGAGATTGAGGCCAAGGAACCGCTGACTGTGAACTTGACAGTGGAGACCAGCACAGGACATGGCTCCATGGCTTGCAGCCCAGCACTGGGGGCCAGGTCTCCCTTTCACTGCACCTCTGGCCCAACACAGAGAGGGTAAGCTCTGGGGCTTGTTTTTTCCACACTCTTTAAGCCTTGTTGCGTTTGCTTTTGCAGAAAGCATGAGTGCCTAGGTTTGGTATTGTAACCTTTTGTAGGTCATGGGCCTCTTTCCCTATGTGGGGCTTTCCTGAGGTTTTGCTAAGCGGCCTTGGGCGGAGGTAGCATAGAAGTAGCTGCTGTCTGTACAAAGTATAATTATTTCCTTGAACAACCTTTACCATCTTTGCCTGGGAAAACACAAGACATGTGGGGTTACTGGTTTCTTTCCTACTTCCTGCAAATCTACTCAGCCATGGCCCTTGAAATGGAACTTCTAATCTTCAAACCCCCAACATTGTGCGCCAGCCTCCAGACTGAATGCTGGGAAGTGTTGTTGAGGAGCATCTCTGTGGATGTGTGTGTGTAGCACACACACATACGTGTGTCTTGACTCTAACGTGGTTAGACAGTATAGAGGTATAATCAAAAGCAAACGTAGGCAGGAGACCTTGGGGAGTGGTCGCAGGCATCCTACTGGGGTTCAGTCATTCACAGTTCCCTGGCTAGGCCACCCTCTGGCATGAGCTCTGATAGCTTCGCTGGTGCCTTTTCTTCCATCTGTTTCTCCAGTTGTCTATGACATGCAAGAGATGTTCTGCTTTGCAGTCTGTCTTTCGTCCAAACTGAGTTCATAAGGGCACACATTTCAGCTGCAGCTTTCTCAGGACTCAGACTTGTGTTTGTGGAATGTACGTTCTGACAATCTCCACTTGACTTTCCCTTTGCTGTTGTTCAAATGTCACTTTTTTTTGAAGTGCCCTCTTGGACGACACGGGATCACACAATGTTTTCAGCCTGTTGCAGGTGCATTTATGGTAGCTTTCCTCCAACTGGCTCTTTTTGCTTCTAGGATTGTTTATGTATTTTTAATGTATTTTTTTCCCTTTTTAAATGCTGTTTAATGTTGCACTCTGCTTTGGGTGCCATTTGGCAAGAAAGATGGCCTATAAATATCTGAAATAAATTAGTGGCTGGCATGGACTGGCAAAGCATGTAAACTGTGAGTGATCAAGTGAGCCAATAAATTAAGATCTCACCCCATCCCCAGACTCTGTACTTTGCCTTAAACAGGGCAACAGCTCATAATTTCAACTACTTCCTTCCGCTTGCTAGGGGAAAATTCTGGCTTGCTCTAATATGATTACGAGAGATGTAGAACATCTTGGGAATGCATTTATCTGTTAATCGTCTTTCAGTTGTCAAAACAGACACTTAAAGTAGCTTACATTACACATTCACGATCTACTCCATATACAATAATCACACAAGGAACTGATGTTTTCATTCAAGCTTTTGCTTTTTTTGGGCGGGGGGGTCTTGTTCAGGCACTAACCAGAGGCCTATTCACACTTCAGCCAGTAGTCAACAGTTAGTGAACTTCTGGTGAAGAACATCTGCAGTTTGAGGAGGCTGTTACAGCCTCCAAGCATGCCCTGCCTAAATCGTGCTCCACACCTTTACCAATGTTGACCACAAGCTTGCCTGGAATGTCCAGCAGCATGACCATTTGCTCTTCATCTGGTTCCCTGTGGTCAGTGGGTGGGGGAGGCAGCATCAACGCAGGCATGGTGGTGGTGGTGTCCATGATTGATCGCTGACCTCTGACGTGACCGAACCTCCAATCCCCAGGACCGGACTGGCCATGGTGGGAGTGGCATCCGGTTATACAGTTGTAAGAGTGGTATTTGATCATGGGCGAAAATGTTCCTGTGCTTGAACACGCCCCTCTCACAATGGCATCTGAGCATTGCATGTAATGTCCAATTGCAACAGCAAGGAGGTGGAATTTCTGGCTTTGGATGCAGCACCGCAGGCTGGTAAACAGGAGCACCATTCACATTTCTGGCTGGTAATGGATGCTTTGGGGAAGAATTCCTCATGACAAGTGCAAATGGTCCACCTTTACCAGATATTTACCAGCCCTAATTCATGGCAGCCTAAGCAAAAAGGCCACAGATCAGCACCAGACCTGCTTAGCTGCATTTTTTTTAAAAAAAGTAGCATCTCCTATTGCCTTGTTAAAATATTCATTTATTGTAAAGCACCCAAAAAAGTTATAGTATTAGATCCGTCATCCAAAGACATGTTAAACAATTAACCATATGAATTTCAGATAATTAATTAAACTAATATGTACATTTACAGGCGTTAACAGATGGGTAGAGGAAAAGAAAAGAAAAAATGCTGAAAGCAAGAAATATATTTACTTTGTTCTTTAGGCTAAAAATCTGTGCTTCTCTGTCTAGAACAAAATACCAGGCATTATCCTGACAAGGGTTGCCATATAGGAAGTGAATAAGAATGATTTATTGATTAATCCAGAGATCCTATCATTACATTAAAACAAAGACTCAGAAGAAATGGTAATAATCCACAGAAATTAAAATACCCGTATATTCCAGCGTATAAGATGACTGGGCGTATAAGACGACCCCCAACCTTCCAGTTAAAATATAAAGTTTGGAATATACTCCCCGTATAAGAAGATGACACTCAGCGTATAAGATGACCCCCGACTTTTGAGAAGATTTTCCTGGGTTAAAAAGTAGTCTTATACGCCAGAATATACAGTCAGTGGAGAGGTACTTGGTAGGCTTGTTGATGATTAAAGCAATTAGCCCCAAGTTCATGAGAACTTATCCCCCTAACATTCTGCCCTGGGCTGTATGGATTCCTATTGCTGATTTAGGTGGATATCAGAAGGGTATAGGAAGTGTTGATTTTTTCATTTGTGAGCAAAGGAGAGGGTGTGTTAGTGGCTGATACACAGCACTCCAGAGTACTGTATGCTGATTCATCATACCTCTGATGTAGAGATTCACAAAACTGTTTTGGGTTTGAATCCATTTCAGTTGAACAAAGGTTTGATTTCAAACCAAACATCCTGCTTGTTTGAATTTGATCCAAACAAAGGGGTGCTCAAACAAACCTATCAAACATGCCCTGTTCAATCCGAGGCTTTGTGAGGGTCATGCTTGAACCAAACACACTATCTGTTCATAAGAAAATGCTTGAATTCGAGCCAAACAAAGGGTTCTTCAGTTCAATTTGAACCAAACAGCCAATTTAAGTTTGTGCACATCTTCACCTTGATGTTTTTGAAGAGCAGAGAACTACCCGAGCCTCACTGGCCACCCTTAATGGCATCAAAAACAAACTGAATCCCTTTCTGCTTTCCTACTGTGCCCCACATATCTACCAGTATGATGAGTATGTACCTTGTTAGACAAAATACCCCAGGTGCAGAATTTAGATTACTGAAATATTAAAAAGAAGAAAAAGTGCTACCGCCAAATCAGTGAGGAGTGTCTCTCAGAATTGCGAGAGTCTTCCTAGCTCAAAGAACTGTCATCTCCCCAGAAGAAGGTCATGGAAAACCCCTCCTGTATCTCTCTAGTGGTTCAGGAGCTGGATTCTTATCCGGGAATACTGGGTTCAATTCCGACCTCCCCCATGAAGCCAGCTGGGTGACCTTGGGCTAGTCACAGCTCTCTTCTGAGCTCTCACAGCCCCACTTACCTCACAGGGTGTTCAGTTGTGGTGAGAAGAATAGAAAAGCTTTGTCAGCCGCTTTGAGTCCCCTTAAATGGGTGAGAAAAGCGGGGTATAAAAGGCAACTCCTCCTCCTCTAGAAAAAAGCCAGGATCCATCCATATAGTTACCAGGAATTCCCTAGACTTGAAAAAAACATTCAGAATTAGAAGGATGTGGGTGGGGTTTTTTTTATAATGAATTTGTGGTTTTATGATTAATTAAAATAATGAATTTAATAATTTAAAACCTACCTATTTCATACCATGGATCAATAAATGATTGGACCAGGGGTGTCGAGGTACTTTTCTGAACCTTAAAGCCAAAATCTGGTGCATTTATTTTTGCAAAAGAAACTGCAGTAAGAAACTGAAGTTGAATCTCTGACCAGGGGGCCTTTGGTTTGTTTGTTGCATTTGTTTTTCCACTTGATATTTTCACATATATCATAGCAATCTCTCACTGTGAACACAATTCCTCTTTTGTATCACAGGGCAAATATTTGACAGATGCTCCACAGAGGAACCTCTTTAGGGCGTCTTCCGGGCACTTGCAGGCTCACACATGGATGCAGGCTAAGAATGGACTCTCCTTTTCAGCCTAATCAGGGCCAAGCAGAATCCATCTGGTTTCCTAGAAGGGAGGGGTGTTTGTATATGTAAATAGGCACTCTGCAGGATGGCATGGCTACAGCTAGGCCATAAGCTGTACACCTATGCATGGGGTAACTCGTCTTCGCTTGCATCGTGACTCATCAGAAGATGGTATTTCCTTTAATTTTTTATCTTTCAGTTTGTAAAATAAAAGTTGCACCTACACAGAAACCCTTGTTACCACACAGGGGCAGCGTGGATGGTTTCCCTGGGGCAAGGCACCCCATAGTAGTGTAACACTCTTTAAAGCCAACAGCTCAGCTCCAGAGTTGGATGTTCAGTTCTGAATGAGATGTTGCACCAAAAGGTCCCCAGGAGTGTGCTTTATATGGCATGATGTCTGTGCGAATGAGGCACTGTGGTTGTTCTTGCCACTGTTGTATCTACAAGAGCATCTGAGGGTGGCACGTGCCTGCAAAGTATTTTTTGTCCATTTGGAGGGAAGGAAAATCTGGAGGACACCTTACCTCTGGAGGTCTTCTCTGAATGCCGTGGAGCAGCAGGCATTTCTAGCAATTGGATGCCGCAACCCTGGGGCCTCTTCAGGGCACTTGCAGGCTCACACATGGATACACCCTAAGAATAGATTTTACTTTGGAGCCTGATCATGGCCAAGCAGATTTGGGGCAGATTCTTTTTGAAAACATTTCACCAGAAAATGGATCTTATAGGCCCATGTTCTCATCCATCCGTCTTTTCTAGCTCAGAAAGTCCACGAGAGGGTCAAAGGACATACTGGCCAGAGAATGATCCCTTCTGTGAATTGTCTTTAAACTGTTTCCAATCACTGCAAAGTTGCCTTTTTTTCTTTTTGTTACTGCACATGAATGCAGTCCCTGTTTTGGAATGGGGGGCTTTGGTTGCCCAATTGAAACAGTGATGAAGTAAGTAGTTCAAAATGCCTCCCTCTTCCCACACCTCATATTGTTTAGTTCATCATACATCACACGTGTCATCCTCATTTCTGCAAATGTTCAAACCCTGCAAGGAACTAAGCCAAAAACAAGTTGCATGCCTTAATTATGTAAAGAGAAAATGGTTCTCTGTTTAGCCTATCTGATCACCTAAATCATCCACTGGCATCTATGGTTCCCTGTTAACATACCTGTATATTTGTGACTAATCTTTCCTGTTCTGTGTTGCTTATATCGTTTTCCATTTAAAATATCTGATGGGTACTCCCAATGATATCAATTGAAACCTGAATAAATTAGAATTACTCAAATCACCCACCCACTCAAAACATCATAATCTTCACTGATATAATGACCTAGTTACACAACTCTTTCTATCTTATATTGCCATAGAAATATACTATGCCAGGAAAAGAAAGCCAGGTAGAAATTCATTAGTGTCCCAGGATCTATGCACATACTTGCTATCATTTTATAGTAATAAACATAAAAATTAAAATCTGAATGGACATTGAACTTCAAATACTGCAGAGATAAACCTAGGAGGGTCATTGCTAAAGTGGATGACAGGGAAGAAAGAATTATATTTAAAAATGTTTTAAGAATACTTTATATATATTTTATCACCACCACCACCACCATTGTTGTTGTTGTTGTTGTGACCCATCTTGAGACCTTCGGGTGAAGGTAGGATAAAAATTATTAAGTAAATAAAACAAAATAAAAAATGATGCAGATTAGATATTAGAAAAAAACTTCCCAACAGTGAGGGCGATCAGTCAGTGGAATAGGTTACCAGAGGAGGTAGTGAGTTCTCCTTCACTGGAGGTCTTCAAGCAGAGGCTGGACAGACATCTGTCTGGGATGTTTTAGGAAATCCTGGTTGGACTCGATGACTCTGGAAGTCCCTTCCAACTCCATGATTCTATATCATTTCCATTGAAATCAATGAAAAGCTAAGGTGCTTCATGTATGGAGCTTCAAAAAGCTAATAAGGAAGGAAGTGTTTCTTTAGCACTGAGCTAAGCAAGATAAGACATAGTAAAAGATGATTTCTTATGTCCCTATGATTTCCCTTCCTCTTTGAGTTTGCTTGGATAGAGCTGTACTTTTCCTGAATTTTTATGGTAAGATAATTTCTAAAGTTCATTCCAGAATTAGGCTACTAACCCTTTGGGTGTCCTAGAGCCTTTTCACATCTTCTCCTATTGCAAAGCCTTGCGCATTCCTAGGATGCATTGGGCATCTTCACTTTGCAATGCCTGATGCATCCCAAATTTACCAGCACTTCTCAATTTACCAGCACTTGCTGTGATGGCTGTGATTGCCTCGCTGCAGCAGCGGGCATGTGCAGTGCAACTGGTGCGGTGACCAAGCGACAGAGCATGCAGTCATGGCTGCAGCATCCCACCCTATGCTCTGTTTGCCTGGAAGAGGTGTGTACAGGGCTTTACTAGCCACACAGCTAATATAGCTGTAGAGCACCTTTTAGTGCTCTACAGATATATCCTCCTTGGATAGATGTAGCTCCGTGCATTGTGTATGGTCCATGTGGGAGGAGCCTCTAGCTGTACCACCAGAACAAGTGTGGAAAGGTCCTGAAAAGATGGGCAAACATGTTTATACACATGGGTAAGGTGCCACAGAAGAGCATTGTGGCAATGAAGAATGTTGCTGGCAATCTCTTTTTTCAGAAGGATGTGTGGGTGTCTTGTAGGGATGTGCAGTAATAATCATAGGCTTTTGAAATTTGATTGGATATGGAATGTCCTGAAATTTGAATGTCAACATTTGAATCAAATTTTGAATTTTGGATGTATTTGTTTGAATTATCTGGCCATTCATATGTGTACGGGTTCATACTTGAAGATCCGTATCTTTTCTGCATTCGTATACATTTGTATGGATCTGTGCGAGACGAAAACAGGTTGCATATGGGATAACTACAGAATGCACATGGATATTTACGGATGCGTTTGGATGTGTACGGATATCGGGAAGATGTTGTCGACATTCGTATGCGGAGATTTCAATAAAAAATTTGAACAAATAGATTCAAATTTGGTAAATACAAATCAAATCTTGTTAAATTAGAATTTAACAGATTTGAATCAAATAACATTTTGGGGTATTTGATTCAATTCAAATAGAATGTCAAAAAAACCATTACTGCACATCCCTAGTGTCTTGTCAATGAAACACGATGAGGGTGTAACAAATTGCTTGCAGAACTTGCTGTTTCCTAGAGGTGTGCACAAATGCAAATTCGAGTCGATTCGAATCATACATTCGAAAATCCGATTCAAATCCAAAAATACAAATGTCAGGAGCATTCATAGCTGATTTTCGAATTCACGCTCATCCCATTTTCATCCTGTATTCGTCCCATGTGCATCCTGTTTTAATCTCGAATCATAAGTGCAAATACGTACGATATTTGTATGTGAATGAATGAATGAATGAATAAACTTTATTGATTAGTCGCTTGACCATATCAAGTATCAAGTATACAAAGATAAAACCATAGAAGAATAAAATCAGTATAAACAAGAGTAAAATCAGAGGCCTTTTCGCACACGCGAATTTGGAACGCGTGGAAGACAGCTCCGGACGCAGCATACGCATTGCTGCAGCCGGGTTTCCATCCCAGCATGTCCGGAGCTGTCTTCCACGCATTCCAGATGCAGAGCACTTTAAAGTGCTCTGCATCCGTTCCGACGCGGACGAGGCGCCCCGGCACGTTCCGGGAGAGAAGCGTTCGCGCACGCTTCTCTCCCTGACAGCCGTGGCCACGCCCCCGCCGTCAGCATGGGCCAGAAATTGGGCCAGCAGCTGATGGCGGTCGGGCTGATCTCCTTCGTTGCCGGGCTGTGGAAGCGATCGAGCAGCCGCGGCGAGGATGGTTGACAGCGAGGGGGCCCACGGTTTGAATCGTAGGACCCCTTGCCATCTCCAGCCTCGCCACCGCTGCCCGATCACTCTCGCAGCCCGGCGACGAAGGAGATCGCCCTCTGCGCGGGGGGAGCTAGGCTCTTCCCGGCCCCGGCGGCCCCGTTGCGGCTGCCGGAGTTGGGGACCTGGGAGCATCGGCTTCCTGTAGCCCCTTTCTGGGGTGGCAGGAGGCTGATGCTGGGCTGGCTGGGGCCGAGGGAACCCTTGGGTGGCCGGAAGGCATTGCTCCGGCCCCCCAAGGGTCCCCCCCCCCGCCCCCATCGTGGCCGTCTGCGGGGCGATCAGTCCCCCACCCCCCCAGTCCCCGAAGCCCCCACCCCCAACCACCCTCCGAGCCCCGATCTCGCCCATCTATGGGCTGCAGGCGCCTAGATGTAGGCACCTCCAGCCCGCAGATGACCCCCCCCCCCAGTTTCAGGGCCTGGGGATGGGACGCGCGCGTGTGGAGGTCCTACCCTCTTGGTGTCTGGCCTCAGAATGAGGCGAGGATGCTGGGAGCGCGCACCACATGGCACGCCGAGGCCCCCTATTGGACAAGCAATTCATGTGAACTGCTCGTCCACTAGGGAGCCTCTGCACGTGCACGTGGACTGCACGCCCACCTTCCCTCTCCCATCAGAAGCCGGGGAAGGTAGGTCCCCTGCACGTGCCCACGGAGGGGAAGCCCAGGGGGTGGGGTGAGGGTGGGGATCGGGATGATCGGGTGGGGGTGGCGCTGGGGCTGGGGCTGGACCCCTCCCTCTCCCTCCCCCCCCTGCGATCTGCTCTGGAGAAGGCTTTGCTGTGGTTCCACTTTGGAACCGGCAGCAAAGGGACTCCTTAACGCGCCCAGATCGGGGGCTGGCAGGGGAGGGGGGAGCCCTCCCCCCTGCCCCAGCTGGGCACACCTGGGGCTCGCCAGGAGCAGGAGGGACGAGCCCCCCGCCCCTCCCCCCTTCGCGATCTGGCGTGCAGAAGGCTTTCCTGCGGTTCCACTTTGGAACCGCGAGGAAAGCCACTCTTTCACGTGCCCAGATCGCGGGGGTGGAGGGGCCCGGGGCTCTGTCCCTCCTGCTCCTGGCGGGCACCTGCGGTGCCCTCCTGGGGCAGAGGGGAGGGCTCCCCCCTCCCCTCGCAGCCCCCCATCTGGGCACCAGACGGAGTGGCTTTGCTGCGGTTCCACTTTGGAACCGCAGCGAAGCCTTCTGCATGCCAGATCGCAGAGGGGGGAGGGGGAGGGGTCCAGCGCCATCACCACCACCCCCGACCCAATCACCCCAATCCCGACCCCCACCGTGGGCGCGCGCAGGGGACCTACCTTCCCGGGCTTCCAATGGGAGAGGGAAGGTGGGCGCGTGGTCCACGTGCGCGCGCAGCTGCTCCCTAGTGGACGAGCAGTTCACGTGAACTGCTTGTCCAGTAGGGGGCCTCGGCGTGCTGGGTGCTGCGCGCTCCCAGCATGACCCCCTCATTCGGAGGCCGGACGGCGACGAGGTAGGTCCTTCGTCGTGCGCGCGCGTCCTCCCGGGGCCCTGGGGGGGGGGGGAAATCATCTTCGCGGTGAAGGTGCCTCGGTGTAGGCACCTACACAGCAAAGATGGGCCCGATCGGGCTCGGAGGGTGGTTGGGGGTGGTGGCTTCGGGGACTGGGGTGGTGGGGGACTGATCTGCGGGGTGCCCGCGCCTAGATCCAGGCACTCGCGCCCCGCAGATGGGCGAGATCGGGGCGCGGGGCGAAGCCTTTGGAGATCGGACCCAGGAGCTCCGATCTCCGAAGGGGTCCTGCCCCATAGGGACCTTGCCCCGGGCATCTTCGTGCCAGCTGCACGGGGCCCGATCCGGCCTCGTACAGCCGGCAAGACGCAGAGCAGCCACTTGACAGCGCTGCCCGCCCCTTGGGTGCTCTCACCCAATGGTAGGCAGCGTTGTCAGCCGGATCCCCGCCCCTGGCCGGCCTTTGCCGGCTAAGACAGTTCCGGACACTTTGAGCATTCGCACACAGGCGTGCCGGAACGCGTTTACATGCGTTCCGGCACTCCTGTGTGTGAATGCTCAAAGCGTCCGGAACTGTCTTAAGCTTCCCGCTCTACACGCGTTCCAAATGGAACGCGTGCAGTGCGAAAATGCCTCAGGTCTGTACATATGTTATAGTTACAAATCCTCATCACCCTTACAAGGCACTATGTTTGTATGTGATAATTGTGGTTCTTTTCATTTGAATTATTCAAAAATCCATATTGGATTTTCAAAAATCCGAAATTCCTTCGAATTCAACAGTATTCAATGGATTCGGATTGGAATTTTGGATATTCAAATATCTGTGCCCATCCCTGCAGTATTTCCTAACGCACAACTATGGAATGTGAAACTTGGGATCTATCTAGACCAGTGATGGTGAACCTTTTGAGCTTGGTGTGTCAAAATTCACAAGAAAACCTAGCTTAACTCGGGTGCTGTGTCACTTCCAGAAATATCCATAATTTTGTGATATTTGTAGCTCTAGTAAGAAAGTTATATTTTTGATATATGTAATTTATTAAAAGCAAAAATGAATAATTCTTTACATTTGCTAAATCTTCAATTGAAAGTTGGTATTTCGTACATTTCAAGAACAAGCAAGCACTACATGCCCAGGTGCCAGGGTGACCAGGTGTGTCACCTAAAAGGGCTTGGCGTGTCACCTGTGACACGCATGTCATAGGTTGGCCATCACCGATCTAGACTCATGAAATAAAGCTGTTCAAAAGCAGTTTGGAAGTGGCAGTGTGTGGATGGTAGTGTTCCCATCCTATTTCTAATACTCTAAAGACTTTTAATGAGGTTTTTTTTTCCTGGCCTTTCATGAGGATTAGAGACAATAATATGCAGATGCTATCACCTCTGAGCTGCAGTTGAGCCACTTCAGTTTGCTGTTTGTGGGCGCCAGCTTTACTTCCACACACTGGAAAAGAAACATAACATAACAACATTTATTTACAACCCTTTTTACCAAAGGGCAGAACAAAATAATGTATACAATCCTCACACCAGAGAAATAAAGCAAGTAAAGGAATCCAATTCAATGAATAAACATCAAATAAACATTGTAAAAAATGATTTAATAAACTCAAGTGATTTCAAAGGATGTAATATGGGAAGGAGTTTGGATTAAAATAGTTCTGAGCATCATATCAGCAACTGTTAGCAAAGAATGCTAAAAATTGTGCAGAGAATGCACCTGCTTGGAATGCCACATTTGGGCAGACTAAATCCAGGCTTTCTGAGTGGCCAGGTTAATTAGTCAGAAATGCTTTTTAGTGCCAGAGAATTCAAAAGACTGGCTGATACTAGTTTTTGCTCACAGATTTAACTGATTAGGACTTTTATGGGCTTCTGGCCGCCTGGTCCCACTGTTAGCAGTTAGCAAGGCTGTATTGTTTTAACATGATTGAGGCTATATTTTGTACATTTAAAACATCTTTATTGTAATTTGCTACTATTTTGTTGCTTGCCGCCAAACGCGTAGGACAGTAAAGTGGATTATGAACTTGATAACATAGCAATGAGATTCCAATACAGTAAGCTGATGAAAAGCAGCCTGGGCCAGCCTATAGCCCTGACCAGCAGTGTGTCTGTTGCAGATACAGTTTTCTAACCAGAGCTATGATCCCTGATAGATTAGTCTGCAGAGTAGCTGAGACAATCCAGGGGGTCCACGGGACCTGTCTACTAGTTCATCTTGGGCACAGCCCGATGCTATTTCCACTTTGCTGATGGCCTACACCAAGTGCAGTCTTCCCAGGTAACATTGGAGACTGGGAATCCAGAGACGTTTTCGCACGGGGCTGAACGGTACGCGTGGGAGACAGCTGCGGACACGGCATACGCATTGCCCGAGCGGGGCTTGCGCTCCGACGTGTCCGGAGCTGTCTTCGGCGTGTTCGAAATGTAGAGCACTTTAAAGTGCTCTACATGCATTCGAACGCGGACGAGCCGCCCGCAGGCGTTCGGGAGGAGAAGCATTCGCGCCTGCTTCTCCCTCCCTAACAGCTGCGGGCTTGCCTCCGACGCCGGCGCAGGTTTGGCAATCAGCTGTTTGACAATCAGCTGATTGCCGATCTGCCTCCGCGGCTGTCTCCACGCCCCTGGCCGGCCTTTGCCGGCCAAGACAGCTCCCGGCGCTTTCACCTTTCGCACACAGACGCGCCGGTACGCGTTCCGGCGCGTCTGTGTGTGAACGCTGAAAGCGCCGGGAGCTGTCTTAAGCTTTCCGCCTGAACGCGTTCCGTTTGGAACGCGTTGCAGTGCGGAAAAGTCTAAGGTTCCCAGCCTCTGTAGTTGTCAGCTGGAATTGTTCTGGGTGGGTGTGGAGAAGCATTACAGTTCCAGTACCACTTTTGGGTGTCTGGCAAAATGTGGCCTTGGCCTCAGTAGACCAGATCAGCCGTTTCTGTCCCATCTACACATGAGCGGCTGGTACAGTATACCACGCCGGGACACTACATGGACTGCTCCATTGGTGTGGGCTGCATCACCATTTGTGTGCCATAGCCCAGCACCTCATCCCATGCCAATGTCACATATACTGGAAGGTGTGGCCTCCCAGTAGACAAGCCGCAGTACAGATGAGCCAGTCCAGGGGTTCCGCTCAGCCAATCTACTAGCTCAGTGTGGACACAACCAAATACCCTTTCTACACTCCATGGACCATTACAGACCATAAAGTATGATCTACTGCTGAGCTGGACAAGTGACGGAAGTTCTTAGTCTTCAAAGTTTGTTCCCATTGTCATTTCTGAGGCATGCCTACTTCAGAACATAAGAGGAGCCCCACTGGATCTGCCCAGTGGTGGAGTGAAATATGGCACAGTTTTGGCACTATAACCTGGTCCACAGCCTAGTCTATTATGAACAGGCTGTACAACTGCATTAGTGTGTGGATAGCAGGGGCTTTACCCTTCTGTGGACCTGGGTGCCAAAAAGGACAACTATTTCATTAACCTACATACGTAGTGTCCCAAAGGAAGGTGTTTCAGGAAGCGTGTTGGTGGGGAGTATGAGTATAAATGGCTGCACAGCTCTTTTAGTTGTATCTCATGTTTTGGAAATGAGCGGGTGGAGGATGCCTGATAGGACTGAAGGCACAGGTGGAAGCCACCTGAAGGCTGGGACCAAAATGAAACCAGAGGCATTTCCGCACTGAATCGCGTTCCAGACGGAACGCGTTCAGGCGGAAAGCTTAAGCCAGCTTCGTGCGCTTTCCCCGTTCACACACAGACGCGCCAGAACGCGTGTAAACGCGTTCCGGAGCGTCTGGGTGCGAATGGTCAAAGCGCCCGAAGCTGCCTTAGCCGGCAAATGCCGGCAAGCGGCGCGCCGGCAGCCGCGGAGGCAGATCGACAATCAGCTGTTTGAGAAACAGCTGATTGTCAAAGCCGCGCGGCGTCGGAGGCGCGCCGGCAGCCGTTCGGGAGACAGAAGCGGCGCGAACGCTTCTTCTCCCGAACGGCTGAGGGCGGCTCGTCTGCGTTGGAACGCGTGTAGAGCACTTCGAAGTGCTCTACATTTCGAACGCGGAAAAGACAGCTGCGGACACGTCGGAACGCAAGCCGCGCGCGGCCAATGCGTATGACGTGTCCTCAGCTGTCTTTTCCGCGTTCCGATCAGCCCCGTGCGAAAACGTCTCTTGTCTTTGCCTACTCCCTCAAGACCCGGCAGCAGTACTGTTGGAGACATTAAAAATCTTCTAAAACTCTTATCTCTTTTCTTTCCATTTAGAGCCTTTTAGATCCTGTTGAGTGCAGAAGAGTTCCTTTAGTATTCACAACAGGCAGTATTTCAGTTGTTATCTTGTTCTTTTGCTTTCAACTATCTGGCACTTATTTGGCTCCATGCAGACACTGCAAAACTTTGGCGTGGCTTAGTAGGGGGTGGGTAATCTTTCTGCTTTCACCACCAACTGATCTCCATCACCCTAAAAACAGAGTGGATGGTTTCAAGGATGATTTAAATGTCATCTTAACGCGTCTCCAGAATTTTATGGCGAACACTTCTATCTACACCAAATTCCCTAAGGGAACTCTGTGGGCCTTGGTGTTTTTTGTTTGCAGAAGCTAAGATAACAGTAAAACAAAGCATACTGTTGCGTTGGGAGAAGTCTATAATGATTAAAAATCCATCTTCCAAAATAAAGGAATAAATATCAATTTATTACACCTATCTGGGCTTTGGTTATCACTTCTTTCCACCAGGAATTTCCAATTGTTGCCAGGTTCAGCCTACGTTTCTGTTCTGGTGATTCATAAGAACATAAGAGGAGCCCTGCTGGATCAGGCCACAATCGAACTAGTCCAGCATCCCGTCTCACACAGTGGCCCACCACTTGCTTCTTAAGCAGAAGACAAAGGCAAAACCTTTACCTTCTCACAAAAATGTACCTCCATCAGTGATCACACAGAGAAATGAATCCACAAAGTGCTTCCTGCCACTGGAAGTGTAGATATAGTGGTAGAAGACATATCACGGAACACTTCATTTTGTAAGTGGAGGCACAGAGCCTGCTCCCACTTATTTGTAGGGCATGGATGGGGGTAGTCCGGGATGTTCCGTCCTGAAGCAACCAAGAGCATCTTGGAGTGCCCTGATCTTTCCTAGTTGTGAAGAAGTAAACCCTTCTCCACAGTTTGACCAGGAGCATCTACTATGTTTTCAGTTGCTCCTGCATGCAGTATTTGTACCACTTCCAAGTACAAATGTTGCATGGGGGGAGGGTGGTGCAGCTACATCTCTGCAGTCATGTGCTGTGTTGTAATTACCATGGCAATGGCCAGGTGTGTGGTAGAATTTACCACTACCATTGCTATGGTGATTCAGATGGTCTGGGATGGATTGTTCATACCACAACTACCTGGCCATAAGTTGGGGATAGTGCTGGCACTTACGGTACAGATGCTGGGCCCCAGCCCTGGACTTAGCCTCAGTGGATAGCATTCCACTGAAGTAAAGTGTAAACACGCCCACAGCTTGAGATTCTGTCCCAGACTTTGCTAGGTGGGGGTACACTAAAGCAAAGGAATATTTGGCAAAATGATGGTCTAGTGGCAAAGTAGCTGAAGTCTTATCTGAGAATACCAGGTTTGATTCTGCACTCTCCAACAAAGCCAGCTGGTTGACCTTGGGCTAGTCACAACTGTCTTCTGAGCTCTCACAGCCCACCTACCTCACAGGGTGTCTGTTGAGGGAAGAATAGAAAGCTTTGTCAGCTGCTTTGAGTCCCCTTAAATGGGTGAGAAAAGTGGGGTAGAAAAGCCAACTCTTCTTCCTCTTCCTCTTCTACTTGTTGGAACAGGACTTGAAAATGTGCGTATTTTTTTCTGCCTCATATTCATAGCTTGCAGGCATTTAGATGTATTTCCATCACTGCTGCAGCAGTTTATGAGTCAGTTTCTTGCCCTCCCTCCCAGCATCATAAAGCAGAACCTGTTAACATTTCTTCTTTTGCTTCTGACCAATGAACAGGCAAATAGTCCGATCTTACCTCAGCATATGGCCTCTTGTTAAGATTTCCATAGTTCTTTTGCAGATGTCCCTGCAGACGAAGTTTGGGTATGATGTGATGGTGGTACGTAAGGAGGGAAGAGTCCTCCCTTATATTGGTCTTTCAGCTTTTTAAAAGTCTTTCCTACCTTTCTCAGCTTTTAAGCAAATTCATATCTAATATCAACATCATTATGGATGCATTTCTTCGCAGGATCCAGGAAGGTCCATTTGAAGGGAGGGAAGGTCACGTTCCCTGCAGCAAACCAGACACAGAACTCCTGTACAAGAAATCCCTGCTTGCTGTACGAAATAGGAGATTGTTCAGCTACTTGCAGCTATCTGTTCTTGGGGAGATGGGCATGCTGAAGGCATTTGTAGCACAATTCATTGCTGAAACATGCTATCTGCATGCCACCATCACCTTGTCAAATTGAAGGAGGGGGAAATCTTCAATCCTAGAAAATGACCTTCTGAACCATTCTCTGTGTTTGATACCTTGGTGCACTGACTCTCCCTTTCACTTAAGCCAAGGGAGGCTCTGATCAGAGGCCTATTCACACTTGGCTGTATTCTAGGATATATCTCAGCATAGGGACCTGTGCTCTGAGTGCTACTGCAGACTCTGGCAGACCTCCCTTAGGGTCTGCTGTAGCCTACACTAGCATGTGGACAGCAGGCCCCTATTCCAGGATATATTCCAGAATAAAGTCAAGTGCGAATAGGCCCAAGCTGCCATGGCCACTCCTTGACTTTAAACCTTCTTCAGTCTATCTTCTGACTGTGACATTCATACCTTTCCATTTCTACCCATTTTATTTGTGGACTTCCACCCTCCAAATGGATAGAAACAAAACATGTGAGCATTGAGATCAGAAGGTGCACTGAAGAAGGTTTAAAATGAAAGTGTGTGAGGAGGCTTACATAAGTCTTCAAGGTGGTATTGTTCACACACCATCTGCCCTTCCCCTTCTCATGAACATTCTGTGCTACAAGGGTGGATTAGGGAAGGGTTGGGAACAAGTTTCAAGAAGAAAAATACTCAGTAGGCAGCAGAAAACCTCAACTGGATATCAAGAAACCAGAAAAGACCAAGAAACTGCTACAAAGCAGATGAGTGGATGAAATGAAAAATCTGCTAGTAAAATATGGGTGGAGGGATTACTCAAGAAACGATGTTGTGAAAGATTTTTAGAAGACCTTCAGACAACAATGGATTGAAGATGTTCAGTGGTAGTGATGATGATATGGGGATTTACCTTTAAATGTTATGGATATATAATGGATCGGCATCAGACTTCTTTAGATGAAGTCTTTCCAGATTATGGTAAAAAAACATAGAGTCATGAACATCATGGCTTGATGATGCTGGGGTTTAAAGCACATCTGCTGAAATCCATCAAGGTTAAGCTGGGCATGACTAAACCAAATCCTTGATTGCCTGCATCTACTACAAGCGCAATCTATATATCTACATCTACATCTATCTTTATCTATCAGCTGCTTTCATGGCATTGACATCATACGCATACAGCTTCTATAGAGAGGAAATTTCTCTCATTGTTTCAGCCTTAAAAAAATCTTGTTACTCCATTTCTGTATTCTTAAAGGAGACTGTTAAAGAAGAGGTAGATGAATCAGCCACCTGTTTCTGAATCCCAGGTAACTTGGATAGTGGTGGGAGTTCTAAGGCATTTCCGCACTGCATCGCGTTCGAAATGGAACGCGTTCAGGCGGAAAGCTTAAGCCAGCTCCGGGCGCTTTCCCCGTTCACACACAGACGCGCCAGAACGCGTGTAAACGCGTTCCGGAGCGTCTGGGTGCGAATGCTCAAAGCGCCCAAAGCTGGCTTAGCCGGCAAACGCCGGCAAGGGGCGCGCAGACAGCCGCGGAGGCAGATCGACAATCAGCTGTTTGACAAACAGCTGATTGTCAAAGCCGCGCGGCGTCGGAGGCGCGCCCGCAGCTGTTCGGGAGATAGAAGCAGGCGCGAATGCTTCTCCTCCCGAACGGCTGCGGGCGGCTCGTCCGCGTTGGAACGCGTGTAGAGCAGTTTAAAGTGCTCTACATTTCGAACGCGGAAAAGACAGCTGCGGACACGTCGGAACGCAAGCCGCGCGCGGCCAATGCGGATGACGTGTCCACAGCTGTCTTTTCCGCGTTCCGTTCAGCCCCGTGCGAAAACGTCTCTAGTTAAGTGCAGTTGAACACTTTTGTTCTCGGGCAACAACTCTGGTCTGAATTTAGGAGTCTTTAGGGAACTGAGAGAGCTCCAAAATATTTAAACAATCCAAGAGAACAAGCTTATTGTAGTGCTTACTGTGCAGCAACATTTTACTTGCAATAGTTTGAGACTATTCAAAAGACTCCAAAATCTTGAGATGCTCTCCAGTCTCAGGTGTTCTCTCTACAGTCAACAGGAAATATTTACTCTCTTTGTTCTTTACTCATTGTTTGGTTGCAAAGGTCTTGTGATCCTAGTTGTCAGGAGAGCAGAATTTATTTTCGGGTGATGCCTGGCATTGCTCCATGCAACCCTGTTTGCTAATGTAGCTCCAGTACACTTTGTTTCATTTCCTTGATGTGTTTATTTTCATCAACAAATGCAGACTTCACATTGTTTGTCAATGGCATTTCAGGAAATGGGATTATGTGTAGCATTATTTGCAATGTTAGAGATATGTGAGGGCAACCAGTACTTGCTAAAAAAGACAAAGAAATACATCCAGGGAAATAGGGGTAGGAAGGAAGCAAAGCGAGCATCTGATTTTACAAAAATTACACAATTTCTGCACTTCCTTATTGATCCGGATCAAGGAGCTGCTAAGAACACATTGAGCATTTTCAACATTTGGCAGCTAAAGGGACTTCTGAGGAACACCTGAATGCAGCAACCACATTTCATGGGACTGCTACTTCTCCGCACACAGCTCCATGCATGCTGGAGTTCTCTAGAAATGAGTCGCTGTTGAACAGTTTGAATTGCTCTACATCTACACTCCCTGTAGGCATATGGTCCACTGTCTGCACTTCTTGCTTCTGGAAGAAGTTCATAGGGAGCCTTGGGAGAGGTGGTACAGTCACAGTTGCCCTGTCACCACAACAGTGGCACCACACAGATGTGTTGGTGCCATTGCTGTGTTCCTTCAAATGGCACCAAAATGGTGGTGATTCACAACTCTCAAGTGCTTAGCAAAGGGCTGGTGAGGTTAAAGAGAGAGACAGCAGCTGAAATGAAGATGCTGGAATTCTTCCCCGCCTTCACTTCCCAGGGAGGTTCTGCTGGGGAACTGAAGGTGTGAAAAGGCCCATAGTTTGCTTGGGAGTAGAGTAGATCCAGATCAGAGCTGTGCTAAGGGCTCAGTTTGGTCTAGTGGTTAAAGACCTGGACTCATATCTGGGAATACCCCAGGTTTGATTCCGTCCTCCCTCACAAAGCCAGCTGGGTGACCTTGGGCTAGTCAGAGCTCTTTTCTGAGCTCTCAAAGCCCCACCTACCTCACAGGGTGTCTTTTGTGGGGAGAATAGAAAAACTTTGTCAGCCGCTTTGATTCCCCTGGAATGGGTGAGAAAAGTGGGGTAGAAAAGCCAACACCTCCTCCTCCTCTTCTTCTTCTTCACTAATCTGGATTAGTGATAAACCAGATAAGTATGATCTATATCAGTGCTAGGACTTTTTAGGACACAATTGGTGTTCTAAAGCCTCCTCAATGGAGATGCTTCTGGCTGTGGTTAATACAGATCTACCGTATATTCCAATGTATAAGACAATTGGGCGTATAAGACAACTCCCAACTTTTCCAGTTAAAATATAGCATTTGGGATATACTTGCTGTATAAGAAGGCAACACCCGGTGTTTAAGACAACCCCCGACTTTTGAGAAGATTTTCCTGGGTTAAAAAGTAGTCTTATACGCCAGAATATATATTATCTAATAGGGATTAAGCAAGGTAAGTGCCAAAAGGGCCAACAACTCAACCAGTATCACTTATAAGAAAGCATTCACTCTCAAATAATCTTTCATGAATTTTTTTGTTAAGGGTCCCATCAGAAGACAGCCAATTATCTCAGAGCTAAATACGATTGCAGCCATAATCAGAAGAAATGAGATGATTAGTGTAGTAGGGGTTAAAAGTGACTAAACAAATAAGTAAATAATTTTCACTGAATCCAAGAATGCATCTAAAATCTTGCTGTCTACTAAAATCTAAAATAACAGTCCTTTGATTTCTGGAAACAGTTCCCAGATCAGTTCACCTTGCAGATTTGCAGCATGAGCTGGAAATGTGTTTATTTCTCCAGGATCTCAGTTAGTTCTTCTATTATAATGTATATGTGGTTCCCATCTTGTAACTTTTTATTGCTTTGTTCTTGCCATTACTGTCATATCCTATATTGTTGTGGGGTGTTTTTTTTCCAGACTAATGTGGTTTTCAGCAGACTGTTAGATGATAAATTACTGAAATAAATAAACAAGCTTCCCAAAGCTTCTAGATTCCATAGTGATGCTGCAGATGCTGCCAAACTACACAAGCTGGCCAATTACAAGAAATAATGAAAGTTGTAGTTCAACAACATTTGAGACGTCAGACATTGGCCCCTCCTGCTATACTCTTGCTAATTGAGTTCCAAATAATCCAGCATTTAGGGCATGACGAATAGTCCTCATTTCACTTTAGTATAAATTAGTGATATCATCTGTTTGGTCTCCGTAATTGTTGAGCATTTAAGCACCCTGGCTGTGCTACTGCTTTATAAATCTCGTGTAACTGGAACTGTTCAGGTAGCAATTTTACATGTCAAAGGCCCAGGGGAGGAATGGATGGGGTGCCACAGAAAAACCCTTGGTGTCCAACTTAGGGATGTGCATGAGTGTGTATTTTGACATTGGATTTGAACAAATTGAATATTTTAACATTCGTATTTGTACGAATAGACACTTTCATATGTTGTAAAATTCTATTCGATACAAATGTATTCATACAAATTCAGACGAATATGAACAGATACATATAGGTCATGAACAAATACTACCAGATACAAACGAATATGTATCCGAGATGAGCATCCCATACATATCCTGTAAAAAATCCACTCTGAAAGTGTCAAATCCAACCCGAATTCACTTTTAATACAGTTTCAATCCATGTTGAATGCACTCTAGATCCATTGCAGATGTCTGGCACAGCCACTTTCCCACATCCCCCAGTTTGACAAATGTCCACACTATTAGTATGACTGTCCAAAACATTCATATGAATGTCCAAATTCATACAAATAACACGTTATGAATACTGATGCACAAAACAACCAATCTGTTGTTCACAGCAGATATAGCAATGCCCCCTTGCAGACTTCTGAAGCAGTCCTGAAGGAGATTAGCAACAGCATTATGGAAGTAGAGTTTCCTCTTATCTCCTTTTGTAATTTGGATGTTGCATTATTGCAGCTACTATGGAACCCTCAACTCAAAAATGATCTTTTGGATGATGAAATATTTCTACATATTCTTTATTAAATACAATGGGGTGGAATAAATAGATACATTGCATTAAGGGGCAGCCAGGAAGCCTGATGTCTGTTCAGCATCAGTCAGCATTTCGAATCTGTGCTGAGAAAAAGCTCGAAATTTGATGAACTCCCTCTTTGCAAAGACCTCCATTTTCTATGGACTTTCATACCTTTGAAAAGCATAACAATACAATAGGCAAGCAACAGGAATTCAACAGATTAGTTATCAATGTATATTGCCAATTTTTCCACTACAGCTCAAGCAGTTTTAATTTGTGCACATGATGACTTATATCTCAATCTATATATGTCCATATACATTTGCTTGACTGAAGAGGAAACAAGCAAAAATATTGTCCCTGGCATTTATGAGGATTGTTTAGAAGCACCAAAAATCACTGACTTGGAAGTCTCTCTCTCTCTTTTTTTTTAAGGAAAAAAAGTACTCATTTTCATCCTTAGTTATGCTCATGTGCTTTGTGTGCTTGACTACACAGTCTATTTAAGTAGGTTTCTTAAGGATGTCATCTGATGTAAAAGCAAACTCGTTCTCCAGGTGCTGATCTGTCTTTAGCCAAAATAACACCCTCTACGCACAAAAGCGTTATCAGCAGGCTTGGGGGATGTCCAAAGCTTGCAGATGTACATAGGATATTTAGGAAGGAGGAGGCTTGAAGAACAATCCCGTGATGACTGATCCTGCTTGATAAGGATAGAAGACTGACTTCCTGTTTAAGAATGGGGAAATGGAAGGCAAAGAAGAACATCGATTGGAGGAAGAGAGCATGTATTGGATTGCTTGCCTGGCTAGAATCCTAAATAGGAGTTTTCCAAATGGCAATATTTTGTTGTAGGCTGTCCTGTTGTTGCCAAATGTGCTCTGGCACTATACATGTGCAGAGGTTTTGGGATCTTTTTAAGATGATGGGCTTGGTTTAACAGACAATCGACTGGCAGTCAATCCATCAGGGAGAGGAAATTACCATCCAGGTTCTTAAATGATGTTT
Organism: Aspidoscelis tigris stejnegeri; assembly: GCA_023333525.1. Lineage (NCBI taxonomy): Eukaryota > Metazoa > Chordata > Lepidosauria > Squamata > Teiidae > Aspidoscelis > Aspidoscelis tigris. The sequence continues at coordinate 22,760,176 of JALMGA010000005.1, forward strand.
CATCTATTAAGAATTGCATTAGAAGAATTCAAAAACCAAAGTAAGTATAAAACAGCTTTAAATGACAGAGGGAATCAGCACAAGTTTTAACCAATTATTAAGACAAAGTAGAATTTCTAGTAAAAATCTAAATTGTCTTAGTCGATTGTCTGTTAAACCGAGCCCATCATCTTAAAAAGATCCCAAAACCTCTGCAGGTGTATAGAGTGCCAGTAAAAACATATGAAATGAGCCACAACATAGCAGCTTTACAGAAAGAAAAACTGCAAGATAAATTCTCAAAGATTCATATTAGCTGTCCAGATGTCACAGTGTGACCAGGTTCTTTTGTAGATTCAGAGCAGCCAATTCAGAGAAGCAAAAGTGTCCTCATGGACAGAGGCACCGATAAGACAGAGAATACCAGATCTGGATTTTTGCACTATTCATGTAACTTTTATTTCATATAAATATATAACATACTTGGTACCAAGAGCATTCACTCCCCGGGTTTAAGTCCCCGGGTCCAGATGGATTACATCCTAGGGTACTGAAGGAATTAGCAGAGGTAATTGCTGAACCACTTGCTGTAATCTTTGAGAAGTCATGGAGAACAGGAGAAGTCCCAGACGATTGGAGAAGGGCAAACGTCGTTCCTATCTTCAAAAAAGGGAAGAAGGTAGACCCAGGGAACTACAGGCCTGTTAGCCTGACTTCAATACCAGGAAAGATTCTCGAACAAATTATTAAACAACACATATGTCAGCATTTGGATAGGAATTCAATAATTAACAGTAGTAAACATGGGTTTGTATCAAACAAGTCGTGTCAGACTAACTTGATTTCATTTTATGACAAAATCACTGAATGGGTTGATCAAGGAAATGCAGTAGACATAGTATTTCTTGATTTCAGCAAAGCATTTGACAAAGTATCTCATGCGATCCTCATTGAAAAATTGATCAAATATGGGTTTGACAAGGCAACTATAAGGTGGGTTCAAAACTGGCTTAGTAATCGTACTCAAAGAGTGGCTTTAAATGGCTGCACATCCAAATGGAAGGAAGTGTCAAGTGGAGTACCACAAGGTTCTGTCCTGGGCCCAGTTATGTTTAATGTTTTTATAAACGATCTGGACGAGGGAGTTGAAGGGAAACTGATCAAATTTGCTGATGACACAAAGCTAGGGGGGATTGCAAACACCAGAGAAGAGAGAGAGAGGATTCAAAAAGATTTAGAGAAACTCAAACAATGGGCTGCAACTAATAAAATGGTATTTAACAAAGAAAAATGCAAGGTTCTGCACCTGGGCAAGAAAAATGAAAAAAGCACATATACAATGGGAGGAATTCGGCTGAGCAGCAGCACATGTGAAAAAGACTTGGGTGTCCTGGTAGATCATCAACTGAACATGAGTCAACAGTGTGAGGCAGCTGCAAAAAAGGCAAACACAATCCTGGGGTGTATTAGGAGAAGCATAGAGTCCAGATCACGTGAAGTTATTATCCCCCTCTACTCTACCTTGGTCAGACCTCATCTGGAGTACTGTGTCCAGTTCTGGTCACCCCAGTTTAAAAAAGACACTGACAAGCTGGAGCAGGTTCAAAAGAGAGCTACCAAGATGGTGAATGGTCTGCAAACCATGTCCTATGAGGAACGGCTTAAGGAACTAGGAATGTTTAGTCTAACAAAAAGAAGACTGAGAGGAGACATGATAGCTGTCTACAAATACCTCAAGGGTTGTCACAAGGCAGAGGGATCAGCCCTGTTCTCACTCTCTCAAGGAAGGACTAGAAACAATGGGGTGAAACTGCAGGGGAAAAGATTTAGTTTAGATGTTAGGAAAAAATTTCTAACAGTAAGAGTGATCAACCAGTGGAACAGGCTGCCACGGGAGGTGGTTGGTTCCCCTACGATGGAGGTCTTCAAGCAGAGACTGGACAGCCATCTGTCTGAGATGGTTTAGGAGATCCTGCCTTGAGCAGGGGGTTGGACTCGATGACCCAGGAGGTCCCCTCCAACTCTACCATTCTATGATTCTATGATTCTATGATTCACTCACACAATCATACACACATATTTACAGTCTTTCTCAAGAACTGATCAGTTTCTTGCAAGGGCAATGGATACTCCATTACAGCTGATTCGAAGCACTCTATACACAGCAAATAGTCCTTCTTTTATAATCCCCTTTCTCAACCATTGTTCGTATAACTCATCTGTCGGTTGGCAGTTGGCTTGCAGTTTCCTCTTCTTTTCCTTGATCCATGTAGTTTCTCAACCTTTCTTTAATCCATGTAGGTTCACATTCTCTTCCTTGAGTCACATTCTGTTATGCTGAAAAAGTTGGTCCTTGAGAGAACATGTTTAATACCAAACATAGCCATGCTTAATGATTTTGCACAATAAGGGAATACCTTCTTGCCATGCTTAATGATTTTGCACAATCCATAAAGAATTCTCACCACGTGTGCCATTTTATCATGCACTGTGCAGAGTTCATTTTTGTTTGGGCTTTTTTCATTCTCTTCTCATTCACTCATCTCACAGAAAAGATCTAGCAGTCTTCAGCTTCTCTTCTCTAACCCCACCCCATACTAACTCCTTACTCCTGCTAACTCCTTAACTAACTCCTAGATTAAAACCTTCTCTTTTTATATTCTAAAAGTGTAATTGTGTATGTCTCTTCAGCCCAACTTCAGTAAGTCATTAAGCCTTTGCTTCATTTACTCCAGAAACCAAACAAAAGGTGCTAATTAAAGTGAAACCTTTTGCTTAATATTTACTTTCAAATATTTCACCTCAGAATCTTGAGAGATCTCTTCTTTTATTTACAATGCAAATGACATTTAATGGAAATCAACTTAAATCCATCGTATAAACAAACAGAAGGAGGTAACCCCAAGAGTCATGTTTACATGGTAGGCTGATTGGTTTTTATGTTTAAGGCTAAGGTCAAAGCCCATTGTTTTGGCACTGGTCCCATAAACCTTTGCAGCACCCATTTATACATTAGCTACACACATTTAATATAGAAATTATGAATGATATCTGAAACACTGTACGTAGGGCAATCTGAACTGTAATCTCCAAGCAGCTTTCTGCAAAGCTACCAGCAATAGGCTGTACTATCCATCCCCATGACAAAGCATTTGTTTCCCACCAGAGACAGGGCAGCTTTCTTATCAGTTTCAGACACTTCATTTCTACATTCCTTGGCAAGTTTGGCTCTCCCATCCTGGACTTGTGGCATGACTGCTTAGTTGGTTTCCCAGATTTTACTGTCACCTCCTCTGTGACACCTCAAAAGCTATCAGCAAATGTATTTTTAAAATGAGTGCAAGGGATAGAAATGCCAGGCATATACTCTATACTGGGGAACAGCACAGATAGCTCACACCATCTGGGGTCAGTGGAATGTGGGATATACTTCCAAGTAGGCCTTTCCTGTGGATTGCATCCAGGAGAATTGCAGAAGGAAAATAGGGCTCCATATGATGTGACCTGAAGCATGTGCTGCATCCTGGGATGCAGCCAGGATCCAGAGCAGCAGGCAGGAGATAGATGCAATCACAGGTGCAGGAAGCATGACAGACAAGTGCCTTACACCTTGTGACATCTCCCAGGCTCTAGAGGAATGGTGCTGAGAGAGAATGCCTCTTGGAAGCAAGGTTGGGACAATTTTGGAAGTAAATGTCCCTGGAAGTCAGCCATTGCCAGTCCTTCACTAAAGAGACCTGGCTGGAAATCAGGTCTATAAATGCCCCCCTGCCCTTTTCATGGGCCCATTCGGGGGAGGTGAGGTGATTTGTCACTGAAGTTGTTCAGCCAGCATCAAGGTAAGAGTAACTCGTGGTGGGATGAGTCAGGTTTAGGGCTGTTAGGGGATGAGATGATCTATCTAGCCCCCTGGGCATCTTACTGCGTGAATAATTAAGCCCTGGGCAAGCTGGGGTTCATCATGTTATACTCTGGGATGGATTGTATTTAAGCACCATCAAAGGAAAGCTCCTGACCAGAGTTTCATCTCATTGCCTTCTGATGAGTTCTGTTCTGTGGCTGCTGCCTGCCATCAGATTTGACATGAAGATGAAAGTGTTGTGATTTATACTGTATAAGGTGTTCTGACTGTCTTCTATACAGATAGTTCTAACTGCATAGTCAGTGTTCTGACTATAAATAATGCCTAGGTCTTAGGAAGAATTACGTTATCTTAAGTTTTGGAGAAACTTTTTCTTCTTTCTATAGGCAGAAATTCACTGACAATATAGTATTCAGATGTTATTTTACTTTCTTTGAGTGCCCAAAATCCATGAGCCTCAAAAGGTCATTTCATTCTTTGGATGGGGAGGAAAAAGTTGTCTCACAATTGCTTTTAATTTATATTTTCATGTATTTTAATTGTCGGTACCCATTCTGAGAATGTCAAACAAAGCAAAGCAAAAATTGCTAATGAATGTATGCAAAGAAGACATCTGAAGGACTAATTAATCAAAAGATTCTTCTAGGAAGAAAACAATTATCATTTGGAAAGCTGGAGGGAAAAAAAATAACTGTACTGCTAGTGCATGAAAAGCATCAAAAGAAAGTTAGATAAGAAAAACATTTGGAAATAGCTGCAGAACTGAACTTTTTATTTTTATTTTTTTTAGGCCAGTTATGTGCGGCCAAAGATGAGGTCCTATAAACAAACACTGTGAAAGCCGAAACAGCAAAGATCTCAAAGCACAGCAGATCATGCAAACAATATGAAGAAGTCTCACTAGGGAACAGAATATTAGAAATACCACAATAAACTCACAGTGCTGCTACATTGGAATTTACACACAAACACAAAAATTACTAGCAGGAGAAAAAAAATGCAATAACCCAAAGCAGAAAAGAATTGTCCAATACTGTGAGGTTAAAATATCTAACAATTTAATCATATGATTGGATTGTGATGGCTGAAAAGAAAAGGAAGTTGCAATCCTAGATGCACCTATCTTAGAGGAAAGTAGAATGGAGAAGAAAAAGACTAAAAAGTTCACAACCTATGGAGATCTGCCATTTGGGGGTTGTGGGGAAGGCAACGGTAGTTTCCTGTGGTTATTGACCCATGAGGTACACCATTTCTCAGGTTTATCTTCTTCTTCCATGATTCTGATGACCATGAGGCTATTTGAATATGCCAGGCTGGTAAGGATCCAGCAGTGTGGCAAACATTTGCAGTGCTAGCTCTGTCCCTTGCCAGTAGCATGTGTAGCATGAAGAGTCAGACTAAGAATGGCTGGATCACCATGGTATCATCTAAAGCAGCATCTGGTGAGAGGCTGAAAGTTTCCATGGCAATTTGACAGCTATGTGACAGCATCACTCCAGGGAGGGGACATCTCATTCTGGGGTAGCTGTAGTGGTTTAGTAATGTGGACATACCTGATCAACAAGTGAATAGAAGCACTCCAGCTGGTAAGTGCAAAAAGTCCAATGACTCACAAGCTTATCTTCTTTGAGTCATGGGGTGTTTTTCCACTGTCAATTATACCCATTTTTGCACCCATTTTTGTACCTTTTGGCTGTGAGCTGGATGATCCCATTTCCACTACAGCACCCATTTTGAACCCGATTGTTTCCACTGCCATGGGGGAAATCCAGATCTTTTTGGCCTTTAATCCGGATTTTCTGTAGACCCCATTAATGGGGCCTACAATGGGGTCTTCTGCCAGAAAATCCGGATTAAAGGGAGCCTGTTTCCACTGGAAACAGGCAATGGGGTCCAAAGGAGGCTAGGGGGAGGGGATGTAACTTTGACCCTCCCCCCCAACATTGGCTTCGAAGTCACTTTGAAGTCACTTCGAAGTTGACTTCACATTCACTTCGAAGTCACTTCGAAATCACTTCGAAGTCACTTTGAAATCACTTCAAATTTGCTTTGAAGACTGCCCCCCCCTCCAAAACACCTGGGGTAATGGACCGATCCCTTGTGGGTTGATCCGGATTCCCCAGATGGGTGCAAATTTCTAATGGGTGCTACACCTCCTGTGGAAACATATTGGGTGCTTCCCTTAATCCGGATCTACTAGATCCGGATTAAGGAATGTACCCATTCCTTAGATCTGGATCTTCTTAGAACCAGATCTAAGGGCTGCAGTGGAAAAACACCCATGGTTGACAATGAGGTATGAAAGATGTGGTGAGATCCCAATCTCTTCTATATCTGTGTCACTGATCAAATCCAGTTAATTCATCTGCCTATAGGGCAAGAGAGTGGCCGTTCTTCACTGAGGTCTGTTAGCATCCAAAATAGCAAAGCTATGATGAAAAATCCAAGGGGATATGGCAAGGACACAGACTTGATTTACTCTTTTCATAACTGAGAAGGATATGAGAGACATCAGAATTGGTAAAATCTCTCTTGGAATAAGCCATAGTCTTTGAAGATGCATTGTTGATTTCCACATTTTTAATTAGGATTTGGATTGACAAATGGCCATTACTTCTGATAATTTTATATATACTGTATTTCATTTTTTTATTAATTAAAAAGTTGTTATTACCACATAAAGATTTTGTTGCACAGCTCATACAATACAAGATAAGCAACTGTGAGTTGCCCAAATATAATAGAACCAAAATTACTGAATAGGAAAAAATACAAAGAAACTCTTAAATAGAATCATACATCTTAATTGGATATATTAGGCAATTATTTATTAATGCTTCTATCTCTTCCCCTTTTGTGTTCCTATTTCTGTCTAAACTGAGATAATTGCCTAGGGTTTATATTTTTCCTTATCCTAATTCTAGTGACTTAAGGAGATAAGTTTTACTAGATGCAGATGTGTTTTCCAGATTTGGTATAGCTTCTATGAACGAGTGCCATATTTTAGGGGGGAAAGTATCTTTCTGCTTGTGTCCCTCCATGCCCTTTGGGCAACCAAGTCAACCAGTCACCCTCCTGGCTTGTCAACATTGACAGCCTGATGATCAATAGATGACCAAGGGTCAATCTGCCTGCAAGGTTAGGGAAAGTTCCTGCCACTGTCACCACTTTTGTTAAAGGGGTGATAGCAGTGTGTGAAAGCATCTTAGAGCACCTTTTGAGCCTCAGAAATTAGTTCATGTCTCGATTCATTTTGAGGGCATGCCTTCAAAAAGCATTGGAGCCACCATATCTCCACATGCAGAAGCATTTTGGGTCCCATCACCATCTAAGGTACCTTTCTGGCAGGGTGATATTTCCTCCTTCGCTGCTCTAATCTTGGATCATCACTTCAAACAAAATCCCTATGCTCCAGGAAGGCGGTGAAGACGCACCTCTTTGCCCTGGCCTTTGGCTGATGTGATTGTACTCTCCCCCTATGGCAGACACTATTATACTATTATTTTAGTACTTTAATATGCTGAATCTTTTAAATGTTTTTATGTCTATTATTGGTTTTAAAATTTGCTGTTTTAATGGTTGTTACACGCCCTGAGACCTTTGGGTATAGGGCGGGATAGAAATATAAATAATAAATAAAATCGAGACACAGGGGCATACTTCAGTCATAGCACCTCCCTTCAGGTACCTACTCCAAAGCTCTGGAGACGTGGCCTCAGAAGGAAGTAGCAGCAATTGCCACTTAGCTTGAGATGGTTAGAGATGCTGTCTGTGTGCTGTTTTGTATCATTTGGTCACTCACTATTTGAATCTTTGCCTTCCTATTTTATGTTACTTCCATGCATACATCTTGGAACTCTGTTGGAGGCATACATGTGTTTGTGTCCTTCCTCTCTCCTATGACTGTTAAAAAATGGAAGAGAATTTAGGTAGGGATTAAAATGAGACCTGGGGGCCATTATCTAGTTTGGATTGATATCCGAGCTGGAAAAATTTTCAGGGTGAAAGACGTTGTTGTGGAGACTTCCAAACTGGAGATTGGCACAATCGAGTAACTATTATAAGTAAAGCTGTGCAAATTCAGTTCAGTTTCAACCTGGTTCATATCAGTCTGGCTGGTCTGACCCAGTATTAAAAGAATTGAACCAGATCTTGTTAGAGAGGGGCTGATATTTTTTTTTGGGGGGGGGGGGTTCCACTGTCACTAGAAGTACCCATTAATGGGTACTTACTGGGTACTTCTAGTGACAGTGAAAAAAACCCTTGATCTGAACCAAATGAGAGGATGTTTGATTGAACCAGTTCAATTCCAATCTCACCTGACCCTTTTAATAAAGCTTTTGCAATATATTTTATTGTATCTTTTCTTCTTTATTTTAAAAAATGATTGGACAATTCTCAATCTGCTTGAGCTTAGTTCTAGATTGAACAGAACTCAGTGAGGTTTGGGTCCTGTCTGCAATGGATCTCATTTTGAATTATATACCAGAACAGGAACCTGGCATCTGAATGCTTGTGCAGACTACTGTATGGCAGGCCCTGGGCAGAAGGTCCTATTCCAAAATATAATCTGGAGTAAGGTCCAGTGCAGAAAGGGCCTTGGTTCAATTAAAACTGAACCAAAGAATTCTAATCCATGTGCATCACTAATGATAAGCCTATCATTTTAGAGGGTGATGGAAGATTTTTGCTGCGATGTTTTCTATTGCATAGCACTTCTTTGGCTTTGTCTTAGAAGCATCCTATTGTCACCAGTGCATTCACTCTTAGGTCTCTAATGATGCATTCAAAGCTGGCAAAAGCCATCACAGTGACATTAAAGGGGAGGCTGTAGTCAATCTGTGTGCTATATATAACCTAACACTGTCAGCTGAGGCTGGGCACTTGAGCTTTGGTGGCAAGAAAATAAACCGGGCACCTCACTTGTGCTCATTCTTTTGGTCTTTGAGGTGTATTAGAAGTGTCTTGCTCTCTCTCTCTCTCTGACATGGGGATGAGAAAAGGGATGAGGAAGAAGAACGTAACATCAGTCGCCACTTTGCTTCTGACATGAATGATAAGTGGCGTGTGTGGCTGCCATGGAGTGGGGGAAGGGACACGTGACAGGTTGGCTACTCTGTTCTCATTAAAATGAATGTTTGATGTCTTGCAAGTAATTTGCTCAGGATTATCCATTGGAAGTGAACTTAGAGGACCCTTACCTCAAAGAAAAAGACATTCTTTCAAGAAGATCATTCCATTGTCTTCTCTCGTTTACATCCTCAGATAAGCTGATGCACACGCTAAGTTGGGATGTGGCATTTGAAGTGGGCAGGAGAGAAAGAAAGTAAAGCAGTTGTCACTGAGAATTAGTTGCAGTTAATGGACATCAGTTAGGGTTGAAAAGATCTGTCTGTTCCTAGTTCATGCCTGTTCTGCAGGTACTCATTTTAAGTTATGTCCACACTGCTTTTCTCCAAGCAGCTGTTGTTTATTTAAACATTTCCTTCCATTTTTCTATATTTATATTCAGACCTTCTTTCCGTCAAGATCAGATCTTAAGGCAAGTATACCAGTGTTATATGGAGGCACACAGACACACCCACAACCAGTCTTGCTTATATAGTTGTCCCTTGCCTAATGTTCTGGTTTGGTTCTTACAAACCACTCCGGAGTGCAAAACCATGTTATGCAATTCTACCTATGGGAAACTGTGGTGGGAGGAACCATGAAGGCCCAGTTTATTTGCATAAATCAGTAGCATTGCAGAGGGAAGATCTGGTGTATGATAAGATTCAGATGGGATTGCAGGAGACTCTACAAACATAGGGGTCTTTCTCTTGTGAATTAAAGGGAGTGTTGCACTTGTAGTGCTGTCCACGCAAATCTGCTGTATCTGTTGCTGGGATAGGCCGGTGACCTTAATGGGAGGAGACCTGTTAGTCCCTTCCAGTGAGGGCAACAGAGTAGGAGAAAAAGTGTTCTGAGCCATAAGAGACACTTATGGTGGCATGACGGCAGATTGGTTGCAAGAGCTGCTTTCTTTATGGTACTCATTGTGCCATAAAAGCCAGGCACAGCTCCTGCCCATGTATGAATCAGAGGTGTCATGGGGGGAAATGCTAATAATGACTCGTGTCTGCTGTTTTTTCCAGTACCACTTTGAGTGTGTTGGAAGTTCCATGGGGCCTATTTGGTTTTGGAGTCATCTGCCAATCTGTACCTTCCAGTAATTGCTAGCACCTAAGGATGTTCTAGAAGGTCCATGGACAGACCTTTGACCCAGCTCAAAAATATTTTGTCCTGTTGTGATTTGGGGTGTTCTGTGAACTTCAGAGAAATGTGATGAGTTTTTGGAGTACTCCCGATGCTAAGCCATGATCAAACACAGTGTTCAATATGCAAATGCTAAGAGATGTGCAAGAATTAGAAAATGGTGGTTTGGTTTGAATTAAACTGAACAATGTGCTGTTCAGTTTGAATTTGAACCAGTTTGAACCTGGTCTAGTAAGTTTGATTTAAACCTCAAACCTGTTTGACTTGGTTCTGAATACATGTTGAAAAGTTCTTTAAAAGGGCAACATCTTAATGCACCCAGACAATTTTGAACTGGGTGCTTTGTAAAAGACAAGGGAAATGTTGCAACATCTTAATGCACCCAGACAATTTTGCTTTGTAAAAGACAAGGGAAATGTTGCTTGAAAAGAAAGTGTTGATTCCAGTGAAGAGAAAGCGGCCAAATCAGGGCCGCATCCCCATTACAAGCTTAATTTGGTTTCAATACGATTTCAATCCTTGCAGACCCCACGTCAGTTTGGCTTAACACACTTTCCGTGTGTTAAATTGCCCCAAAGCATTGTAAATGTTAACCCTCATTTCAACAGGTTTCACTTTGGTTCGTGCGCTTGATACGTGTTACATTTTTTTATTGTGGGGACCGTACCATTTTAAGGGATGAAAATCCATGTTTAGGGTTTCCCTCCCCCAACAGCTTGCTTCCAAAGATAGTGATTTCAGTGTAAAAATCCACCCTTTACAGCAGTCGCTACACTGTAGCAATCCAACCACTTCACACCTGATAACAATGTTGCAATTTTGTGCAATTCTAGCTCTTTGGAGTTCTGACCTTTAGAAAGGGAAAGGAAAGGAGCTGCAGGTTCTGGGAGATGTGTTAATGTTTAAAGCAAGGGGGCTTGAGTTGCCGCTGCTGCTGTGTGCCCTGCACAATGGGGAGAGGAGGGGAAAGAATCGTTGGCTGCCCACTGCCATTTTTCCTCCATCCAGGCAAGCGGCAGCCACCCAGCCACCCAGCTAGGCTCTGTGAAAGGGTCCCTTATGGGTGGCGCGTTCACACCAGGAGGAAGAGAGCAGGGCAGCCCCGAAAAGTGGCTTTTAGAAAGTAGCCACTTGAGTCCCCCCTTGAGTCACGTATGCCATGTACAATCCTCAGAATCCGGATCCAATGTGATTGAGTTGAAAGTAATGGTATCAGGCCAATTTGGGTTTGCATCCAGTTCTATTATTTCAGTTTAGGGAAACTGGATTAAGCTTATAATGGGGATGCGGCCCAGGAGTGGTGCTTACTGTGGAGCCACATTTAGGATAAGAGTTAAACTTAACTAAATAATAATAACAATTTTTAAAATCTGCCATTAACAACAACGTAATAGCAATGCAGTGGGAGTTTTAATGAATATTCCTCCCAGCTTTCCCAAACAGGAATAATTTGGTCAGGAGCTCTTTCTCTTCCAGACCTCCGATCAATAGCATCAGTTTCACCAAGATGGAAATGAAATGGTCCTTAATTGAAGCTGCTGCTGCTAGATCTAAACTTTCTGGGCTGCTGTCACTAATGGCCAGGGAGGTATTTCAAAAGGTTTCATTTTATGCCTCTTCAGATGGGCAGCTTCTTAATTGGGTGCTCCAAGGTCTGGAGAATTTATCTGAATTGTCAGAAGCTTTGGGTCTTGTATACAAAACTAATGGCTTATGGGTAGAGGTTTATGCATACTTTTAATAGGTTTGCCCAGTTGGAGAATTCAACATGGGTTCCCAAATTCAGATATAGCTATTTGTGCTTTTAGTGAAGAATCAAATCAAAACAAAAGCCTGTAAGCTTAATCACTTCCCAGAAACCCTGTCAAGACTGTTCTGGTTTCCCATTCACATAAGTCTCCATGCTCCATGTGCTTCCTACTGGCTGGAAGTCTGCACAAACTGTAGCTCTTCCCAGGCACCTTGCTGGCAGTTAGAAATGATGGTTTGTCCCTCTTTCCTCTACCTTGCTCCAGCAAGGTTAGTAAGTAGAGATGTGCGCAAACTGAATTCACAAATTCACATGTTCAATTTGCCATTGAACCAAACATCTTTTTGCTCGAGTTTGATTGATGATGAACCATTTAATTAAATATCCTGTTGTTCATGTTTGATTTTGAAGTGGTTTGAAAACAAGAATTTATTTTATTTTATTTTTTTAAAATCACTTTTCAAGGCAAAAACACAGTAGGGATATGAACAAAAAATTTTTTGCATTCAAATGGAAGAAAATTTGTATTCATTCGAATAGACCCCCTTCGAATGTGGTTAGGATTCAGTTCAATATAAACATTCAGTACAAATTAAATATGAACATTCAATATGAACTGCATACATATTCGATACGTATCTGATACAACTACTCTGAAAGCATCAAATCCACACTGAATTCACTTTGAATCTGCTCTCAATCTGCTTTGAATCCACTCTGGATCCATTGCAGATGAGACTGGTGTAGCTGCTTTCCCACCTCCCCGGGTTCATGAATGTAACGAAGCTTTGTGTGAATATTCCAAAGCTTCAAGTACAAATGTCAATTTTCAAATGTCTCAACACTGATTCAAGTATGAATGTCTGAATTCGGATGAATTTGTATGAATTTCGGATGTTACGAATATTCGTGCATATCCCTAAAACACAATAAAGGTAAACAGTTTGATCAAATAGTTTGTGTTTGCAGTTGTGGAACTGGGTCAGATTGGTTGAATTTTGGGATATTCAGACAACTGGGTCTTTGGTTTGATGTGGATTACTGCAAAAGTGAACCATTTGACTAAAATTTCAAACACAAACCAGACTTTTTATGCATATTTCTAAGCATAAGGCTGTGACAATGCTTCCAACGAAGACCCAATTGAGCCTTCCTCTATTGTGCATGGTGGTTGTGGGGAGAGGTTTCAAAGGGAATATGCAAGTCTTAGCCTAGGACACTCATCAGTTTACACTAGTTTCAGATTTGATTTGAACTAAGTTTGTTCAAATCAAACATCAAACTGTTTCTGAAGTGTTTGATCATTTTAAAAAAATACATTGGAAAAAGTCCTATAAAAAGAGCCAGATGGGGATTGAATCAAATTGGTTCAAACCGTTTGATCGAACACTCCCTGAACTATTTTGAATCAAACTGCACCAAACCACTTGGTTTGATTCAAACCAGATTGAACAAAACTAAATTTGTACATCTCTTGAATTCCCTTCTCCTCCCTATATTAGTTTTCCAAAGAACTGTAGAGTCTGGATTGCCAGTTCCAAGTCTGCATTGAGAGGACTGTTGTTGGGGATGCAGAATGCCAGCAAAACAGAACATTTTGAGTGAAAGAAGTTGTCAGCTACTTTTGAAAACAAGAAAGACAAGACAGAAAAGTTATGCTGTGTTATCTGATGTAAATCAAACAGAAAGAGAGAGAGAGATAACATATCTAGCTTAATGTGTCTTGCAAGGTGTAAAGGCCGAAGACTCTCTCAGCCCTTAATCTATTTCATATATATATATTTATCTTTATTTGGTAGTGTGGTAGCGTTTTGTTTACTTGTAAATCAATCTCTATTATTCCCTTCCAAGAGGCGCACCTTCCATTTCCTTTTTCCTTCTCTTTGGCTTGATAATAATGTTGCCTTCCTTCTGATGCTGCAGCAGACAGCACCCTGCCCCCACTCTGCCAACCTCCAGCAGTGGGTTAGATACAGTTACTGTTTAGAACTCTGGCCCTATTTGGCTCCCTTTATAAACAGAACTCGACGAAGTTTCTTTGAAACAACAAGAACATGTGTTTATTGAATACAGTTAAGTCTCAAGTCAGCTTCTTCTTCAAGTTACACTTTCAGCTTCTGTTGTCAAACAGTTCAGTCCCTAACTTTCACACTCAGTTCAAAGACTCTTAAACTTCTTGAGTAAACTCTCAACCAGTACAATATGTGTTTGCTTGTCCTTATATTTTCACCAGCAACATCAAACACGTATTAACAAACTCAGGACCCCAATTCCCAGCTTCCCTCAGGACAGCTTAGAGCCCGTTTCTCCCCTTCGTTAACCTCCCAGATTAACGACCCAAGGCAGAGAACCAAGATTATCCCCTCAGGCTCCCTTTTATATGGGCCTGGCTGGCTTGCTTCGCCCTGATTGGCTGAGCTCCTCCAGCATTCTATTTCACCCCTCCCCTTGGAGTGCTCAACTAGCCCCTCCCTTAGGCTACTTACCCTTGACAAAAAACGATTTGGCGACACTTTTAAACGTCTAGACTTACCGTGTTCGCCACACTTTGCATTTTAAAACAAAATAACTTAATTTTGGGGTTGAGGGGTCCTAGCGGTCTCCACAACTCCTATAATCGCGGGGGAAAATAAATAAATAAAAATTTATTTTTATTTATTTATTTTTAAACAACTGCAAAAACTTTAACATACTTTCTCCACTAAATCCCCCTTTGCCCCCTCAGTTAATCAAAAAGTCACTTTCAGCATTTTCTGCTGTCATCAGTCTGCTGGTCAGTCCTGCTGCATGTTTGTCTCCAGTTCAGCCTGGTGCTGCTTCTGGACAGTCCTGGATCACCCCTGGCTCCATGTGGATTGACTCCTCACGCATTTGCTGACTCTGGTCATCTGCTGATGATCCTTGCTTGGCACACCTTCCTGCAGCTCCAAGCTCACAAAGCTTCTTTCTCACAAGTAGTATTCTGTGCATAAGCTGCTCATTGCTTCTTTGGTTGAAGGTCTCTCCATGCTTCTTGATTCTTTCTGGACGTGCAAACAGTTCATTAGGTTTAGCCATTGCTGCATCCTCACAGCCAAGCACAGCCAGCTTCAGTTCATGGCTAAGTCCTGTGTCATTTAGCTGGTCTTTACTAGATTTGGCCTCTGTCTGTTCCAGAACCAGCTCTAATTTCTTAGCTTGTTCTGTCTGCTTTTCAATGGCAAGTACTTCAATGCTTATTTCTGTTGTCTGTGGAGCCTTTGCTCGCCAATCAGTCTCGATTATTTCCGAACGTTCCAAACCTTTCAAAGAGTTCGGGTCAATGCTCTTTTCGAAGTCTGTCTCAGCTTCCTTGCTTATGTTTTCAGTAGCTAATGGACTTATTGAAAGCTCTGGATACTTGTTGCCATCAGTTTGCATTTCCACTACTTTTCTTTCTGCATCAGCATGGCTTTTGTTTACTTTTTCTGGGAATATCTTTTCTTCTCCCACTGCTATAACTGTACTTTCCTTGGAATCTTCAGCTTCACTTTTCTCCCCATTGGTTGGCAACTGTTTTTCAGCACCTTGAGTGTTGCTCTGTCCAACCTTTACACTGACCTCATCAATAGAGTCTGGTGGACTACTGTCACTACAAAGGTCTCCTTCAGGGAGCACCACTTCTGATTTTAAAACCTTGTCACAAAGTTCAAGCTCCTTAGAAGACATTAAGGCAACTTGCTTATGTCCAGACAATGGATTACTCTGTATCTTGTCTGTAACTACTGGGAGAACTCTGGTTACTGCTCCCCCCAATAGTCCAGTGCTGCTATCCTCGCAAACAGCAGTGCCTTGAGTTAAAAGTCTTTTCTCAGTTGTAACATCTTTCTCAATACTATCTTGGAATATGGATTCTACTTCATCTCCAAGTTCCCAGGATTGCTCCAAGTCATAAGCTACCTCCTGTTCTTTCAACTCCTTTGGTTTAATACTAACTTTCACTTGTTCTTCTGTAATATCATTAATACTGGACATCTGTCCATTCCTAGCATCAGTCTGTTTACTTGTATTACTAATACAGCTTTGTTCATCTCTTGTTTCCACCTGTGCACTCCCTTTTGCAAACTCTGGGGTGTAAGTTGAATCACACACTTCTCCCTCTTGTTCATCATAAACATTTTCTGCAAGAATCTGCCTCTGTACTTCTGCAGTATCACTGTTTAGGTTGAGGGGCACTGTAGCAGAATCATTTTCAATTGTCTGCACTTCTTGTGGCCCTGCTTCACCACTTGACCTAATGTCACTAACTTTTTCTGTCTGGAATCGTAAGCCTTCATCCCGCTTCTGCTCCACAACAAGCTGCTCTTCGCCTCCCTGCACCCCTATGTCTGTTATGGATGTACTGACAGGGAGCGTTTCCTTGGCAACCAGAATGGAATCTTCTGCTGCTCTCCAACTGTCCCGCTTCAGTAATGCCTTTTCATGGCCTAACTCAGAGTAACGGTTATTTTGTGGGACCGTCGGAACTTTAACTGAGTTACGTGATCTGATTTGATCGATTTCCCTTTGTAACTGAGACATTCGTTCTTCATGTTTAAGCCTTGCATACTCAGATTCAATTTCCATGTTTCTAATTGCTAGTTCAATCTCTTTCATCTCTTTTTCATGGGCAAGTCTAATTCTCAATATTTCTGCCTGCTCCTGAGCAGATATCACTCTTCTAGACCTGGTTTCCATTTTGTTTTAATGTATTAACTTGTTTACTTTTAGTTCTGCAGCAGATTTGCTACTTTACCCTCTTTGTTTACCTCACAAATCTGCCTTTTCCTTTGTGTATTGTGTTGTACACAAGTTAACAGCTTAGATTAGGTGTTTCTACATATACCTTTAAACTGTTACCTCAAAACACCTATCGTGGCTGCTTTTTCTTTATCCATATACTTAAGTGTAGCCTCTACCAGCAATGTCCAGTGGTGTTGCTACTAATTACCCAGTCATATACCTCGCAACGACCACCTGCTGTTTTCAAATCAATATCCCTACCTTACCCTAGGTGTTTTACCTCAGGATATTGACTTTAAGTGACTTTAAAAGTCAAAATTCAACAACTTTTACTTCAGAAATTTCTGCCTAAACACTGGATTACTCGGATCCCAGCGCTTGCCACCAAAATGTAAAGGCCGAAGACTCTCTCAGCCCTTAATCTATTTCATATATATATATTTATCTTTATTTGGTAGTGTGGTAGCGTTTTGTTTACTTGTAAATCAATCTCTATTATTCCCTTCCAAGAGGCGCACCTTCCATTTCCTTTTTCCTTCTCTTTGGCTTGATAATAATGTTGCCTTCCTTCTGATGCTGCAGCAGACAGCACCCTGCCCCCACTCTGCCAACCTCCAGCAGTGGGTTAGATACAGTTACTGTTTAGAACTCTGGCCCTATTTGGCTCCCTTTATAAACAGAACTCGACGAAGTTTCTTTGAAACAACAAGAACATGTGTTTATTGAATACAGTTAAGTCTCAAGTCAGCTTCTTCTTCAAGTTACACTTTCAGCTTCTGTTGTCAAACAGTTCAGTCCCTAACTTTCACACTCAGTTCAAAGACTCTTAAACTTCTTGAGTAAACTCTCAACCAGTACAATATGTGTTTGCTTGTCCTTATATTTTCACCAGCAACATCAAACACGTATTAACAAACTCAGGACCCCAATTCCCAGCTTCCCTCAGGACAGCTTAGAGCCCGTTTCTCCCCTTCGTTAACCTCCCAGATTAACGACCCAAGGCAGAGAACCAAGATTATCCCCTCAGGCTCCCTTTTATATGGGCCTGGCTGGCTTGCTTCGCCCTGATTGGCTGAGCTCCTCCAGCATTCTATTTCACCCCTCCCCTTGGAGTGCTCAACTAGCCCCTCCCTTAGGCTACTTACCCTTGACAAAAAACGATTTGGCGACACTTTTAAACGTCTAGACTTACCGTGTTCGCCACACTTTGCATTTTAAAACAAAATAACTTAATTTTGGGGTTGAGGGGTCCTAGCGGTCTCCACACAAGGGTATTGCAGTTACAGAGAAAGTCAGCCTGTTCGCACTTCAGTGATGTGTATGGCCCAGGACAGGACTGTCTGCACTTGCAGGGCCTCCAGGTTCAGGACAGTTCCGGTGCAGACTTTTGGCGTGATAAAACCCAGTAACAGAGATTAATTCAAGTATTTTGGCCCATTCTTGTGGCAGCAGGCTGCAGGCAAGAATCTAGCAGAAAGGCCAAGCCCTGATCTGCCACTTCCTTGTGATGTTTATAACACTCAGGAAGTTGCTTTAAAAAAAAAATCCAACACAGAACTTTGATGGACCAATGAGCAATATGTTGTGGCTAATAAACATCAAAGATGAATCGTAAATCTTTGGTCAGCTCTTCCACTGTGCTCTGGGCCATCAACTTCTGCTGTGTGCTTGTGAATGTGGTGAGGCTTCATACTGTGCCTACAGCTATTTTTATGCTACTCTTGGCCATGCTGCAAAAATCTGCTGTATTAAAATTTGCTATCAGAACAAAGACAAAGGCATATACCACATTATGGATGGAGTTACAGAACAGATAAAGGTGAAAGACAGTAGCATCAACATGACTAGTCCAGATGCAATGCTATAGTAATTTGAGCTTAGCAGACTTTTTTTTTAAAAAAAAATTTCACAACTTGTAAGAATTTAAAAAGTTTTGAACCAAATGTTTAAGGATGGAGGGAGGCTCAATAGTGTTAATAAGGAGGCTGGGCTAGAGTAGATCTGGTCAGGGTCATGAGGCCATCTGCACTCAAGTTTTATTCAGTGTCAGTCGACTTTCAGAATGAAAGAATACATCAACTTAGAGTTTTTCTGTACTGGAACGTAGACTCGACCGTGGTTCAGTGAAGGCCTCTGCCATCTGCATGCTATTATGGGATATTAGAGGCCTCCATCAAAGCTTTGCACTAGGAAAAGTGTGGACCAGTCTAGAGTGCCAAAAATGGTATCCTGACTAGAATAGTTGTAGAGCAGTTCATACTGCACATATTAATGTCTTACACTATTTTTATATATGGTTTTATTTTAAATATTTTTGTCTTTCAAATATGCTGTTACCCGCCCTGAGACCCTAGGGTATAGGGCGGGATATAAATGTAAATAAATAAATAAATTTATGTGACCAGGGGTGGAATACTGGATCATGGAGGTATGTGGATGGCACACTCCCATGGTCCAGTAAATACCAGCAAGCACCACCAGAAGTGGGTCTCCCCCAAAACTGTCCAGATCAGAGACTCCAAGCCCAGGAACATTTGTACCTGGCCTTTGAGGTATTGCTGTTGTGAGGACTGGAGGAGGATGCAGCATCTGACTGAAGATGGTTCTGTTCTCTTCCACACTGGCAACCCATCCATCTTGGGAGAAGTTTCTAATTCCAGTAACAGGTGTCCTGCCCTGTCCTGGAACAACAGAAGCAAATGTGGAAAGGACCTGAGTGACTAGTCATTTTATTTCCACATTATATTGCAAAAATAAATAATGCTGGTTGAATGTGGAGGGAGAGAAGCTCAAAGAAACTATGAAACCCATATGATATATGCATGTTTAAAAGGATGTAACAAAATTCACTCTGTGGTTCAGCAACAGGTGTTCTCACAATTTTTCCCCTTGCCCCTCCCAAAAGGCATTCTTTGTTCTATAGCCACAACAGATGGCAATGGATCTATTCTTGACAGCCGACTGCCTGTGGCAGCAAAACAAGCACATTATTTAAAAAAACAACAACAGAAAGTGTAAATCCCCTTAAGGACAAATCTTTCCACTTTCCTCTTTGCCAGAATAGCCTTTCCAAGTTTTCTCTCACAAAATGGAGAGCCACACTTTAAGAGTCTGTGAACTTCAGGGCCTTGAGACAACCTCTCCACACAATGGGTTTGATCACCATTAATGCACAGGTTGAATGCAGTAGCCACATGGACCTGAACCTATATAGCATTCTACAGTAGAGTGCTGTAAATAGATAGTTGGAGTAAATCATAGAAAAATGTTGTGTTTGCAATGCCCTTAAAAGTGTGGTGTGCTGCCCACATGCCTGCCAGTTTTCAGGCCCTGTAAGCATCAAGCTGGGAACTCTCGTTACCCAGCTACAATGTTGTCAGCCAGGACACTTCAAGCACACAGCGCTAAAGACCTTGGGTCAAAGTAGTTCCACCTGAGTGGAACTTGAGTAGCAGGGTGGCCAGACAAACTGGAATGGGCACTCTTCATGGTCCTTTACTGCATTGGACATTGGTTCATGCTGGGAAAGGGTCTGGGGTTCTCCCATCCACATGGTGCAGAAGAGAGGAAGAGGCACCCCATCATGCTCCATCTCCATAGGATGGGACATAAACTTGGCTAAGGTGCCCAAAATGGAACCCTAGCCTAGTTTACCAGTGGACCTTGACATCAAGATCTACTACCATGTTATTTTACCTTGTCCTGGAACAGGGGGACATGTCCAGAGGACATGAGCCCCCTTCCCCTTTCCAGGATGTGGCAGAACATTTTGGCAGCACAACAGGATGCAGTGCAGATACAGGCCCCTAGGACTCTGAATACCAGGAACTTTGAGGCTGGCGCAACCTTTGGAGCTGTCAGCCAGGCTTGACATGTCATGGGATGTCCCAATGTAGACAGTCCTGTCCCATGCTAATGTCAATCCATTCCAGCCTGGCACAAAGTTGGGATAATGTAGATAAGCATGATAAGTGGGTTAGTGTGATTCCCAGCAGTGTCTTAGAACAGAACAAGGTAATAACAACCAAAAACAACAATAAAGCCATGATTTTCTGCCAGTGCTTTAACAGAATTACCAAGAGGAAAATATGAAGGAAGGCTGCCTGCCTAACTGTGATCTTTGCTTCTTCAGCTTTGGCTCCTTTTCCTTTATAGAAGTCAAATGTATCTTCTTGATTCTTTGATGTCCTCTTGATGTCTTCGAGCTTCAGGCTCAGCTGAGTCCATTTGCCATTGCCATGCCTTCATTCAGGCATGTATAAGAACTGAGAGAAGACCATCTCTGTTGGGTAGGGATGTGCAAAAATGTTTTTGTTTTGCATTCTATTGGTATCAAATTGAATGCAAGAAAATTTGAATTGGTTCGAATAGATCCCCTTCAAATATGGTAGTATCTGAATTTGATGCAAATGTTCCATACAAAGTTGATATGAATGTTAGATATGAATCCCATATGGATCCCGTACAAATCCCAAATGTATCCACTCCAAACATGTCAAATCTGCCCTGAATCCACTTTGAATCTACTCTCAATCCACGTTGAATCCAGTCTGGATCTGTTGCAGATGCAACTGGGGCAGCTGCTTTCCCACCTCCCAGGTTCATGAATATAACAAAGCTTTGTATGAATGTTTTGAAGCATTTGATTTGAATTTGAATGTCAGCATTCGAATGTGTGAACATTCTATTTGTATCCAAATGTCTGAATTTGACCAAATCCATATGAATATTCATGCACATCCCTACTGTTGGGTGCTGCAGATGAGTTCTGTTTCCCTCTTCTGCCCTCTTTGCCAGGTGCGTATAAGTGAAGACCATCTGTGCTGCTGCTTTTTTTTTTTTGCTTTATTTTATAAGTATTCTGTTAGGACCGTTGTTATTATCATATTATTATATTGCTTCATTTTTCTTGTTACTTTGAAAATTTCCTTGAGCATTATTTGGAAAGGCGGCATGCAAATAAGTTCGCTGCAAAGGAAACCAATCCGACTTTGCAGCCCCATGTAGAAAATTGTGGGGCACTCTTGGGGGCACTCTTCAGCCAGGGCATGAAGTAATGACATTGCTGGAATAGGACCACACAGTCAGTATCTCAAATTTCATTCGAACATCCAAACATTTGATTGAATCAAAAAAGGACTTGTGAATGCAAAAACTTTGGTTGGATATTCGTATTTTGCTGTGTTTTGGTTGTGAAGAAGGGTTTTTTTTTCCAGTGGAAAAAGTTGTGAAAACTTAGCAAGAATGTTCAGATGTGAATACATAAATCTGAATGTTCGATTTTACAAATTTCTGGATGTTCAGTGAGAAGTGACTGCGTGAAGGGCAACTGTAGAGCAACTTCCAAGGGGCTCTCAAACACAGTTCCCCTAATCTCTATTTTTTATAGGCAACAATAACTTACATAAAACGGTTTGTATTCCACAGTGCTTGTATTCCACCACGTCAAGCAAGGGATGAGTGAATGATGGATGATGCAGAAGTCTCCATGTTTTGAAGCAATCTTTTCTATCCTATAGGTGATGGCATCAAGAGATTTGGTGAAACTGCAATCCAGGAGAGTCATGGTTCCTTCATCCCTCTGCCTGGTTTAGAAGATGCTATGCCATTTTTGACTTGAGCAGAAGTCAGAACACTAAACCGAGGTCTCCAAAGGTAAAATAAAAGTTTGCATTCCTCTCTGACTCCGTCCAGCCAGGTGGAGGAAAATAGGATGTCGAAACGCATTCCTGGCAACCTCGGTTCTTTCTTCTCTTCTTCTGAGGCCTGGTTTCATGACATACTGTTATAATTTTTAATATGAGATGACAGCAAGCACAGTTGGGAGATCCCAGGAGTGCACTCATGGCTTTTAAAAATGTCTCAACTGCTGTAATCTTTGGGATGGTGTGTTAATTCTTCATGTTGTATTTATTGCCGCTGCTGTGGAAGGAGCGTGGTAGGATATATGACAAAACAGGACAGGGAAACGATGATAGTAAATAAGATGAAAGTCAATTACTTATTTTGATTATCCATTTTCCCCTCCTCTTGTGGGTTGCTCCATTTGTTTGGTTTTGGTTGCATTGCTAATTAATGAGCTTTTCCCTCACCTTTGCTGATGAAATGCCATCTCTGCACTGCAGCATTAGAGATTACAGTTCTGGTTTATTGTGCAGTGATTAGCTAACTTATTGCACAGGGCATGTGGATTTTGCCCTTAGGGAAAATATACAGTTTCCCCTTCTCTGTAATTTTAATTCTTTATATCTCTCCTCTAAGTATGACGGTTCCCTCCTCCAATCCTTTTCTCTATAATCTTGTGCCATGTCTTGGTGCAGGAAGCAGGGACAAGGCAGAGACGAAGTGGGGCAGAGGAACGAGGTGATTCCCTTTGCTGCTCCAGTGTGACAGCACATTTTACTTAGGGTGCATATGTTTCAAATTTGTCCAGTTAATCTGTATTGAATCATAGCATAGCATAATGTAACATTTATTTATCATGTCCCTTTCTCCAAAGGGTGACACAAAATAAGGTACACAATCCACATCAGACGAATACAGCAAGAAATCCATTTGAATAAATAAAACATCAAATATACATCATAAGCAACATACAGAATTCTAATAATAAGCTATGTAATCTAAGAAATTACAATACAGTACACAGTATCAAATAAGAAAATAATAATAGGAGCAATTAATACAAGACAACTCAAAAATGTCGGAGGAGAAACTAAACTGCAATTGCAGCAAAGTGGCAGCAACAAACTCAGGTGATTTTCTGTTCTTCCATCTTTAGCTGGAACTTACACCTAGAGGAGGCCATGGCAAAGGCTCCAATCACACACATGTAACATGGGTCTCAGTTGTCTATCTTCAACCCCAGCCAGAAGCAGCTACAGTTTTTATGTCCAACCAGAGGGAGGGCGTAGCAAAGGTTTCAGTCTCACAGGTGCAGCATAGGGCCCAGTTGTTTCTCCTCTCACTTTTTAATGGTTATCTGCTTCTGAAAGTTACTGCAGATGCACTTGGGCTTTGTTTTATGCAAGGAAGGTAGAAATAGCAGTGAGAAGTACAAACTTCTGCTTGCAGCAAACAAGTGCAACAGATTGACAATGAAGGCCATACCTGTACCTACCTCCAGTAGATGATACTGCAGTGGGACACTCTGTTCTGGGATAAGTGATCCTTCCAAAGCTGGGACAGATTGCTTCTGGTGCAGAAACAGACTATCTGTATTTGGATGATCTGGTCCATGTCAGCTTTGGAGCCAATACAGGGTTCTTCCAAATGCTTCAAAGCCTTGTTCCTGGCTTTTGGATCTCCCAGGGGCCACATTTTGGTATCATTCTTTTTTGTGCACACCTCCATGGTATATCAGACCATCACACCCTTGTGAGGAAGGAGATAGAGGTGAACAATAACTCTTGTGGAATATGCTGAGCTAGTCATAGAAAGCAGAACCATGTCAAATCTAATGGTTTGTCGGTTTGCTTCCTGGATGGATGGATGGATGGATGGATGGATGGATGGATGGATGGATGGATGGATGGATGGATGGATGGATGGATGGATGGATGGATGGATGGATGGATGGATGGATGGATGGATGGATGATACTCTTCCCTATGACCCAAAAGCCTCAGAATGGCTAATAAATCCAATTTTTAAGAGAGTCAGGAACAAGAAAAAGCCTTTCAGAACAGAGGGTTTTCAAGGCTCTTCACAAAGGCCACAAAGACCCTGTTTTTGCATTCTCATCCAGTGTGCTTCTTTTGCTGATGGCACATAAAGTAGGGCTTCATCACAATAAAGCTCCCTAGCTTCATCATCATCAACAGTCCTATGAACATTGGTATATTGCCTTGTCTGTGTTCACCATTAAAATTTTCTAATGGAATAAGATAAACTTTATCCAAGCTGGTACCCTTCAGGGACAGTTACATGGTAATTTACTTTAGCCCCATCAAACATAGCCATGGTCTGGGTAACGAAATCCCTAAGAATATGTCCTAAGGATTGGTCCATTATTGTTCAAATCTGATGCATCAATGTTAAAGCACAGCTCCTTATCATAAAGCTGAGGATTTTGCCTATCTCAAGCCTCCCAACTTTCCAATTTCTTAAGCATCTAGAAGTGTGATTAGGACCCAGATTTACTGACTAAGGTATGGTCAAGTGAGCAGCTTGTATTTACATATTCCAATATCTGTAATTAAGCCAGGCTGACCTCTTAGCTGCTATCTAATCTTCTTAAACTTCCCTCCAGTGTCTCAAATGAAAAGCCAGTATGGTTCCCAATTTTATTTTTCTAGAGATCGTTTCACAACTGCTCTCTGGAGAAGGGTGGGAAATCAAATCTATGTTACAGATTGCAGATGGCGTAGACAATTTGTAAAGCATAGCGAATTCTCATGACCAGTACTGAATATTGGAAGCAGAGGAGAGAAAAACCAGAAATAGTTTATCTAGCAGAAGCTTTTGTTACCATAAGTAATTCTTATGAATCCTTATTTTCTAATAAATGCGTGACTCTAGCTTCTTTTGTTACTTGTCACTTTTTGGCAAACTGGTGCTCTGAGTTGTTTTGACATGAGCCACTCATTTGTCTTGTTTTCTGATGCTGTATAATTTTGTGCTGTTAAATACTTTGTAAGTCATCCTCTGGTGCATGTGATCCAAAGGGGTAGGTAGGTTGACTCACACAAGTTACATAAAGGTACTTGTGTGTGTGGGGGGGCTGAGCTGCTGCCCTGCACTTGCCCTTCAGAAGCAAATTGGCTTCCTTAGATTTTTCTTTATTGATCTGCAGTTCCTTTTGAGTAGTGTGAAGAATCCAAAATGTGACCAAAGCCCACCTGAACATTTCTGGTTACCATATACTTGCCATATTTCTTGGTTTAAAATAGTTCCTGCTGAGAATAAGGAATTAGTTACTTACTTCCACTCGATTCAGTAGTTGTTCTATTGTTGTTGGGTACTTCTGAGGGTGTGTCCAGACTTAGGAAAGCTGCACGTCAGAATGCGCAGCTGAGGCAAGGGCATCACACCTGACACCTTATCCTGAATTATGCTGCCGCTGCTTTGAATTTACCTACTGCAGAACGATCAATGCTTGCAGTTCAGTGTAAGGTAAATTTGAATGCTCCCGCTCAGCTCCCATTGGCTGCTCCTTCCCATGTGACCCATGCCCCACCACATCTACCATGGAAGTCTCGCAGCTGCTGAGGAGGAAGCTGCGGACCTCCATTTAGAGTGGGGACAAGGTGTTATCACTCCGCAACAGGTAAGTTGTGTATTTTTTTTATAACTATGGATTTACTCCACTAATCTGGAAGCTGCCTGGGTCATGGCCAAGTCCTGTTTGACTGCATCTTCATGGGCACCCCAATTTTCTTGGTAGAGGCTGAGAATCGGACCGGTGATCCTCTGCTTTCCAGGTCATCTGCTTTACCACTGTGTTCTGTTAGCAAGCTATAAGCAAGAAGTGCTTCTAGTAAAATTGCTAAGAATGATGGCGGCCATGTTGTTTACTGCTAGGTATATGGCAATCTGTAGCAGGCATAGAACAAGGCTCTTTCTGGTTCCATTCCAGATGATATCCCAGAATAGAAATCTGACATTTGCATGCTAGTGCAGACTAACAACTGTCCCCAGGTGGGGCATGCTGTAGTATGCAGCAGCTTGCAGATGGCAGGTCCCTGGAACCTCTAGTGTGGGACACTCATCCACTAAATACATACTTTCCATAGCATATCACCTATTAAGCAAAGTCACAGTCAGAATTTCTGGAGTGATTCAACATCCCTGGAATGAAAGACAGTAAGACAATAGTAGCCATTAACAAGGACCCAGAAGCTCCAATACTCTAAGTTGTGGATTATGGCTTGGTAGCACTGAAAAAATGAAAATTTCTAGGTGCTTGGATGTGATCGGATTTGACATTTTAAAAACAAATTAAATTATATTTTAATCAAATGGTGATATATTAAGGGGAAGTGTGCCAGCAATATGTAATATATCTATTTTCAGGTGCTTCTTAAACCATTTTTTTCTAATTCTGAAATAAAGCATGCTATTAATCATCATCATCATCATCATCATCATCTGCCAGCTATAGAAAGCTACTTTGTTGGTCTCTACTCGTATCATTCGCCGATACATCACTCAGTCTTAGGCGCTTGGGAAGGGCCTGACTACTGGTAACATATTACCAAAACCAGAATAAATATCTTGTTTGCTGTGTGTTACTGTTGTGTTATGTCAATAATAATCATCAGGTGACAGCAGAATTGAGGAGAAACAGTTGGAGAAGCTCACCAGATACGAAGACCTGAGAATTGAACTTCAGTGACTTTGGCGAAAACCAGTGAAAGTGGTCCCAGTTATCCTTGGCACACTGGGTGCAGTGCCAAAAGATCTCAGTGGGCACCTAAAAACCATTGGCATTGACAAAATATCCATCTGCCAACTACAAAAAGACATTTTACTGGGGTCTGCTCACATAATTTGCCGATACATCATGCAGTCCTAGGTGCTTGGGAAGTGCCCAACCAGTGATATAATACGAAATCCAGCATAGTGATCTCGTTTGCTGTGTGTTACTTCTGTTTTTACATAATGATGATGATGATGATAGTATGGTAGCTTATCATATCCAGAAGTAAATATGAATTTTCAGGTGGCTCCAGAAATAAAATAACAATAAAAAACAATCTAAATGGATATGTCCACATTGCAAATATTATTCTTATTATCTTAAAATGTTAGCCCTAATATATCCCATACTCTTAACCTCTCATTTCATTATTAATGACTTACTTGCAAAAGACTTTTAAAATACTGCTTTTGGACAAAGTGATGCCTTAAACTCTCAAAATCAGTGAATGAATTATGCAGTCAAGTAATAATTTGAGCATCTTTATTGCTAAGGCAAAAGGATCAATATGGTGTTTTACTAGTAGTGGAGAGTGGCTGACATTAAAAACCAAAGGTACAGGCTGGCGCAAAATGAAAATTTGATTAGTTGATTGCCTCCGGCAAAGCATCACTTTCTGATGCTCTTTAAAGTTGCTTGTGAACAGAGTGATATGTACTGTGCACCTCTCATGATGTGATTTCAGTGCTGTGGAACTAAATACTCAAAATTGCATACTTTTTACAAAAATTATACAGCTTACAGTTTAAAATCTTTGTCTGTGACTGTGTAGCTTAGAACATAAGAACCAGGCCGGCAATCAACTCCATATATATGGGGTGAGGCGGCTGTCACACATTTTTTGGGTTGTGTTACAAATTTGAGGGGGCTGTCACAATTGGTGGATTAAAAATTAAAAATGTTGAGGGTGTGGAAAACACACCTTTAACAGCTTTGTTCAGAAGATTTATTTAAGGTTGTTAACAATGGAAGACATGGCATATCAATAAAATAAATGTCTTAGCTCAATATTATTCTCAACAAATTTTATATGTTTTCAACTTAGTCTGTCTACAACTCAGGAAGCAGCTAGTCTAACCACAAATGATAGTTTGCCACATTTACTTTCGTCTGGGACTTCTGCAGAAAGCTATGCAAGCCTGAAATTCCCTGTATTTGACATGGATTGAGAGCAAATTAAAAGTGGATTCAGGTCAGATTTGATGCTTTCAGAGCAGATATGTTACGGGATACGTATCAGGTGTGTATCAGATACATATGCTTTTGTTTCGGATACGTATTGAATACATATTGTTCATATAGGATAATTGTACAAATACATTAGTATCAAATTATTCAAACAGAATCCACGTTACGAATTGAATATAAAAAAACCCCATTCATGCACATCCCTAGTCACAAGTAGTCCAAGAAACTTAATATCAAGCTACAGAGATATAAAGAATTATTGGTTCTTTCCCAGAGTCCTTTTAGTACGCTGGTTCATTTTCAATGGGAGCCCCCCAAAATGGGGGGGCTGCCCCTCTCTGCCTCCCCCCAGCTATGAGCCTGATAAGAACATAATATGAACCCTGATAGGTCAGGCCACAGCCCATGTAGCCCAGCATTCTGTCTCACACAATGGCCCACCAATTGCTCTCAAATACCTGCAAATGGCATTTGGAGGCACCTTACCTATAACTCCAACGCAGAGGCAATACCTAGGCATCCATTCTAGAAGCCATAGATGGAACTGTGGAATTTACAAGACTGGTAGAGCGGAAAATTTATTTTGTTGTGATGTTTATTATGTTCATGCCACAATTTATGTTCAAAGGGCTCAAACTGGCAAACTGCTTATTAAAAATAGCAGCAAGAAAGTAGGAAAAATAAATACAATAAATTAATCCTGAAACTTTGTTTAAAAGATCATAAAATATACAGCACAGTAATAATGAGCTATTAAAATTTTCAGTAAAATTAATTTCTAGCCCCAACAGTAAAGTTTTGTTTTGTTTTTAAAGAATGGAAGAAATAATGAATACAAGCAGAACTAAAATGAGACTAGTTTGGCTACCGAATCCATTCCTTTAATTGAGGGAAACTTGAATAAGAAATTCATGTAACAATAGATGTGTGTTGTCATTGTTCAAATGCTAAATGTAAGGCCAGTCTACAGTTTGTGGATTTGTAAATTGAATACAGAATTGGTATTTGCATATATACTGTATGTATATACCAATATATATACCATAGAGATAGAGCATAGATGTTAAAAAAAAGAAAAGAAAAGGAACTCAGTGGTTACAAAAACTACAGCTCAGTCCAAAGATTTACCAACTTTCCTGATGGGTTTGGACAAATGATAAAGTAGGTCATTGCCTTTGTCATCATGTCAAAATAGATTTATTTTTTAAGGTGTTACAGGACTCTATTGTTTCATGGACTACAGAATAGCAGGACTCCTCAGCTAGAATAAATGAGTAATAGTTATAGCTTTTACTGACCTAACTTTCGTTGTCTGAAGAATCCAAGCACACAATGGCCTTTCTGTGGCTCAGGTGCTTGGAACTAAAATAAGATAAAATTGACTTTCTTTGTATACGTTCAGTCTTATTAGTTTGTCATCTCATTGCCTTGAGAGCAGAAAGAAGTTGGAGTTTTCACTTGCTAGAATGCTTTTGGAATAAAACAAAAGCTGCCACAGAATGATGCTTTAGATTCTCCTATTAGAAAACAACAATTGCATTCTGGGTGTTGTGACATAACCTTTTGTTGTTGAAGAAAACATACATACCAGCTTCAAAGACAAGGAAATCAGACTTGTTTTATTAAGCTATGGGCCATTTTGCTTTGTGGGCTCTCATCAAGATCACTTGGTCTGAGTCAGTGAGGCTCGTTGGTCCAGATCACAGTATGGCATGGTCTGGATGAAGGGTCTGGTCAATACCAGTCCTGCACTATCCGTCAATTTCACATGAATCATAGAATTACAGTGCTGGAAGGGATGTCCAGAGTCATTGAGTCCAACCTCATACTCAATGCAAGATGCACTAAACCATCCCAGATGGATGGCTGTCCAGCCTCTGCTTGAAGACCTCGAGTGAAGGAGAGATCACCTCCTGCAACAACCTACTCCATTGACTGATCGTTGTCTGTCAGAAATATTTTTCTAATATCTAATCTGTATCAGTTTCCTTGAAGTTTCATCCCATTGTTGTTAGTCCTTTCATCTTGTGTGATAATAGGGCTGATCCCTCTGCATTGTGACAGCTCTTCAGATACGTGAAAACAGCTACAATAGGCCTTTTCACACGAGGGGGTGTGGAATGCATCTAGGGCATGCCAAGACACTGCATGCTTGGGGCGGCTGGATCTGTTCCAGGCCACCCCAAGTGTCCCGGCGTTTCCTAGGTGCATTCGAAATGAAGAGCACTAACAAGTGCTCTACACACGTCTTTATGTGTTCCGACTGTCCAGGGAGGGAAGCATTCACACATGCCCCCCTCTCTGACAGCTGCGGGACATGCCCTCCTGCCACAATTGGCTGAAAATTGGCCCAACAGGTGGCAGGGCTGTGCAATCACTTACCTTGCTGGCCCCGGAGTTGCCATCTGCCACAGTCTGCGCAGGTGTGTGGACTCTGGTAGATGGAACCCAGGCTGACCGCGTGGGTCCCATCTACCGGGAGCGTGCGTGCCTGTGCAAACCACAGCAGATGGCACGCCTGGGCCGGCAAGATAAGCGATTGCACGCGTGTGGGGGGAAGGGTTGGTTTATGAGGGCTCCAAAGGACTAGGAACTAACTGCCTAGTTTACTTTGATGTGCCACAAAAATGGGTCCCCTGGTAATCTAGAAAATTGAGGTGTTGTTTCTGCATGCCTCTATATTCTGGGCTAGGCTGAGATGGTATGGGGGTAGATGCATTTCAGGTGCCCCCGTGAGATTCCTGGCAATGTGGGACATGTACAGATTGGGTGCAGATGGTGGCATCCCCATGAGAACTGTGCTGAACCCTGGTACAGCGAAGCAGCAGCGCCTCCTCTCTGCCCCCTCTCTCCTCATTGGCAGCCGGATTGTCATCAGCCCACCCCTGTGCTGCATCCCCCCTCCCTTAGCGGCATGGAGAGCCAGGACTGGGGTGGGAGGCACGGAAACAAGTTAAAATAAAGCTTCATTCATAAAAATAACTTTTAAAAAATTTAAACACTGAAAGCCACTACGAGATTTAGCGGCAGTAGGTACTTGAGCAGTTGTGTGCACTTCCGCTCCACTGGGGACCACGAAAATGGCTGTAAACTGAAAATCAAGCCTTTATTTATGATCACCTTGCAGATCAGGGAAATGGGGGTTGCAAATGGAACAGAAATCAAGCCATTATGCAGCCTGCCTTGGCATTCTTGAAATGGGGTTGGAATTACCTCCATGGTAATTCCAAAAAGCAAGCCGTTCTCCAGCCTGTCTTTGCCGCTGCGATGTTCAATGGACAGGGCAGGGACAGCAAGCACACCCACCTCCCAGTAGTGCAAATCTCCTCCCCATTAGCCCGCTAATGTCCCCATGTGCATTCCCAGCTCACTGAGCAATGTGTACTGGTACCCCAAAGTATACTGAGACTTCTTTTTGCAGGTATCAAATTTGGCACCCTTCTGGCACGCTGTGGGAGGGGTTGGCATGCTTTTCGTGGACCAAATTCAAAACCCATGGGGACGGACAGTGCCGGTCCTGCACTTTGAACTGTGCCAAAGAGTCATGGGGGCCATTCTGGCTGAAATGTTTCAAATAAAAGCCTTTCTCTGTTCCCTGGCCCCATAAGGTTTTAATTCTAGTGCTCCAGTTATGATTAGCATAACTGTTGATTCCCCCCCCCCCCTCTTCCAGAGTTTTACAATTTCAGTTTGCAAGTCCTGGTATTAGCATACCTTTTTCAATTCTTTCTCCTCAGTCCTAGCATTTCCTAGTACAACCACATCTATGATCCAACATGTTTCTTTTCTGTTAACTTTGACTTATAAGGCCCTAAATACTTGGGCCCCAAATATCTAAAGGAGCCCCTTCTCCCTTATCAACCTGCCTGTGCTTTAAGTTCTGGAGGGGAAGCCCTCCTGGTTGTCCCACCACCTTCCGTGGTAAAAGGAGTGGGCACCCGGGAGAGGGGCTTCTGAGTGATGGCCCCTGGGCTACAGAATAGTCTCCCCTTTGAGATGCATCAAGCCCCTTCACTGTATATGTTTAGGAGGGCACTGTGCCAGAGCATGTGCGGCCATCCCAATCAGCAAAGTCATGAACAGACCCTATGACAGGCATTTCCCATGACCTGTTATAGATAGCAGGTCCCTATTCTGGTATATAATCCAGAGTAAACTCCAATGCAGAAAGGGCCATAGTTGCTGGTGTATATCCTACCTTTCTTTCTGAAGTTACCAAGTTAGCTTGGCTTGTAGTGTATTTCTGTTTAAACCACAGTACTGTAATTCAATTCCAGATCTGTCAATATTGATGCATATTAATTCATGCAATAGTTAATGCAGACTGCAGTGCTTTCCCTCATGGCACCACTTTACTCCCTCCATCCTGCCTGGAGAAAACGCATGCACAGATTGAGAAATGTAGCTCCTTGCTCCAGAGTGAGAGATCTCTGGTTGACAGAAATGCCAGCTTCTCTAAAAGAAGAGAAAAGATGTGAGACCACGAGAGATCTGAAGAGGGATTGTGGCTTCATTACAAAGGCCGTTTTACTGCAGAAACAGGTTATTGCCTGTCACAAACTGTTTTTATTTCTTGGCTATTGGCTGGCATGGGTCCTGACCTGAAAAATAAAAGCAATCTATCCCACTATTTTTTAAAATAAAGGAATCTCTGAAATAGTACCCCCCCTTTCCTGTTCTTGAATGATAGAGCCTGGAAGACTTCTGTGTCCCAAAGAAGATACCTGGAATTTTCCCCATAGCAGGGTAAGTGCAAATATTCCCATGGCTGCAGTGCCAGCCATATGTTCCAAGCAAGCCTTTGCCACAGTGATTGGGCAACACAGTTGCACAGCTGCAGCCATGCCACCCTGCTCCTACACAGCCTTTGCACAGAATTAGGAGTGAATCTAGGGTTGTACTAGTAGCAGGGTCAGCACTTCTAATATAGCTGTGGAACAGTTTCTAAAAGCTCCACTGCTTTTGAAGATGGAGACAGACCCAATGCATTGTGTGTCTATGCTATGTGCTAGAGCATCCCCAAACATCCCGATCTTGCTAGAGCAAAAAGGCCCTGGAATAGATAGTTTATTTCCTCCCTCTTTCTTGGTTCTCTTGGAGCATTTCTATTATGTAGCAGAAGATGGGGAAGGTAAGAATATTCTGATGGTCTTCTCCTTGACTTCCTAACCTATTGCATCATCACTGCAAAAGGAAAGACAAGCTGCCACCCAAATTACATAGATATGAGCCACTATCCATTTTAGCTACAGTGTGAATCATCCTCAGCAGATCAAATCTGGAAACAATAAATGCAGGAACAATATCATTTTAACAAGGAGACAGCCTAAATTTAGTCCTGCTGTTGTCATTATTTTGAATCTTTCCCCACCCCCACCCCCCTTGAATGATCATAACTTGGGTGGAATGAGCCATGGACAAATAAAGCAAGATCAAGCCCTCATACTGTTCAGACTAAGGGGGGCTCTGGATGCTGGTTTGAACCCAATGTTATCACTCAGATTTTAGCTGACTCAGGTGCACAGGAAAACGGATAAGCAGATTTCTTAGTTAATTTCAAATGGCTGGACTTCCATGCTGTATTTGGATTTGAGTTGATGGCTCCAGTCTCTTTCAATCTTCCATGCTGAGATGATTTCAGTTCCTCAGTAAGGAAGACAAAGTGCTGATTTAGTGGTATGGCATAGGTATCAAAACTTACGTACAGCAAAGAAACTTATATCAGCCTTCCTGACTGCAAGACAACTTATGAGCTGAAAGAAAAACCAGATCAAATTCAGATGAAAGGAGGCCCTGATCCAAACCTGATACCTCTAGAAGGGGCCTAAGATCCCAACATGCGCAGTGCGCTACAATAAACACTCAGCAGCAATGTTTCAAAAGTCTGCCTCCATTGTTTTCTGGCTGTGAAGGAAGGAAGGAAGGAAGGAAGGAAGGAAGGAAGGAAGGAAGGAAGGAAGGAAGGAAGGAAGGAAGGAAGGAACCGGATTTGCTCTGTGGCGAGTTACATACATTCTTGATTTCATGCATTAAGCCTTTTTATAAGAGGGTCTTTTTGTAATTCCTTGTCTCTTAGAGGTGCAAGAGGGACTTTTCTGTGGAGGCCCCCACCCCCTCTCTGGAGGTTTTCTGTGCCTGTTTAAAACACATCTGTTCACCCAGGCCTTTGATGTTTAAGTCCTGTTGTGAAGAGTGGGAGGTAGATAGGTAGGGCTATATTTTAAAGAGGTTTTAAGATTTTTTTAAAAAAATAAATAATTATTATACAACACAGAGAACAACAGTATAGCACAATCACCAGATCACTAGTTAGAGTTGGTCTTCATTGCAGACCAGGTTCTTCCCAAGAACTTCCCAAGAATATATGTCGTGATATATTGGTGTATAATAGATCCAAGCAGTGTGGCTCTTTGAAGTTCACCAGTAGTGATTTTGTCAACATCAGTTTGTTTCAAGTGCCATCCAAGGTCTTTTGGGATCACACACAGCGTGCTGATCACCAGTGATACCACAACTGCCAACTTGTGCCAGAGTCTCTGCAGTTCAATTCTCAGGTCTTCATATTTGGCTGTTTTCCCATGTTGTTTCTCATTGACTCTACTATCGCCAGGAATGAGCCACACCTTTTTTGTCTCAACAATGGTCAGATCAGGTGTGTTATGCACTAAGATCTTGTCTGTTTGAATACAAAAGTCCCCCAATATTTTGGTTTCCTCACTTCTACCCATTTTTCAGGCTTGTGATCCCAGTAGTTGTTTGCTGTTGTCAGATGATAGTTTTTGCAAAGATTCCAGTGATCATCTGAGTCACTGTGTTATGTTTTTGTTTATAATCAGTCTGTGTGATCTTGTTGCAGCAGCTGACTAGCCTTCTTGCATAGTCGGCATTTTTTGGATTTACTTCGTATTGAATCAAATGCAAGAAAATTTGTATTAATTGGAATAGATCCCCTTTAAATGTGGTAGGATTCATATTCGATACGAATGTTCAGTCCCATACGAATCCCATACAAATGCATACAAATAGCAGACAAATCCCATACGAAGCTTCATATGAAATTTCATATGAATGTATCAAAACATTTGATTCAAATTCAAATGTCAATCTTCAAATGTGCTAACATTCCATTCAAATTCAAATTTCTGAATTCAGCCAACTTTGAATGTTATGAATATTCATGCACTTCCCTAGTAAGATGTTATTTGTTTCTGGATTTTATTGGCAAGTATGCCAATGAGCAGTTTAAACATGGTCGGAGACATATTAGTGGTCTATAATTTCCAGGTGTTATACCATTTGTTGGATATTTATGAATAAGGCATGCTTTTCCTGTTGTCAGCTGTTCACTGATTCTTCCATTTCTTAAAATTTCATTGAATTGGGCGAATATCGGGTGTAGACTGGTCAGATATTATTTGAGCCAGAAACCATGAAGCTGGTCTGTTCCAGGGGATATACAGTTTTTAGCCCGCATAACACAGTTTTTGACCATTTGGACTGTTATCACAAGTTCTTCCATTTTGCTTTTTGAAAAATTATTTTCAAATTCCTGTATAGACCTGGCCTCCCTGCATAGTCTTTTTCATTTTCCCAGAGTTCTCTCCAGAACTGGGTTGTTTCATTCTTCTCTGTTTTTTCTTTCTTTCTGATTTTGTGTCTGCTGTTTGGTTCAGGGTTTGATCGAATCACCTTTGATCTAACTGGGAAAGCTGATTATTATTATTATTATTATTTTACAAAACTGAATTACTCAAGCTTTGTATCATTCTATTTTCCTGGTTGCAGCTGTTCTCTATTGTTTCACAATTTCCAGTGCTTTATTGCCTTTCCTCATGCTTAGCCAGTACTTTATAATCATCTCCTCTTCGATCTTCAAGTTGCTCACATCTGATCAGAACTTTTTGATTTTTGTTCCAGTCTAATTTTCCATTTCAGCTTTGCATTTGGTTTCACTTTTTGTTGTTGTTGTTTTTGTATCCCCAGTTCCTCTGTTATAATTACTGCCATGCTGTAGGCCAGTTGGTTGATCTGTTCGAATGATGTTGTGTATATTACTTTTTTTACATCCCTTATAACTGGCCCCAAGTATTTTCTGGACACTGATTTCAAGGCTGGAATTCTTTGCCTTTCAAAATTTGATTCGACGACTGCCATGATCTTTTGAATTATTATTATATATTTATAGTATATTATTTATATTGTATTATTTATATTATTTATAATTTCATATAAATATTTTAATATAAAACTATTCATATTATTTTATTTATATATATATCGTTTATAATTACATAATTCTAAAATAAATAAAATGTAAAAAGATAAATTTATGCAGCTTGTGCAGACTGCCTCTTTCGAGTTGTTCCATCACACTTCCCCTATGTTGCAAAACCAGTTGGAGTGCAGAATGTTGTAAATATATGCTGCACTCCAAAATAAACATTATGGGGCTGTTTCTATGATTGCATCAAGATTTTTGCTAGAGGTAGTGGTGGAATTCAGATGAACCAACAAACGCACACAAATTAAATTGTACATGGTTGTGATCCAAGCATAATTCAGTTTATTTTTGAAAATGTTGGGGATGGGTGAAATGGGGATTTTGAAGGCGTCTTTCTACTTCAGAAACAATCTGAACAGCAAGAACTTCAGAAGGACACTTAATTTGATGTTAAGTCCCAGAATCATCTTCCCAGAGGGTTCTAGTTGCTCTTTGTTTGAAACAGAAGACTGGACAAGATGGGCTTCAGTCTGGCCAGATAGGCATATCCTTATGTTCTCATAATTATACAGGGATTTTGATTCATTCTCCAGGCTGTTGGCTTGAGGCCAACTCAGACATTACATTATAAGCAGAAATGAGAAATTTCTGCTGGGCTTGACTGCTTTTCCACAACTAATGCAATATTTGGAATGGCAGAAGTTTAAAAATTTATTCACAGTGGCTTGACAGTTGGATCATCCAGTTGGTGCATGCAGAATTAAGCCCCTTATTATTTGTTAAGGTTGTACAGATATCTCTGTGCTTTCCCGAAAGGGATCAAACTTACCAAGTATCCCAAGTAAAAACTGCAAATCTCACTGCCAAAGTCTCCACTGGCTTCTCATATAAAAAGTCTTCCTCCCAGATATTGACTTTAGAACAGGAGGAAAATAAAGGGTGGGGAGTGGTCATACCCAGATCCTGGAGCACATTTTGTACTTACATTTTGTGATTTAGGGACAACTTACAAGCCTTGTTACTGTTGACAAACTTACATTTGAGATGATGTGACATTGTGTTTCTGACTGAATAATAAATACCAGGGGTTCATTCACATTTTCTGATACTACAAAAAACAAGGATGGTTGTGTGGGTTGTGGTCAGACATAACAAAAGGGACACCTCAGAGGGGTTTCAGAGGCACCTCAGAGAGACAGGGTGTGGCCCTTGTGTATCCAGCACTTCTCTAATCCATGTTTCCAGCACATAATGTTTAGAGGAGGAGGTAAGACTAGAATGTTAACAATCCCACCTTAAGACCTTCTCTAAGCTGCCTCAGAGGCATCTCAGAGGTGCTTCTTTTTGTTCAGTCTGATCATAGCCTTAATATGCAAAATTGAGTTATGAAATGATAACCTGAATATGTATATTTAAGAACTTATGAGGAGCCCTGCTGGATCAGGCCACAGCCCATCTAGTCCAGCATTCTGTTGCACACAGTGGCCCACCAATTGCCCATGGGCATCTCAAACAGAGTCAGGGGCAAACCTTCTCCTGGTCTCAGATCCCAGCAAATGGCTTTAAAAAGCACCCTGCTTGTCTTCCCAGCCTGAAAGATGTACTTAGGCATCCATTCTAGCAGCCACTGATACATCTGTCATCCATATATCTGTCTAATCCTTCATTGAAGCCATCTGGGCTGGTAGCTGTTACCACCTCTTCCATAAACCAGTGATCCTCTGGGTGAAGAAATACTTCCTCTTGTCTGATCCGACTCTCCTACCCACCAGCTTCATGGAGTGCTCCCTGGTCCTAGTGTTGTGTGCATGATTTTTCGATACTGTGTATGATTTTATATATTTCAGTTAGGTCCCCTCTTAAACAACATCCTTCCATACTTATTCTGAGACAACTGTAGGCTTCCAGGATTTAAGATTGATTGGACTGGGATTGATTGCACTGGCCCTTTCTTCACTTACCTTAGTTAATCCATTTTAGCTAGATCTGTATTAGCTAGATCCGGATCAAACACAGACAGAGGCATCTGCATTGAATGGGCTTTAGAACAGCAAATGTGTGCTAAAGAGTGCTAGCATGAATATATTTATCTGGGATTAGTGAGACCCTAGCACAGTTCTGTTCTGGATCTACTTGACTCCTGTACAGATGATGTATTCTTAACAGCTCATTGATTTGGATTGCTGAGCAGACAAAGCATTCTTAGCAGCTTCCTGATCCAGAAAATGCAGAAAGGCCCTTTGCTTAACTCTCTACTTGTCATCCGATTCTTAACACCTGCTTCTTTTTCTACCCATTACTCCCAGTCATTTCAACACTGGTCATAAAGGTCTGTAGGAAATACCGTAAGAGCTCACTTTTTGGACTTATTTAAATCTTGTTTACAGGCAACTTTGGAATCACTAGACCAGTGATGGCGAACCTTTTGAGCTCGGTGTGCCAAAATTCGCAAGAAAACCTAGCTTAACTCGGGTGCTGTGTCACATCTAGAAATATCCATAATTTTGTGATATTTGTGGCTCAAGTAAAAAAGTTATATTTTTGATATATGTATTTTATTAAAAGCAAAAACAAATAATTCTTTACATTAGTGACTTTTGTTGCTAAATCTTCAATTGAAAGTTGGTATTTCGTACACTTCAAGAACAAGCAAGCACTACACGCCCAGGTGCCAGGGTGGCCATGTGTGTCACCCAAAAGGGCTTGGCGTGTCACCTGTGACATGCATGTCATAGGTTGGCCATCACCGCACTAGACAATATTTTGAAACTGAAACAAAGCATGTAAGTTTGTAGTCCAATCTTCTTTAATCAAAAAAGCAAAGCAGGACTGGGCTTGGTGGCACATTTACCTTTTTAATGGGATTGATGGAATCTCCTATTTGTCTGTCTGTCTGTCTGTCTGTCTGGGTGAAACTTGCTTATGTTAACTTTTCAGTTCTTTCCCACTGCTGCCTCATGCATAAAACAGATCAGAGGATCTTTGCGAATGGTAAAATGTGCATGCACATTCTTTCTGTTATGAAAGAATCAGAGACTGCTGGGATGATGGCAACAGAACAGCATGACAGATTGGAGAACAAATGCTTGTGCTCATTATTTCTAGACTATGACCTAAAGAAAATGAACTGTTGACAAAGACTGCTTTATTTGACAAATGGAAATGTAATCATGACTGCTCTCTGACTTCACTCTGGAAGACACAAACAGAACTTACTGATAGCTATATGAAAAACAGAAGAAGAAGGATGGGGAATGTATGTTTTAATATTAAAATATGACGTTCTGTTGCTTCAAGTAAAAAGTATGCAAATCCACTGTCAAACAATTTGAATACAATGCAAAAAATGTTGAATCTTCTTTTCTGGTGTTAAAATTATGAAAAGTGATTGTTTTCTAACATAAGTTTATGAAGTTTATATACCAGTTCTCTGCCATATCAGTTTATAATCTGAGTCCAAGATCCCACCAAACATTGTGGACTATAGTTTCATCACTGCAAACCACTGGACCTGCTTTTCTGGACTGATGGGAGTTGTAGTTTAGCAAAATCTGGAAGGCAGTGTTGTATCGGTTCCGGTCTAAATGGATGCCTCCATGGTCTTTTTTACTTTGCAAATTTTTCTGATTATATTCCAGGACAGAGGCCTCCTGTCTGCATGCTAGGCTGCACTAGTATGTGTGCAGCATCTCTCTTTTCAGGGATATAATCTGGAAAATGGACTAGTGCAAAAAAGCTTCATATTTTATTTATTAGGAGATAAATGTGAGGTTTTATTTCAACCCTGGTCCTTTTAGAAAAGAAAAGACAATTTATGGAGATGGAATCAGCTCATCTAATCTGCAAACTTACCTAGACAGAGCAAGACTGTTAGGTAGAACTGGTGGCATCTCCATTTTGCAGCCTAGATGCCTTTCACAGGTCCTTGGGGTCATGAGTCTTCACTCTACCTTCCCCCACCAGGGTATCTCAGAAGAGACAGTAGAACCCTGTGTACCCATCAAAGGCACCAGAAGTGTAATGCATGTTCCATCTTATTACCTAATGCACTTATAGAAATGGGCCACAGTGAAGCACTGGGATGAGTTGCTGCTATAACAGGATAAGGCTGTCCACATTCCAACAGCTCATCTCACTTCAGGCTTGACTGCTGACTCCAAAGAGCAGTGCAGAGATTCTGAAGGCTGGGAATGTTGCAGTTTCTGGGAGGGCCCTTTTTGGTGGAATGCCACATCCACTGCCATTTCCCATGGTTTCCTTGAGCACCACTGAAAAAAGTCCCTCACCATATTCCATCCTGTGGGGTCATGCTGTCTGCATGGAGAGGTAACTTAGCCGAGCCCAGTTGGGCTTCAGAGAGATAGCTTCAACAAAGGCACCTCCTCCAGGCACCTTCTGCTATCTAAATGGAGCCATAGCCAGAGTCCTTGAGCATAAAATACAAAAGGCATAATATAAGAGGAAAGAAGGTTGAGTGGATAGGGGTTTGAAAAAAAGAGGAACACATAAAATTGTCTTTTAGTTTGGAGCTATTGGAATGAAAAACTGAAACAGAAATATTTCAAGAAAGAACCAAATGTGCTCATCAACATGGAATGGAATGTATCCTCTATTTTACACTCGAGAGAGGAAGCTGATTGTGCTCCCTGGATTTCTGCTGCATTGCAGAGTTTTTGGAAACTTTAGGCTGCATCTGCATGGCCTGCAAATGGACCAGCCCCTGCAGAGGGCAGGAAGTGTGGATCTTACTGTTGGGGAAATGGTGCAGTATACAAAGGTGGAATGCAGTTGTGAGTGTGAACCATTCTTGCAGCTGCAATATTTTCACCTTGGACAGTTCTCCAATGGACCAGAAATGGCCGACTTCAAGCCATACATGAGTCTGTGGAGGGACTCTGGAGGATAAAAAAAAAAAAATGTACCCAGTGATTCGACTGTTCCCCTTCCATGAGAAGGGAAGCAAATTACCATCCAAAGAGTTGTTAAACCACCCTACGGAAAAGGTAA
This sequence comes from Aspidoscelis tigris stejnegeri, assembly GCA_023333525.1. Taxonomy (NCBI): domain Eukaryota; kingdom Metazoa; phylum Chordata; class Lepidosauria; order Squamata; family Teiidae; genus Aspidoscelis; species Aspidoscelis tigris. The sequence continues at coordinate 22,801,598 of JALMGA010000005.1, forward strand.
CTATTGGAGTTCTTGGGTCAGGTTAGGAGCTCTCCAGGGGCAGGCACACCTGGACAGCCCACTGCTGAGTCTCCCAGGAACAGTAGAAATATTATACATGTGGATGTAGCATTAGAGAACCCTGTCTCTGCAGTGGTGCCTGATGCTGTGGAATAAAGTAGCTGAAAGGAAATGATATCAAAGTTATCATTATAGGTCAAGCTAATGCTTGGTAAGATACCATAAGATTGCAGTTCCATAAACTCACATGAAAATTGACCCCACTGGAAGTAGTGGATGATGAACACCCAACCCCACCCTGAATTATGAAGCAGAAAGGAAGAGTGGTGGAATGATTTCCCTTAGTGGACCATTTGCCCCTGCCCCCCCCCCCCAAAATGAAACAGTCACATCCCAAATGCCCCATGAAGGAATGACTGGGACTGATCTTTTCTACATTTTCTATCCTTTGTTGTCCTGTATGATGAGCCATTTCTTCCTGGGTCTTTTAAATGGAATATGGCATTAGCTTTCCCTCTTTACTTCTTACTAATGCCAGAATTCTAGAACTGCTGCTACTAAGAAAGAGGAAACAAGTCAGAGGTGTTTGTCTTTGTTGGTTGATTTATGAAGTGGAATGGCAAATGACCTCAGTTATTTCAGATTGGGTGGAGGCAAAACGAGTCAGCTGAATTCTGAGTAAATCTAAAAATAGTGTGCATTGTACATTTGCAGCCTGAGCGAAGAATTTGGAGTTTCAGAAGACCTTCCCTCCTACACCCCCCCCCAAAAAAATAACAAGCTGGATCCAAGAATCTTTGACTAGCCATTTTCTCATGCTACATGTTCTCCTGAACTGTGATGAATGAATCTTGGATTAGATCAATAAAGCTGATGAATGGCAGGGTGCCTGATGACCCATGCCAATGGGGATCCATAAGGCAGAAGTATTATTATTATTTGATCCAGAGGGTCACTGAGTCTATGGAATTAACTATCAGACAACAACTAGTCTAGGTTAGATAAATTCAGGGAGAATGTATGTATCAATGGCTACTAGAATTAAAATTTAGGAGGGGCAGGCAGTATGCCTCTAAAGGCCATTTGCTGGGAGTCAAGAGTATGTGAAGGTTTTTCCTTTGCCTTCTGCTCAGCAGTGCCCAGAAACAACTGGAGAGCCACTATTGGAAATAGGATGCTGGGCTAGGTGGGTTGTGGTCCAACCCAGCAGGACTCCTCTAATGTTCCTTTATTCACATTTCTAGTGGCCATCTTGGCTCAACTTCAGAGGCTGGGAACAAAGCATGAGCAGCAGGTCTGTTTACCATGTGGACTGCTTCAGATACCACCTTGAAGCAGTCTCCTGTTGAAGCAAACTATAGCACATATCAGGCTGCAGGCCACTCCAACAGCTCATTTCACACAGACATGGCACTCCATGGAAGGTATGGCCTCCCAGCAGACCAATCTGAAATGGAGATGAGATTTTTTGCTCAGGCTTTTGGTCCACTCTGCTGCCCCAGTGCAGATGTAGCCTTTGTTGTGTACTTTATTTGGTACAGAGCTATGAGATGCTGTAGGGATATGGAATTGGGTCTGTAAAGTTATACACCTGAGCGTCTTACAGTGACAAAGTTTGCTTGCTTGCTTTTTGCCAGTTCCCATGATTTGAGGTGCTTGCTCATAAACAGCAGAGCAGGTTTTTCATCTTGCATAGAATCAGTGCTGCATGGCTCAGTTAGGCTAAAGCTTTAATGGAAACAAAGTTATTCACTCATTCTCTGACACAACTTTTTATTGTAGAACAAAGATCTTTCATGCAGTTGACAAGTTTCCCATTTTCTTTTGCCCTCCATGCATCTATCAGCCTCTCATACTCTATCATTTCTATCTCTCTGGTTTCATCCTTTTTTGGATTATTCCTTTCTCTGATTTCTTGTAACAGGCAGCTCTATATTTTAGGCAGGGCTAGAGGTTATCTTTGTTCCCCTGTTTGCTACAATTGACTAATCCTAAGCAGCTATATGTCGACAGTTCCCCCCGCCCTTCTCCTTTAGAGTGGGTGAGGAATATGCTTTTTTCCTTCCCCATTTTGTCACTGCTTCTCAAGCTTTTCATGACAGAATCAGAAAGGACAAGTTGGCATAAAATGCATACAGGAAAATAAAGGAGCAACCAGCTTAATTATTTAATCTTCAGCACCTTGACTTATGAAATAAGACCATCTGCAGCTACCAATCTGCTCTATATGGCAAGATGTTGAGTATGACTTCAGTCCTAGCCCATATCACTTCTCCTGTTCCTCAGTTCCCAGAGGCCCAAACACCCTGAGGAAATCCCTAAGCTGAAGGCAACCCTTGGGCGAGCTCTGTCCATGTTGATGCTGGTTTTCTCTCATTTATAGATTGGTCTGTCCCTATATTTGGAATTTGTGACTCGGTTTCAATTGTATTCATTGTCAACTTGTTCCTTCCGGTTCACTTACCTTCTCCAGGGCTAATTTTTGCCTCTCATATAGGGAAAAATGAAGGAAGGATGTGAGTTGCTTTAAAAGATTCATGTATAGTCACGACTGCGGACTGTACTTATGCTATAGAAATTTACAGCTGACACCTCATCCAAAAGCTATCAATATTACAGCTAATAACTTGTAGGTATTACTCTTCAGACTACAGGCAGATGGCCAAAGATTTGCCGCTTAAATCAATATGCCAGCTTTCTCCTTCTCCACAGCTTCTGGAAAAGCTTTTCCTCCTTTCCCACTTATTTCAAGAGAAATTTTATAGAAGAATTTTGCTTCCAGCTCCATACGGAGCATATTTTTTTTAAGGTTGGTGTGCTGACTGCCATTTGGGTGGCTTTCTGGTTCAAGTGCACTTGCATTCTTTTTCCAAATGAATATGCATGAAATATGCATGAATGCACTACAGCAAGCTGAAATGTATGCTTGTCAGTAGATATACATTTGCATTCATAATTGTGTATTATGGTAGTGTATGTGCATGAATTTACACACAGATTGTATACACTGTTGGACTGGATGTTTTCATACATGCCCAGAATTGGGGGGGTGGTGGGGAGTATATCTACTGCCATTAAGTTGAGCCTGGAAAATCTACACAGTTTTGTTGGCAAGTGTGAAGATGTGTTTTTTCATTGTCCCTTTTAAATATGTATATCCTTGTTTCTCATTCTAACCGAAGGCACCTAGTATACTCATCCAATACTAACTATATTAGTTAGGTTCTACTTTTGAGCTCAGGCATGACTGTGGATACCTCTATGGACTGGTTTAGTTGGGAAATCCATTTTGACAGCACATCAAAATGTGCTGCAGAAATAGGTCCCTCTAGATTCCCAAGGCCATGTACTTTCGTTCCTGGCCATTGGAGCTGTTGTGTCAGGTTCTAAAGCTCATGTGAGCAATGGTTCAGGTCAGGTCAGGGGCAGGCCTGTACCAGTACAAGCTGCCCTAGTGTGGGTGGTCTTTTTCTAGGCCAAATGAACTGCCCAAACCTGGAAATGCTTCAGTTGAAGTGCTTCCAGCTAGACTGCTTCCCAACACAAACAGGTGCAAATGCAGTCTGCTGCTCTTTCACTTTGTGGTGATGCTTCTAAAGACCTCTGAAACAAAGACAGTGGATTTATCATTCTAGGTCAGGGGGTCTTAACCTTTTTTGTTCCTTTGTCAGTCTGGTGAAAACCATGGACCCCTTATCAGAATGTAGTGGCAGATAGTTTTATGACAGTCAACATTGGTAGTTCAAGCTCACAGGTCCCCTGAAATCTTTTCATGGATCCCCAAGGTGTCCATGGAGCCCAGAGGTCAATTCCCACTTAGGCCTCCGGTCAACAATTAATGCAGCTCTGGTGAAGAGCCTATGCATGTCCACTAGGCTGCTGCAACCTAGAAGTGTGCCCGCCTTCACTAGAGGTGAATTAATTGTTGATTAAGTAAGGAGCACTAAATCGTGCTCCACACCTTTACCTATGTTAACTAGAAGCTTACCTGAAGCATCTGGCAGCACAACCATTCACTCTTCTTTCAGCTTGCTGCATGTGGTGGGCAGGGGAGACAGCATCTGTGCAGGTGTGATGGCGGTGGGATCCCATAATCATAGGGTTGCAAGAGGGGCGTTTCATTTGGGGGCGCTGTGTGTTTGATCATGGGTCCTGATGTGATTGGCCAGCACACTTCGCTGTGCTCAAACATTCAGTTGACAGCAGCCAGTCACGGCAGCAAGGAGGCGGGACTTCCAGATTTGGAGGCAGCAGCACAGACTGGTAAGCAGGAGGATCATTCACTTTGGGTAAGCTTTCCTCCAGGCAATTGTGAAAGTACCTGAAGTTGCCCTAGTTCACAGCAGCCTAATCAGGTTAGTGCCTCTTGTTAAGAACTCCTGTTCTGGGTACAAATAGATTAAGTCCTGCATGTGAACAATACAAGGTGTTGATGTTACAACATCTCAAATATAATTTATAGGTTCAGATTTTGCTTCTTAGTGTGAAAATGGAGCCTAGGAACCCTGGTTTCAAAACTGAGTGCTCCTTTGAGCTGCTGCTGATGTTGTCTTACGTCTGCATTTTTTTGCCCCAGTTCTATCTCTAAAACTACGTGTTAGACTTGGCGCCTTACTTGTTCACTGCACAATAAGCACCGGATAGGCTTCTATTAAATACATTTGTTAGTTCTTTTTCCTTTATTCTGTATCCCTTTTGAAGAAGGACACATCAAGGATTGCAAATCACTGCACCCACTAATCCACATTTGCAGTTCATTAGAATTGCTGATACCGGGAGGCAGCAATAAATTGCAGGGGTGTTTCTGCAAGTCAGTACTGACGCCATCAGATGTGTGTGGGTAATAAAAACAGTTCCACGTTAGCATTTGTAACATGTGCTATTCTGGATTCTCAAGCCATTTCTTAAAAAAGAAAAAAACCAAAAAGAACAGGATAGAAAGAAAAGAAAAGAAAAAAGGATGAGACTGAGTTCTTTTCTTAAGTGCATATTTCTGTCCAATTAATTACAGTAGTCAGCAACATGAAAACTGAACTCCCCCCACCGCACAGGCAAACTATGTAAATCCTTCTCATTTTATACGAGCATTTATTCCCTCTTCAGTAAATAGGTACCTTGTCTTGAAATGTTGCTGAAAAGGCTGTGAAAATTCTGACACCGTTGCCAAGAAGAGTTTTGCAAATGTGTTTGTAACTGGGCAGTGTCTGGCTCAGTGACTTTAAAACAGGATAAACCTCCAGCCTTCAGATCTGATCTGGCATGTTGGGTTTTCCCTAGGAGTCCACCAGTTCTGCAAGACCCTTTTGAGAGGGAAGGGAAGTAACAGTTTGATTTAGGTCATATCAGATCAAGCAACTGGCAGGAGCTGGTGGAATGATGGTGGCAATCTGATGATTCAGGATAGACTTGAGAACACACACTTTGACCTCTCCTGTTTAAACTGTTTTTCCAAGCTGTGAGGTCAGTGGCATCTCACTAAGGTCCTGGTCAGACGAGTCCAAAACAGGTTGGCCTATTCATGAGTTTGAATTGAAATCATACCAGTACGTCAGACGTGGACTGATATTGGTCTTCCTGAGACCGTCCCTGCCTTGGGCTGTGTTGATCACACATTTCTGCAGAGATCGGCCTGGGGTTCTTTCATGGAGCCCTTGACTCCCCAACCCTTTTGCTACATCACATCTATCTTGTTTCCTATTGGATGCTGTTCATGTCACTCAAAGGAGGCATTTCTGATTGGATGCTGTTCATGTCACACAAGGGAAGCGAGGGTGTGTGTTCTTTTTAAAGCCTGCTCCTCCACCTCCACACACACCCTTACTTTGTTATGTGTTTTTCTTCTTGCAACTATTTTTTTTAAAAAAATAATAAAAATAAGTTTGTGTAAAAATGCTAGAGAGAGGAATCATACACATAAACTCAGGAGAGAAGGGGAGATGCCTCACAAACTCCACGCGTGCCAATTGGCCGAAAGGAAGTACTGGGTGCCACCCACCACAGCACAGTTCTGTCTCCTGTAGGCTGTCCACCCACTCACACACAAGGAAGCAGAAGTCAGACTGGAATTCCAAGCCTGCCTGAGTCTCTGTCAGTCCTGTAAAAACAGGACTACATTTTAGGATGATCTAATGGGTGTAGGCCAGCTTGGAATATAGCTTAGATTAAATTAATGTGAGTTACAGGATCCAGGGGGCAACTCAGGTTGACCTAAAACTTGTGTGTGACCATAGCCTAAAAGTCTTCTGTGAGGGCAAATGTGGGAGGAGCAAGATTCCAAGTAGAACTGACTCTTTGGCCTCCCTGAACCATGCTTTGTGATGTGATGTCGCCTTGCCCAACACCCCGCTACCCTCTAGTGTGGGAGCAGCTCTGCATTGATAGGCAAACCCTTGGGACAATCTCTTCCCTCCCTTTTCACTTCTTTGTCTTCAAGTGAAAGGGTTTTTTTTTCTTTCTTGCCAGTTGACTGCTGGCTCCCCTTTAGGCTTCCTCCTTTTACACTTAAAGGCACAGGACTTATTTATCTTGAGTCCAATAATATCGGTTTCACTGACAGACTTCAGTCAGGCACTTTTTTACAGAAACAACTAATAAACTTTAATTGCTTACAATCTTCTTCAGGAATATCAGACTTAGAACTACAATCACTTCACATGAAACACTTTCACTTCTTTAACAGTTCACTTAGAAATTAGGGCACTTTTCCAGCTCCCACACAGGCAAGCTAAAGCACTTGGTTCCTTCCTGCCCACCCCCATGAGTTACCCCAGACAAAGAACCCTTCTCTTCTCCTTCCATGTCCTTTTATAGGCTCTGGCATGATGTTACCTAGCTCTGATTGGTTCAGGCTCTGGGCTACTTACCCCCTCCTTTTGGAACACAGTAAGTCACGCCCCTTAATCTTTAAACATAAGCTAACTTTTGACTTTAACTCCCTCTAACTAACTTACCTTAAACCCTAGTCATCACACTTTAATTTAATGTAGTCCAAAGTTTAGCTTGAAGAGATCAAAGAAAGGCTCCCAGGCAGAACTTTGCCCTTCTCACGCTGCCCTAGCAGTCCTGATCTGTGGGCTGCCAATATCTAAGATAAATTCAGAACTAATGTTCCATAGTGTGCCAGTCACTTGCAGCCACCTGCCCATCACCAGTCCAAGGTCATCATCTTAAGTAAATCATGGTCAGCAATACAGTTAAGCCAAAGGGATTTTTTGGATTCCAGAACATCCAGAAGGCAGCCTGGATCCCACCTGAAAGGCTTAAACTTTTGTCATGTCAACCCATCCTTCAAGCTTTCAAAAATATAAAGAACTAAGAACATCATAAGAACATGAAAGACCAGTAGTCAAGTTGGTCTAGCAGAAAAGTTTGCATAAACCATTCTTGAGTACTGCCATAAGTTACTAGAAAGGAACTGTTATGGTACAAGAATTTTCAAAACAGTATTTCATACTGCGTGTCTAGCACTGATTTCTCCTAGAAGTACCTGCACTGCAGAGATTTCAGTGGTGCAGCAAGAAACCTAAGCAGGTTTTGATCTGGAAGGAGCAGTTCCAGAAAATGTCTGCAGTGGTTGATCTGAACACTTCTCCAAGGGTGGTGGTATGGAAAGATATTCTCATTGAAAGCCTTGCTTAATTCTTAGTCCTATTTGGTTCAGTGAGACTTATGTGCTAATCCATGAATCATTGCTGCATCCAGGTTCACCTCTGAAAGACAAGACAGCAAATGCAATGGTGTTAGATGGTCTGGTTGATTTGGTGTAAGGAAAAAAGACAATTCCAGATTTACCTTGTGAATGAAGAAAAGTCACCATATATTTGACACAGATAAGGAATAGCATAATTTAACTTGTTTAGAGCTAGTAAAACAAAATTTCCCTCATAAAACCTAATGCAATCATGATGAGGTGCCCTCTGCCAGCAAAGATGGAGATGTGGTCACAGCAGACAACCTTTTGGCTGATACAGGTGCCCTGGAGAGGTAAGTGAAGATTAGACCTGGGGCCTAGGTCTTCCCTTTCCAGTGCCATTAATTTGCATTGGTTGACTGGATCTGTGTGATTCCCCTAATGCCTTGTTTGCATGAATAGAGCCATTGGATTGCACAAGGGACATCTATATATTAATTAACAATGCATAGGCAGATGCCCTCCATCTTTGGCAGGTACAGCATCTAAACAGGCTAGAAAGAGTTCAGATTTTGCCCAGTTACCAGTACTGAGCTAAATAGGTGAGTAGGCTGATACCATTGTGTTTTGCCATTCATTCATTCGTTCGTTCGTTCGTTCGTTCATTGTTGTTACCTGCCCTGAGGCCTTTCGGTATAGGATGGGATAAAAATATAAATAAATAAATAAATAAATAAATAAATAAATAAATAAATAAATAAATAAATAAATAAATAAATAAATAAATAAATAAATAAATAAATAAATAAAATAAATAAATAAATAAATTCCTGTATTTGCAGAGCCATCAAATAGCAAAATTCTCTGGGTGATTTACTGACAAAAGTATAAAACATCATAAAACTAAGAACACAACTGCAATATATTAATAAAGTTAGGACATAGCTGTTTTAATCTACCTTAGTTATCCAGTGATAGGGACCGAAGGATGAGCCCAGTCAAAGAGAGTTAACATCATCCAAACACATCCTTTTGGACTGCTGTCACTCTGTAAAGATCTGTGTTTCTTTCAGAGGGGCTTAGTTTATTGTTAACAAACTGCAATTGAAATGCCCTGTTGAACAAGTAATTTGGCACCATGCATCCTAAGTGAGAAGCAGATGGAAAAATAAGAGCTACAGGCTTCATATGAAAGCACATTTTCCTCTGGAAGAAGCTGAGGCCAAGCATCTCTTCCGCCTCGCTCAACACAAACAGCATGTACCTGTTAGAGGGTCATGTTATCCCAGGAGAATTCCTTCGTCCTCCTCACCAGATGATCAAAGTTATATTAAGGCCTTATTGTGGTCTCATTCCATGTATTCGGGGAGAGATTGATAATATTCAAATAGATTCTGACTAACAACAGGAGGAATAACGGCAGCAGCAGGAGCAGCAATAGGGTGGTGGTGGTGATAAAGATCTCTTGAGCTTCACTCTCCAAATCAGCCTGGCCCAGCTGAGTCACCATAATACGATACTGAACAAGGACAGATGGTGCAGGGAAGGAAAATTTAAATGATCTCCTCTGTAGACTGCAAAACTCATGAGCATGGCCCATGCTATCAACATGCTCTGCAATGTTCTCATCTTGCCACCAGCATTAAATAATTCTTTTAAAAAGTTATTTTAGGTCAAATTCTAATTGTTCTGGATTTCACTTGCAAGATTTGAATGTATCAGCTCTGTGTGTGCATGCAGGCATATGGGCATGAGCATGTGTACATCCCTCAGCTTTAAGGTCATGTCCATGCAGGGCGTAATGCTTGAATGAATTTGGTCTCACTCCAGTTTGCTCATGAGGTGTGCAAGTGTACCACATGAACACCACCATGTTGTCCTGGCATGTGCTTATCCTGCTCCATTCTTGGATGCTTATAATACAGTTTCAGGGAGTAGTGAAGGTGATAGCTGCCTGCCCATGCAGTGGCCAGAAGATGTCATCGATTTTAGGACAGTGGCAACAGTGACACCACAAGCCTTCACTCTGCACCCATAATGTAGAGGAAGAACCACAGTGACTTCACTTTTGCATTCCATGTGAGGGTGACTGCACGGTTGCTCTCTCATGTGGAAGCATAAGAACTTAAGAGGTTTCCTGCTAGCTGAGACCAGGGGTCTATTCACACTTAGGCTGCTGGCCAACTATTAGTGATCTTCTGGGGAAGGGCATCTGCACTTTAAGGAGGCTGCTACAGCCTCCAAGTGCCCCCTGCCTTCCCAGAAGTTCACTAAAAGTTCACGTTGACCAAAAGCTTACTTGGAGCATCCCGGTAGCAGCCATTCATCCTCTTCCAGTGCTCCGGGATTGTCTGAGGTTGCCACACAAGCACGCTGGCACATCAAATGACCATAGACGCAACTGCCCATGTGCAGTCACGAAGGGCACTACAACCAAAATGGTAGCACCCAGAAGAGAACTGGCTCCAGGATCAATCTCTGGTGAGTGAACAATCACATGGGGATTAGGTTGCCATTACCTATTGCTCACAAGTGCAAGTGCTGGTTAATGTTGGGTCATCGCGTTCCTTTCCCATCCAGTGGTCAGGAAGGGAAGTGCAAAAATACCTCAGAAGCTCATCTAATTTTCACAGAGAGCAACCCCAGGCTTATGGGAAGTCCATGAGCAGGACACAAGCACAACACCACTCTTTCTTTGTAGACATGGTAACTCAAACACTTGTAGTTAATAATTTGCAGTGGTGGCAGTTCAGATCTGCAGCTATATGTCACTAAGTGAGGAGGAGGGAAGCTGCTGATATTTCAAATGTAGGCATGAAAGATAGCATTTGCCTGGTCAACAATACTTTCTGGTACTTTAAGACTGCATCCACACCTATGGCAGTAGGAGTTTTGAGGCTGTGTCCTGAGGCAACAGGTGCTCTGCCACACTTCAAAGGCATGGTAGTAAAATGTCAAAGGCACGCATCATCATAAACCATCCCAAGGAGGATACTGGAGGCTCCTGAAACATTATCTGGAGCTTCTTTCCTCATAGCAAACTAACTGCTTGGAGGTCACTCACTATCATGAGTCATTCTGGTTGCCACCATGTATACAAATGGCAGCAACAAGAGTGACCTATATATACATCAACTGTTCAGGCCCTTTCTGGTGTGTCAGATAGCTTTCTGTATTTAGAACTGATATTTCAGCTGTAGGGATCTGCTAGACCTAAAATTGCATGTTCAGTTCACTGTCAAATTGACCACTTATTTGTTCAGCTTGAAGTCAAACCATTTAATCAAACAAAAGTGTTCAATGTTTGATTCCAAACTTGTGATTCCAAATGTGAACTGTTCAGTTGAATTTTCAAACATGAACTGAACTTTGCACATCTCTACTCAGCTCTGACGTTATTGAAGAATGAGAGATTTGTCATTTGACTGGCACACCCCCTCCCCGCCCTGGGATGAGAGCAACGCTCCTCACCTCAGTGCATTCCAAGCTACCAAGATGTTGATACAGCCCGAGTTAAGCACCTTAGAAAGGAAACCCTTAAAGCATCCAGCTCAATTGTGAAATAAGGTTAAGTGTTAGCACATGGAGAAGTTAGGTAGATGAACATATATAGGTCCACCATGATCTTCATCCATTTTTAAAATTAAAGTACTATTGTATTGTTTTGTGGGTTCCTCTCATGCTCAGAAGACCTGGTAGACTTCCATTGTCTAAAAAGGCAGTTACCTTAATTGTAAGAATGGAAAAGCCTCTCTAGATAAAACACATTGATCCGTATAGGTGGGAAGAAAGACTAGCTAGTGGCTACTAGATCTGATGGCAGTGTGATTACCCCTGTTATTGGAGGAAGTATGCATTGAAAGACCAACCACAGAGAAATTATGAGCAAGGCAAGCTCTCTGCCCATGTCCTTCTTGTGGACTTGCATGTGTAGCTGGTGAGCTACTGTCAGAAGACGTTGCTGGGTTATATAGGCTATGGGCTCAATTTAACAGAACCTTTCTTGTATTACTGTGTTTTAAACTAACAATGTTTCAAAGCCACCGGATGGCCATGAAGACCAGAAAAGAGGACCACAGGAGTACATAGTCCTTTCCTGCTTTCCCTGCAGTGTTCCCATTCTCCATTCATGCTTTTCTCTTCCCCCTCCTGTTGCCATGAGTCTGGACTGAACACTTTCAGGAATTCGAAATGGATCCCCTGCAGATTTCTCACTAGCCACAGTTTCCTTCTTTCAACTTATCCATAACTCAAGATGAAACATAGTCCACATTCTAGTACCAATTTTTTTTATACATTTTAATGACAAGAATTTTATCTCTGTACTCTAATCATTTTTCATGAAACCTAGGGGCTCTTTCCAAGGCATAATTTCCAGGCATGTAGCCATTTTTATGTGAAATTCTTGAGCAATCATACATGATAGTTCAGGTAATTTCATCACAATAGCTTCCTCCATGAAGAACAAAATGCTTAACCATGGTGTTGTCTTCACAGTCACCTCCAAACATCTGCACTAAGCTCTTGCTGAGATGATTGGAACTATTCAGTGTTCCAACTATTGTTAGTTCTCTCCCAAAACCCTTCACAAAAATCAGCTTGAGCATCAGCTCACAATCAGTTCATATTTCTGAACAATCTTTTGCAACTTCAGCAGCAAATATATAATTTGTCTAAGAAAATGGTGTGTTGCAGAGAATTTGAAGGATTTTATTCCTTCTACCTCTATTCCTGTATATACTGTTTTCAGGATGCCACTGTTTCAAAGAAACCCTTCAAATTAAGAGCCTTCTTGCACTTAGGCAATCACAGGATGGCCACACATGCCTTGGTGTGCTCTATTCACATGCTGTGGAGCTGCGTTCAGAGCTGAGCTGTCAGCTCCAAAAGCAAGGAATCCTCTTGGGCCTCCATAGTTCAGGCTCTACAGTATAGGGTGCACTCTCTGGCATATTTCTGTCCAAACAGTGACGGAGAGTGTAATGAATGACAGAAACACTGTCAGAGTGCTTCCTTGGCACTCTAATAATGAAGGGCATGCTTTCTCTGGCACCCTTTTTCAAATGATCTGTAACAGTGGGTACCCTGGGTATTAGACTGCCACTCCCCCAGAACTTCAGGTGCTCACCACCTTTGGTACAAATGTACCTTCAGTGTACCTGCTTAAAACAACAAGATGGGCGTGTACTCCAAATGCTCCTTCGTGCTAACCCCCAAACCCTTCACAATGTCTTGAATTTCAGAGTGGTTCTGTGCGCACATTGAGTGTCTCTGCTGTCAAGAAAGCTCTTAGATAGAAGTTCACTGGCAACAAGGGGTAAAGGGATGAGTAGATAATAACTGGGAACCACAAATATTGATGGCAACGTGAAGTACAGTAAACCACCTACATTCACACATCCCATGTCTACAAAATCTGTATATTCATATATCAGATGACGTAGAAGCTCTCAATATTCACAGACCAAGTACTTGCACATTTCTGATGTAGCAATTTCACATCATTTCCTGGCCTTTTCATCGTCAATTGCTTCTGCAGCTTCAACAGCCCATCACTGCAAATGCCTCCATTCTGTTCCCTATCCCATCTCCTATTCCATGCTCCAAACATTATTTATTTATTCCCAGACATTTGTATCCTATCCTTCCCCAGAAGCTCCCAGGGCATGTCATAACATAGATTCAAATTAACAACACATTTGACATTAAAGCAAAACAAAATCTGAAATTACTTTTTCTGATACCACTCTAATTCTCTGCACAGCTATTTTTTGCACAATCCCAGCAGACTCCAGTGCAGATACTACAAACCTTTTATTTCCATAAAGCAAGAAGAGTAGCGATCACGTCTGAAAATTCAGTTCGTGTTTGAAAATTTGATTGAGTAATTCATATTCAAAGCTGTTTGTGTCAAACTGAACATGAGGTTTCGGAATATCAGGAAATTCAATCAAACTGAACCGTTCTCCCATTCGTTAAAACAAATGATTTCATTGAACAGCTCTTAAAAGGAGCTTTCAATGGAAATTGAAAGTAGACAGCCATTTGTTCAATTAAACAGTTTGCCATTTAATCAAACAAACAGGTGTTTGGTTCAATGGTATAATGAAAACACAATTTTCATTTGTGCACATCCCTAGGGTAGAAGTTGATCATAAAGAAATTGGCTGGTCCCCTAATCCCAGTTTTTGCACAGATCAGTTATACCATTTTTGTGAGTTCCCTTTTTCTGAGGGTTTTCAGCTCTCAAGAATTACTGAATTCAGCCCACAGAGATTACTGTATTTGAAGTAAACACTTAGGAAACATCTGCAAATGGCTATTTAATTTATTTTCAGCAATAGCAGTCCAAAGGGAGAGGTTTTATAATTCTACTTTGTGCTGTTTTGTTAATAGGAAAATCGCAAAAGGGGGGTGGCAGAATAACATTCTCAATGGCACTGCAGTCCTGTTTTGGCTCCTCCCACTTTTGCCTCTTTTTGCAAAGCATATGTCAATAATCACACGTGTGAGAAGAGATCAAGAGTGCTACAGCAGGAATAGGATTTTAAATGCGGTCACCAAACTCTTTAGTGCAATTTGGACAAAAAGGGGAGGGTGTTTGAAGCAAAGAGAAGAAGAAGAGCTGGCTTTTCTACCCTGCTTTTCTCACCTATTTAGGGGGACTCAAAATGACTGACAACAGAACATCCTGTGAGGTAGGGTGGGGCTGCAAGAGCTCAGAAAGAGAGCTGTGACTCACCCAAGGTCACCCAGCTGGCTTCATGGAGGATGAGGAAATCAAACCTATTATTCCCAGATAAGAGTCCAGCTCCCTAACCACTAGACCAAACTAGCTCTTCCCCCTCCATTTTTTCATCAAACCACTGTGCTGGCATAGTCTGATTCAGCACATCTGACACTTGCAAAATTCCCCATTTTCAACTGTCCAAATATTCTTAGATGGAAATCTTATAGCAGTGTCTGCAAGCAAACCATGCAGCTCTTAACACTTTCTTTATCTAGTATTTTATTCTGTCATTATCAGGCTCTTTGCAGTGCTGAGTAATATTTGAAGTCAGGAAACACTTCAGATAATAGTTTTTTGAAGCAGACTTTGGAAAATGACATGGCAACCACTCAAGCAGTGCTTAAAATGAACTAGATTATATGTTGTCTTCTTTAAAACTTTAAAGAACTGCTGTCTCTTGTTGGCCTTCAAACCTGAGGTTTGCCCTTAGAGAAATCATCTCGGCTTTTGACAGGATAAGACAATGCCTGCTACTCAGCACAATGGAAAACCTTTTGAGTTACAGTATTTCTCATTAATGCAATATTCCTTAGAAAAGAGTTAGAAGAATCCGATAGGAGTTGGCTGGGCCTTCAGCAAACATAAGGAAACAACGAGGAGATAAATTTTGTGAGCTTCTGAAAAGAAAAATAGCAACCCAGTCCTGGAGGTTCAACATAATTGCATTGGCTGGCTTTTGATCATCAGTAAGGTAGAGATATTCAAAGAAGAAGTGATCTAAGTCCTTGATAAGGTAGCACAACCTCAACATAATCCAGGTGGATGAGAATGTTGCCTTTAACTTACCTCTCTCTCCTGGAGGAAGTGGGTGGAGATGAGGCAAATGATGCTTTGTGAAGAGTGTGTGTGATCTAGGGATCTGAAATAGTCTCATTCTTTCAAATGAACTAGATGTAATGCAGGATGACACCCCAGTTCAATGAAGAGAAGGTATCTTTTTCCAGTCCTGAGATTTCTCACGACAGTGAGGGCAATCAGTCATTGGAATAGGTTGCCATGGGAGGTAGCGAGTTCTCCTTCATTAGAGGTCTTCAAGCAGAGGCTGGTCCTACATCTGTCTGGGATGGTTTAGGAAATCCTGCATGGAGGTTGAACTTGATGACGCTAGAGGTCCCTTCCAACTCTATGATTCTATGTAGGCCATAATTCACCTCCATCTGCCTCCTCTTGAAGAGGCAAACAAGCAGAATGCATCTTGCTCCTCTACCCAAATTATGATGGAGAATATGGACTCATCTACTTTGTGAGGAAAGCTGACCGGAGTTTGAAGAAGAGGTGTGCATGAACTTTTTTGTTGTTCGGTTCAAATTGAATACCTTCAAATGATAGGCCAATTTGCACTTGGCGTTGTAGTCTGCAACAGATGAACATCTGGGTAGATGCACCTCCACTTGCACAAGGTGTTTACAACCTA
The DNA here is from genome assembly GCA_023333525.1 of Aspidoscelis tigris stejnegeri. NCBI lineage: Eukaryota > Metazoa > Chordata > Lepidosauria > Squamata > Teiidae > Aspidoscelis > Aspidoscelis tigris. The sequence continues at coordinate 22,817,432 of JALMGA010000005.1, forward strand.
GAAATGCCCCCTGATGTTCACCTATCACAAACTAGTGGTGGTGCATGAAATTGTGCACCACATGTAAGCTAACCTTCCCCAATTATGACCAAAAACTTATCTGTCTCCTCCTAAGACTTAAAAGCTAGTTAAAGGAGGCAAGTACGAAAACAATCTATAGCGGTATTGTTGTTTTCCAGTGGTTACCTACTTTGAAATATCTAACATTGTTCTGTGTCTCTCTTGTTCCACCCTTTGCAATTGTGGGAGACTGTAGCTACCAATGCCCATGAAGCAGCAAATTTTGACCTGTTATTGCCGTTAAGACAACTCCCTCTGCTCTTAGCAGCAAGTTTGCAGCATAAACATAGAACCTTGAGGTCCCACTTTTCAAAGAATGAAGCTGTGGAACATTGCATAGATACAGCCCAATGTACACACCTGTTTGGATGTGTGGTAGTGTCTGCAGAATTACAACATTCCTCAAACTCTGCACTACCCTTCAGTTTAACCATGGATTAAAAATGCACTACCTTGCAAAGCTCTTGAATGCATTATACTCTGCTCTTCTCAATTGTAGTTTGCATTAGTGTCCTGCCTTTTCCTTAAACAACCATAAGCTAAAGACATCAAATGTATAACCCTCCAGATAGGGCTGAACTACAACTCCCAGGTTTCCTAGCCATCCTAGCCACTATAGTTCAGTTCAGCAGTCTGTTGGGCAATCTAGGTTAAGTCACTGGTCACATCATTACTACTATTGGGTCGCATCTTTCTTGTTCCCAACTTTACCCTGCCAAGGAGGAGTCAAGGAAGGGCTTCACGTTAATACCAAAGAGTATGGTATGGGAAATTCACATACTTCCGGCACCAGTGAATATTGCAGCATGTGAATGTAACCACTTAATGCTGCAGGAAACTGTCACACATAGGAGGAAATTAATATCCAGAGGATTTTAGCCTAAAGTGATCTTGTCTGCTTAATCTGCTGCTCCCTTATATGTAAGAAAATGTGTTTCTGTATGCACTGTCCTTCCCTCTGTATAGCAAAAATAACTGTCCACTTGCATCTTCAAAGTGAAATCAAGGAAGATCATTATGCTTTGATTATGTTATTTTCAAAGCTGATGCTTGGTTAGTTAGTACATGCTTCCGCTAGGATAAGCATTTTCTGTACTTACACTGGTGAAGGGACAGAGGAGATCCCAGTCAGACACTCTGAATTACTAAATAAAAATTGGACTGAGGCCAAAGCAAAAGAATGGCTGTGATTTGTATTTCACCTGCTATAGGAAGAGCATTTTGTGGGGCTTTTTTTTTTTTTTTTTGCAAGTGAATCTCTCCCTTTACTGTGTCATTGCTAGACAGGAAATTCAGAGCAATATGTCTCAGCTGGTGCATTTGAGGCTAATATACTATTATGGTGATAATATCTAAGTGAAAGTGACTGAGTGCAACACGAATTACCTTCTTTCTTTCTTTTTTGGGTGATACGGAATCTTTCTGAGAATCATTGCTGCAGCAGTATTTGAAGTATTCACTTGCAGCGTCTTGAGAACTAAGAAAGGAGTTACAAGAATTTCAAGTGAAATCAAAAGGAAGCTCTTTATAAAGGGAGGGAGGGAGGGAAGGGGAGACCAACTAATCTATTCCAGCTACTATTTTAACATGACAAATTCATGTTCCAAATGTGCCTTCCTTGGACTTTGGCTGCATTTTCTTGATACTGCTTTTGTCTTGAAAATGGATTGAAGGAAATCAATCCATTTTGTTGTGATCCAATAAATCCATCAGTTTCCTGCTGATGCCTTATGGAATTTTTTTTTCCCCTGGCCCAAAACCACTCACTTTAAGAGCAATTTGGCTGATGGATTGGACACCATTTTATTATTTATTCTCCATTTCTCCCACGAGCCTGATTCAGCCACTCTTGTCACTGTTCATTAGGCAACTGTTCACTGGGCACTCTGTGAAATAGTCCCATTATTTCAGGGAGATGGCTAGGATATAAATACCTCTGATGACCAGAGGCTGGTGGTTCATGGCAGAGAATCGATTTTACTATCACAATTGGTTTGCGAATCTTCCTGAATTATTCCTCTGGCTACTCCTGGGAAACAGAACACTGAGCAAGATGGACCAATTTGTCAGGTCCAGTGTGGTAATTTGTACACTCTGCAATATTTCAAATAAATTAATAGACAAAGATTTATATTTTCTCCCAGTGATAACAGTCCTCTCAACACTAATCCATTTATTTATCTATGCACACTTAGAAACATCTAAAAATTGCTTTTCAAAACAGAATACAGGCAGTACAGAATAAAGCAGAATGCAAGCGAAGCACAATTCTACACATTGTGCTTGAAAGACAAAAAAGAAAAAGAAAAAAAGATTCAGAAATGAAGAGAACCATTGGCATTTTAACATGAGTCTGGATCTGGGAGCAAAAAAATAGTATGATATTTGGTTCTGGTGGAACCACACTAAGGAGAATGTTGGAATGTCGGGATGCCACCATGGAAAATACCAACCTGTTTATGCAGGCAAAATGCACTACTGAAAGTGATGCTCTAGAAAGAACATCCCAGGCTCTGGCTCTTTTTGCATCTTCATTAAGCCAGAGGCCTTTCTATACTTCCCATCCCATCTGGGGGACAGGAATTGTGCACTCCCACTGATGTTCACAAGCATTCACTCCCACAAATGCTAGTAAACACCAACCCACCTGCCATGCATCCGGATACTTACCCCAAGTAAAGACAAGTGTCCAGGCGCCATCCTCTTGGGTCCAGAGTCCACCATCTTGGGTCTGGACATCAACGCGACTGTGCGTGCACTGTCACCATTACCAGGGTGACGGTGATGTGCCACACAAGTGCACTAGCATTTTTGATCATCTGAGGTGCCAGTGCACTTTATCTGTAGGGAAAGCTCTTTTTAAAGTGTAATTGCATCCAAACCCAAACTTTGAAACCCGGTGCTTCAACTTGTTTGAAACACACCCTGGATTGGTTTGATCTGAACAGGTTGTTTTTGAATAGGGGGGTTGTTCAGTTCAAGTTGAATTGGTTCAAACCACCTGGTTCAGTTCAAATCAATTTGGCACATTCCTGCCTACATCATCATCATTCATAAGTTGCCATCAACACCTGGCTGCTGTTTCACCATTTAACTTGTTTTTTGAGGTTTCATAATGATGAGTTTTGTATAAGTTCCACATGTCTGCATGGAGGAATCATAATCCCACCAGTTCAGATACAATCTAAACAAACAAGCTGCAAATCGGATGCCTTATTACGGATTACAAAATACCAAGTCTAGTTTTCATCAGGATTTCTTTTGGACCCGTATGTAGATACTTAAAATCTTATTTTTCTGCTTCTGAGTTTCTCTTGTGGTAAACTTTTGCAAATTCAATGCTGTTCTGGGCTGCAAATCTGTCACCTGCAGCCAAATATAGCCAAACACATTGCAAGTATTGCTGAGGCATCAGCTTGGCAAAGGTCACTTCAGAAGATCACAGTCTTCTCCAGGGTGCTGAACCTGGAGCACCAGTTTTCACTTTAAGATAGAATGGACACATTGTGGCCTAAAGTTCTTGGTCTAATTTCATGAAAACAGGAAGTGAGAGGTTTGAGGATTCTCTCAGAATCCCAGTTTGAATCAAACACACCAACTCCTAATTGGACTCAGCATGGTCTATATTGGTTCAAGCCACACAGTGTATAAGTGAACATAAAGAGAGAGAGAGAGAACAAAATCAAAACTTTAAGCAGCATTATCAGTAGCATTAGTGGAACCATCTCTGCATGTGCACTGTTGGTTCCCAATTTTTGATACATAAGATGTACAAAATAAAACAATATTTTTTTTATTTTTTCTGATTTAAGGGATCAAGAGCAAATTAATGTTGCCCAAAAGTAGCTAAGTCAGGAAACAGACCTTGGTTGCATCAATCTGCACTCTAAGGGTGCATCCCCATGATCAAAATACTCCAAGGCAAACCTGAGTTCACCTTGAATCATCTCCATGAACAGCCTCTAATCCGGGCTACATTTGGACCAAATGGCACAAATCCGCGCCGCCACCCCCTTTCCAACTGTATTATCTTGAGTCATGTTGGACGCTCCTGGATTATTGGGGTAGGAGTTTGGTGATTGGAGCATTAATGGGCAGGGTTTCACTGTCCCTGCCTTCTGCACTGGGATCGCAACTGCTTGGGGAAAGAAATTAAGGCAGCAAAGAAATTAAGTTGAAATGAGTTCTCATTTGCCCTGCAAAGTCTCTCCAGCTAAAAGCATGCTCCCCCCCTTGCCTGATCGCCCAATCGGCAAGGCACACATAGGTAAAAGGGTAGACTTTTTGCATGAGTGCTGGATCATTCATTCTCTGCCAAAAAAATATGGTTTTCAAACCTAGGATTTGATACTGTTAATGGTAGTAGCTGGAGGCGTGGGGGACCAGAAGGGCATTGTTGAACAGAAGATAAGAAAATGGATCCAAGCTGCAAGGGTTTAGAGGGAGACTGATATGAACACGAGGCTCACTGTAAAGTGGAGGTGTGCTTTCTGTCATGCGGATGTGCACATGTCTGCTAAAGTCAGAGCCATCCTATTATGTCCCCCTTTTATCTTTCCCCCCCCTTATTTATGGTGCGTGTTGTGTTTTTGGAGGTGCAGGATTTCCGCTGTCATTGCTGTAGCGGGTGGGACAGGGTATGGTGACATCAGCTGGGCTTCCTATCAGGGCAGAGGGGGTGGAGAAAAAAGGATGTGGTTTCCCTGATGCAGGGGTTTACTGCGTTTGCTTGGGGACAGGTGGATTTGCCTTCAACCCGCACTCTCCTCAACCACATAGGGACATGTTAATTTGAACTACAATACGGATTACAGATGCCCTGATTCAGCAGCGAAATAACTGAAGCCCATGGGGACGCAGCCTAAGAGATTCAGACAGAGGGAAGGAATGTGATGTCCACTGATCCCACATCAGAAGCAGACATTTCCTGCCTCATCCCCTTTTCATAATGCAGGAGAAATAACTCTGAGATTGCTGTTTGGAGAAGATAAGCCATGGGAGGGCTGTAGATCACCACTCCTCACCTCCATTCTAGCCTTTTATCTAGACTTCCAGGTGCATTTTTGATCCCTCACTAGCCTCTTCCACCAAGAAGTAGTTTCCAAATGCAGCACTTCACTTGCAGAGAAATTCTGGAATGCCAGAAATGCTTCTCTAAAACTCCATTAGGTTGACAGAGGGTTTCTCACCCCTGTGGCATTTTTTATGACTACCATCTCTGTCCAGTCCCTTTGAAGGCTTTGACTGGATAAAGCCTTTGGCAGAGAGACAAATAAGTGCTTTACATACTTTCAGGTTTTGCTCTCCTCACCGCTAGAGATGTTCAATTGTCAAAATTTGAACTTTTGAGGAAACTGGAAACGGTACTCATAAGTGGCTTCCAGAAATGCAGTTAGTTACCAAAGGGTATCAGGACAAACCAGACTGGGCTTTTTCTACAGGGAGAGATTGGCTGGGGGGGGGGGGGGAGGAGAAAAGAGAGTGTGAGGAGGATTTTGTTGATTTATCTGAATAAAGTTTGATTCCTCCTTTCTTTTAGTCAAGTGCTATTGTGATTATTACCCAAAGAAGCCAATTCATGGGAACTGTGGTCAAAAGAAAAGCTTCTTTTTTTTCAAATTCTGGAAATCTGAGCACAAAAGTAGAACAAATTCTTCATGCATCTGGAAGAAATATCAGCGTGAATCAAAAGAAGGGAATGATCAAATGGGAGAGTGGTCTCACTGACTTTTGTACCCCTCAAAAGCAATTTCTGACCTTTGCCCTGTTCACTGCCGCTTCTGTTCCCAGCTACTATTTATCTAAAAACATGTCTCTGCTGTAGACTGAGCAATAATGGTAGAAAGGCAGATTCCTCTAATAAGCACATAATTTCAGTAAAACTAAAGACTTAAATGTGGAGGATGTGCGATAGACATTCCACTAGAATTGAGTCATGTCTGGAGTCTAACCAAGATGAGAGAAGTGGAAGATGACTGTTCCCAGTAGGGACTGCTACTCAGGAGGGACCTAATCTTGTGCAAAAGCCCCCAAAACTCTACAAAGATGAACATGGTGGTGGTTTGCAGCATCACAAATGCTCAAGGCATTCTGAGGCTCTTGATGCTTAAACCCATTAACACAATAGTTCATAGAAGCCTTTTTAGCAACTGAGCTCCATGTCCCTCATGGCTTTTTGTTTTTTACACTGTAAATCACCTTCATCCTGGAGCACATGAGGGCCCGGTTCCCATTACAGTCCCCACATCAGGTTGGCTTAACACGCTTTCTGCATGTTAAATCACCCCAAAGTGTTGTAAATGTTAACACTCATTTCAAAAGGTCTCACTCTGGTTCGTGCACTTGAAACGTTTTACACCCAGCTAGGCTTCATGAAGGGGTCTGTTATGGGTGGCACATTCACGTCAGGAGGAAGAGGGCAGGGCAGCCCCGAAAAGCAGCTTTTAGAAAGTACCCACTGGAGTTCCCCCTTGAGTCACGCACGCAACATATGATCCTCAGAATCCGGATCAAACACAATTAAGTTGAAAGTAATGGGATCAGGCAAATTCGTGTTAGCATCTGGTTCTATTATTTGGGTTTAGGAAAACCGTTTTAAGCTTGTAATGGGAACCGGGTCGAGCTTTTGTACAAACTAAGAGGTTTGCCCTTTTTAGAACCCCCTCCCCAGTCCTGATAATAATTATCAAATGCCATTAAATCATGCAATAGCAAAATCATAATTTTTAAAAAAGGCATGTGTTATGAGAAAATTGCTTGCAGATTGTTTCATGTGTAATAGCAAAATGCACTTTGTGAATCTGTGCTATGTGGGTTTTTATTGTATATTCAACTGAAAGCAGAGTGTTTCTGAGGACAACAGTGCTCCATGGGTTACTTCTGGGGATGGATGCATGGATGGATTCCAGGGGCAGAAAGCAAAATGCATTTTGGCAAGACCCAAAGTCAAGCACCAGTTACAGACTCACTCTGCTTCCACTCTGCTGTGAGTCCCGGTCTGCAGACCTCCTGTGGCTTCCAGTTCTGGCAGCCCTTTGTTGAACAAGCCATCTTGGATGCACTTATTGGTGGAAATACTAAAATGTGAAAAATGTTTGTACTAACAAATAGATGTGTGAGAATGCAATTTAATGCCATGGGCAATCCCATTATTATTACTACTGTTGTTGTTGTTGTTTTAATCAATGTGTTACAAAATGAATGTGAAATGTATTTGGAATCATACAAACTCGCACATACACTCACACACATACACATGCAGTGTCCTATTTCATGCCAGTGACTGCGGCTGTGATCTCCTTTTTGTGTTTGCCAGGATTAGAGCTCCACCGGGGTTCTGAGTGCAAGTAGATAAGATTCAAAGTCACCACTGAATCAATCCACTCTGTTAAATGAAGGTCTTTTCTTGTGACCGTGATCATCTCCAGTATGCAGAGCATTAATGCCATCAAATGGATGGCTGTTAACTTCAGACAAAATATGCACAGATGGCTGCCTTATAGCCTCAAGCTTTACTCCACAAGCAGCCTTTCAGCAAATGTCCAGAGCAATACAATGCCAAGGAAGAGAAATATTTAAACAATATCTGATAAGATGAGCACAGTTTCCTCAGGATATCAAATATTTTTAGCATTTCCTGGTGAGGCATCATCCATCTTCTGCTAAGATATAGTGACATTCATTTAATGGGTGGATTAAAAAGCAAATTGTTACTGCCTAACCCTAGAGCAAGGAGGAAGCAAGGAGAAATCTATGCCTGCAGAGTCTCTTCTTATGAACCATCTCTCCAGGGGTTGTTTCTACAGAACTGAATGTGATTCTCTTCTACTTGAGGCATTATCTAAAAAGAATCCAGATATGCTTTGTGGGCTTCCCAACCCTCAGTGTTAACATGGCTGCTCTACAGGGCAAATGTGTTCTGCCAGGGGCACCTTGCCTTCACTTAATGCATGCCATTATCAAGTATCCTATTCCAGAGACAGCCACTGAGATCCCATTACACTGAATTATTTCAACTGAGTGATCATAAGCGCACATAAGGTAATCTGAAATTAACCTTTGTGTATGTGAGTGTGTGTCCTGACACAAACCTTTTTCTGTAAAATGGTTAAAATATTGAGTAATGCCTTTTATGGCTCTTCGTAAAGCAAAATGATTTAATCATTTGTGTAATCATGTAAAATGTCCACAAAATGGAGGGTATTCAGCTAAATTGTATCCTTTTCAAACAATTCCATTTCTCCTTCTCTTCCCCTCCCCCTTAATATCTATCCTGGATTTGTTGACGAGCTCCAGGACATGTTCTTTTGTTATCTATTATTCCTTTGGCTTTAAGCCATAAAATAACTAAAAATGTATTCATTTAACATGCTGTTGGTTCCATATGACAAGATATTGAAATCTCTTTTGCAGGCCTACCTGTTGAGAGCACTGTAACCGCAATAACTCTGTTGTCTACAGGAAGTGGCTGCTGAAATGCAGCTAACAGAGTAGCAGCATGCTGATTAGTGCAGTTCTGTGGGAAGTTTCCTCCTTCTTCCAAACCTGGAGCTAATTTGCACTTCTAGCACATGCCAACCCCATGTGTCCAGGCACTTACCTTGGTCCAAGCACCACCACCTTCCTTCTGGATGCAGGTCCCAGGGCACATGCACATGTGCCATCACCAGGACAACAGTGACACACTGTGCATGCACACTGGTGCCAGCACATCTTGCATCAGTGTACTTGTGTGGTGCATCACATACCCCTCCTTGTACCATAGAGGTGCAAATGGGCCTCACCAGAGTCGGGAAAGGACAGGCTTTATCAAAGTAAGTGCTCCACATGTAGGCAACCCACAGTGTGCTCCTGCACGGGAGGAAACTTTTCTGACTTGGAAATGGCTCCTTGCAGTGCAAATGCTCCATCCGGGAATACACTGCAGATTGACTTGTGGCCAAGTGTGGGAAGGCCCCAAGTTCTGATCTGCTATCAATCTGAATTGGGTTTGACTCCATTCAGCACACTCCATGAATCTCATTGACCATGCTTTGAATGAAGTATATGGTCTGGAAACACAGTGGTGGCCACTTTATGCACACCTAGATGTTGGCTTAGAATTGGGATGGATGAACTAACTTGGGCTTTTCACATTTAGCTTTAGGGAGGGACAGAGGCTGATGTTTACATTGTGAGTGCTGGTCTACCCCAAATTTCACCCAGACATACCTGAATTTGGGTAAGCATCTGATCTGGTCTGATGGGGTCATATCTGGGAGCATCCACCTCACCACAGCTATGGTGATTGGGTGACATGGTGCATGATTGTACATCCTTCACGCAAAAGTAATGGGAAGGATGTGGATGTGGATGTACTAGGAACATTGTAGGCATTCTTAGTATAGTGGTGGCACAGTCTCTACTGCTCCACCCTACCAAAGACAGGAATGGCCACACACATTTATAGCCTTTTCAGAACAGAAGCGGTTCTGCGTGTGTGAATGCACCGTGCTAGAGAGTGCATGGCCATCTTGGAGGGCCAAGTGTGAAAAGTCCCAATGTCTGGTCCTACAGCCTTTCTTAGGCTTGGATTAGGGTAGGTGATGCAAGAGCCAGAGCAGAGCAAAATGGGCCTCCGACAACTGTTCAAGCTTTCTCTTTGCCCCTTTGCATTCCACAGAATACTTCTGTAGATGTCCCAGTATCAGTTAATATGATGTGGGGATCACTGTCAGGTCTTTGGGATGGGAAGAAGGTACATCTGTTACATTACTAGCTTCTCGTCAGCCTTTTGATGCTACATAGATGGTGCCCATGTTTACCAGGAATAACAGATCTCATAGTACAAAATTCCTAAAGATACCAGACTGATTATCCCAGAGCTAATAATGGACCAACCACACCACTGGGATACAACAATCCCACATCATGCTACAGGGATTGAAAACATTGAGAATAACTGTTTAAAAGAAGGAAATTAAAGAAGGCAGGAAATTAAAAAAAAACATAGAAATATGTCCTGTAATCTTGCTGTTGGCATGCTTTGATGCTAAATTTGCCCATCTTGATATGATGGTATTATTATTCTGGTCAGATACTCCTGACTGGGTTAGGTGCTCTTCATTATTGGCTCCTTCCCAGGGAATCTGAAATAATTAGAAGCATCTTTGTAAAGTATGTGCAGTTCTGAGTAGCACACTGAGTTTTGTAATTTGTGATTGGAAATCCTGTCAATTCTTAGCCTGCTAAGGTGTTTCTCTGAGCCTTTTGGCAAGACACCCAGGGCACCAGTCACTTTTGGCATGACTGTTAATTTTCTTTTGCCAAAGTTCTTCCACTTTGACTTGTAGGTCACTATTTGTTCGTCTTTTCCAAGTTTTTATTATTCTTATATCCCCAGTACAGTAGTCTCTATAATCCAAACAAGTTTCTTCTTACCACACTTATATTATGGGGATTATATGTCAGATTTTATGTTATCTATTGTTGTTGCTGTTGTTGTTACTTCTGTTATATGTCCACTTTTCAGTTATATGCACTGGTTATATCTGCATCTTCTCCAGAGTTCTGCCCCAGTTAGGACTCATCTGGTTGTGTTTCTTTAAGCCTAGTTCTAACCATTTTCACTGTGTCTGAAGTAGATCCCAGTTTGGGACTTAATCAAAGAAAGATTAAGAAAACTGCAACTTTTGGCCCAAAATCTGAGTGGATTCAGAACTGGGAACCATTGATGCTTCTTAAACTTGTCTGGGAGTGGAAAGAAGCGGAGACAACGTGGCATTTGAAAAGTTCATGATTCGACACCATGGATCTCCAGGTGGGTCAAGATTATAGAGAAACACCAACCTGGAGGACTCCATGCTGTTGAGCTGTTCACACGCAGCAGGAACTATATAGGCTCTCTGGACCTGCCTGTATCCAAGTAACTTTTCTGCCCTACGTCAGATTAAAATCTCGGAATTGGACTGTGCACATCCGTCCAGCTTTTACTGCCAAGCTTTCACAGTTTTCAAATCAACCTCTCTCACTTTAAGGATGTCAGACTGTCAGAAGGACACGACCAGTCACCATCATCTGTGATGTACCACCAATGCATGTTTCTTGTTAATATTGCAAAATTTGTCTGTGAATCAGATTGTTTCTGACAGTGTATGAGTTATCATACCAGAGGAAGGAGTCAGAGGATTCTAAAAGAACTGAGGCACAAAACAAAATGAAGGGGGAGAGTACAATTGTGAAAGAATCATTAGATTGGGCTCTGCCAACAGAATAATATAAATCCATGCTTGTTACTGAATATGCTCCCTAGTAAGCCTAGAAGGTCAGTCTTCTTCCATTTGAGTACACTCAGTCCCCTGTCTACAGTTAGATTTATTTGTTTTCTTATATTTGGATCCATCTTTTTCTCTGGAACTGTAGGAATCATATCTTGTGGTTCCTAGGAGATGTTAACTAGAATGAGGCTGGATTCAGGTGCAGCAAAAGAAAAAAAAAGAGAGAGAGAGAGAACAACTCAAATATTGGCAGCAATAGGGTCCAGTACTAGTAGATAAGAGGAAAATACATACCTAACAGGCCCAAAAGACACGTGCTATTATCTGCTATACACTATAGAGTACTGTTGTTCAATATGAGCCCAGCTTGTGAACAGATACCCTTTACAATGTTGTACTTCTCAGAAGCATTTTGGAGTATTTTTTAATTTAAAAGTTGGTTGCTGTTTTCTTTGGAAGAATGAAAGATAGGGAGGATGTGATTATGCCGTGGAAAGGATACATTCTGACTCCTTTTGACAGTGTGTTTGTATTCTGATGCATTCATTGCAACAGGATTGTGCAATTATTTAGAATTACATGGTTGCTGGCTCAATATTTGGTGAATGACATTCGATGAGCTGTGAAAACCCGTAAAGGACAAGCAGCTGAGTGACCATTTGTTTCTTGGGGCTCTTCAAATTGCTGGTAATGACTGGGGAAAGAGTGAGGGAGCCAACCACAGAGGGAGGTGAGAGCACATTAGTGACTCTGAAGTGTTCCATTAACATATTTGAGCTGGAGCACCATTAACACTTGGGCTTCAGAAAGTTGGCAAGTCACAAGCCTACAAGAAGGATGTACAGTAGAAGTACTTCTTGAGTTATTCCACCTTAGAATTGCTTGGAGTTCCAAGAGGACAGGAATAGCTGCCTTGCTTCAAGACAGGGAAGGAACTTTAATAGGAGAAACACAAATTTGCAAGTTTTATCTCCATGTTGCTCAGTGATTACATACATACATAAGGTTATTTGGGTCAGAGACCCAAGAAGACAATTAGGATGATTTTCAACATAAATTGCATATAAGATTTAAAACCATTTCCCTTTGCAATATAATTATTTCTGGCTTTCAGATAACACTGTCGGCAGTTACAATATGATTAGGTTGAGATATGAAGGAAAAGGCAAAACCATGCCTTCCTTGTTGCTGCTGAAGATAAAATAGCTAGGCAACAAAATTCTGATTGTGAAAATGGAATGAAATTACCAAATGGCCAGATGGAATGCCTGCTGGTTGGGAAAGCAACCTCAGCACTGCTGTTTGCTTTTATTTATTTATTTATTTTCAGTTTCCATGGCTGTAGGTTTAATTGGGGCAGTGGCGTCCCTGTGGAAAGCTGAGCAATTTAGCTGTCACGTTCAATGGAAATTTGAAAAGAAACACAAGAAGTTCCTTTTTGGATCATAGCCGTGGCTCCTTCACATTGAAGCAGGGCTATCCAAATGCTGACACATGGCCCCCGGCACTTCTGGTCCCCGTTATTGATTCTGGTTCCATCCAGAGATTGCTGCAGAGGAGTTGTCTTGGAACCCCTTAGTGCCTCAAGGCTGGGATCTCAACGCTGTGGTTCAGATTTCACCTCCATGAGTATTCTGCCATTGTCATGACTAGGGGTGTGCATGAATGTTCATAACATTTGTTATTGATACAAATTCAGATGAATTCAGACATTCATACACAAATAGAATGTTACAACATTTCTGTACTAACATCTGTATGAATAGTTCGGAAATTCATGAAACTGGGGAGGTGGGAAAGTGGCTTCACCAGTCACATCTGTAATGGATTCAGAGTGCATTCAACATGGATCAAGAGTGGATTCAAAGTGGATTCAGGTTGGATTTGATGCTTTCAGAGTGGATATGTTATTGGGTTATGTATCGGATTCGTTCATATCAGATATTCCTACATTCATATCGAATAGATTCTTACCACATTTGAAGGGGATCTATTTGAACAAATACAAATTTTCTAACATTCAATTTGTTATGAATCAAATGCCAAAACAGTCATTTGTGCACATCCCTAGATGACTTTCCATTTCTGTAAGTAGCCATCCCTTTCTCCAAATCAAGCCTTTGCCATCTGGGCATCCAGCAAATGTTTTGGATGTCACACGCTCCAGCCCTAGCCAGCACGCTTAGCTCCACTTGGAGCTACTGGGTTTTATAGTGTCAGCTAGGGAAGGCTTACCGGTGCCAACTGCCTGTTTTAGACTCATTTAGAATGCCAGTGTAACCATCTGAATCTTCCCCCCCCCCATTTTTCTCTACTGTCCTATTTTCGCCACTGTTTAAGATTTGGGTTAGGCTTAAAATAAGCACACCTGCATGGTGTATACCTGTGGCTCCCTTCTGTCAGCCAATTAAAAAAGTCAATTTGGTTGCAAGATGTATTAAAACGATAATTGTTTATGGGATTTTGCAGCATATGGATTTCTGGTAATTCATCACAGCTGGTGCCTGTAGAGTTGTGATATGAACAGTATGTGCTGTGACTGACTAATCAAGTGGCTTATTTGCAAAGACTGCTATTTAGAGGGCATTCCAGGTTCAGCCCCCCAAAATGGGGTGGGTTTGGCGTAGGAGGAGTAGATACAGACAGGCAGATACAAGGCATCCAACTGCAGGAATTTTTTCTCATCTTACCTTCGCCCTCAGGCCTAATCTGTAGGCCCACACAACACTGAAATCATGTTTGTTTATTGTTGTGATTGCTGCTGCTGTTGTTTTGTTTTGTGCTTCTAGAGTGCAGGATACATAGCCTAGGGAGCACTTACTGCAATGTAAGAGCCTGTTAGATTGAAAACAATGTGTGATAAAAGAACTTTCACAGCACTTCCCATCACTACCGTCCATACATATCCCAGCAGTCTCTGTTCTGCAGAGCACAAGAAAACAGCTGCCACCTGTGGTCTGGAGAGAACAAAATGCTGCCTTTGGGGCAGCTGTCCATGCGGCCAGCAAAGATTGCTCCAAGAATCTGCCTAAGTCTGTTATCTGCACAGGAAATAGTGTAATAAATTTCCTAACTTTATCAGTTATATCAAAATGAAATGGAGTTGCACAAAGATAAGGAGGGATAAGTCCATGCAGGAAAGAGTGGGGCTTTGCATATGAAGGAGTCTATCTCTCTGGTCCTTTCCGCACTGGGCTTTACTCAGGGATTTGTCCTGGAACAAAGACCTGACATCTTCATACTAGTGCAGGCAACAGCAGGCATTGGCCAAGGCCTGCCATAGACTGCACTAATACGCAGACGATAGGAACCTTTTCCAGGATATATCGTTGGAAAACACCCTGTGTAGGAAGGGCTTCTTTTGATGTGGCCCAGGACTGCCTTTGCCTCTTTTGCCACCTCACAATGGCATGCCATCCCATATTTAGTTTATGATTTGCTATTGTCTTAGCTAATTAACTGTTTTGTAGTGATTTTATTTTGACCCGCCTTGAGACCTTTGAGTGTAGAGATGGATGGATGGATGGATGGATGGATGGATGGATGGATGGATGGATGGATGGATGGATGGATGGATGGATGGATGGATGGATGGATGGATGGACAGCTTACTGTTGATGTTTACATTTATGTTTTGTATGGCCAGATCTTCACAATGATGGAGGCAGCCATGAAAAGTAGTGAGGATAGTGTTACTATCTTAGCATGCTTGGTGAAATAGTGGCATGCTGTTTGCATGCCTGCAGCTGTCACAGTGATGCAAAATTTGCATCTGAGGAACTTTTATTTCACTGCTTCAGTGTTTCCACCCAGAGATATTTTTGCAAACAAAGGAAATGGCGACAGAATTTGGCCATTTTCTGTGTTCCTGAACACAGGCATGTGCTATGCAGCATGAAGAAAACACAGTTATGTTATTGTTTTCAATGGTTTTTGTTTATTTTGTTTGTTTTCTTCCCTTCTAGTAGCATCACTGTCTTCGGTATACTCTATTCCTTTTAATTTGTTTTACTGTGAAACACACCCTGAGACCTTCAGGTATAAGGCAGGGTAGAAATATAAAGAAGCAAACCAGCAAACTGGTGTTAGAGGTTTAAGCTAAGTTAAGTGACAAATAACTTTTTTAGAGGACATTTATACAGTGATGCAGTGGATGTTTCTGAACTATTTTGATAGTTCTACATGAAGGATTAGATGAGTCAAAAAGATAAAAGAAACAGTGATTTCTTTGGCTGCCAACAGACAGCAGCCAGTTATTGTGGGAGGAAGCAATGATTTATTTGCATGTTTATCCCTCTCTATACCCGAAGGTCTCAGGGCGAGTAACATTTAAAATCAGACATATATTAAAACGTTAGTACATATTAAAACAATAACTATTTGTAAAGTGGGAAGAGACAGTCTATTCCCATTTAACCAAAGGCCAAGGCAAAGAGGTGTGTCTTCACTGCCTTCCTAAACATGTACAGTGAAGGTGCCTGAAGGTTTTGTTCCTCCACACAGTGTGTTTTGGTGATATGCAATCCAAACAATTTGGCAACCATCAGATTTTGGGCTGGATGCTTCACCATTTCTGTGCATGCATGGTCAGCTGTTTTGGCCTCCAAGTATGTGTTGGATGGAGCTACAGTCACTCCTCCATCCAGAAAGATACCTGTAAGTGGCTCCCTAAAAAGTGCTACAGCTGGAAATCGCACAACCAGCACTGGGTTTTCTAGCAACAGTTAAAAGTAATTTTTAGGAGCTTAATCATGGGGCTACGGTGGGATTGCCTATAATACGCGAGACAACCCCAACACAACAGTTTCGTAGTGGTGCTCTATTCATTTTTGCCTGCCATAATGGTTGCTTGTAACCGGACATAGACAAAGTAGAAATGATCTTGAAGGCTTAGGGACTTTTTGAGAAACCTGAGTGGAACGGACCACAAAGCAAACTTGAGACAGTTTCCAGCAACAAATGGCTCTGATCCAATTGGGCTGCTTGCAAGTTTATTTTATTTATTATTTACATTTCTATCCCGCCCCATACCTGAAGGTCTCTGGGCGGGTAACAGATTAAAATAGAATATAACAGTAAAAGACATTAAAAATCCAACAAGTATAAAACAATATACAATATGTTTAAATGACAATGTCTGTACTGTGGGGCGTAGGGGGCACATAAGCAGCTCAGCCAAAGGCCAGGGCAAAGAGGTGCGTCTTCACCACCTTCCTAAATATATATAAGGAAGAGGCATGACGCACCTCGAGGGGGAGGCTATTCCATATAGCCTCAACTCAAAGTTGTGTCCATATTTCCATTTCCAGGTCTTTTTTAGTCTGCCTCTTTTTGTGTGTGTGCCATTCAGTGGTGCTTTTAATGTTCTTTGCGAAGTTTTGAAAAATTACTGTATAATTAGTGTCACCTGTTATTATATTTTTTTCTGCTGTTACTTTAGCAGCAAGTATAATTTGTAATGTTACTAGACTGGTTTTTCTTTTTCTTTTCAAAAGAGCAAATTCTTGTTTTCCTCTCATATGCATAGCAGTTCCAGAAGAGGTGAACAAAGGACAACAAGGACTCAGGCATTTTGTGCATCCTTGTCAGTGGCTGCTAATTATGATGACAAGCCACATCTTCTGCAAGCCATTTTCAGTTAACACTTGTCGTTGCAGAAAGAAAGGTAGGGGACCCCTTATCTGGAAGAGCTTGGTTAAGAATGGGATACAAAGTACATGATTTATTTCCTCCAGAAACTGAATGATGAGAAGACCTTCTCCCATCTGATTTGAAAGTGTAAAATTTTCTGAAATACAAGTTCTGTCATTTTATGCTGGCTAGGTGTGGCACAGAATGATGGGACTTGTAGTTTTGGTGCACTGATGGAAGACTCGGAATGTTGTCCTTTTTCTCTCCCTCTTGGATTATAGTTGCTGTGATACTTAGGAGCTGCTCACGCTTAACTGAAGGAACAGCTCCAGACACTCCATGGACACATCCTCACACCACACCACACCACACCACTGCTGCTGCCCTGGAACATCTAAGAGCTCCCTCTAGTTGCCCCAATTGTTGTTAGCTGTAGACAAGCAAAAACTTGTCCACAGCTTCACCAGAAGCAGCTGATGAGCTCCTGGATGCAGTATTTGCACTCTGCTTTGGGTGTGAATGCTGCAAGTGGGTGATGCAGTGTGGCTATGACTGTGGACTGATCGCCATGACAACGTCTCATGCAAATCGGATGTTGATAGTCTGGCTGGGCCTAGCTGAACCATCCTGAACTTCAAGTGATCAGGCTGGGGAATACACCAGCACTTCAAGTGTGGATGGCTCCCTCTGTGCCTGATCTTTGTTTCATTGTGAACAGGCCTTTGGTCACAAAACTGTAGAAGAAAAGAAGGAACAAAGGGAAGGAAACTGTAGAATACACAAGCCTTGATTTGATTGCTATTATTTGTGCAATATGCACGTCTTACCATAACACCATTCCCATGGGTGCCTGACTTGGAACAAGATATAGAGAGAGCCTGAAAAGGTGGATATGCAGGCCGGAGTCCCTGCACTCAGCTGCTGCCGTTGGGTTGCAGTTGACCCAGTGGCAGGCAGCTGGGTCCGGCTGGCGTTCAGCCTCCACAAGGTGCAGTCACCTCCCACAAGTGGCCCTGGGTTGGGGGTGGGCCCAGGGGTCCTCCACAGGGCAGTCCTATATTGAGGCAATTGCAACCCATGGAGGCTGAAGACTGGACTCTCCAGTCTTGCCTTGGTGCGCTGGCAGTTGGCGTAGCTCAAATCAGGTTGCGCCAGTTACCAGGGACCCCCTAGGTGCCCATCAGCACCCAGGGGGATCACACCCTCTCCTCAGCTGCACAGTCACTTACCTTTTTGGACACTGTGATCTGATGTGATGGCCGTGCAGTCGGCCAGGGTGATGTGCCACACTGCATGCAGGCACGCGAGATGGTAGACTGACCCTACCTGGGGTTGGTTTACCATTGTGCATGGCCAGCTGCGTAACCACCACATCAGACCAGAGGATCTGAAAAGGTAAGTGATTGCGCATGGGCCGGCAGGTGGTGTTGGCCCCTGGGTGGGTGCCCAGGGAGGACATGCCTGCTGCTGCAGTCCAATTGGGACTGCAACAGCAGGCATGGCAATGGGGCAGGCCATCCCACTCTCGCCCCACCCCCGACAGGGCCTGCCTACTGTAGGGCTGAAATCTGCCCAGTGGCGGAGGCCGGGAGGCAGGGCCCACAGCTATCTGCTCAGGAGAGTGCAAATGCTCTCCCTGCCATACAGCTGTAGAACAGCCTGGGCGAGCCTGGAACAACCTGGGCCGGGTGTAGAGAACAATTTTGTGCTCTACATCCGGAATGCAATTAAGCCACTCAGCAGAGCGAATGCTCTGTCCCAGGGCTTCCCTAATTTTGTTTGAGGGCCATAGTGCCAATAGGCCTCTTATTCCTGCCATGCTATTTTGGGAGAGAAGAGGTGGGGAAATGGTAGGCCTTAGCAGGATTGAGCAGGTATGACTTACCCATCAGATTACTATAATTAGCAACCAACCTCATTCAGGCTGTATCCAGATATAGCAAAAGAGGTGCCTTAGAGGTGCCTCAGTCTGTGGCCCTCATGTTCCCAAACCTTCTTTAATCCAGCTTTTCTAGCACAGAATGTTCAGGAAAGGGGGGAGGAGCAGAATGGTGTGAGAATGATCCCACCTTAAAGCCTTCTCTGGGGCACCTCAGAGATGCTTCCCCCTTTTTTTACTGTGTCTGATTGCAGCCTTAGTTGCTTAGAGTTTTAGTCCATTTTATTTCACAATTGTTTTGATTCAGTGCTAATTAATAGGTGCATATGCCATATGCTCAGTGGAAACAGGTTCTACCTGGATGTGAATATGAAATATCAGTTTTAACGGTGTCTCACTTAACAATAGTGTTACATATTCCAGCCCTTTGTATCACATCATTTTAACTGCCTTGTACTCATTTCTGCAAGACCCAGTGGGCATCAGCCACTACTGGAATTGGACACGCTTGTAATGCGCCAAGGAGCATTTAATCTAGGAAAGGACAAGGCCTATAAGGCCTCCTATGCCTCTTGCTTGCTGCTGGTTCCAACTTACCTTTTCAAAAGTGAGCTTGTTTGGGAGGTAATAGGACAGGTGTCTGCATTGCTGGATTAGACCTGTCAACTCTAAAGGAGAACATGGGGTCAGTAGCACCTTTTTGTTCTCGTAGCCCACAGCAACTGGTCTTCAGAGGGTCATATACATCTGTGCAGAGTAAAACTGATGCACATGGTGTTTTGTTGTTTTTTAAAATAAAGCCAAATAAATTAACCATCAAGATCAGAGGGGGCACTTTGTGGAGCTAAATATTGGATAAATTGATATGGACAAAAGGAAATGTTTATTCACACAGTACATACCATGAGATTAGTGGATTTCAACAAAAGTCTGAACCAAAAATGGAGGCAGGGATATCAGTTGTTTCTAGACTGCATGATGTAATGACTGCTTCTGGTGTGGGAGACAGAAAGCGTCTAAAGGCCAGTTCCTGTGAGAATCTGACCATGGGATGTCATTTACACTTACAATTTGTTTGTAGACTTTTATACAGAATTAGGTTGACCGTGTGAGAAGGAAAGAAAGCTATACTGGACGGATCTAGCACGGCATTTCTTACGTTTGCCCAGTCTAATGAATTTGCCATGTAGGGGAAAAGGGTGGATTTCTGCAGTTGTAGATTGTCAAGCTGCAGATTTATACTGTGTGTTGCTTCTACTCAAGCTACCTCTGCTGCAATTCTCTCTCCGTTACAGCTGTTAGAAAGATCTAAGAGTTCTATCTTCTTCTCAATGTGGCAGCCCTGTGGCAGCCCTAGGTCACTAGCCACTGATAACTTGGACTTCCATTGATTTGCTTCACTCTGTTTTGCATCAAGAAGTTCTAATATGTCTGCCTTGCAAATCATCTCTCTGACTCTTTTTAGAGTGAGGAATTAAGGAATTATTTTCGGTCACAGGAGTCAGCTTTAAATCCAAAGCAACTGCTGTGTGTGTGTGTGTGTGTGTGTGTGTGTGTGTGTCACTTTTCATTTTGTATAGTATCACTTGTGCCCTTGAGAGATTTCCACTCCGTTTACTGACCAACCCCCCTTTTTCTTCTTTTTACTATTGTTAGCAATGCAGAGCTATTATGCTTTCTGGAAGAATGTGCTGTGTATTATTCTGATGCAGGGACCATCAGCACAATTGCTAGCTAAATTCTAATCACTGGGACTTTATTGTTCATGTTGACAATTGAAGAGGGAAAGCAGAAAGCTCAGCTTTCAGACAGCTGGCTGGACTTATAAAGATGGCCAGGTATGGCTTCAGCATTTGTTATAATCATGATGACAGTGTCTTGAGGAAAAAAGCCTCCCCATCCCTTCAAAACTGCATTGGCACTGAACTAAAATATGCAGTGTCAACATGATTTTCTTTATGATGCTGGGGGTTTTTTTGCACAATTTTTTGTTTCATTACTCTCTTAGCCTCATAGTCATAGGGTCTTTCTGCACTTGCTGATGTTCTGCTCCCAGAAGGGCATCCTTTCTGCACATTAGTGCAGAATTCAGGATTCGGTAGCCCCCACCAATCTCTAGGATGTTCCATCTGCACAGGATAGAGTGTAATCCAGATAAAAAGGGCTTTGATTTGGATAGCTGGTAGACCTTGATATCTAGGACTTGCCCTTATTCTGGAATATATCTCTGAATAGCGGTCTGCTGGCCACAAGCTAATGCAAACTATGGCAGGTCTCACTTGGGTCTTTCCATAATCTGCACTAGCATGCAAATAGCAGGCCCCTATTCTGGACCTCCAGGTTCCAGTTTATATGGGGACCCAATCTAGAAGTCGCATTTGGTTCCCGGCCACCAGAATGCATGAATTCTGGCTCCAAAACTCTATGAGCTCCGAGGCTGCTATGTTGGCTGGGCTTGAATAGGCTGATGCTGTGCAGATGGTGTTGCCCAGCCTAGAGTGAATCATCTCAGCCTTGAAATAGTGTATTGTGTTCCTGCCATGCAATCACAGGCTATAAGAGGTAAGTGCAGAAAGACCCATAGAGTGTACTGATCCTGTACAGTTCACAAAGATTATGCTTGGAAACTACTGTGCCTTTAAAGAAGCCCTATTTATTGCTCATTGTCATTTGGAAATTTTACTTGAAAGAAAATCCCACTGAGCTCAATCAGGATTGTTCCTGGATCAGCATGATTCCACTGTAATCCATTATTTTTACCCTATATTTCAAAGACGGTTAACTTTTCACCCTTTGCTGAATTCCAGCTTCCATCACTTCTTCTCTACCATGCCAGTTTGGACTGGCATTGCCTCCCTGATTTGATTGGGTCATGGTTTGCAGCAAATCAGCTCATTTGTGAATTGTTTGCATCAGACCAAACTTTTGGTTGTTCCAGTATCTAAAAAAATGACAAACAGAATGAAAAGGTTTTTTTCAATGGAAAAATAGTATTTCTTCTTTTTGAACTGGTTCAGAATTGAACATGAACAAACCAGTTTGCCATTGAACCAAACAAACAGGTGCTCAGTTTAATGGCAAACCGAGCACACAGTTTTAATTTGTGCACATCTCTATCTGTAACACAGAAATAAAATTAATGCCATGGTTTGTTAGATTTTTGTAAGATGGTTTGTTTGATAACCTCATTCTTATTATCATCCTTACTGATTTATTTCTCGACCATTTTTACAAATAAAGATTTATCAAGGTGGTTTACAACCCCAACTTGAACAAAACAAAACAACAGAACAAAAATGCAAAATAATGCAAAATAAAATATACACTTGCTCCATTTTGGATATCATACTGCTGTATCCAAGATCAGGGGAAACTTCCTCTTGTTCAGAACATACCTTGAGAATGGTAATAGTACCCATTGTAAATGCCTTGAAAGCAAAAGGGCCCACGGGTTCATCCCAGAATGTATTTGTTTTGCATGAATCAATATGCCACAGCAACATGTGCATAATACAGCCTCAAACGCAGAGACAGTTCCTCAATTGCTATTGGGGAGACCCCCAACGAAGACAACAACCGGCGCCCAATACAGCCCCAACTTAGAGGCAGTTCCTCTATTGCTTTCCATGGAGAGATGTGCAAGGGAAGGCAGCAAGCAAACAAGCAGCAACAGAAGCAGGCAGACACTAACCACACAGTCTCTCACCCTGGCTGTGACCATCTGGGAAGCAAGTGGTTTCTTCTTGAGAGCTTCACTTTTATGTATGTGAAAAACTTGGACCATCCGCACCTTGGAATTAGATCAAAAGAATCTAAATCATCTTGAAGGAGCACTTGAGATCTTAGCAGTGCTGAAAATAATCTTGGTCAGATTGTCTTGTTCTTCTAACTCAATCCACTAAGGTAATTAATGTTTGTTTTTCTCAAAAGTGACAATCCTGATAATGGCTGATATCATTTTTATGGTGAGATATGAAGGAAGGTGGCAGCAGCAGGACGTTTTAGTGACAGAAGAGCTATTAATGTATTGCAGCTGGAAGGACAGATGTTATTAATAACCCAGCTAAGCTGCCAACCATCCAAGCCAGAAAATCCATCATGTTGTTACACATGACAGTTGCCATGGTGGGAAAAATAGGGAGAAAAAAAAGTTTCTCAGTTTTGCCATGCAGTTTTCTAACCTTCCTCTAAGACTTCCAGAGTTTGTGGGGTATTTCGGCTTGGTAGCCTCTTGTGTTCCAAGATCGTTGGTCTGCTTGCCTAGAGCATCTTGCTGTAGAATTGAAAAATTGTAAGCCTGGGAGAAATAATAATAATAATTGTAGGCCTTCATGTATCATTTACAGGATGTCATTTTCTAATGGATTCTCTCTGCAAACGCCACCAAGTGCCCACACTTCAAAAAGGTGATGGATACTGCTAGTAGTTTCTGAATAGGACAGCAAATTCTTCAGTGTGAGTAGCTATGGGAGGAATACCGCTGCTGTTATACCCTTCACATAAGAGCTTTTCATATTGCAAATGTTTCTACTTCTAGAGGAAGAGAGACATTAAATATAGCTATATATCCAGTCTGTCTCTCTCCCTGAAGATCTCCATGTCATTGTCTACTTGGCTCTGGAGTAGGAAACCCCACTGTGCAGATACAGCATGGGTCAAGTTTGCTCTACCACTACGTTGCAGACACGATCTTGGATTCTTACTAGATCAAAAATAAGAGAGAGGAGAAGGCCAAAGTCTGAACAAAATGTTAATATGCTAATTCAGAAGAATAAAGGTCCATACTGTGCTGGGTAAGTGCTCACTTTTGATGAACAGCTTCAGAATTCCTTCTGCACAACCTTTGTAGCTATTTTTAGGTTTAAGCTGAACTTTTGTGTGGATAGGGGTTAAATTTGGAAGATTTGTAGTGGAGAACAAGCCTTATTAATTAGAATTCTATAAATGTTTTATTGGGGAAGGATCATTTGAATTTACTTTAGCTAAAATTCAGTAGCAATGGGATGGTTTTTGGAAGTGTGAAGTTCTGTTCATGAGATGGTAAAAGCCATTTATGCATTGTCCCAGGGAAGGAGGTTAGTGGACAAATCTGATTCAGAACAGATATGACATGTACTTCTCAAGTGCTGATGAAGCCATAATGCTATTAGACAAAGAACACATTCTCCATTCCACATAAAGAAGGTGACTTGACTTATATACATGTCCTTATACAAGGCAGAAGTAACAGAGAAAGCACTATCCCAGAGTCCCAGTCTGTATTTAAAGCACTCTTAGGAGTCCTTATGCTGCACTGTTCACCAACTACTAACATGACATTACATCTTTTTGTACCTTATCTCCAAGCTTCTCCAAGATGATTTCAGTTCTTTTGATCTAATTACAAGGTGCGGGTGTTCATTAAATATTTTCACATACATATAGCTAGAGCTCTCGAGGTGAATTATCTTGTCACCAGACAGAAGAGTTGGTGAAGAGTTTGCCTTTGCCTTCTGTTTAATATGTCCAGAAGCAATTGATAGGCCTCTGTGGGCAAATCCCCAAAGGAAGCTTATTTTGCTTTCCCTAAACCGAAATAATAGAACTGGATGCAAATGCGAATTTGCCTGTTCCCATTACTTTCAGCTTAATCGTGTTCAATCCAAATTCTGAGGATGTACGTGACTCAAGGGGAGACTCCAGTGGCTACTTTTTAAAAGCTGCTCTTTGGGGCTGCCCTGTCCTCTTCCTCCTGGCGTGAACACGCCACCCATAACAGACTCCTTCACGGAGCCTAGCTGGGTGGCAGGGTGGCTGCTGCTTGCCTGGATCGAGGAAAAATGGCAGCAGGCAGCCAACGATTCTTTCCCCTCCTCTCCCCATTGCTCAGGGCACACAGCAGCGGCAGCAAGTCAAGCCCCTTTCGTCCGTCACTGTCACAGCTAAACATTCACACATCTCTCCAAATGGCAGCTGCTTTTGTTTCTTTTCCCTTTTTAGAAGGTCAGCACTTTCAATGGCAAGATAGATATCAGGTGTGAATTGCTTGTTTGCTACAGTGGATTGCTTGGATTGCTATTCGGGCTGCTGCTGCTTTTACAGCTTGCTTTGGAAGCAAGCTATTGGGGGAGGGAAACTCTCATCCCTTAACATGGAAGGGTTCCCACAGTAAAAAATGTAAAACGTTTCAAGCGCACGAACCGGAGTGAGACCTGTTGAAATCAGGATTGAGATTCATCACGCTTTGGGGTGGTTTAACATGGGGAAATCGTGTTAAGCCAAACTGCCGTGCAGACTCCGAGGATTGAAAACATTTTGAATTCGAGATAAGGTTGCCGTGAAGACACAGCCTGTGTGAAACAGGATGATGGACTAGATGAGCTATGGCCTGATCCAGCAGGGCTCCTACTTCTCTTTTGAAGTGTGCTTGAGATACTCCAGTGTTTAGAAGCTCTGAAGACAAACACACAGGACTCCCCAGGCCTGAAAGCCTCACAGCTGCAGAACAAAAGAGATTCTCCCTTGATATTGTAGCAACACAGAAATATGCGTTGACCATCACTTATCATTGTGTGTTTTCAAGAGCAAACATTTCCTCTGTAATTTTAGAATGCATTTTCACACCTTCTGTCTTTTAGAGAGATTAAAGTCAGTTTTAATTCTGCCATTGATATTTTCAAGCGATCTGTTGTTCTCCCAGTGAGTAGGCGTGCCTGCAGAGAAATGCTTCATTCAAAGTTTAGCGAGTACTGAAAACATCTTCATTGCTCGTGTGATGAAATGCAAGCAAAATCACTGGGGTGATTTTTGTCCTTGTTGTAGTAATGGAAAGTTTTGATGTTTCATTCATGATTGATACTTGGATTGTTTTTGCAAGCATCTTAGCAATCTCCAGCATGTCAAAATAGATGAAGCTCCTTCCTTGAAACTTTCTAAGACTTCAGTTTTTTTCCTTATATTCTTATCTATATTATAGTAATGTTCTAGAAAGCTACAATCAGTGTTCCATTGTGTTGAAAGCCATACAAAGAGACAAGCTATTGCAACCTTTGCCCTCACAGTTTAACTTGAGATTTAACACTGCAAAAATAAATTGCTTTTGCAATAAGCACGGATCTAGTATGAAAGATTGATGCACAAAAGGCATTGCATATTACCACTTTATTTTTTAGTGACATGGATTATATCTGAATTGTCCTAATGTCTGTGGGAACTACTAAGTCTTTCTTCCACTAACTTCACTTTATTTCAGTGCATCATTCCAAACTGGGTACCAGATTCTTCCCCTAAAATCATTTGATGATGATGATGGGAAAGGAAAATAATTACAAGCACAATACTTCTGAGGGAGGGGGGAAGTCAATGACTGCAGGGTTTTCTTCATTGCCACTTAGACAATATTAGAAAGGGGACTATGGGCCTCCCTTACACATGTTAATGCAGAACATGGAATACCCCACTAAGTACTGGTGCACTCTGCAGAGGACGGAGGGTAATCCAGGCTAAGGGGCCTTTGATCTGGATTACTAATAGAACACATTATTGAGCTCTATCTATGCATTAGCTGGGCCTAGTCCAAATGTTGAAAGCATGCAGAAAGCATACCTCCATATTCAGGACTATGAGGGGACCAATTTCAATGGCACATCAAAATGTACCACTAAAATGGATTCTCCAGGACCTACAAGACCAGGAACATTTGTTATTAACCTTCAGCACTTGTTCTGGATGGTTCAGAAGCTCACACAAGCTTTGGGTGCAGCATGGGGACTGGTTTGGACAAGTTCCATTCCAG
Organism: Aspidoscelis tigris stejnegeri; assembly: GCA_023333525.1. Classification (NCBI taxonomy): domain Eukaryota; kingdom Metazoa; phylum Chordata; class Lepidosauria; order Squamata; family Teiidae; genus Aspidoscelis; species Aspidoscelis tigris. The sequence continues at coordinate 22,844,031 of JALMGA010000005.1, forward strand.
TCCAGAATGGTTAATCCTAGCCTTGGAATGAATTGCTCTGTTCCTTATTGGGGTAGAGCCTAGTAAGTGCAGAAAGGTCCTTATACCATCAACCATCATAGTGGTGGCAGAGATTCCCACACTCCCTTTTTGTTTGCTTGTGGTTCTTTAAAATGACTTGCTAGCCAAGTGGTTTTCTTCTCTTTGGGATGGAAGCCCTGGGCTGGGTGAACAGATAAGTATTTGGATATCTAAACCAAGACACCCCCTTTCCTTTCTTCCTAATAGCAGAACACCAGTGGCAGATTTTGTTGCTGCTACGTTGGAGAGGTCTATGGCAGAAGACCTTCTTTCTTGCTTACCCTTTGGCAGATTGGATCAGCAAGGGAATTGGGGGGGGGGGCAGCAAGGATTCAGTTGGAGCCCTTGTTTGATTTATCCAAACTGTGAAACCTCCCACTTCTCCACACTGCAGGTTTGGTCTACAGGGCCCTTGTGCCTTTAACTCTCAATGATAAAAAGCAATTGCTCAGAACACCCAGCACTCCTCAGCTGTCACCCCTCTCATTGTGACCACCTTACGCAGCTTGCTCTTAAATTTATTTTTGCAGCATTATCATCTTTCCTCTTGATCACTGGCTCTGTGGTTAGAACGTTGAGTTGAAATTTGCAGAGGTAGACTCAAATTTTGACTGAGCTGTGAAGCTTGCTGGGTGAGTTTGGGCCAAACAATGGCCACATCTGGACATTGTCTTGAGATGGATGTCACAACATCACAGTTGTTGCATCTTGGCAACTAATTGCCTTCATGGTGTGCACAGGCATCTCAGCATGCACAGCTGCCGTGCAGCTTCAGCATAGAATCCTTAATGCAGATTTAATTTCAGTTTTTTTTAAAAAATAAGTGTCACGATCCCCAGATTTCCAGTCAGTGCCTGCCCTCTCTAGGAGTAGCTTGGCCCTGTTAGGATGCTGGATTCGCGCAATGGCCGAGTGAATACTACAGTGAAAAACACAGACACGGGTAGCAAGCGGTCTGAACAGTAAACTAAAACAGGTTTATTATTATACACAAGCAATACTAGAAAGGAAAATAAGGTTCAGGTAGTTGTTGGCTTAACTCAGTAAGTCTATTAAGGTTAGGAGCTACCCCTTTCCCTAAAGGAAAATAGTTCCTTTTTAAAAGACAAACCTCTCCACGTTCCTCCCCTCTGACTTGCTCTGCCACGGCCCAAGCCAAGCCAGTGTACCAGAACGTGGCTCTAGATGATCACAAGGCATGGCCCGTCCTTGCTTGACCGATCATCCAGTCTGGTCAGTTGCTAGTGAAGTCTCCCTCAGAGCCACAATCCTCCACGACTGTCTCCTTCAGAAATCACTCAGCCACAAGACCAATGGTCAGCTACTGGTCCACCTCCCTCAGGTTCAGCTCTCTTCTGTTCCCTTCAGCTCTTGTCCCAGCACGAAGACATAGTCTGCTGTAATCTGTGTTCCTTTATACCTTTTTTCTGTGGCCCTGATTGGCTGCCACTTCCTGGGGAAAGCTGCTGGAATAAAATGCTGCTGGAGAGTCCTAAGAGAAACTCCTGTCCCTCACCCTGCTCTAGCCCCTCCAGCACTCAGATACCTGGACAGCTTTTCCCTCCAACTACCAGCTGCAGCCATTTATTGCAGCAGGGCCCACACAGGATTTCCCAGGGCTTGCAAAAGGCTGTTTGCACAAAGGCTGGCTATTGCAGCTTGTTAGAAGCCTGCAAATACAGAAAGCAAAGCAGTTTGCAGCCTGTGCCCTGAAACCGTCACAACCAGCATCCACAGAGGTTTTATTGTTTGGGGGGGGGGGGTTCTGGCATTGGGTTATTCAAAGACATCTTTGCCCACACCTGGAGAAGCACTGAGGCCGTGTTCCCATTACAAGCTTAAAACAGTTTTGAAACGGTTTCGATCCTCGCAGTCCCCATGTCAGGTTGGCTTAACACGCTTTCGGCATGTTAAATCACCCCAAAGTGTTGTAAATGTAAACACTTGTTTCAACAGGTCTCACTCCGGATCTTGCATTTGAAACATTTTACATTTCTTACTGTGGGAACGGTATCGTTTTAGTGGGATGAGAATGCATGTTTAGGGTTTCCCTCCCCCAATAGCTTGTTTCCAAAGATAGTGATTTCACTGTAAAAATCCACCCTGTACAGCAGCGGTGACTGTAGCAATCCACCCACTTCACACCTGATAACAATGTTGCAATTCTGCGCAATTCTGGCTCTTTTAAAAGTTCTGACCTTTAGAAAGGGAAAAGGAAGGAAAGCAGCTGCAGATTCTGGGAGATGTGTGAATGTTTAAGGCTGTGTGTGCAGGTGGTGGCAACAGCAGCAGAGCGAGCCAGCCAGCCCTGGGCAATGGGGAGAGGAGGGGGAAGAATCGCTGGCTGCCTTGTGCCGTTTTTCATCCATCCATGCAAGCGGCAGCCACCCAGCTAGGCTCCGTGAAGGGGTCGGTTATGGGTGGCGCGTTCACTCCAGGAGGGAGAGGGCAGGGCAGCCCCGAAAAGCAGCTTTTAGAAAGTAGCCACTGGAGTCCCCCCTTGAGTCATATATGCCATGTATGATCCTCAGAATCCAGATCAAACGCAATTAAGTTGAAAGTAATGGGATCAGGCAAATTCGTGTTAGCATCTGGTTCTATTATTTCGATTTAGGAAAACCGTTTTAAGCTTGTAATGGGAATGTGGCCTGAGAAGCCTAAAAATGAGTGTTGTGTTACAATAATACCAATTTGCAGTGCAGCTCTATAAACTCCCATCCCAAAGCTCCAGTAAAGGTGTGCTGATGTTTCTTACACCAGCCCTTTCTTTGTGCATGAGTATCTGTTTCAGATGTTCCAGAATAGCCATTTCCAAGTCCTTATTTTTAAATTATTTTGCACACAAAGCATTGATGACTTGCAAACAATTGTGATGCTAAAAATAGTGTTATGTGGGCTTCCTTTTATGTAGGGAGATACCACAGTGCACATCTGTTGCATCATCCTGGGGTTAGGAAGTAAGAAATCACTTCTGTCTTTTTCAGTTAGGCTTGAAAGTTGTGGCAGAAGTCATGTCTATGTGGAAAGTTCTCTTGGTTCCTTCCTTTTGCCCAGCTGTTCTCATCTCACTTGTTCCAAGAAGGAGGGCTTCAGGAATTGGATTCTCTGCCAAATAGAAAATGAAGGTTTATAGCACACTAGGAACACTAAATAAGAATAAGAACATTTATTTGGAACAGGATTTGGGTGGATAGATAACAGTTGGGTCTATCAGGCATGCTTGCCTCTATGCAGCAGTTCTCAGCTCAGTGGTGAGTCCAGAGATAAAGCACCACTGAGACAAGAGCTGATGGATCTCTTTCCCAGCCTAAGGCTTTGCTTCCATCGTTGTCTTTGCCAGAACAACTCTGGATCTGGAACAAGGGATCTTGACATAGGAGATTCTTACTTTCAGAAGAATGGTAATTTAGGAACAGTTAGTGTCTCACTTGGAACCCTTCTTAGATCATCCTGAAGTATTTTTTGACCCACAGTGACTGGGATGAGGATAGAATTATCTCCATCAACTTCTTCTGGACTGTATTCCTTTGGTCCTCTTCAGCAGCCAGCATTTTGCCTGCAAACTTCCATTAGTATCCAATGAACAGTAGAAAAGCTTTTGAAAATGGGGCAAGGTTAGGGTTTGTTGGTGAGTGACTCTGCTCACAGATTCATCTCAAGACACCCCAGCCTCTCTTTTTGAAAACAAAACAAAAGCGTTACACTGCTTCTGGCTAGAGTGTGATCAAAAAAGTGAATTGAAACAGAAGTTTTAAAGAATTATTTTGTGAGCTAATATCACAGGGGCAGATCTTTAAGGGAAAACTTTACTGACTAGGTGGAAGGAGAGAGGATTTTTATCTCTCACTCCTTCTTTTTCTGAACTTTATTCCACTATTCCTTTTGGCTTCTTAGAAAAACTTTGGTGTCTTGGTTTAGTTATTAAAATGATTCTGTAGATTTTGATTGCACTTAGCTTTCTTCTGATTGCCTAGGAAGAGGCTAGGTGGGCGCTGGGGGTGACTTCTACATGCCAACACTCTGGGATTGCATAGCTGTGAATGGTAGGCATGTGTATGAATATTTGTATCATCCATTATTCATATAAATTCAGACATTCATATACGAATCTAATGTGAGGACATTCATACATTGACATTTGTATGAATACGAATGTTTCGGAACATTCATACGAAGCTTTTGTGAAACAGGGAGGTGGGAAAGTGGCTGTGCTAGTCACATCTGCAATGGATCCAGAATAAATTCGACATGGTTTGAGAGTGAATTCAAAGTGGATTCAGAGTCAACTTGACCCTTTCAGAGCAGATAAATTACGGGATATGTATTGGATACATATCAAATATGTATGCGGATATTTGTACAAATTTGTATAAATATATTCATATTGAATAGAATCCTACCACATCCGAAGGGGATCTATTCAAATGAATACAAATTTTCTTACATTTGATTTGATGTGAATCAAATGCAGAACAACAACAACAACAACCATTTGTGCACATCCTTAGCACATGGCACTTGATGGTCAGACAACAGCTGTGCCCGATCCACTCCTGGATGCAGAACCCATACCCAGAGGTGCTCTAGTAGGAACCCACTTTAATATAGTTCCTCCATGGACCAAGCTGAATCCCTTTGCTTGCCCCCACCATGCAGACAGTCAGCAGTGTGAGAGGAACAGCCCTGGCCCCATTATGGGACTTAACAACATTTTGCTGGGCTCTGGAAAGAAGATGGTGCATACCTGCGCCCATCTCAGGGTTCACTGGGAAATGTTTCCAGCCTCCAGCACTGAGGCTGGGGAATTTTTGTTTCCCAGCCTCAAGAGCAAAGTGGGACAAGTGGACAGCCATTGATGTGTCCCATGCCACATTCCTGGTTTAATTTTTTTTAATTGTTTTGGTTTTCCCTAGGCTAGGAACAATCTTTGTAGTGTGCATGTGGAAGTTACTTTAGGGTATCTGCAGAGGCTCATCAGATCATTTTCAATTTTCAGTAATTTTGCAGAGTTTTGGGACAATGGAAGTGTTGTGGAGGAAAAGGTTCCTTCCTTTGAGCCTAGTACACTCATGGCTGTAATACCATCTTGGTTTTAAAACATGATGAGGCATCAAGTACCTGACCAGCAATTATATAGCATTTGCAGGCTCTTTCAACCCCCTACCCCCACCCCTAGCCATTAACTGTTTTCAAGTGATTGTGGACATTAGAGTAATCTGCTTATGCTAGTACAAAATGTAATAGCTGGATGGAAATTACATTTTGTAAATTACAACAAAAATTCCCATACCGTCATAAAACAAAAGTTTATTATCATTATGTTTTGCCTAGTATCCTTGTGCATTGCAGCTCACGTATAATATGCCCGTAATTTTTGCAAAAAAAACAGGGAAATAAAGTTGTTCCGTACTGGCAAGCCATTTGGGAAAATTATAGCTCACATAAGAACACGAGTAGAGCCCCAATGAGTCAGCCAATAGCTTGTCAGTTTTGGTATCTTGTGTCCCAAAGAGAAGATGTCTCTCCATTGTGGCTTTTCAATAACTGCAGTATTTCATTGGCATGGGAACAATGAATTTGTAACTTAAGCACAGCTGCTCTAGGAAGCAGTCACTGCTAAATTTCTCCTACATCACAGAGTCTCTCTAAGCACTGACAGTAAGAACGTAAGAGACTTTCTTCTGGATTTAACTAAGGGCCTTTTCATCCTTATGTGTGCAGGACAAACTTGCACGTCCTGGGATGCCCCCTTCGCATGCTGTGCGTCCTCCTCCTCAGACTTCTCCATAGCATGGTTAGGCTGTGTAGTTGCCCTCTGTGTTGTAATCACCATGACAATGGCCTGCAGTATGGCAGAATTTGTCACAGCTGTTGCAATGGTGATTCAGATGGTCCTGGATGGACCATCCACATCACAGGGACACAGAGGTACGTTGGGGACATTGTCATCACTGGCACTCCAAACACTGATCACTGTGCCTCAACTTAACTTCAGTGGGGTACCATCTCACCAAAGTTAAGTGCAAACAGGCTTAGGAGATGACCTGACTGAATTGTATAAAATCATGCATGGTATGGAAAAGGTGAGTGGAAAAAAATGTTTTCTCATTCACACAACACTAGAACATGGTGCATTCTGTGAGGCTGATGGGCAGGAGAGATAAGACTGATAAGGGCAAGTATTTTTTTTTTCCACAAAAAGGGTCATTGATCTATGGAATTTACTACCAGCGGGGCTGATGATTTCCACTAGCTTGAATAGATTTAAAAATGGGTTTGACAAATTCATGAGGGAGCAGGTGTATCAATGGTTACTAGAAATTATGTGCAGGTACTGCCCCCAGGGTGAAGAAACAGGCAGGATGCTTCCAAAGGCCAGTTGCAGTAGGAATGTGCACGGATATTAGAAAATTCAAAAATTTGATTCAAATCCAACAAATATCAACATTCGAATTTGAATCGGATCTTCAAAAATCCGAATTAGCACATTTGATTGAATTTCAGAAATCCGAAAATCTGATACGGATTTTCAAATAAATCGACTGAATAGATCTATGTATATTGCATCCGAATATCGTGTTTATTTGCGCTTATAATGCGGGATGAAAACAGGGTGCGCACAAATTTGAAAGTCGGATATGAATCTTGGCTCCGATACTGGCAAAGAAAATGTAACATAGGGTGCTTCTGCAGGAAACGGATTTAACAAAATCCATTTCCTGGTGATCCGGCCTCCCTTGGATCCGTCTCTATTACGGATGGATCTGAAGGGTCCTCGCTCATCCGCACACATGCGGATCGGGTGACCAGATCGCCTGGGTGCTGCACACCATTCGAAAGGTCATCTGGCCTCCCACGCCGCCGGCACCGCCTCCAGAGCCCCAGGACTGGAGCATGCAGCTGCCAGTCACCCTGTGTTTCTGGCGGTCCCTGGCATGTGGGGGAGGGCGGAAGGAGGCAAACCATCCTGCTTCACCCTTCCCAAGATGACGGCTGCAGGGACATCCATCCCTTCGCCTGGCCATGTGCTTCCACACAGATCCAGGCGAAGAGATGGATTGAATACCTCATTTTAATCCATTTTTCAGCAGCAAGACCCATTTTAGAAATGGATCTCATGCACTGAAATGTGGAAGTGGCTGCCTGGAAGGGTCACTGAAGAGGTCTCTAGTGCGGAAGGTAAGTAAACAAGGTAAGTAAATGGGGCTTAAATGGGGGGTTAAAACGGTTTCCACAGTCAATGTGAAAACACCCATAGACCTGTCTGACCATTAAGATGATACAGTGAGACCCTTTTGGTAATCCTGCCAATCTCATATGTTTGGGGGGCAGTGGCACATGAAAGGGCTTTTTCTGTGGTGGCACCAGGCTTTGAAACAGCCTCCCAGTGGAAGAATGGCAGGCACCTGTATTATATAGTTTGCATTGTCCAGTTAAACATACTTCTTTACACAGGTCTTTGAGCATTAGCTTCCCCTGAATGTTGCCTTGTAAGAACTGAATGAGGGCTGTGTTTGAAATATGTTCTAACTTTGTATTGATATATTGACATTTTATTGTAATCCACCTATAAAGGATGGCAGTTAAATATTAAAAATAATATAACTTTATATATATAAAGTTACATTTTTAAATAAAAGAAACAGTTTCATGTGCACATACCTTAAATCCTGAATGAGATGTCATTATGAGAAAGACTTTTTAGTTTATCTTTCTGGCCAGTAAAAAGATTCAGGGATGCAAATGGAATATAAGATTACTGCTACAAAAATGCAGCTGCAAGGACTCATAATAATGCAGATTTCTTACTTGTCTGCAGGGTAGTTAATATATTTATTTGTCTTTGCTTGCTGAAGTTTCTCTCTCTTTCTCATATGCATACACACACACACACACCTGCTTTTCCAGATTTAATTACGCCTTTTGGGTCTCCACATCTTTGGCTGAATAAATTACATGTAAACAAAACATAACAAGGCTGTCTTTGAACACAGTAAAAATATGGTTCAAAATGGCTTATTGATGGTCATGTCTGCATTATAGTGCGTTAATCACATTAAAGATCAGAAAATGCTGTACAGGTGAGATGAGAACACTAGTGTCTACATGCTACCACTTCCGTACTGCCTTTGAGATTTAAAACATAAATGTGTGCATGCTGCCATGCTCTGGTTTTTGATAAATTGCTTTAGCTAACTGTCTCCAACTTGGTAGCAACTAGGTGTGTTGAAATTCATCCCATCAACCTGAAGAAATCATTCCAAGGGTCAAAAGTGACGAGAATAAAAGGCCAGTATGGCAATGAGGGCTGTAGTAACTCTTCGATACTTATCATAGAATCGTAGAATCATAGAATGGTAGAGTTGGAGGGGACCTCCTGTCATCGAGTCCAACCCCCTGCTCAAGGCAGGATCTCCTAAACCATCTCAGACAGATGGCCGTCCAGTCTCTGCTTGAAGACTTCCATCGAAGGGGAACCAACCACCTCCCGTGGCAGCCTGTTCCACTGGTTGATCACTCTTACTGTTAGAAATTTTTTCCTAACATCTAAACTAAATCTTTTCCCCTGCAGTTTCACCCCATTGTTTCTAGTCCTTCCTTGAGAGAGTGAGAACAGGGCTGATCCCTCTGCCCTGTGACAACCCTTGAGGTATTTGTAGACAGCTATCATGTCTCCTCTCAGTCTTCTTTTTGATAGACTAAACATTCCTAGTTCCTTAAGCCGTTCCTCATAGGACATGGTTTGCAGACCGTTCACCATCTTGGTAGCTCTCCTTTGAACCTGCTCCAGCTTGTCAGTGTCTCTTTTAAACTGGGGTGACCAGAACTGGACACAGTACTCCAGATGAGGTCTGACCAAGGTAGAGTAGAGGGGGATAATAACTTCACGTGATCTGGACTCTATGCTTCTCCTAATACACCCCAGGATTGCGTTTGCCTTTTTTGCAGCTGCCTCGCACTGTTGACTCATGTTCAGTTGATGATCTACCAGGACACCCAAGTCTTTTTCACATGTGCTGCTGCTCAGCTGAATTCCTCCCATTGTATATGTGCTTTTTTCATTTTTCTTGCCCAGGTGCAGAACCTTGCATTTTTCTTTGTTAAATACCATTTTATTAGTTGCAGCCCATTGTTCGAGTTTCTCTAAATCTTTTTGAATTCTCTCTCTCTCTTCTCTGGTGTTTGCAATCCCCCCTAGCTTTGTGTCATCAGCAAATTTGATCAGTTTCCCTTCAACTCCCTCGTCCAGATCATTTATAAAAACATTAAACATAACTGGGCCCAGGACAGAACCTTGTGGTACTCCACTTGACACTTCCCTCCATTTGGATGTCCAGCCATTTAAAGCCACTCTTTGAGTACGATTACTAAGCCAGTTTTGAATCCACCTTATAGTTGCCTTGTCAAACCCATATTTGATCAATTTTTCAATGAGGATCGCATGAGATACTTTGTCAAATGCTTTGCTGAAATCAAGAAATACTATGTCTACTGCATTTCCTTGATCAACCCATTCAGTGATTTTGTCATAAAATGAAATCAAGTTAGTCTGACACGACTTGTTTGATACAAACCCATGTTGACTACTGTTAATTATTGAATTCCTATCCAAATGCTGACATGTGTGTTGTTTAATAATTTGTTCGAGAATCTTTCCTGGTATTGAAGTCAGGCTAACAGGCCTGTAGTTCCCTGGGTCTACCTTCTTCCCTTTTTTGAAGATAGGAACAACGTTTGCCCTTCTCCAATCGTCTGGGACTTCTCCTGTTCTCCATGACTTCTCAAAGACTACAGCAAGTGGTTCAGCAATTACCTCTGCTAATTCCTTCAGTACCCTAGGATGTAATCCATCTGGACCTGGGGACTTAAATTTGTTTAAGTTAGCTAAGCGTTCCCTTACTCTCTCAGTGTTGATTTTGTGTCTTGATTCTCCTAGTCCTTCATCAGTACAGTGAAGGACTGTTGCATGCACATTATCCCTCTTGGAAAAAACAGATGCAAAATAGGAGTTCAGAATCTCTGCCTTCTCAAGATCACTTTCGATCACCTCTCCATTCTCTCCCTGCAGACTTCCCAAAACCTCTTTGACTTTTCTTTTGCTGTTGACATATCCCCAAAACCCTTTTTTATTGTTTTTAGTCTCTCTTGCAAGCCTCAATTCATTTTTAGCTTTAGCTTTTCTGATACTTGCCCTGCAGATTGTACTGATTTCATTATATTCCTCCTTAGATATGTATCCCTCCTTCTATTTCTTAAACATTTCTTTTTTCTTTTTTTATCAAGTTTTTAAGTTCTAGGTTTATCCACCCTGGTCTCTTTAGATGTTTTCCATTCTTCCTTCTTTGAGGAATTGTTAATGATTGCGCTTCTAATATTGCATTTCTCAAAATATCCCATCCTTCTTGGACATTTCTCTCCTTTAGTACATTTAACCATTTGATCCCTCCTAACCTCCTCTGGAGTCCATCAAAATCTGCCCGTCTGAAGTCCAACTTTGAAGTCTGAGTCCTCTCATGCTTTCCTTCCCTTATTATCCAGAATTCAAGGATAACATGATCGCTGCCTCCCAATGCCCCAGAAACTCTGATATCCTCAACCATTTCCTCTCTGTTGGTAAGAATTAGATCAAGGATAGCCAATCCTCTTGTTTCCTCCACCACCTTTTGGTACATGAAATTGTCAGCAAGAGAGGATAAGAACTTATTAGACTTGTGACTTTTTCCTGAGCGAGATTCCCAACAAATGTCTGGGTAGTTAAAGTCTCCCATAATCACTATGTCATGCTTTCGTGAAAATTTAGCCATCTGGTCTAGGAATAGGTCATCCATATCTTCTGTTTGTCCAGGGGGCCTGTAATAGACTCCTACAATGGTATCCTTTCTGTTGCTCTCTCCTTGAATTCTTACCCATACCGATTCTACTGAGCTTCCACTCTCTGAAACTTGAACCTCTGAGGAGACAATTTCTTCTTTAACATAAAGCGCAACACCCCCTCCTCTTTTGTTAAGTCTGTTTCGCAGAAACAAGTTGTAGCCTTCGATGTTTGTGTTCCATTCATGTGTGTTATCCCACCAGGTTTCCGTAATACCTATGACATCATATTTATCTACCTGGGTCAGGATCTCCAGCTCCCCTTTTTTATTTCTCATGCTTCAGGCAGGGATCTCTCCAAATCTCCATAGGGAAATACTAGGGTTTAAATATGTGGTCTTTTCATATGCAAAGTAGAAGTCTGACCACTGAGCAATTATCCTCCCCAACCATGCCGTTTTTACAGGAAAATCACTGGGTTTTTTCATGCCTCTGCTAGGAATATAAGAACTCTCCAGAGAGCATGAAGGAAGTACTAGCTCTTTAACATTTTGGATGTTTTTCCACTGTCACTAGAAGTACCCATTAAGTACCCATTAATGGGTACAAAAATGCCATTAAGTACCCATTAATGGGTACAAAAATGCCATTATGTACCCATTAATGGGTACTTAATGGGTACTTTTAGTGACAGTGGAAAAACACCCTTTCTCTCCTTGTGGGCCATCAAACTAGGGATGTGCACGAATGTTCTAAGCATTCAAAATTCAATTACATTTGAATTACATTTGAATTACATTTGAATTACATTTGAATTACATTTGTGCTGATAGTACAGGACGAAAAGGGGATGCATATGGGATAAAAGGGGATGCGTGCAAAATGCATACAGATACGTATAATACATACAAATGTTGTTGACATTTGTGTCTTCAGATTTGAATCTAACATTCGAACGAATTGATTCAAACGGATTTGATTCGAATCGGATTTTGTTGCATTCGGATTCTAAACATTTGAATTGAATTGAATGTTTGGATATTTGATTCGATTCAATTCAAATGCGAATCCAAAAAACAAACAAACAAACATTTGTGCACATCCCTACATCAAACTGCTTTGTGCTGCTTTGATAAATCACCAGACTGAAGTTTCAGGAGCTTGTCTCTGTCAGCTCCTTTTCTTTAGCTGTGCCTGCACATATGGCGAGATCCTGGAGATTCAATTCGAAGCTGAGTTGGAGGTGCACACACATGTCGGCAAGTTAAAGATAATGCAAGATTTTCCACACAGTCTTTAAATACAATTTTGGTGCAAATGTGGCGGTAGCATCCTGACATAGCATCACGGCTGTCTCCTTGGTTTACCACAATCCTAGCAGGTTGCTGACATTTTTAATGCTTCTAGAAATCACCATAGTCAGCATCAGACCACTTTTGAGGTAAAGTTTATTTACAATAATCCTATTCATAGCCTAGTGGTAAAACAAACTTCATGAAAAGCAGAGGGTTATTGGTCTGATCCCCAGATGCTCCCCATAAGTAAACAGTGGCAAACAACTTCTGTGTGTCTACCAATAAGACCACATAGGGGTGCCCATGGAGGTGTCCATGCAGTCAACCAGGAGTCAGCCATGACTGGTGGTACCCAAAGTCATCATCATCATCAACAACCATAATCCTTTCCAGGTTTGAGTGATGTGGTAAATCACAGTACCACATGCACTTATATATAATCATAGCATTACAGAGTTGGAAGGGATCTCTAGAGTCATCGGGTCTAACACCAGGATTTCCTAAATCATCCCAGACAAATGTAGGTCCAGCCTCTGCTTGAAGAGCTCCATCAAAGGAGAGCTCACTACCTCTTATGACAACCTATTCCATTTACTGATCGCCCTCACTGTCAGGAAGTTTTTCTAATATCTAATCTGTATTGACTCCCTTGAAGTTTCATTCCAAGGTTTCTAGTCCTCCCATCTTGTGTAAGTGAGAATAGGGATGATCCCTTCACACTGTGGCAGCCCTTCAGGTACTTGAAGACCATTATCACATCTCCTCTCAGTCTTCTCTTCCTTAGGCTAAACATTCCTCAATCCTTCAACCATTCCTCATAGGACATGGTTTCCAGACCGTTAACCATTTTGGTAGCCCTCCTTTGGACTTGATCTAGTTTGTAAATGTCTATTTTAAATTGGGGTGCCCAGAACTGAACACAGTACTCTAGATGAGGTCTGACCAAGGTAGAGTAAAGAGGAATAATTACTTCTCGTGATCTAGACTGTACACTCCTCTTGATGCATCCTGGGATGGTGATTGCCTTTTTGCAGCTGAAATACTTTGTTGACTCATGTTGTTGACTCAACTTGTGATCAACCAGTACACTTCTCTCTCATCTCTCTCTCTCTCTTTATCTATCATCTATCTATCTATCAAAAGAGAGAGAGAATTAAAACTCAAGTGAAACAACATTTAGCCAGGGACATTTGTTAATTTATTAAAGATAACACATCCTTTAAGATGCTGCTATTGACTGGATTTGGAGGGGAGCTTGAAAGGGGAAGAACACTGATAACAATGTCAAGTATGTCATCTCTTGCACGTTTGGCTGATAACTTTGTTTTTGCAGAGATTGAACCCAGGATGGCTAACCTGGTAGTCCAGTGGCAGATTGCATGAGGCATCTTCTTGTAAATTTATGACAAGTAAAAAAAAATTAATGGGTATATATAAAGAGGAGGGAAATGAGTTACATGTTTTTGGTCATCCATTTTGGTGTTTCAAAGATTTTCCAAGGAGAATATGATGATGCTGTAAGCTGTTTTGTATTCATCAGCTCATGTTCGGGACCATTGGTCTGCCATAATAAGGAGCATGATGAATGAGGTTGAGCCTTCTAAGAATGTCTGAGTAAGCGTCCCTGTTTGTCTCTTTGGAGTATGACAGCTTCAGCTAACAGAGTTTGATTGCCTCTTAACAGGTATGGAAAAACAGAGAAAAGGGATAATGTGCATATGTGTGTGTGCATGCATGCATGTGTGCGTGTGTGGGTAAAAGAGAGAAAGGGAGGGAGAAAGAAATGCTGATTTCCCTGAAAGCATAAAATTCAGAAGCTTCAAAGAGTTCCACTTGAGTATATGGTTGTTCACTTTAGTATGTGGTTGTTCCTGTTGATATGCTGTAATTCTGTTCCAATAGCGAACTGAATATACTGAAGCTGTGTGTAAAATGTTGACTATAATGTAAAACCAGGGGTCAGGGAAAACATGACCGGAAACTCAATTGATTTAAATTGTGTGTTGTCTTATGTTGAGGAGACCAGAGTCGTTTTCACACTACCCTTCTCGTCCATTGGATGAGAAAGGAACGCAATGACCCAATGTTGACTAGGACTCACACTTGAGCGCTAGTCAACTTTACCCACTCCCTCCCCCCGGATACTTACTTTATTTGATCCCAGGGCCCAGTAATCCTCTGGAGGCCACCATTTTGGCAATGGCACATTTGTGTCTACATGTGCATCAGTGCATCTTCTTCTTCTAGGGGTGAATTGCTGCCATTACTGCACCAGTCACAGAGCCTCAGCAATGGCACCAGTGAACCTCCTTGATGTTGTTGCTGGGGCAGCTAGGGGATACAGCATGCAAACACTGCTCTCCCTGCACTCCTTCCACCTGGAAAAGGTGCAGATGCAGTGTGCAGGTCTGCAGTACACCTGCCACTGGTATAGGTGTGGAGGAGTTTTAACCTGTAAGTGCAAAAGGGCCCTTAATTTCTTGGTGCAGATTCTGTCTGTGATAAATTTTTGAACCAAAGTACAAGCAGCAGGGCTCTGTAATCCTATTTCTTAGCTCCCTTTCTGGTCTCCTTTTCAGGCCTTTGCACCAAATGAAGAAGACATGTGCAAGCTGGACTGAATGTCCTCTCCATCAGTAACCAGACAATGTCTCTTGTAATGCAGCCTGAAGAACAGCGGCCCCAGTGACTCCTAATCATATGTGCATTTATCAAGGAAAGAGGATTTTAATTGAGTTGCCTGTCTAGATTAGAAATATCCTTTATAACTATCTGTATTAATTGGCAGAGGAAGGGCCCGAGAGGATCAAGGGTTTTGGCTGTGACCTTTGATTGAGGATGTGGGAAGGAGTTCCGGTGCACAGCCAGTCAAAAGTGTGACCCCAGTTGAGCACTCTGAAGCGCAGGTCACTCTGGAAATTTTCCTGACCTTGCTGGTGTCCTTTCTGTCCTTGACGGAGCGGGTGGAATTTTAAGGCCAAGAAAGAGAACTGCAGAGTGAATACATAATGTGTTTTAGGCATGGAAAATAGAACAACCCCCACCAGGTTTCCTTATACAGCCCAAACCACATCCTCTCTGAACAGGCCTCAGAGTCACTTTCTCTGTTCTGCACCCCCTATGAGTGTACCTGCTTAGCTAGAAATGCAGTAATGCCCCTTGCACCTGTAGGCAGAATACGGATACAGTTTTGTATAAGGGTCTGGGAAGAAACCCTTTTTGAAATGTGATTGGAAGGTAATCTACAGTTGAGCGTTAAGTTAGATTAGTGTTCTTGTGTATATTTGTGTCTAAGGGTGATTCTGCACTTCTCAGTATACCAGACCAGAAATGGTACTAGAAGCCCCACTTCTGCACCCTAGGGTTGCCTAAGGGAGGCCTTGAGTGAAAACGTGTTAAGACTACACCATAAAGCAAAGGGAGGCTCCTGATACACTTGCAGGTCTTGGCATGCTAGCCTGTGCAGAATGGCCCTAAGTATGATCAACCCTTGCTCATAGTTGCTTGAAAGTTGTCCTAAAAGGAAATAATCTATCCGGATAGGGAGAGAATATTTTTTCCACATCAGGGATCAGTCGGCTGCCTCACATACCCTCCAATGAAACTAAGACAAAGAAATCTTATACTATTTATTCACCTACAACCTTGCGAGCAGGCAGGTTTTGGTGAGTGATGGCTCATGTGGGGAGTCAGAAGGAGAAAGGGCTGATCAGTGGAATGGAAAATTGCTCTTGCTTGCTGCAGACCACATCCAGAAATGTTTCATCCACCGCAAGGAATGGCAGCCTTTCTGGTCACTGCTTAATCACTCCCACTGCCTTCTTGCTTCTCACTTGAACCTGCCTCTTGTCTCAAAGAAATGGGTGTGTTAAAATAACAGGGTTTTAAAATTTATGATGATGATGATGTAAAAACAGCAGTTACACACTGCAAATGAGATCACTATGCTGGATTTCGTATCATATCACTAGTCAGACACCTCCCAAGCACCTAGGACTACGTCATGTATCAGTGAATTATGCGAGCAGACCCCAGTAAAGTGGCTTTTTGTAGTTGGCAGATGGATATTTTGTCAATGCCAATGGTTTTTAGGTGCCCACAGAGATCTTTTGGCACCGCGCTCAGTGGTGGCTTTCACCAGAGTCACTGAAGTTCAATTCTCAGGTCTTCATATTATTATTATTATTATTATTATTATTATTATTATTATTATTGACAGAAACATAACAATATGACACAACACCAAACATGTTGGCTTTGATATTTCATAACGCATCGGGAACTTCCCAAGATCCTAAGATGACGTTATGTACCAGCAGATAATGCACACAGAGCTCAACAAGGTGGCCTTTTGCAGTTGACAGATGGTAACCTTGTCAATGTCGAGCTGTTTTAAGCGCCATCTAAGGTCTTTTGGAATGACACCCAGTGTGTCGATGCCTACTGGGACCACCATTGCAGGCTTGTGCCAGAGTCCTTGTATTTTGTATTTCTTTTTCTGTTTGTTCAATAATATCAATATTGCCCGACTTTTCACAGAACAAGAGTACAGGTAAAAAAATCTATACAAAAGAACATGTTGCTTACACCCTATAAAAGACAAGGTTGAAATATGGAGCTATGGATCTCTCTAGAACAGATAAAATGAAGACACTGAGATGAATGCTGATCTGGAAGGTGGAGGTCAGGATAGGAATTCAGGGAGACCATCCGGGATGTGGTGACCACAAGTCACAGCCTTGTTACTGAACAACCTTTTCAGGCCTGCAGCTTTACTCCATTTTCCTCCATTTTGGAAATTTACCCCCAAAGTGCAAGCTGCAATTATGCACTCTGAGGGCAGACTTTCCCCTCTTGTGACCCCCATTGGCACCATTTGGAAAGAAGTCACAGTGAAGCTGACTTACAGGGGCTGTTTTCCACCCAGAGCCATTTAGTATTGGACAAAAAATGGGCTGGCCCTGAATTGTGCTGGGAAGAAACTTCAAAGATACAGAATGCTTGTTCCATAGCTTATAAGCCAGCAAGGCTAGGAAGCATTGGCAGTATATACCGTGCACTTCCCAGTCCAGCAGTGTGGTCGAAGAAGTTCATTGCAAAGGCAGCCTTTTCATGGCCAGCAAGATCTGTAAGATATGTTTTACAAAATCTATGTTTCTGCACAGGGTGCACACTTGATCTTCTGGATATAAGTGATTCAAACAGACAGCAGGTCTCAGAATAACACTGTGGAATCTGTACAACATGGGTGTCAATTGGATTTGTGGTCTATTGTGTAATTTAACCAATTGAGCATGCAACAATGACTCACATCTGCATTACACCATTGAAAAGAGTTTTATGGCAGAAAAAGAAGCTGCCATAAACCAAGCCGGAGGATTTTTCATATA
This sequence comes from Aspidoscelis tigris stejnegeri, assembly GCA_023333525.1. Lineage (NCBI taxonomy): Eukaryota > Metazoa > Chordata > Lepidosauria > Squamata > Teiidae > Aspidoscelis > Aspidoscelis tigris. The sequence goes on from JALMGA010000005.1 coordinate 22,861,588, forward strand.
ACCTGTACAATTGATGTGCAGTGACTCTTCAGTCTTATCTTCCCCATCATCTAAAGCTTGAGATCTTTTTAAAAAGACATGCTGGGTAATAAATTCAGAACCTTCTGTGTGCCTCACATCAGGATATGTGGATGTGGATCCCATTAGGGATGTGCATAAGAGCATAAGAACATAAGAGAGGCCCTGCTGGATCAGGCCACAGTCCATCTAGTCCAGCATCCCATTGCAAACAGTTGCCCACCAAATACTCATGGGCATCTCAAACAGAGACAAGGACAAACCTTTTCCTGCTCTTGAATCTGCTTCTCCCCCCCCCCCCCGCCCCGCGCCTGAAAGATGTAGCTAGGCATTCATTCTTGTAGCTATTGATACATCTGTTGTGCATAAATTTGTCTAACCCTACCTTGAAGCAATCTAGACTGGTCGCTGCATGAGTGGTTTTTTTTGACATTTCATTTGTAATGAATCAATGTTAGAAAATTTGTATTTGCTTGACTAGATCCCCTTCAAATCTGGTAGGAATCTATTTGATATGAATGCATTCATGCAAATTCATATGAATATCTAATATGAATGCATAACTGTTACATACCTGATACAACCAAATATGTATCCAATACAAATGCACACGTATCAGATGCATTTCCAATACATATCTTGTAACAATACAAATGTCCGAACTATTCGTATGAATGTTAATGTAGGAATGTCATAACATTTTATTTTACAAATGTCCGAATTCATACAAATTCTTACGAATGAATGTTATGAATATTTGTGCACATCCCTTGATCCCATGGATCATAGCACATCAGGCGCTTCTGTTCTCCGCCATCTCCCGAAGGTTCTGCTTTCCCTTTCTCCTTCAATCTTTCCCAGCAACAGGGTGTTTTCCAATGAGTCATGTTGGTCTTCTCATTATGTGGCCAATATATATGAGCTTCAGCTTCAGTATTTATCCATCCAATGAACAGCAAGGGTTGATTTACTTTAGTATTGACTCTTTGCTGTCCAAGAGACTCTCAAAAGCCTTCCCTAGCACCATTTAAAAGCATCAATCTCCTGGGCACTTCCTTGTGGTCCAATTGCCATAGCCATATTGTTGTTACAGGGAAAACTATGTGGATCTTTGTCAGAAAGATGATGCCTCTACTTTTTAGTATGCTATCCAGGTTTGCCATAGCTTTCCTCCCAAGGAGCAAGCATCTTTTAATTTCACGGCTGCAGTCACTGTCTGCAGTAATATTTGAGCTCACGAAAATAAAATCTGACATGTCTTCCATTTTCCCCCTTCTATTTCCCAGAAAGTGATGGGACTAGATGTCATGATCTTAGGTTTTAATGCTGAGCTTCAAACCAGTCCTCTTTAACCTTCATAAAGCATATTGCAAAGTCTTAGTACACATATAAGGCACAAGAAATACTTATCAAGGGCTCACTTATGAAAAAATGTTATAGGGTACCTTAGCTATGAGGGATAATCTGAATATTTGGACAAGATGTTTGGATAAGTAGGGAAAGGACAAGAGTTGTGATCATACCTTCTCTCTAAACCTTCTTTAGTACATCTTTGGATCTGACTGTTCACACCTTTTCATTTCTATCCATTTTATTTCTAGACTTTCCATTCCTGTTTTTTGGCTGGGTGTAGTAGTCTCTGAAGTAGTTTTTGAAACTCCAAATGTGCCAGCTCAGGACTCCATGACAAGCATGCAGCTGTCTCAGTACATCACAGACCCAACATGCATGGAAGGACATAACTTTGATCTGCTCTGACCTGAGGAGTGAGAGCGCCAGAACTCATTAATTGGTGGACTTACTATATGCCCACAGTTTGATGAAGTTTGGGCTTATGGTGACCTGTCTCACTGCAGAGATGAGGAACCCAGATACATCTGGAATCTGATAGATTCCCGAAAGCTCTACAATAATTTCTGAGTGACATTTGAAACTTTGAAACTGTGAGACAATCAGGGCTCTTACCACAACCACCAAATTCCCTTGGTTACCTTGTGAAGTTAGAAAAGCACCCTGGTATTCCAGGAGCCTGCTTGCAATAAAGCAGGAGTGATGAAAAAGCTAATACAGAAACAATGCAAATCCTGATGTGAATTTGGACAGGTAGGAGCTAGGGGTGTGCACGAATATAATTTTCGAGATTTGATATGATTCAAATTGAATATCCAAAAATTCAATTTGATTTGAATCTTTAAAATTCAAATTTACCCAAATTTGATTTGAATTAAGCGAATTTGAATCTATTCATTCGAATTTTAACTTACAAGTGTATGCTTCCCATGTTTATCCCGTATGCAACCCACTTTCATCCTGTACAGATCTGTACAAATGCTTACAGATGCAGGAAAGATGCATACATGCAACTAAGCATCATGTAAAAACCCGTACACATACAAATGTCTGAACAATTCAAACATATAGATTCAAAAATTCAAAGTTCATTCAAATGTTTCAATTTGAATTTATGGACATTCTATTTGTATTTGAATGTCAAAATTCAGATGAGTTTGATTGAATTTTGAATGTCTTCAAATATTTGTGCACATCCCTAGTAGGAGCTAGAGAAATACAAAGTTCTGTCTCTGTTTGAAAGCTCAAATTGAACTAAACAGTTCAGAGGTATTTAATTTGAACTGAACACCCTTGATCAAAAAGGTTTTGGTTCAATTTGAACCATGTCAGGAATTCATTTACAAACATGACTATTTCTATTGGAGCATTCATATTTGTTGTATTTTTGTCCTTTGAAAGGGCTTTAAAACATTTTGAATAGAAAAATTAGGAGGTGGGCTTTGAATAAGGATAGAAGTTTAGTTCAAAATTATTTGTAAAGATTCAGACTGAACTGAACCACTGATGGTTCTGTCTGAGCACATCTCTAACAAGAGCCCATTATTGTGCTGAGCATCTGGCAGAGGTGGCAGTAGACAGGCTGTACCACCATGGTATCTTCAGCAGAGGTTTTCCAGATGGTAAGGGAGTTGACATCATCTGGTCAGGAGGGGGAGCCCTTGCCACAACTGGTAGTCTGCTACAGTGAGTCTGAAAGACACTTAAGGGAAAGAAAATCACTCAAAATCACAATAAATGAGACACCACAATTTGGAGTATTCTGCCTGAGACTTCCAGAACAATTCCTGGTCCTGCTTTAATGAATGAGCTTCGGTTCCTGCTGTCCAATGAAGTGGACAATTTGCTTGATGAGGTTCACTCAAACACATGTTTGCGTGACTCAGGTCCATCATGGCTAAAAAGTGTTTGCTGAAGCAGAGAAGCTAAGCAAGTCAAAGGAGCAGAAAATGCCTCTCTGTGGGAAAGGGGGGGTATCATCTGCCCTTAAGGAAGCAGTGCTGTGACCACATCTCAAGGAGTGAACCCAGAAGTGTTAAATAACTATCACCTTCCTGCCAATATCCCCTTTATGGACAAGGATGCTGGTGATCCAACTGGATGAACCAAATTGTCTAGGACTATTTTAATGCAGCTTCAGACTTGACCATGGTATTTAGTCTGCTTTTTTGTTCTGAAGAATGGTATGTGTCAGGAGAAGGACTGGGGAGTAGGGGGCAACCCTGTTGCTTCTCCTTTCGATACCATTGATCTTGATGTCTTAGTTTAGCAGCTTAGGCATCTATGAGTCTTGGCCAGTACATTACAGTAGCAGTGGGGAGTTTTTGCTCAACGTGTTACAAGCTCACATGTAGGGTTTCCTGGGGTCAATTTTGTCACTGACCCATTAGGAGTACTCATCAGGACATATGAAGTAAGGTGTTACAAGTATGCTGGCAGTACTCAGCTCTATCTCTCCATCCATTTGAATCAGAGAAGACAGTTCAGCTATTTAACCAGTTATTAAAGAAAGTGATTGGTTGGGTGTGAAGCAATAAATTGTAATGTAATCAAGACAAGACTGAGGTATTCTTTGTTACCGTATCTTGTATTCAAGAAGTAAAGAGGCACCCAGATTTAGACATGGACCACACAGTTGAGTGCAGCATTTTGGGAGACTGTTGGTTCAGGTGACACTAGTAGCCAAGAATGCCTACTTATAGCTCCAGCTGGTTTGCTACTGTAGATTCAGAAGTTCTAGGATAGGGATATCACTATGACCAACACTCTGGTAACCTTCAGGTTAAACTACTGCAATGCACTCTTTGAGGGACTGTCCTTGCAGACAGTCCAGAACCTACAACTAATGGAAAATTCAGCAACTAGAATGTTTATGGATATGTATAGCTGGAAACACATCATACCAGCCTTGAAATATCTGCACTGATTGACCATTCATAGGCTGAATGGGGTCCTCATCCCATATAGACCTGCCCATCCATTATAATCAGCACAGTGGTTCTTCCTTCATTTCCCTCATCCTCAGTTGTAAGAGGCCTGGCAGCTCAAAAGATGGTCTTCTCATTTCTTAAATAGCCTTCCTTTAGAAGCTTACCAGGCAATGATACTGTATATGTTTCAATGCCTGGTGAAAATGCTCCTCGTCAGCCAGCATTTGACTGTCATTTTCACTTACTGTCAATTAACTGTCCGACCAATCCAGTTTTCTGATTATATCACTTGTCCGAGCAGCCTCCAGGAATTAATTTTCTTTTAATATACCCTATTCCATCACCTGCCACAAATTTGCTTTGGAAAAGGCAAATCTGGTTCTTAGCTCCAGGTTACATATAGTGAGCAAATATTGTCAAAAGTGAGTGAGTAGAGTATAATTAGACCTTCAAACATACAATTGGGCTGAAGTAGAAATCTATGACCTAGAACATTAAGCCACGTCATGGCTAGAGTGTAGTGCAAATTGCTTCTTGGTGTATGTCTACCAGCTGCCTTGTATCCATCAGTCAGGCTGGTCTTCTGTTGCTGTCTCAAGAGGGAGCAAATCACTGTATCTGAAGCCAGTTTAGTCATTTTCACTGAAGTTGCATGAGAATTCATCCATGACTGAAGGGATAAGCTGTCATTTCCTTAAAGAGCAACCTATCTTGATTAAGGCTGTGATCATATGCAAAAAGGGCATCTCTGAGGTGTTTCTGAGGTGGCTTAGAGAAGACTTTGAGGTGGAATTGTTTGCACACCAGCCTGCCTCTCCCCCTCTTGTGAACATTCTGTGCTAGAAAAGGTGAATTAGAGAAGAGCTGGGAACAGAAGGGCCACAAGCTGTTTCTCTGAAGCACCTCTGAGGTGCCCATTTGCTGCCCAAGCTGTGCCCATAGAGATGCCATGCAAATCAGATGCAGTGTGGTATGATTATTCTGAAATGCATTGGCACCCACAATATCTAAAATCCATGCACATTTTCTCTATTTCTTATGCAGGGAATCTGTTGTTCTCCAGCTATTTTAGGGCTTCATCCAGATGCTGTTGACTTATTCTATTGTATATTTGGATATTCTGTAATAAAACATGGATAAAGAATATCTAAATATAGTGTAATAACTAAGCAGTGTCTGGATGAAGCCTAGGACTTCAAGAGTTCTCCATCCCAAGTCCCATTTTTTTCATCACAAAAGTCAGCATGTTAGGTTAACAAAGAGTGATTCTTCATTAACTGTCCCACCAGACCAACAAGCATACTCTGAGCCTCCTTTCTGCATACTTGTGCAGTTTGGTCTAGTTGTTAGGGAGCCAGACTCTTATCTGGGGATACCAGGTTTTATTCTGCACTCCCCCACAAAGCCAACTGGGTGACCTTGGGCTAGTCACAGCTCTCTTCTGAATTCTCACAGCCCCACCTACCTCACAGGGTGTCTGGTGTGGGGAGAAGAATAGAAAAGCTTTGTCAGCCACTTTGAGTCCCCTTAAATGGGTGAGAAGAGCCCACTCTCTCCTCCTCCTCCTTATTCTTCTTCCAAGGGAGGACCTGGATGGAAGGGAGGTTCCTAGTAGACCAGTATTCCAACTAGCACAGAGTTGCTCAATGTATAACTGGAGTTAGAGCATCTCAAGTACTTTTGAGCAAGTATACGTACATCCCCACCAGCACCAAAGCCCTGTGCCCTTTGTTCCCTGCTAAATGGAAAGGGACAAAACTGGATCAGATACTTTATGCTGACACTAGAGGTGTTTTTTGCTTTTTTTATTTTTGCACTTCCTTTTCCTTATCCTACGATTAGTGATGTGAAAACAGAAGAGAACATAGTGGCAAAACTAGGTTGCTTGGGGAATTATCATCTTAGATTCCAGGAGGTAGAATGACTCTGCCCATCTGCACGCGGTACCTGCTCAGTGCTGCCCAGGTTTATGATGTGTTGAATATTGTTATCCTCAATCATTCTGCTTGTCCTTACTCTGCTGCCTCCAATCATATGCCAAGAAGTTAATCACCTTCCCGACAAAGTCAAGCTCTTATAGATGAAGTCATCACCTCCTCTGGTGCTGTGTATGCCACCCATACTTTCTCACCCAAGGTTAAAATCTCTGCATTAAGGCCATGCTGAGGCCATGAACTGTGTTCCTTGAAACTAATTGAATCTTGAAGTATGACAGACCTGTTATGTTTGGGAGAATGTTAATGAACTTCAGTTCATTTCTGCAACAAGAGATTTGAAACAGACGCTAGACAAGTCACCCTAGCTATATATAGGCATTAAAGATGTGCACATTTTCCCCCATTTGGTTTGCATTGAAGCAAATGGGACAGGAGTTTGCATTTGTGCATATGGGACCACTTTGACTATGCAAGGCTGTGAATAAATTTGCTTTGAATGTTTGTCAAATGCTCATTAATTGCTGCTCTCAGCAGTCACACGTCGGGATCCACTATGAATCCATTCCAATCTGCTCCAAATCCACTAAGAATCCATAAATTCCCCTTTATGAGTGTAACAAAGTTTTGAATGAAAGCACAAATGTTTTTGCTTTACATGAAAATATCCACCTTCAAATATAGCCAATATTTGATTCAAATGCAAACATTAAAAGGTTTGCAATTGGTATGAACTGCAAAGGTAACAAACATTTTTTGCCCATTCCTGATATGTATAGACATAGATAATACAGATATATGGATATTATTGGCCGTGCTGTGAGGATGGAATCAGTTTTGCTGAAATGAAAAGCCATGTTAAAATTGTACTGGATTTCAAGCTTCTTCTTCTTCTTTTTTTTTTGGCTATACAATTAGTTATTCTAGCACAGCTTCTCCCATTTTACTTAGACATTTAGACAGTGAACTAAATTCCATACAGAAAGGATTTAAAATATATATTAGGCATGTGTGACCCAGTTTTGAAGGGTTCAGCTGTGTGTCGATCCAGCCAAACTGTCAAGCACCAGGAAAGAGCAGCTCACATGAGGCACTCCACTTTCTTCTTCCTTGGTTCAGCGCACAGCTGAACTCTCCAGAACCAGGTCCAAATTGAACTTCATACATGCATGATAATATGCATAAAAACAGGAAGGTAAGACAGATGCAAATTATCACATTTTATGTGTATTTTGAACTTCCAAAACCATGTGGTAAGTAGAAACACAGAATGCAACAAATATATTTGCTGGATATAGCCTGGTTATACTCAGTAAATGCTGTAGCCACAAAATCCCCCAGTAAATAAATAAATAACACCCAAGAGCATAGAGGCTGTTTTTTCTTAGTAAAAAATGTATGCATGCATTAAAAAACAAAAGATCTAAAAAGCTACATTCATATGCAGTTTTTTAAAAGTAGCTTAAAAGTGTATTAGACTGCATCTACACACATTAAACAGCTCAAAAACAGCCTTGAAGTGAAAGTGTGTGGATGCTATCTCACTTCTAATCCATATTAGAGGCCGGAGAATGCACTTTTGAAGTGCATTTTCTGGTCTTTAATGTGGATTAGTTGCATTGTTCTTTGGATGCTTCCACTCTAAGGGTGTATCCGCACTTACCACTGGAAATCCAGATTAAGGAAATCCATCCCTGGGAAGATCCGTCTGAAATAGGGATGGATCCAAATTAGGCCTAACACATCCACACTCACATGGGAAGCATGGATAGTGAGAAACGTATCATGTGCTTGCTGTGCGGATGCCAGATCACTGATATCCAGAAGGATCAGGCCTCTCTGTGGCCCTGCCACCCAAGGTGCCACGTGATTGGAGCACTCACCCATCAGTCACCGCTCGTTTCCACTGTGCATGGGCATGTCAGGAACAGACTGCCCACCAATCAGCGGCGTGCCTGAGATCCCGTGGCTGCCCGGCTGTGCTCAACATGGCAACTTCCAATCCTACCCAGATGTGTTCCCTCTCCTGTCCCTGTGCGTCCTTTCCCAAAGTGTCATCTTTGATCCAGAATTTGCAAGCGGGAATGGTTTGAAGACCTAATTTTTCAGGTCTTCCCGAAAACTGGATTTGGTGGCCTCTAGACCCCATTAGAGATGGATCTTGTGCGAGCTATGCAGAAGCAGCATCCTTGAAGGGGCCCTAATCTGTCCTGCTGTGTGGAAGGTAACTTGCAGATGTGTGCCATATGTGTCCTTATCTGGTGCTTAATGGGGTCTTAATGGCCTGTTCAGAAACACCCTAAGCCACTTTTGAGGCACTTCTTTAGTATGTGAGGATGCAGCCTTACAGGTGGTAGCTTCCCCAAGCTAGTGTTCCCCAAGCTTCCCCAAGCTAGTAGCTAGTTGTTGCAGCTACTTAGCTCAGATATCTTGACAATCTACATGAGAGGATAGAAAACTTTCTTCCAAGGTTTCTTAGAGGTGAATTAAAAGTGAGATAGGAAAACTAGCTACCCTATGTTACTACTCTAAGGGCCTGTCCCCAAGCAATTTAAAGTCTGCTAAAAATCTTCTTTTGCCTCTGAGCGCCCCCATGCCAGGGTTTTTAACGAGCTTCCAGCACTACAAAAGCAGGAAAACCCATGACAAAATACATGCACTTTAAAGAAGAGTTTCATTGCTCTTTCTGGAAGTCATGGGTTTTCCTCGCAACATTTACCTTGGGGACACTCCATGGCAAAATGGGCAGGGATTGCTGCCTGCACACACAGCCATGAAGCATTCACACATTTCCCAGAAATGCTGCAACTTCCCTTCTTTTCCTTTGTAAAGGTCAGAACTTTCAAAGAGCAGAATTGCTCAGAATTGCAAGATTGTTATCAGGTGTGAAGTGGGTGATCTGTGAAAGTGTTAAGAGGAAATGAGCGCACGATCACGCGGCCGATGGCTGCAGCCAAGCCATTTCGAACAGAGAACAGAGTGAAAGTAAGTGCTGAGAGTTAATGAGCAAGCGATCACTCTTTGCCGGCATGGGAAGCCATTTCGGGGGACAGAGATCTGGCTATTTTTCCTTTGAACAAGAGAGGGGGTGGGGAGAAAAAGATGCAGGGAAAGAAAACACGCTTCTGTGGGGACGGAAGGTGCATTTTAAATGCGTGTTTTGCTGAGCCTCATGCAGACGCTTATTCTGGAACTGCAGGGCACTTTTAAAGTCCCCTTAAATACAGTGACAGTAGAGGGAGACTAGAGAGACAAATAAGTCTTTTGGGGATTCAGCCTAAGCCACTTTTAGCCAAGTTTTAATTCATGTGGAGGCAGCCTGAGATGTTTTTGTCTTTTGATTTTCCAGCACCAAAGCTCAAAATAAAAAGCCACAGAAAAACTTAAAATCATGACATAGAAATCAAGTTTAAATTAGATTTTCTTAAAATTGATTCAGCAAGCATCATAATCCACTAAGACTTCAAAGGCTCAAGCAATCCTTAAAGCCTACTCTTTAAATTTCTCACTGGTAATAAACACAATTACTTAGCTCAGATATCTTGACAACCCTTAGAGTCATTCAAGCAAAGTGTTTTAAGACAATAAATAAATAACTCAGATAAATATACCAATCAGATAATAGGCATCTGGCCAATATTTTCAATAAAATACTAGACTTATTCAGTGTTTTCCAATACACTATTCCAAGCTTATGGATTTTAAAAGCTATTCTCAATGTGCTTCTATGCTGGACAGTCATGTTAAGGGGGTTGTTTCTCTTACATTCTCAGATGTAGCGCTTAGGCTGTGTCCACACGGATAGAAGAGGTTTGAGGAAAACAGTATCTGCCCTTTGAGGGCACATCCAGACATTGTTTATTTATCCCACTATATTTGGATATTCCAGAACAAAGTATGGATATTCTGGAAAACTGATGCTTTGTTCTACAACATTCAAAGATAATGAAATAAAAAGGAGATGTTTGGATGTAGCCTTAGTGTTGACAAGATTGACTTATTGGTCTTGTGACCCAATTGAATGGGTTTTTCACTATGTCAGAAATGACCAACTTTATACAAATGCCTAGGAATCCAGAAATATACACATTATATATATAAACGCTGATCATAACCCTTTCCCAGTTGAAGGTCAAGATACACGTGTAGAAACATTTACATTATCTGATCCATGCTACTACACTCCTAATTACAAGGCTGTAGGGATGTGCACAAATGTTGTGGGGTGTTTTGTGTGTGTGTGTTTTATTTTGTATTTCGTTCGTATTGAATCAAATGCAAGAAGATTTGTATTTGTTTGAATAGTTCCCCTTCAAATGTGGTAGTATTCATACTTTTTGATACAAACATTCAATCCTATATGAATCCCATACGAATGAATACAAATAGCATACAAATCCCATATGAATCCCATACAAAACTTCATATCAATCTTAGCATGAATGTATCAAAAGGTTCTATTAGAATTCACATGTCAATCTTCAAATGTGCCAACATTCTATTCGAATTTGAATGTCCGAATTCAGCCAAATTCTTAGAAATTTTGAATGTTACGAATATCCCTGCATAGGCAATATGAAGGAAGCAAACCATCTGTCCAAAGAGTTATGATATTACTGTGGGACTTGATGGTAAATGAATATGCAGCTGCTAAGGAGCAAATACTTGTTCAAACAACATCTCTAAATACTTTCCGGCTGATATGGAAACCTCTTTGCTCGTTCCTAACACTTACAGGAGGAATCCATTAATCAGCTCATCGGATCTCTATGGCAACTGTATTTGGAACTGGTTAAGTTTTATATATCTGTAAAAATATATCTTATATCTGCATACTTCAATCTAAGCACTGCTAGAATGACTTGGAACTAGGAAGGAGAGGAATGAAGAGAACCGATTTACTTTATGTATGATTGACTTAAGGATGACTCATCTTTACTGTAATCTTATAGAAAAATCTGCAATAAAAACATTACAGAAATTTTTAAAAAGCAGATGAAATAGATTTACAAAAAAAAAAAAAAGGGACCAACTTTGTTTTCCATCTTTGAAGTTAGCGTGAGAATGAGACGGGCAGGAAGGTGCCTTGATCTATCATTGTATGGGTACAGCCTCAAAGCTTATCAGAATAGCCCTCCCTTTGTTTTATTTTGCTTTCCCCTCCAGTTGGTAACAGAATAAAAATAAGCTGATTTCACGATGGCAAAGTTTTTCTGTTCAGGCCACGGACCTTCTGAAAGTCTGCTTTTCATAAAGCTGTCCCTTCCTCACATAATATAAAATAAGCTTCACAAACCCACACTGGAGAAATCATTGCCAGCAATGTAAAACCAGCAGTTACAGAATCCAGCAATGGTTTCCCTTAACACAAATTGCATTAATGCAGTGCCTTCCTGGAATGGAACCACTATGTTACGTAAGTCATGACTAATATGCAAAGCAAGTAATGGCCCGTTTGCACTTATCTTGAGGAGCGATTCCAGCAGTTTCACTTGGCGGGGTACAAAGTTACCCCAATTAATCAGAAGACCCACTTGTGCCATTGTATATCTTAAGCAGCGACTAACTATGCATGGGCTAAGTGTGAGTCGCTGCCTTTAAAGCGGTGACTGAAGGGTCATGCCATCGGCAACAATATGCCTTTGTGGCACCATTGCCATAGTGATTGGGTGATGCAGCATGCAACCTTACTTGTGCCACTGGTCACACACTCCATTCTAACCTCTTCCACCTGGAAGAGGTGCAGATGGATTGTGCAGGACCACCCAGGTCTGCCACGCATATAGTTGTAGGGCGGTAGAAACTGCTCAACCACTATATGCATGGGAGATACCCTGGGGTGCTCAGTGGTGCTTCTAGTATGGAAGCAGCTCTGCACAGTGCAGATGCATCATGTGGTAGTGTCCCCAAAGTTCCCTGTGCAGGTAAGTGCTAATTTCCCCAACATCTTTGCTGTGAGCTTCTTCTTTTTTTACATATGACAGCTAAGGGAACTCCTGTGGAACTCCTGAACACAGCGCCTGCATTTCGCTGAGCTGCTCCTTTCTCACACGCTGCTCCATGCATGCAGGAGTTCCCCAGAAATGTGGAGATGTGGAGCAGTTCTCACTGCTCTACATCTACACTCCCTGAAGGCAGGCAGAGCTCCATCTACACTGCCCCCTGCTAGGAGATATTCAGAGGGAGCCTGGGAAGGGTCTGGGCAGCACAGTCACAGCTAGCTCTGCATCACCCCATCACTGCAGCAATGATACCACACAGGGGCACTGGCACTGTTGTTGTGGTTCTTTGATTGCCACCATAATGGTGGCAATGCACAACTCATCAGCATTTAGCAAAGTGTTGGGGAGATTAGGGAGAGAGCCGGAGTCCAAAATGTGGACACTGGAACTCTCCCCACCCCTTCTTTTCCAGGCCCTGTTGAAAGGAAAAGATGCAAGATGTTGGAAGAAAAGTCTTCATCCCATGGGATGCATTCAAAAAGTATGCATTGGTTTCTATGTCAATTATTCCCTCCCTCCTATTGAAAGATGCATCTATAATCCATTTGTCCTGGGAACAGCAATGAGTTTGATATTAGCAGAGACACAGTGCCTGGCTCAAAATCTGCCAGCACATTCTAATTGAAACTAAGCATGGAAAAATTTCTGTAGTCTAAACTCCCAGCAGTAGCTATACGGCAGCATCTATCACTGCAACATGTTTATAGTCTGGAGGTGGACTATAAAACCAGTCACAGAAACACCCACTTACAGCATCTCATTTTTGAGACACTACCTGAAGGAACATGCAGCTAAGAAATAAAACCTTGTCTGTGGCTGGACAGACAATACCTGCTCCTAATGAACGATAGGTTCTTCATTGCATGATATTTAACTCTTTTCCAGTCCCCTGTTGGTTATAAAATGCCAGGTGTGTAATGTATCTTCAGGTGGTAAATAAGTATTAAAAGCAAAACAATTTGTGGAATTTTCATTTGTGCGACCATGGCACAACATGCTCTCTTTTTTCCCCAAAAAATCCAACATCATCCTCCTTCCAGAAAAGAAAGAAAAGAAGAATGTGATTAAATAGTGTTTTAGGTATGGCCAGACAGAAAAAGAGTGACACTCTCTTTGATCCTAGATATTATTAAGAAGCAAGTCCCAGTCAGAACATGTTCATAAGTAAGTGTCACAGAGGACATAGCTTAGTTGTTGAGTATTTGTTTTGTATGCAGAAGGCCTAAGATTTAATCCCTAGCATTTCTCTGAAAGCCTGAAATGCTGTAACAAATCACTATTTGAGCCAGTTTGGTCTAGTGGTTAGGGAGTTGGACTCTTATCTGGGAATATCAGGTTCGATTCTGCACTCCCGAGCTAGGTGGCCTTGGGCTAGTCATAGCTCTCTTCTGAGCTCTCACAGCCCCACCTACCTCACAGAGTCTTCTGTTGTGGGGAGAAGAATAGAAGATTTGTCAGCCTCTTTGAGTCCCCTGAAATGAGTAAGAAAAGCAAGGTAGAAAAGCCAACTTTTCTTCTTCTATGCGTAATAACCAGTTGAATAGACTAATGAGGCAGCATTTCCATACCATGAAACTGTGACCAGGGGCCGTTCTGCACTTCCTGTCCTGTCTGGGGGACAGGAACAGTGCACTCCCACTGGCATGCACTAGAATTCACGCTCATGAGTGCTAGTGCACTCCAACCCACCCCTCATACATCTGGAAACTTACCAGAAGTGGAGACGTGTGTTCCAAATACCATCTTTGGTTTGGATGTCTGCATGACGTGTATGGTGCATGATTTTACGCACCTCCACTGGTGGATACTAGGGTAGCTTCTGGGATAGCAGGAGACATTTCTGGTGTGGAAGCACCTCCTGCAATTGCAGATGGTGCTTCCCAGAAGCTACCCTAACATGCATTAGCAGGCCAAGTGTGAAAGGGGCTCAGTTTCCAAGATATGTTGGCAACATCTGCATGGTCCCTGGGGACTGCACCAGATGTTCTGGGACTGCATGGTTCACATTCGAACACACTTCCTGGGAGGTGAGACCTCCTGATGAGTGCATAGACCCCACTACTGCCCACGACTTTGCACGGAAACTGAACCCCTCCCTGTTCCTGTCATGAGGACAACCACTGATTGTAAGAGTGGTCCATGCCCCATGCCAGAGCCCAGCATCATTCCCCCAGGCTCTGGAAGATGACTCACTTCAACCACCATTTCCCAGGCCGCAGGGAAATGTTCTCCACCTGCAACTTTGAGGAGAAGAAGAAGAAGAGTTGGCTTTTCTACCCTGATTTTCTCACCCATTTAAGGAGATTCAAAACGGCTGACAAAGCTTCCCATTCTTCTCCCCACAACAGGCACCCTGTGAGGTAGGTGGGACTGTGACAGCTCAGAAGAGGGCTGTGACTAGTCTAAAGTGACCCAGCTGGCTTCATGGGGGAGGGTGGAATAGAGCCCGGTATTCACAGATAAGAGTCGGACTCCCTAACCATTATTCAAGGCTGGGGTTGAGTGGCCCTCATGTGGGTATTTGCTATAATGCTGTACTCTATCCTACCGAGTTTGTAGTTCAGTATGTTCTGGGTTAAGACTGCTGTCACACTGCAAAACCGTTTCATTTGTCACTGCCACCCACGTTGGTGAGAAATGAAAGGAAGAGAGAAAAAATATGTTTAAAGTTTAGCAGGCCATCATATTCCCATGATTAGTGCTCACCAGCTCTAGTCTGAACTGGTTTGCATGGGGCCTGTTTGTAGAAGATTCCATTGCCATATTCATGGAAGATGTGAGATTATTGTGTCTTCAGCCAGTGGGTCTCCAAAAGAAGTTTGAGATTCACCCATGGCCAACAGCTGAGTAGTATCTTTGATCTCTGTAACACACATCAAGCAAGGTTTTGATCTCATGTGGAAGTGTTCCAGATGGGATCAAAGGCTGCTTTTCTATATATTATGGAGATCAAAGATGAGCAGGTCAAAGACAAGCATTTTAGTACAGTTCTCCCCTTCCTGTGTTTTTCTGGTGAAATCAGGTGGTCCCAGGCAAGATCCATGTGACAGTAGTTCCTGCCATTTCTAGGATCAGAAAACTTGCTACTGTTGCTAAAATGGAAACAATGATGGTCACACATCTCCCTTTAGCTGTGACATGACAAGCATCAAAGCCAGGGAACATTCATTCCTTGGCTTTGACATTTTAGCCCAGGATAGTGTTGGAAGGCACATTAAGTCACCCACTCCAAATCAGGGCTATGTCCTCATGCCCTACAAACCCTCCTATCATGCCATTATGAAACCATCCAGACCCTGCCCCAGACCAGCAAGTCTGAGGTTAGGACTGTGCTGTTGTTATATTTTATTGTGCAAAGTATTCTCAGGTCAGGCTCCACTCCTGCTGACTGAGTGGACATGTTAAAAACATTTTCTTGCCAAGAGTATAGAAGTGGCCTGCCAGGGCTTTCTTTTGGGGAGATGCCAGGGGTCAGGCCCCTGGCACTGAGCAACAGTCTTTCCATTTTACTATGAACTGCTGCTGTCATTATAAGTTTGGTTTTGTACTTTGGCTACGATGGTGCAGCCATAGGTGAGATTCTAGTGAATGATAATGACCATGTTTTTGCTTTTTGCTACAGAACAAGGCCCCGGGGGGGGGGGGGGGGCTCAAAAGTATAAGCCTGAGACTGAAGCCTGCAATTTTTGTATCAAGTACTGTTTTTGGTCTCTGTTTATGTGACCCATTTTTAAAGATTCCACAGTTTGCTTCCTTCTGTCCCTGCATTCTGTCCAACATTCTTAAGAGACAGCCAGGCCTATTTGATTTATACAGAGTGATAATGTTACCCTGGATCATTATCCCATCTTCTCCCAGAAAGAGGCAAGGAGCATTGTGGGGCCCACACGCCCTCCAACCCATCTCCTCGTCTGCTCTGTATGTCTTTGGTTACTCAGAAGCTAAGCTGCAGGCAGTTTTTTAATCAACCTTAGTCAGTTGATTCTCACTCTAATGCAAATAACTGCTCAAGAGAAACCATGTTAATAGGGTCAGAGATTAGAACTGTGGCTGTGAAAATGAAAACACTTTTAAAAGAGAACAACACAGAGAATGAGAAGTAGGCTTGAAGTAAGATGAAGTATATTGACTAGGGCTCCTTAATTTGATTTTAGCAATTCAATTAGAGAACTGTTTAGGTTTAATGACTCTTCGCTGCCGGCCCACCTTCACCACCAGCCATTTGTGTGGGGACCAGGGCACCTTTCGGAATGTGGATGTTTAGAAAATTTTGATGCCTTAAAGGGGAAACGAATTTAAACCTGAAGCACTTTCCCCCCAGAACTACCAAAATACAGGTGAACTTTGGTGCAACTAGATTTTGCTTCAAGGGACATACTAAGATAGACAAAGCTGTTTGGATTGTGATTGGTGACATTTTTCAAGTGTCAGCATTTCTGGAATATGTATAAGAGACACATGAATGTTGTATTAAGTTATTATACTTAGAAGGACTGCATAAGCTGAATCCTTTCAAAAAAACTCTTATTCCAAAAGTTTGAAGGACAGCTGTCATGGCTGAACTATTCTAAGCAACCTCATTCAAACTTATTCCAGTGTCACTTATACTCAGGAGGATCAGCGTGATACTATAATACCAGTGTCCTAGTATGTGAAGAGTGAGGGCTCTGCGTGACTCCATTCTCAGTGAGCAAACAATAAGTGTTCATATAAGAGCACTTTAGGGGTAGAACAACAACAACAACAAAAGTACTGTGTCTCCGTTCTCCTGATCTTGCACAATGCTGCCACAACGAGTAGACATATCTGCTTCCTATCTTTGCATCACATAGACCAGCCCTGTTTTCACAAACACGGGAGATAACTGATTTGGAGAGGGGCATTTCCTCTGTTTGAGAAAACAGTCTCAACAGTCGGCCTGTAGCAGCTGGCAGTGAATCCCTAGGTTCCTTCTTGCACGCAGGGGTTCATGCCTCCCCAACCCCATGCGATCACTTACCTTATCGGGCCTTGGGTCTGATCTCCTCTGCACGGCTTGGCAGAGTGATTTGCCGCTCTGTGTGCAAGCGCGCTCTCCCGCAAATCACCCCCACAATGACCTGACACTCATCATGTCAGGTCCGCATGGAGCCGAGCTCTGGCAGGCCACGTGAGGAGGACTTCGGACTCAAGGCCCGACAAGGTAAGAGGTGCATGTGGGTATGGGGGGAGGCACCTGGCCCTAGGGGCAGAGGGGGCGGGAATCCAGCTGACCCAATCAGGTCAGCTAAAGCCTGCAGGATCTGAGGTCAGAGGTCAGGATGGTCTCACCTCTCCCCTGAAAGTGGCTGTTGGCCATTGGGGCGAGGCAGAGCTCACAGCTGTCCAGCAGGGAGAGTGCAAATGCTCTCCCTGCCGGACAGCTGTAGGATGGTCTGAGACTTTGGCCATGATTAGGCTGCCCTGGGACACACAGGGACAGTTCTGGATGGAACCACCCTCCCGGCAGAGCAAATGCAACAGAGGCCTGAGTGTGAAGAGGTATGAATGGTCACTGCCCAGATGCTCCAGGTAAGCTTAGGGTTAATGTTGGTTTCATGCTCCACACCTAATCAACAATTAGACAGACAGGCACAAAACCATCCCTCAACCTTGTATAGAACCATGAGTTACTCAGCTTCATCCATTGGGACTGAACATCGTTCTAAGGAAATATATATATATATATACATTCACCATTACTTTGTATGTTCACATGAAACCCCAATGCACACAACATCTCAAGAAAATGTGTTATAATTTTTGATGTTTTTGTTACTTTTAATATTTTCCTGCTGTCTTATTCTGCTGTTAACATTTGTTATCTCCCCATCTGTGATTGGTTGTCTAAGCAATCTGATGAAAGGCAGGTTTACCATGAGATAAATACAAACAGCAATTTCATTCTCTCCCACCATTCTGGCTGTTTTTGCCCAAGGTGTGCAGTTGTCGTCATCCTGGAAGGATCACAGCAGACCAATTTGCATGGAGGATTTTCACAACAAAATCTATACTCCAGAACCCTTTCCACACTGTATGGAGTTATCCCATGTGATGGTGAGCCAGTGTGGGTAACCTGTCCCAAATCAGGACAGGCTGCTACTGGGATACTTTTAAGTCTGACTGATGTTCCTTATTTCAATCAAAGGTTAGGGTACCATAAATGTGTTTTAACAATTTTCTGAATGTATTAACTGAAGATGTGTAGTGCATCTCAGGAGGCAGAGCATTCCACAATCTAGGGGCTCTAGCAGGCCCTATCCTTGATCCTCCACCCAGATATTGAAGGAGGTGATACAACCAAGAGACCCTGTCCTGCAGATCTCAAGACATGGGCAAGTCAACTTGGAAGAAAGTGTTCCTTTAGATATATAACATGGAGATCTTCCATCAGAAGATTTGGAGGTGCCACTACTGTGTTGAAGACATTCAGTCCTATTTCTTTATAACACCTGAATCAGGAGAGGGTGTCAATGTCCTGAAGTTTGGGTACTGTAATAGTTGGACGAGGGCCAATAAACTGAGGTTGTACCCTGCCAACATGATCTCAAGTATTGAGGTGTTTCCCTTACCTAGATGGAGTTATACTTCCTCAGAAGGAATAGGTATATAGCTTGGGGTTCTGGAATATCCCTGTCACTGGAGGTTCAAATGACCTCTGTGGGAATGAGTGCTTATTAACAACTTCTTCTGCACTCCTACCTGAATAGGGAAAACCCAGCCAGTAACTTCACATTTGGATGTGCTCTCTGTGGGACTACTCTTGTGGGAAGCTGTAACTAGCATCCATTAAAGCACACATCACACCTGTGCACAGTTCATAATGACTTGGCCTTTTAAAAAAGTATCTATGGATGCTATCCAAATGATTCCAACTATTAAATGAGGCAGTATTATCTTTTAAATGGCTATTTTATTATCTATGTAATTCCACATTAGATAGTTACTATTTAAAAAAAGTATAAAATGGCAGGAAATTGTTCATGAGTATAGTGTGTTTATATTATCAAAGGAAAAAAAATTCTATGCTACGTGTTATTTCATTTTATACTTTTCCATAATGCTTGCTCAAGCTTATGGGAACATTTGCAGATGTGTTTGGGATAAGCTACCCAACTTGCAAAAGAGTACAGTATGCTCACAATTTGCAGCTTGCCGAAGTATTTTAGGCCAAACTTTTGAACACTGGAAAACCATGAAAGGGTACGTCAATGGCTCCAGTGTTGCTATAGGAAAGTAAACACTCCCTTTGAATCTCATCAGGAGGCCTGTGCTGCTCAAAATCTTACCATCCTCCCAACACAATTCAGTAAGAGGTTATTAAATGAAGCTTTTGAGATCCAGCTGTTCCACACATAATGACTAGAGTTAAAATTGCAGAGCGGTTTTAGCAAGGATCTGCTCTCCATATAACCTAAGTCAGATTATTCATTGATTCATATATATTTCTATCCAGCCCTATACCTGAAGGATTCTGTGTCAGTCACAATAAAATCACCATAAATATTTGTAAAGATCCCCAGTCTGCTGTCCCTTCTGCACTACCTTCAGTCAAAACTGTTCACAGCTTTTTAGTGGCAGTTGAAGGAGGGAGGGACTTCTGGTGAGAGCAAGATGACAGATACACCCAGGTGCTGCCTTTCTTCACTCCCTTTTGGTAAGATGGTTCACAGTTTTTTCTAGTGACAGCTGCCACTGAGAGTAATCCAGGCTAGTGTCTCTTCTGCATCCCCTTCAGACAAGATGGGTCACAGCTTCTTAGTAGCAATTGAAGGAGGGAACAACAAGATGGCAGAGCAACCCAACCTGCATCCAGACAGGATGTAAAACCCAGAATTATCACACATATTGGGACTGTCACACAGAATATTGGGATGATATCCCACAGTAACAGTATTGCAGGAAAATCAACCTCCAACCCAAGTTTTAGAGATCTAGCAAAAGGACCTACCTGGTCTGGGTGCCTATTTGCACTGTTACCAGTTCTGCTCCAGTAATAAACTGTAAGCAACTGTGGAGAGAGTAAAATTTGGATAATTTGGATTATTTTCGAAGCCCAAGGAACACCAAATTTAAACCTCCCCAGGGGAATAGGTAGCTAGATCTTTTCCAAGGTTTTAATAACGAGGAATAACCAGAAAACAGAGACAAGACCCATTTCAGACTCAACAGTCAATGTTTCTTGTTAAACCAGTGGAAAGAATTTATTAGAAAATACAGAAAAGAAGTTGAAATGAAATATAAAGCCATACCAGAAACATATTTCATTAGACATTTAAGCAAAACAAGGACAAACATGCAAGGACTTTAAACATGGCTAAATAACTAAACAGCTTATATCAGAATAATCCTATGCATTAAACTGGTAATTTCAGTTTTGGGGAAGAAATGTGCCCAAGCCAGTAAGGAGGTAGAAAATTACCCTTAATACTAAAGGTATTCCCTAACCAAAAATCAGAAAATATAGAAAACCATAAGAAATGAGGGAAATAAGGAGGAATGGGATGAAATTCAAGGATTGTTTCTCACCACTGTGCCTCCGTGTACCTAAAAACTGCAGATGTGAAATCTCAGCTGATCCGTGTCTTTTCAGGAAAAATAATAATAATAATAATAATAATAATAATAATAATAATAATAATAATAATAATAATAATAATAATAATAATAATAAATAAAAATGATCTTCCCTACTTGTTGATCTGGTCTCCAAAATGTAAAATATATCACGATTAAATGCTATTTTAAAATGAGCCTTTTCAATTGCTCTAACCAAGCAAAAACTCAGCGGAAAAAAAAATCTTTTAAAATTTAAAATGCAGCTTTTGCAGTAAAACTCCTCCCACTTGGAAAAAAAGCCCCGGAAGAATGGAAGGCAGGCAGGCGTCTTCAGGTCTCTCTCTCTATCCCCACATGACCAAGAGAGAAGAAGGGAGAGACACCATCCCTTTTCTGCTTGCCCTTTTTATAGCCAAAATTGACCCCAAAATTGTGATGTCAGAATAAATCCCTTTGAGAGGTGTGTTTTACCCCAAAACCAATGTACTACTATGGAAAAATCCGCAATTACTCTTTGGATGTGATGAAACACATTACAAATTAACCAGACTTAATCAACACTTCTTGATGAAGCAAACAATACAAGTAAAACAGAAAAATACATCTGAAATTCAAGTATTTTATTTCCCTTGCCTTGACTCTAAAAGGGATTTTTTATTTCCTCTTGGCTAACAGAGATCTAATCAAGTCTTGGAAGACACTGAGTTAATCATTGTCCTCTTTCACAATGGGAATGCCCCTCAGTGAAGTTCCACAGAAAAAGAAGAAATGAATAGGGTAATTAAAAACCCTCTTATTTTAAAAAATAAGGTTAAATAATTTCTTATTGAAAAGAAACCCCATTAAACCTGTTTACCCCTCTCAGAAAATAAGGCAGAACCCAACTTTTATTAATATGAAACCATGCTGTGTCTCTGTATTATGTCTCTGCTTGATTGCAAAAAGTTACTGACTTGTATATCTTAAATTAACATTTCTAATTAGCACCTCTACTGGCTCACTTAATCCCTTCAACTAAACTCACTCAGTGTATGTAGACACTAGCAAACTCTTACCCAATTCTGTTAAGATGTAAACAAAGGTGTAAACAGTGAGTCAACTCCAACATCCTGACATTCTAATACTGGTGAATGGGCCATTCCCAATTTAGATAGTAATTCCAAATTCTGGTATACTTATTTTACCCAGACCTTTTCCAAAAATCCATTCCATTTTATTCTTTATTATTTTATTAAAATTAGACAAACCAATCTCTGTCCCAGATTCCATGGTTTTATTTCTCCTACATTATTTAAATATCTATCACCCCAAAAGGAAAGAAAACAATGACTTTTCAGGTGCTAGGACTCTGTTGTGACTCAATCAAGATTAAATCTCAGGCTGTGTTTCTTGCATACAGACTTTTATCTTTTGCAAACAGCCACCTTGTGACTTGACAGAGGAAAACTATGCCCTTTTTTAAAAAACTCCAGGCTTGTCTTCTCAACCCAATATGGCTTCAGTCTTGCTATTTTAAGGCCTTTCCATGTTTCATGGTCTGCCTTTAGCTTTTAATTATGCCAATCATAAAGCCAAATTCATATGTCAAAACCCGGTATATTTCAAGTTCCGGTTTTGCAGTCAAGATTTCTTATGATACCTGCACATCCAAAGTTGATCTGGTAACAGCACAATCTAGCATCTTGCAAATAGCCATCATGCAAGTGTGGGGATGAACTGGGCCTTAAATAGCATCTATGTGTGTGTGGGGTGGTGGCGGCACTCAAGCAATACTGGGTATTTCACACCACTGACGTATTCACAGGTACATGTCACACCATTGTGGGAGCAAGTACTCAAACCAGATAAGTCCATGCTCCACAGCATTGTCCTGTAGGGATATGCACAAATATTTGTAACATTCAAAATTTGGCCAAATTAGGCTGAATTCGGACATTCGAACTCTAATAGAACGTTAAGATATTCATAAGCTAATATTCAAACAAATACAAATGTTTCCAAACATTCGTACAAATAGTTCAGACATCCATTAAACTGGGAAACTGTATTGGATGCGTATTTATTCCTATCATATATATATATATCTATTCGTGTCAGATACGTATTTGTTCGTATCAGATACATATTCATATCTGATATGTATTTAATGTTTGTAGAAATAGATTTGTATTGAATAGAATTTTACCACATTTGAATGCAATCTATTCTTACTATGGATTTTCAAACATTTGCTTCATTTCAAATTGAATGCCAAAAAATATCCATGGACATTCCTATTGTCCTGGCATAAAAGTAACAACCCATTGTTCTGGAAATGATTTATCACAGAAAATCACTCAGTAACAATATATTCAGGTGCCCCATCCTGCTGTCTCTTCTCTACTCCCTTCAAGCAAAACCGTCCACAGCTTTCTGGTAGGAGTTGAAGGATGAAGCAGTCACCGCTGGGAACAAATGGCAGAGCAAACCACTCTACTGTTTCTTTTCTCTTCCACTCAAGCAAGGAGATTCATAGCTTTTAGGGATGTTCACGGATATTCATCATGTTCGAAATTAGTCTTTTTCTGAATTTGAACATTTGAATTCGAATAAAATTTTGATACATTCAAAGATTGACATTCAAATATGTATTGAATGGTTTGATCGATTTGTACAAAGCTTCATTACACTCGTGAACCTGGTTAGGTGGGAAAGCAGCTGCCCGAGTCACATCTGCAATGGATCCAGCGTGGATTCCAAGAAGATTGAGAGTGAATTAAAAGTGGATTGAGGGCAGATTTGAAGTGTTCAGAGTAGATTCGTAGCGGATACATAGGGATTCATAGACGACTCATAGCAGGAATCTGAATCAGATTCATATCAAATTCAAATCCTACCACATTCTAAGGGGTTTATTTGAATTTTCTTGAATTCAATTGAGTACAAATCGAACATGAAAAAAAAACATTTGTGCACATCCCTAATAGCTTGTTTCCAAAATAAATAAACCAGAATGACAACAAACTAATTAATTTTTTTGTAGAGTATATATATATTTCTATGACCCTGCTTAAAGTAAGCCAGGCATTTCACACCTGTGGCATAAAGGAGAAAGAACATGTAAAGCACTGTAGGTATGTCCTTATTCAGCTTTTACCCTTCTTGCTTTTTGTGAGATGATTCCAGGAAAGAAGCAATTTAAATGTTATTGCTGAAGCATTTTACCCTCCAATTATTATCTTGTTTGTGGACAGCAGGGCCTTACAGAAGACTTTACCAAATCAGATCCTTTTGTGGCTGAAATGGCTCCAGTCTGGGCTAATTTAGCAGAAAGTGGACACAAATGTGACATCCATTGAATTAGTAAGAATTTCAGTCCAAGAAAAATAGCCTACATATTGGAGACTGTCAAAGCACAAAATGATAGAAGAAAAACAACACATGATCAATAACAATCTAGTAAGTAGCAAGAGATAAAAATGACCATGAAAAAGGGAGTTAAATAATCCAGCAATATGTGGTGCCCCAGTTAATGCTAGCCTACAATTTTCATTATACCCAGAGCCAAAAATGTCAGACTCACCACCCCCACTAGTTCTCCTCCTTTGCAAATTTGAGGCTTAGAATGATTGACTGCAAATCCCAAAACTAGAAATAAACACACAAAGACAGGTATAACTAAATTATTTCTTTTTTTTTTTAGTCTACTTTTATTATGATATTAATGTGACCTGACCTCGGACCTTTGGATGTAGAGCAGAATAGAAGTAGAAATAAAAAAATAAATAAGGACTGCATTTCCATTATGCAGTAAAAGCACCTTAGTCGGGGCCTCAGGTTAGCTGGTTTCCATTGGAATTAATGCAAACTGGCCCTGTTTATGGTGTCTTTGCCACATAATGGACTTCTAGCTAGGGCCAGTTTTCTTCTGAATCTTAAACGGGAAGGAAGGAAGGAAGCTCACATTTTTAAGTGATCCTTAACATCGCCTTGTTTTAAGTCTTCTACAAAATCAATCAATAAATAAATGGATAAGAAGCTATTTTACTGGTTTCTTGTCATAGGTGGTGTAGCGAAAGACAAGACTTCCAATTGTTATTTTTCTTTCTTTTTTTCCTACCTCTCTGGTTTAAACTTTCAAATATTTCACACCTTTGCTTTCCTGGGAAGTCCTTCCAAGGGAGCAAAATGGAAGATAGTTCCACTGTCTGTACATTGGGATGCTGGATCTATCCCTAAACCTAAGCACTAGTGACATGCGAATTGCTGCCATTATGACGACCATGAAACTGCAGCCATGGTGCCAATGCACATGTGTGGCACCGTTGATGCAGTGATGGGATGGTGTAGCATTAACCATGTTTGTGCCACCCCTCCCCAGGCACCATTCGAATCTCTCCCAGCAGGTTTGTGAGAATGTAGCCACATCTGAGGCCGATTCACACTTAGCCCTCTGATATGCAGTTAGGGTAGTTCTGGTATAGCTGTCCTAATTGCACACCAGAGGCCTAAATGAGAATAAGCCTTTGGTTTCAGGGAGCATAGATGTAAAGCACTTAGAACTGCTCTACATTTGCACACTCTGGGGAAGCAGCAGTTCCGCACAATGTGGACAGACCAGAGTCCTCCAACAACGTACAGACAGAAAGGCTCTAAGATTCAGCCAACTTCTATTTCCTTTGGTAACAGTTTAAAAAAATGTTTTGTTCTATTTTTTTTTAAGACTTGTTATTTTCTTACCATTTTGTTATATATGCACACATCTTGGCAAGAAATATCTCTTTAAAAAAAAAAATGTCCATGTTAATTCACTGATACAGACATTTTGCGTGGCTCTTTCCCAAAGATATGCATTTCATAAGCATTACCGGAGTCAATAAACTGTGGCACAAAAAACTGGATGAATGTGAATTCAGAACACCCATTAGGCACACTTTTGGAAGCACGCGACTGCACACGTGTTGCTGTTTGACACACTTCTGGTGAGGTGTGTCCTCACAGCAACACTGTTTTCAAACCGGTTTTCGGCGGCGTGTTTGCATTTGCGGGGTCTATTAGACACACTTCCGTGACTAAAGTGTGCCTAATGGGTGTTAATAACACACCACATTTCAAGTGGTCTTGCGCCGTGAAATCGCATCCACTTTGAATGCGTCCACATGGTGCAAGTGTGCCTAGCCAGGGCCCTCCCCTGACCCGCCATGATTGGCTCCCTGGAGCCAAGCATGGCGAGCCGGGGTACCTCACTGCCATGGCTCGCCTTTGCCCCAGAAGTGGGCCGTGGGAGGGCCGTGGGTCACTGATGCACAGCACCCACCTCCAATCCAGATCCACGCCGCGTGTGCGGAGGCACAGGGTGAGGGTAGATCTGAATCTCTTAGATGCGGATCTACCGCCTTAATCTGGATCTACCGGGGAGTAGACCCGGATTAATTAGCCCCTGTGAGGAAGCAGCCTTTGAGTTCATGAACTAAAATGGAACAAGCAAATTTTAAAACATTACATTTAAATAGATGTTTTTTAAAAAACAGCTTTCCATCCCTAATCAGCAGAGGTTTTCTCACAGAAATGTATTCTTTATGCTGACAGTGTTATTCTCAACGTAAAACTATGAATATTAAACTGCATTTTAATTAATTAATTAATTATATTTCTGCCCCACCCTATACTGGAAGGTCTCAGGGCAGGTAACAAGAATTAAAATCAGACCTATATTAAGACAAAAAAAACTAGACAATATTTGTGGCCTTTTGAAGAGTTAAAAGCACATACCCTTCTCTCTCTCATTGCCTCTTTATGGGTACCCTGTAAAGGAGGTTGAGCTTAGAAACAGGAATGGGCTAGAGGTGTGCTAAGTTCAATTCCTGTTTCAAAATTCACGTGAATAGTTCTTTTTTCGTGCTGTTTGAATCAAACCGAACATACATGTGTTTAAATATCCAGAAATTAAATAAAACCAAATCGGACTCTTGCTCAGGTACACAAATGATTCAACTGAGCAGTTTGTGTTTGTTGTGTTTTTGCCCTTGTAAACAGGTTTTTAAAAACAAAAATTGGAAAAATTGGTGTTTTTCTATTTTTGAACAAGTTCAATATCAAACATCGACCAATCATTTATTCAGTTCACTGTCAGGACATCCAAATGGCTTATTACTTTGATTTGAACTGAACATGTGATTTTTGTTTGTGTGCATTTAGTGGTAACTAGGGATGTGCATGAATATTTGTAACATTCGTTATTCGTATGAATTTGGACATTTGTACACAAATAGAATATTATAACATTAGTATTTAAACATTTGTATGAATACGAATGTTTCTGGACGTTTGTACAAATAGTTTGGAAATTCATGAAACTGTGGAGGTGTGAAAGAAGCTGCACTAGTCACATCTGCAAGTGATCCAGAGTGCATTCAACATGGATTTAGAGCAGATTAAAACTGGATTCAGGTCAGATTTTGATGTTTTTAGAGCAGATATGTTATGGGACATGTATAGGATATATATGTGTTCGTGTTGGATATGTATCGGGTATGTATTCATTTGTAACAGATATTCGTACAAATACATTCTTATCTAATAGAATCCAACCACATTTGGATTTATTCACATCCCTAGTGGTAACTCATAGCTGTAAGTACAGGTGTTCCTAGGTCTGGACTGAGTGATCATTCACTGCAAAAACCACTCCCTGGACTTGCCTCACATCAGTGCACCAAGGAAAAGTGCATGTCTCCATGGCCAGCAATTGCCCAGCCCGTGCCTGTGAATACCAACACTTAAAGTTACGAACAGCCACTGTGCATATCTGTAGAATTAGCTCAGTGAGCTTTCATAGTGGAGTGGAAGGAGTGTGCAAATTCCTGTTTTGAGTGTTTTGTAAAGCATCCCTACATTGGGTGGTTGGTTAGCCAAGCATTGTCGTAATGTGCAGTAATGTCATTGCATAGAAACATACATGGGTAAAGCATTCTAAAGTTGAGGCCCAATGATACTTTGAGGTGTCTTATGGAATGTTCAGAGCAATATTTTGCATATCCATTCTGAATGGGGATTTGAATCTGAGGACTTTTATTCAATGCCAGTGCCAGCAGACTTTGAGGTATGTGGTGGCCACTCAACACTGTATGCCAAAACAGGCCCTTTGAAATACAGTGACCACATGCCACCTATGCTTGGTCCACTCACAGAAAAGTATGTTTTGAAAATATAACACAGGCCAGGATCACTCTTGCCATCACCATGTGGAAAGATAGCCATGACAAGATTGACCCATAGCCTGTTTCAAAGTCCAGCACCATTTTACCAAACTACATAAATGGCCCACTTCTGGAACCATTTCTGGAGTCTGGCAAAATGTGTCTAGTGTTCACTTCTGGTGCCAGGGAACTTTCATCCCCCTACTTCACTCTTAGGCTGCACAAGGACAGACATCTGATTGTATAGCTGGTCCAGCATGCTCCTGGAACAGATAAAGCACTCTGATCCATTCCAGCCCAGAAGCACTGCAGGCGTGTGAAGAACCTGTTCCAGATTCTGGCCCAACACTGTGTTCAAAGTTCTGTGGTAGCTGTTCAGTGCCAGGTTAGATGACTAATCCATCACTGATTGCTTGTGAATAATTGCATTCCTGAATGTTCCCTTTCTTTGCTTTAAAAATAACCCTAATTTATATTGGAAAGTCTTTACTTCACTTTTTTCCCCCACTAACCAAATCAGGGCCCTCACACCTGAACTTTGCTTTGAAAGAAATGTAGCATTGGAGTGCATAGGGCACATTTTGTTGAACTCACCTGGGGCCTCTGTGGGGTTCCCAAATGAGACCATAATAGGAACATAGAATTAAAATCCTTTCAAATCCACCTCTGCCAGTTTTCCAGTTTCATTTAAGCTCCCAGTGGTTCCTCTTCTTTTTGCTTTGTGGAAGGCGCAAACTGTCTGCACAGTTGCTAACTTTGTGAATGCTGTTGCATCTGTGTTGATCTTCAGAAGTATACTTGAATAAACACCTTGCACCTGGATGGCCAATATTTAGGCACAGCAGCAATTTAATCAGGAAGTGGGCTCTAATTAGCTTACTCAGGAGCATGCAAAACAAGCAAAAGAAAATGTGGCTTTTGTTTTCACTCATCACCTGCAATATCTTACATATTAGGCATATAATTATGGCATTTTCATGGTGTTTGGCTTGTTCTTTCTGCCCTCCATGGTGTTTGAAGGCTATTGATCTGTTTTACCCCCTGCTCCATGTACTTTTGGACAGATTAAGTCAGCAGAGTACGGAATGCCAGTAAATAACCTGGAACTGCAGCCGGGGGGGGGGGGGTATCAGTTATGATGCAAAGGACAGAGCAATCCTTTACCAACATGTGAGATGGAGAAGATGTATCAGCACTCTGTTGCTGCAACCACCACAATATTATATGTGCTCAACCTGAGAAGAGAAAAACACATAAATGAGAAAAATTCAAAAATAGCATGAAAAATTAGTCTGTCTCCCTAGCAACTAATCTCAGTTCCTCTATTTTTTTAAAAAAAAATCTAATCAAGCATATTGAATTTGACCAAGTATTGCATATTGCCCCTCCCTGTCCTTTTCATCCCTCTCCTGTTGTCTTTCAACAGACAAGCCACCTTTGCTATAATTGGCCTCCCCACCCTCCCAACATACTCCCTGTATTCCTGATAAATTTCATTTTAAAAAAGTGCATCTTCAGTTCCCTGCCTCTTCAGGAGCAGACAGGGTCAGGTGGCTTGACGGCTCGTATGGTGTGGTGGTAGCAAGAAAGGGGCAGTTTAGAAATGTGCCACTTCTTGCAGTGAATGGGACATTCAGCTGCAGCAGTTCTGCACCTAAGGACATAAGAGGAGGCCTGCTGGATAAGGCTATAGCTCACCTAGATCTGCATACAATCTCCCACAGTCACCCACCAACTGCTTCTGGGTATCTCAAGCAGAAGACAAAGGTAAAACCTTTGCTCTTAATTCTCTGCATCCTGCTAAAAAGCCATTGCGTGCTGAATCAATGGGACAAGATGCTGTTGGAGCAATAAATTCCCAATCTGAAGTTGGTGCCTCCTGTTCCAAACTCAGCAAGCAAATTATGGGCATGAAACTTCATAATTAATATGTATCAAAGAAGAGACAGATGGTCTTTCTCTATTTAGCTGATCGAGAAGAGTGCAATCCTGTTCCATGCTGTTCCTGTATAGAGTCCACAGTGGTCCTGAACCTCACATGATGGCCAGGAACAAAGGTTCATGACCTCAGAATCCCCAGGGAATCGTTTTGGTGGTACAATTTGCTGTGGTGTCGAAATGGGTCTCCCTGTAATCTGGATCAGATCAGAGCCTCCTGATTTAAATCATGCTCCCTTTGGTTCAGACAAAGGTCACTAGTCTTGGATCGAGCCCTCCTTGGATACAGAAGGGATTCCTATCGAGTACATTGTATACCTAGCCAAAGGTAAGTGCCAAAAGGCCCAGAGGCTGAGGTAGGATGTGGACAACACATTTGTGATACCATGGAGGAGCCCAAAGGTCAATGGCATTGTATGAACCCATACCTGCTGGGTCACCATCCTGCCATAGACAGAAATTATCATCAGGGGCAGTTCTTGTGCAGAGCATGAAATACTTGACTGTGCTTTTGGCTATCCTCTTAATTGTCAGTAGCATATAAGAGGACAACAGTAGCTGTAACAACTTACTTGTTGCACAGTCCTACCAGTACAATTAACAAGTGCAGGAAATGGTCAACTTCTGTCTACCCTAAATGGCTCCAGTCAGAAACCATCAAGCCAAGGAAGATTTTATTTCTTGGTTTTCATGTTTCTGTGGGAGAGAGAGGCAAGGGGTATGTGAATAGCACACCATCGACAGCCTCTAGCTTCACTTAGTTCAGCCAGAAAATCACGCTTAACAATACATGCTCCACCTACAGAGGGTTTTTTTGCTCAACTGAAGATGGCAAAACATGCTGGTAGTACTTTGGTATCATGCATGTTCATGGTGGGAGTTAACACCAAAGTCAATTTGACATCAGACTCATATGTGACCATGGTCAGAGTCTACCTCTTCCTCTTCCTTTTAAAGAATGAGGCACCTTGGCCCTTTCCACACTTACCTGGAGTGTTCCAGGACAGAGTGGGATGACCTGTTCCAGAATAAGTAACTTGTCCCATGCGAGGATGGGCTGCTGCTGGAGTATATAGGGCCATCTACATTCAGAAGACCCATACAGCCCAAGGCCCATCCACTGGCTCCAAAAAGCCTTTGAAGGAAGTGCAGAAACTGCAAAGGCTGGGAATGAAAGTTCCTGGCCTTTGCAGTTCATGGCCTGGTTGTCTCTGAAATTAACCCACTTCTGATGGAGCTTCCTAGAGTACCACCAAAATGGGTTTCCCATGGTATACCAGACCTTGGGAGCATGCCATCTGGACACCTCTGTAATTTGCTATACTGTTGTGTATAGCATTTAGACAGCTCTGTACTTTGCTATACTATATTGTTGAGGTCTACAGCTCTATTGGGTTAGGATGACATTTGGGTTCCCTAGCTCAGTCCACATGGTGTCCAATATAGATGAAGCATGATAAGGGGGTGCCTTAGTCTGCACTAGCCTTTGGATGGCAGGCCCCTATTCTGGAATCTATTCTAGGATAATGGTTAATGTGGAGAGTGCCCCTGCTTGGGGAGTGATAGTAAGAGAAGTCAATGGAACCAAACATAGGGTCATACAGTTTCCTAGGCATTCCTTTACTAGTTGTTTCTTCTGCACCCACAAACAGTTTCCCAGTTTAATTGTATCCTCCCAACAATGCAGAGGATATATTCCAAACATGAAGATCTCTTCTGCAAACAAACCTAGTGAGGCAAGCAAAGCATCACAGATGTTAAACAAAGCTAAGCAAGCAACAGAGTTGAAGGATGCATTACGCCCCTTTCTTGCCATCCATCCCAGCCCCAGAGAGCGGCAGAACAAAAGCCAGGAAAATAAATTGCAAAGGAACCCATAGAGTTTTATGGCACACTTCATTTGCAAGTAGCTGGCCTACTGCCGTGCCTCTTTACCAAGCAAGGGAGAGCAGGTGAATATAGATTAGAATTGTAACCCAGCAGAAGATGTATGGGCAGCATTAGGGAAATGACACTTGGAGCTGAACATAATAAAAAGCATCTCACCAGGGAAGCTGGATGGCTGGGCAGCTTTATGAAATGCTATTACCACACAGTTTATTCCACTTACTTCAATGTATGTGTAAGATTTGCTAGATGGTCCTTTCCCCCCTTTCTCCAGTTCAAAACCGGAGAAGGTAGGAGCAAGCAAAGACCAAAATGGACATTTCATAAATGAGAGACATTGAAGGCATTTATGTAGATTGTTGTCTTATTCACTAGTTAACAACAAAAAGATTAGAAAACTATAAAAGATTTATTTAAATATCACATTAATTACCAGGTGTTAAGGGTGCTCTCTCTTGTAGTCTAGCAATATCATGGGTAAAACAAACAAGGTTTCAGAGAATAGATTGCTTATCTGATGTCAGTAGATATTCCATCCTGTAATTGTCCTACCTGGCCCTTGTGTTCCCAAGCCTCCTCTAATCCATCTTTTCTAGCACAGGATGTTCATAAGAGGAAGGAGGGGCAGATTGGTGCATGAACAATCCAACCTCGAAGCCTCCTCTAAGCCACCTCAGAGGCACCACGGAGATGCTGTGTGTCTGATCAGTCTCAGTTATGGTTCTCATTCTAAGTCAGGGGACGGTGAGGGCACCTCAGTTGTTAGCAGGGATGTGTACAAATTGGTTTTTTTTTTCATTCAAATTTGAGTCAAATCAAATGCCAAAACATCCGATTTGATTCGAATGTATAAAATCCAAATGCAACAAAAACTGATTTTAATCTGATACGTTCGAATCTATTCATTTGAATGTTAGATACAAATTTGAAGATACGAATGTTGACAGCATTTGTATGTGTTATAAATATCTGTACACATTTCGTATGCATCTCATTTTATCCCGTATGCATCCCGTTTTCATTCTGTATTATAAGTGCAAAAGCGTACAGATACGTATAATATTTGTACAGATACGTATGTAATACATTCAAATGATTCAAACAGACGTCTAAATTCAAATGTGAAGACATTCTGTTTGAATTTGAATGACCACATTCGAACAAATTTGATTGGATTTCAACTGTTTAGAATATTTGTGCACATCCCTAGTTGTTAGTTTGTTCATTGGTGGTTCCTTCTACTGCTACTGCCTAATATGAGCTTTAGAATTACTATATGCAGCCATCTGAAAGTGGAAATATGGGCTCTTTCTGCCCTTAGCCCTGTTCTGGAATACATAGGATTGTGTTGTCTGCGTGCTAATGCAAGTTATGACAGGTCCTGCCTGACAGCTGCCATCATCTGTACTAGCAGGCAGACAGCAGGACCTTATTCCAAGATATATTCCAGAACAAGGCCAAGTACAGTAGGCCCCTAATACCTCAGTGTGGAAAGTATTATAGAACTGGGTTGCCTGAGGTAAAGTGATTTGTGTCTGAAATGTAACGGCCCTTATAATGAAAGCCTGTTTTAAGATTGAAACCTCATTTTGAGTTGTTACATATTGATTCCTACACAGAATTTGGAAAGGGGATTTTTTTTTTCAGTCACCTGATTTCCATCATTTCCTTCATGAAAACTCACTTTGGTTTCTTTGTCAGCTCCCAAGGGAAGCATGGAACATGAGCTTTTGAATTTTCCCCTAAACTCAGAAAAAAAATCCAAGAGTTGTTTTGTGTGTCCCCAAATAGAATTGTCAAACTATATATTATAAAAGTCTTGTAAAGTATCACTAGGATCTGTCAGAAATGGATCAGTTGCTGTATATATATAAATATATATATATATCTAAATCTGAAGTCAGACTTTGCATGTTGCAAAATTCAGCCACCTTCTATGTTTTGTTGGGTTTTGCAGGCTTTCTTTGTGTCCGGTACTACTGTGGTAGATTGTTAACATTCACTTTCAGAAAATTAGGATGCTGAGTAATGGTAGAAATTAGACAAAATTGTCATGAATTATATTTCCTTGCCTGCTTTTAAAGAAAAACAAAAACCTAGCCAGTGCTGGCTTGTTAAGCTTTTGCCAGCTTTTGTTATTCCAGCTGGAGTTTAGCTCCTGATTATTTACAGTTTCAGCGAACAAAGATGCAGGAAATAAAGAGTCCCGTACTGTTCAGTTCATAAAGATGAAAGCTGAGAGCAGTGCTAGGAATGAATCACCTATTATTTAATGCCTTCCTTGGCCCCATACCATGAAGCTCATGCAGATATTACTGTATGGCTTGAAGACTTTGATCCGGGTTTTAGTCCAGCGATGTGGTATGAAATGAATCCTCTTATCTTTTCTTATGCTTTTCTCTGTGCCTGTTTTCTTTTTTATCTTTCAGAATTGTCCTAATGCATTTAAAGGAATGATATCTCTGGGGTGCTTAGAAATGCCTATTGCTTTTGCAGGATCATTGCAGTTTCTAAATATAGAAGTAACATTTTGGTGTAGCACACTTAAGAAATAAAATCAAAATGTGCAGATTGCCTGTTTAGTAGCTTATGTATCAGCTTTAATATCTCCCTAGCCAGGAAACATCTACAGGGCTAGATCAAGAGAGTAGCAAGTATGAACATTTCCCTGGTCCCCAAACCTAGAAGAGGTCCTTCAGTCTTAATGATGCTACCATTTTAGGAGTATCCAAGAAAAATGAATGTTATTCATTCTTTTTTCAAAGGGAATAGAAACAAAATCTTTAAATCCTGTGTAAAGATTACTATTCACAGACTCAGATTCAAGAACGCAGAGCCCTGCCTTCATAGCAGCATGTCAGCATTTATTGATACAAGATCACACAGAAAATAGCACTAGCAAACTCATATGTCCCTCAACACTTTCCCACCCATGTTGGATAGGTGACGCTCTCATCAAACACCCAAGTGAATCCTCCATTTTCTCTCATCAAACACCCAAGTGAATCCTCCATCTTCCGTGTTGCCTTGCCACAACACGGGCTCCAATTATTTCCCAATGGTTACATGCTTATCTCAACAGAAAACAAAAAGCAAAGTCAGCAGAATATGCAAGCCAGCACAACCTGGTGTGACAGACTTTCAAAGATGGCAGTACAGTGGCCATACTGCCTTCCTGGTATGATGTAAAGACTGGAGGTAGCAGTGTGCACAAATGCAATTTTCAGATTCAATTCAATTTGAATCGAATACCTGAAAATTCAATTTGATTTGAATCTTTAAAATTTGAATTTAACCAAATTCAATTCGAATTAAGCAAATTCAAATCTATTCCTTTGAATTTTTTATTTGAATTTGTTCTTACGAATGTTGACAACATTCATATGTGCCCTTATGCACATTACGCATCCCGTGCACGTCTGTATACATCCATACATGTCTGCATGCATCCCGTAATTATCCCGTATGCAACCTATTTTCGTTCCATACGGATCCGTACAAATGTGTACAGATGCGGAAAAGACATGTATCTATAAGTACACATTGTGTACAAACCCATACACATGTGAATGTCCAAATGATTCAAACGAATGGATCTAAAATTCAAAATTTGTTCAAATCTTTAAATTCAATTCAAATTTGAATGTTGAAATTCAGGCCGATTTGATCGAATTTTGAATACCTTTGAATATTCGTGTAGACCCCTAACCAGAGGTATATTTCAATTTGTATCATTTCAGAGTGACAAAGTGGTGGAGATATTGTGGCACAATGATTAGAAGCCTAACATTTGTTTGTTTGTTTGTTTGTTTGTTATATACTGCTCCACACAGAGCTCCAGGGTAGTGAAGAGAAATAGTGATAAAAAAAGAGTTAGGAAATGTACATTGTAAAAAAGATGCAATTTATAACCCTAAACTGATATATATCAAAAGATATCTTTTAGCTATCCCATATCAAACGATAATCTTTTAGTGAGCATTGGATGGCAGTTAATATGGTTTCCTGGTATATCTCAATGGGGAGACCATAGGCTTCTTTAACCCACTTGAACTTTATTCTTGATGCAACAGATTGGTGTGTGGTTCTAGTGGATGAAAGCTCGGTTTTCACTTGTCCTGCTGTGCTTTCATCATGCTGCTCACACAGTAACAAAAAGGACAAAAGCAAGAACATCAAAATCTTAAAAGGCACCTAATGCAGTAACAACAGTATAAAGTAAGAACATTTTATTAATATCTGTTGTCTATATTTCTGTGACCCAGTAGTCAGAACAGGACGTAACTAAATATATATGGAAAATGAGAAACCTATTTTAAAAGCTCTGAATAAAAATTGCAATCCAGTATATAGAAGGGGAGGGAAAACAGTATTTTCAGTTAAAGATAAAGATGTTTTCAGGATTAACTCACTGTGACTGCATAAATGCATCTATGGAGTTCTCTTAGAAAAGATGAAAAAGTGATTTGTCTTGCCTTTTTCCAGGGAGATTCTGGGTGTCCCAAAAGGGACTTTCTGCTTTCCAAGCATTATGCCACTACTGACCAATGGTTGCTCCCTTCTTCAGTGGTGAATAAAGATCTGCATTTTCACCAGCTGTCTAGAAATCTAGAATGGTACATGATGATGCAAACCAAAGAGGAACTTATTCCACAGCCTGGGACCTATTGCAGAAAAAGTCTTCTCACAAGGCCACACACCTTTTGGTGGTGAAGATAATGATACTAGCAGGAGGATCTCTCAACGAATGGAAAAGAGGCCTTCCTTTAACATTAGGGTTCCTTTCGGAAGAACCGAAATGCTAGCACAATGAATTTGGCTCTCAAATGAATCGACAGTTCCTTCAATGCTAGCATAATGCTAGCTGGAAATGTCCATAAGCACTCTCTTCCCTACAGGCTTCATGAGTTGCGGATTCTAAATCATTTTAGGTTAGGCTGACTAAGACATAATACAACAGTCCAATCTACGCTCACTTTGCCTGGAGCAGTTCAATGATGCCAGTCCACTCTGTTCCAAAATAAGATGTGAGGCACTCTCTCATTGGGAGGATAGGGGCACCTTCTGTCCTGGTCCAACACCAGTAGCAATGCAGAGATGCATTAACAGTCTTTCCACCTACAGGCACCACCCACCTCTATACGGAATGTTCTGGGTTGAGATATCCTATTATCTATCTATCTATCTATCCATCCATCTATCTATCCATCCATCTATCTATCCATCTATCCATCCATCCATCTATCCATCCATCCATCCATCCATCAGTCCTGCCCTATACCCAAGGGTATCAAGGCAGGTTACAACATATAACATGAACACATTAAAACCAGTAACATATTAAATATATTAAAACCATGCAGTGCCTGAATGTGGGAAGGAAAAGGCTGTTCCTTTTCTTAGCCAAAGGCCAGGGCAAAGAGGTGTGTCTTCATAGCTCGTCTGAACACAAAGAGTGAGGGTGCCTGATGCACATCAGGAGAGAGACTATTCCACAGTCTGGGAGCCACCACTGAAAAGGCCCTATCCTGGGAGCCCCACCCCTTTTCCTGCTGTGAGTAGTGGTACAACCAGGAGGGCCTCCCCTCCAGATATTGGGGCCTGGGCAGGTTGATATGGAAGAAGGCATTCCTTTAGATATTTGGGGCTCTAGTCCGGTGTTGACTAAGTGTACTAGGAGGACACTTGGTTGGATTGCTAACCAAATGTGGAAAAGACCTCAGTCACCAGAAGATGTATAATCTCAGTTTGTGAATCAATTCAGTTTGTTTTCTACTACTTAAGAAATCCTCATCCAGACAGAGGCTGCATCCCCATGGAGCTAAAAAAAAAAGCGGGGTGGAAGCGAGATAGTTTAATGTGAACCTTAATTCGTATTAAGTTGGCAATGGAGAATAGGGCGGGTTGAAGAGCAGTGAATCCCTGCAATTGGATACTGCAGTTTTCTCCACCCCTACCCCCTTGCCTGAGTGTAGGAACACACTCAAGCATGCACAGGCAGGGGGGAATCCCTCCTGGAGGAATGTCTCCCTCCTCCCCTCCCCCCTCCCTCTCCCTCCTCCACACACATGCATGCACACACACACACACACGTCTTCCTCCTTCCCTCCCCCCTCTCTCTCTCTCACACACACACACACATATGTCTTCCTCCTTCCCTCTCCCCCCTCTCTGTCTTTCCCTCCTCCAGCCCGCACGCCCCAATGAAGGCTGCTGCTTTTAATTGGGACTCCAACAGAACCTCTCCCTGCCTGAAAAGCTGCTCAGCTGAATGCAGGGCAACTCGTTTGGAGTGCTTGGAGAGAGAGAGAGAGAGGAGTAGGAGGGCTCGGGTTGGAGGGGGGAGAGAAGGAGGAAGCATGACAGCAGGCTAGGGAGTGAGAGGGGAGGCAGAGCAAAGGATTAAAAACCATGGCTGTGTTTCATTGATTTAAGCAGAGGTGTGCTCCTCCCCTTGACAGCAGGCATACCTCTGTCCCATGGCTCCAAGGTTAACACATGTTTGCCTCCAAATTTGTGGCAAAAACAGTTAGGATGGGGGGGGGCGTGTTGCCACGTATTAGTGCGATTTGTTCTGGATGTAACCCAAATTGGAGGCTCTCTGAGGCAAACTCAGGTTCACTTCGGAGTATTTTGATCATGGAGACAAGCCCAGAGTGTAAAATCTAGGATTGTCCCAGGGTTATGTTGGGTTATGTCTATGATAATCCAAGATAACCTCAGAATATTGGGGTGAAATCTTGCAATATCAATATTGTGGGGGAAATAACTTGCAACCTGAGTTTTTCTGATGTAGCGATAGAACTTACATTGCCAAATTCTTGATCCTAGGATCTACCATCTTCCAAATGGAAAAAGGGGGAAAGTGTAGTGACATTTTGCCAGGCTTTGGGTGATGGTCTAATTTCAAGGCATTTCCATCCTCTTTTTCCATGCGCAGTCAAAGATCTGGATCTTTGAAATGAGGTCCTCCTGGAAATCCAGATCCTGAAGATGCCTGAAAACCCCATTGTGGACTTCTTTAATCAGGTCCACACAAAATCCAGATTTAAGGACCTGAAGGACCTATTAAATATGGATTTCCCCTGCCCTCATGTGGACAGAACCTTGCAGGTGGGACCTTCAATGGGGTCCAGGTGTGGACAGGGCCTTCCCAATTGGTACCAATCAGGTTCCTAATGTGGTCTTAGAAGGATTCAAAACTCTAGTGGAAAAAGGGCCCCACGATCAAAGGGATCAACTTTGGAACCCAAGAAACTTTTGTTCACCAGGCCAGAAAAAGGCAGTCCTCTTGCAGACAACTACCTACATGCATCCCACCTCCTCTATTTCATCCCTGGTCCAAATCACTCATTTTGGACCAGGAGCATTCTTCACAGCATATGCTGCAAGCCACAGTGCAGAAGCTGTTCTGCAGGGGTTCACAAAAATCACTTTTTTAAAGAAATCACAGGTTAAAAACAGTCAACAGAAGAAAGACAGATAAACCACAGTGAAAACCACTTCCATTATTCTTAATCACTACTCCGGCTGCTTGAGGCTCATGGGAACTGGTATCTAATAATCTGAAGCAGACCTGGCTGATAAAAACTTCTTTAGTGTACTGAACAAGCTTCAGTTATTTTTTTTATTTTTATGGAAATATAAGGTTTTTGTATTAGTTATCTCCTGCTGTCTTTCTCTTCAAGGATCTAATAGGGCTTGTTGTGCTATGGAGACCCTGCAGGTTTGCATTGATTTAGAAGTGACAAATTTACATGCACATCTCAGGATCTCCTCTAAGCTACTCTTTTGTAACACAGCGTGTTTAATTAGTGACCTTTAAATTATCATCAAAGTAACACCCACCTGGAGAATCTTCTGCTGAGCTGCCATACAAAATGCTATAAAAATTACCTAAACAATACCTTAGGAACCATCTAAACTGTGTGACTAAATCTTTAAAATCTTTGGTCATGTTTCTGTTGTTTCTCATCAAAAGCTTATGAATGACCTTATACATTCTGTGCTGCATGTCTTTCTGGTGAACCACTTAGACTTTACAGGTTGGAGGTTCAGCTGGAATCCTGAAAGGAGTTAAATAAACAAAAGCATCCACAGTTGGTGTTAGAATGGACTCAACTCATTATGAATGTGTTCATCGTAGACTGTCTTCAACTTTGCTTTTACCTTTATTCACTCCTTCATACTGTGTGGTTATCCGAGGGGAACCTCTGATCTGATAGTCTTCTTTGTACTACTGGCAATATTTAGGTCAAAAGCAGAGGGCAATAAGGCTTTGATAGGAAGTGTCAGGGCATGCACAAAGCAGAAGGTTGGGCCTGGCATGAAGAAAGAGCCAGCTTAGGTACTCCCAGTCCATCTGGAAAGGTCATTTATCCACTGCTGTCCCAATCAGTTCATGGAGGCCATTGATGTTTGTGGAGGCTGATTCAGTTTGGCTCATTACAGAAACATAAGAACATAGTCATCCATCTTGCCCAGCACCCCATCTCACACATCAGCTCACCAAATGCATCTGGACATTCTAAAGCAGAAGACAAAGGCAAAGTCACCTGTTCTCAATTCCCTGCAAATGGCCTTTAGGGGCATCCTGCCTGTCTCACCAACCTGGAAGCTAAACAGCCATTGCATGCTAAATCAATAGAACAAGACTTTACCAGAATCTGAGGTTGGTGCATCCTGTCCCCTACTTCAGGGAGATAGCATGGGCCTGAAGGAAAGTTTAAACCCACCACCTTAGGTGTAGCAGTGTCTTCCAGATGGACAGGGAGTACCTAAGCTGGCTCCTTCTTCATGCCTATGTACTTATAGGCTTCCATAGGCTTACTTGTCACAGCTGACTTATGACGTAGGAAAACTGAATAAAAGTGTTGCATAGAAACCTAGATGACTTACTTCTGACCTAGGTTTCTATAGACCCAAAAAAATTTAGATTAGAACATGTATTAGCCTCAGGCAATATAGTGTACAATTTGGCAGAGCCAAAACTATCTTTACAGGAGGCAGGATTGCCCAAAGGACAATGCTCTGATTCTCCTAAATCCAGTCTTTTGAGGAGAGAGAAAGTTACAAAAAGGAGTGAAATTTCCTACTTTGAAGTTGCCTTCAGAGATCCATGTGATTACAGTTACACATTATCTGCACACCTCCATAATCCCCTTGGATGCTGATGAGATGGTACATGTCAGCACCCCATTCTCTCAGTGCATTTGTTTGGAGGTGAGAATGCACCACAAATTATGGTGCCTAGCTCAGGACATCATCTTCAGCCAATGTCTTCTGAACCAACTGAAAGAAAGAGAGGGGAGAAGAGCTGTAGAATTTCTATTTAGCTGTCCTTTCTCTCTTTTCCTTCCAGTTCCTGCCTTTTGCCAGAAGTTTTGTTACTTTTCCATGAAAGTGCCTGGAAGGCAGCCTGGGACAGAGTTGTTTATTTTCAAATAACAGACATGCAAGTTTCCAGAGCTCTTTGCCAAATTGAGATAAACTTCTTGCCACCTAACTGAGGATGTGCTACTCTTTATGACTGTCACATGGATTCTAGTTTTGTTCTCTGAACCACTGAATCATTAAGCAATTGGTGCAATAATTCACCCCAAAGTGGACAAATTGAAGCCACTGGATATAATTGGTACCAATTTAAACTGAGAACTTTCTAGCTCATGCTTTCAGTCATTCTGCTCTGCTAGTTTGTAGTGTGAGGCAAATTAAAATGTTTGAGTATTA
This sequence comes from Aspidoscelis tigris stejnegeri, assembly GCA_023333525.1. Classification (NCBI taxonomy): domain Eukaryota; kingdom Metazoa; phylum Chordata; class Lepidosauria; order Squamata; family Teiidae; genus Aspidoscelis; species Aspidoscelis tigris. The sequence goes on from JALMGA010000005.1 coordinate 22,903,131, forward strand.
ATCCTTGGCTCTGTCTCTTCCTTATGTGCATGTGAATAATAATATTGTTTACAGTCTAATTATCAGGTTCTTTATTATTTACAAAGATACTCATTTAGTGTCTTTCTTCATCAAGAACTGCAAATGACTTTGCAAATACAACATGCAGCGCCAATTATATACGGAGGCATTGTTCCATCTATTAGCAAAATGTGGGGGCTGCCTGAGGATGAATTATTATACCAGCTGCTTAATATAACCCAGCCAGTGAGCCTAAGCAGGAAGGTGACACAGAGGAAGCCAGTTCATAAAGAGCAAGACGTTCGTATTGTCAGTGGCATGACAAAGCGTGTCTCTACTTGGCCAGAGACAATTGCAGGATCTTCTTTTGAGAGGTAATCCTGGACTTTTACTTCCATTTGCCAACAACTTGCATTATTGCTCCTGTTGTAAATGCCTAGATGCTAGCCAATTGCCTGCCAACATCCCTTTGCCCCCCTCCCCTGCTCTTGGCTAGCATCTAGATATTTGCAACAGGAGCAATTGCATAAGGAGCAGATAGATGGAGGTAAGCACCACTATTACAGGAGATTCATTTTTCCCGTAATAGTGGTGTTGCAGAATATTGCCTTGATATCCAAGGACTATTGGATAAGCAGGGTAATGCATGGCATTCCCTATATTGTTCCAGAATTGCAGGTTTTAACCCACATCTGAAGGCACTAAAAAATGAGTGACCTGGCAGAATTGATTAGAATTACATGGTACCAGTTGGCAATCCTAAAGGAATTTTATTGGGAACAGCTGGTATCTCGCTGCATGCAACCATCTATAGTTTGAATCTATCTTCCCTATTTCAGTTCAGGGATGGTAGTAAATGAAAAAATCCACTATGTCCCATGGGATCTATTTTCATGTGGATTTCCACAGAATTTTGCCTGCAGAACATCTCACCTATCTGCTTTGACCTCTATAACTTGCTAGCTTTTCTTTGCTTTAACTTCCATTCTATTAGAGAGCCATGTTTTAGTACCTCTTTGTGCTCTATCAGATCCTATTGTTGCTTCCTGCAGTGGAAAATTCTTTTATTATTGTTTTGGGTTTTGCAGCAGAGAATTCTCAGAAATAATGGCACTCGAGATGCCATTATTTCTCACAGTTCCAAAGTATGATATTTCACCAATAACTAGTTCCATTAATGGAAAAAGAACTTCACCAATTTCAGAAGGAGTTCCACTAGGGTGTCTTTTCCCAGAGCCCAATCAAACCTAGAACTAGTCTTGGGCAGGGAAGAACACTGAATTTACAATGAAGGCATTGACTTCCATTAAGGGGTATGATAGGTTTTTATATTCATAGATGCTCCTAAAATGGGAGCATTAATTATGAGTTTCCAAATACTGATGAATTGTAGCTCGGGAACATTTTGAGTCTGGGCGCCCTTGGTTGTGTCTCCATTTGGAGGTAGATGCACCACAGATGGAGGAGGTACCATGGAAAAAGAGTCAGGAGATGTCTTGCAATGGTGACTCCTCCATTCAGGGTGAAAGGGCAAAAAGAGGGAGATTGCATTGGAAAAGATGCTGGTGTGATCTCTGGAAAACCCCTGCTGATGCCAGAAATGGGGATCAGACAGCAGCCGGTGTCCTCAATCTATGGAAGTGCTCATAACAAGAAAGTGGAAATATGCCCTTTGTCTGCTGTTACCATAAACTGTGGGAAATAGTACAAGGACCCTGGGCATCAGATGCCAGTTTTTGAGCCACTAGAGTAGGAAAATAGATCAGCTGACTATTCCTTGTTATCTGAAAGCATCCTCATGTTGTCACTTTTCAGCTAAGTGTTGTTTACATAAAAATAAAAAGAATACAAAATCAGGAACACAAAAAGAAAGCAGAAAGCAATCCACCCCATACACTGAGGTTTCAAACTTTTGGGGAAAGCAGTGTTGCAAGCAGGCCAAATGGCTAGGAAAAATAATGAAGATAATAATAGGATAGCCAGACATCCTGATTAGCAGCCTAGCTGCAGCATTTAGAATTAGCTCCAATTTCTGGACAAACTTCAAAGGCAACCCCATGTAGAACACATTGCTGTAATGTAATCTTGAGAACTCAAGGATGTACACCACTGTGACCAGTGAGTTTTGGTCAGCGAAAGATTTCAATTGACTATTTAGTCTGAGTTGAGCATAAATACCCCCCACCATTATGGCCATATGAGCCTCAAGTGAAAAAGGGGTCCGATAGCACATTGAAACTCTGAACATAATACAGAATACACAGAACCTTCAACTTGTCTGGATTCAGCCTTAGTCTATTAGACCTCACCCAGAGATTCACTGCTCCTAGACATCTTTCCAGGACCTAAACAGTCTCATCTAACTACACTGAAATTGTGAATGAGAGTTGCATATCAGCATACTCACCCAACTCCAACAACACTGATGAAGTCTCCCAGTGGTCTAAGGTAAATATTAAAAAGCATGGGGGACATTTTGCCACCCCCTGCAGCCCGCAGTCTTCCCAGAAGTGGCTAGATTGCTCCTTGGAAACTGATTTAACAAGCTCTGTCGTGTGCAGTGCAGTGAATGGACATAGCTGTGCGACCGCAGCTGCACAGCCACACACACTTGCTGAATCATCATGGCATGGCAACATCCGACCGTGCACCAGATGCTGGTTCAGACTTTGCCGTGGCAATCCAGCTGGACCATTTGCACTGCACACACTGCTGACCAAGTATGGGGCTAGTCCAGAGGGCACAGTGTGAATGGTTGCTACTGCACTACCACCTTACCTGACTAGTATGGTATTATTCTGCACTAGGAGCTCTATCATGACACATGTTAACGCATTTACATTATTTAATATAAATACCAGTCAGCTCTTGTTAGAAGCTAAATTTAATCTTCACACACAAGATAAAAATATAGCTTCCCACATGACTTGGATGTATCTGTCACTCCCCAACTGTGCTGGATCCAACACAGCTTGAAAAAAAAATAGTGGTTGCATACCTAACAAGAACATTGAGTTCTTAATCTTGATTGCCCTTGTGTATTCTCACTTTTCCCCTCCACAGCCCCTCCCTCATCTTCATTCAAAAAAGAAAAGAAAGAAAAGAAACAAACAAAAACAGATGGACAATTGAACTCCCCAGTCCCAGTTCGGTAGTGCTGTCAGAGAACAGCATTCTCCTTCTGATATTTCATTGAGTATCCAAGCTCAGACAATAAAGCCAACAATCAAAACACAGCTGGTCAATTTGAATTTTATGCCTAGAAACTCTTGCAGAGTTTCTGGATTATTGTAATATTGCTCTACAGGGAATCATCATTCAGAAGCCCTGGTAATTAGGCAAAGAAAGATATATATCCAGGTTCCCAGTCAATTTTATGAAGTGTGGTTGCAAGAAAGCCGCCAGAGACATTAATAATAATTTTACTGAGGCCCTTTTATCTCACTTCAAAATCTCTGGGGATGAAAAATGACCTTCTCAATTCATATCTAAAAACACTCGGGCTGTATCTGCATGTTGGGAAAGGTCACGCAGAAAGGACCCAATGGGCACATCAACCTCACATCACCACACCTGTTGACTTGGAGCCCACCACAAGAGGGGAGAAAGCACCTTGGGAGGTGACCTCAAGTAGGTCAGGAAAATCCACTCCAAGGCCCCATCCCCATGCTGGCCATCTGGCACTGTTGGGCGCTGTTTGGGCTCGCATGGGCCGGGCGTGGGACCAGAAATGCATCTCGGGCATTCCCACGTCATTTGCATCATCACTGGCCGGGTTCAGTGTTCAGCGCAGAAGCAGGCATCCCCATGACAAGTGTGCCAAGCCCTGGCACAGGGAAGAAGCGCCACCTCCTCTCCACCCTCTCTGCCCTCGTTGGAAGCTGGATCGAAAGCCACAACTCTCAGCTGTCAACTGCCTACTGCCGCTAAATCGTTGCAGCTTTCGGCGTTTAATTTTTTTTTTAAGTTCTTTCTAGTAATGAAGCTTTATTTGTGCTTTTTTTCATGCCTCCCACCCCAACCCTGGCTGTCTCTGCCACTAAGGGAGGGGGGGGATGAGTCAGAGAGGTGAGCTGATGGTGGCAGTAGGCGCCTGACAGCTGAGAGTTCTGATTGCTGACAGGAGGCATGGACTTTTGTGCACCTCTGCTCGAATGGGAACAACAGAGAGGACGATATTAAGATGTGATTTTTAGTTTATGGCATTCTCCACTGTTCCCATTCGAGCAGAGCTGCGCCAAAGTCCATGCCTCCTGCTGCCATCAAGGGTGGAGCAAGCGCATCGGCTGAGCAGATAACTGTCCCTGCTGTTGTATGGAGGCAGCCCCTGAGTTGAACTGAATTCAACACATGACAAAGTGGAGCAGCTCTGTTTTAGTCTCATTTTCTCCAGCTATCTTCCATGACTTTAAACAGTACAGTTCTGATGCTGCTTGTGGGTTGGGGACTGTTACAGCCCCCCTTTGAATGTGACACATTTTGGTCAACTGTAGTGCAATCAGATCAGAGAGAGGCTTTCAACTGCAGCTGCTCTCCCAGTATCTTTATGGTGCTGATCAGAATAGGTTTCTGGCAGGACACTAAAAAAGATTAGCTTTATTGCTTTCATGCACTTCTTTTGAAATTACATTCAGAGGATTCCTCACATTTCTAGAGACAGTGAGAGCCATGTTATCTTAACCTCCTCCAGTCCATCAGATCTGGGGTTGGGATTGTGCTGTTTCTTATCATTAAGGAGACTTTCCACTCACCCATATAGATGTGCAAATTTGTTTTGGGTTCGACTCAGTTTGAATCACACTGAATCACCACCCCCTATTTGAGAGGGGCTGGTTTGATTCAATGTATTTTAATGTATTTTATTGCATTTTCTCTCTTTTTTAAATGATCAAACACTTCACAAACTTTTTGAGATTTGGTTCAGACTGCACACATTTACCCATACATCACCTGACTTCTCAGTTTATTAATACTGTGATTGATCCTGTTTGGCAGGTTATATATAAGTTAGCTCTTAATCAGGCAGGCTGTTCATGAGTTAAAAACCTGCAGAATGCACTCGGCTGTGACAGTTGGACAAACTCATATATGTACTCATCTCAGATGGAAAAGATGGTGTTTATGAATTCAAAGTTGGTTCTCTGTGATCATATTTGTTTCACTTGAGTATGATAAATGTCCCTATTAAGTATGGCGTTTGCCATGAACAGTGATTTATTCTTCAAAATATTTAAAATGGCAAAGCCAGTGCATTATACTTCTGTTCTATGTGTTTTTGTGGCAATATATCAGGATCAAATACAAGAATGATTTATGTATTGATTTTAAAATAGAAATGGATAGATCTATCCATATTAATTTCTCGTGTTCCCCCTATTTTCTACTTCAATTTGCATTCTTTCTTAATGCTTCCACTTTTTTAAAAAAAAATGTGAACAGGTCTAAAGATCACAATGCAATAGAGATGTGAAAAGACAAAAATGGTGTCTTATCCAGCTTGACAGCAAACTATTTAGTCAAACAATTCATTGTTCATTACTGATTTTGAACCTGCTCAAAAACAAAAAAAATACATTTTTTAATTTTTTAAACAGCAAAAACACAGCAAACACAAACTGACCAAATTATTTGTGTCCGTGAATGGGGGGACTGGTTTAGCTCAATCAAATTTCCTTACATCTGAACAACCATGTTTGGTTTGATCCAAACAGTTTCAAACATGGTCTATTTGATCAAATTTTCAAACATGAACTGAACTTTGCACATGAACTTTACATCACAAGCATATAATATATGTAAGATTAAAAATAAATTCTGAAAATATTCTGACTCACAGATCCAGCAAAATGTCTGTTTTTGGCTAGATTTGTGGTGGAGGATGTGGTAAGATGAAGTTCTGATAATTTTTTTATGGCCACATAGCATACAAAAATCAAATTTCTTGTATAGGTCCCTTTTCTAGATGGGGTGTCTCAAATTCCATTATCAAAATGAAAGTCACATCTTCCTCTGTTGTTAAAAAAATTAGCTTTTTCTTTCATACAATAACACAAAATCATGTATTGTTGGCTTGAATTCCTATGATTTAACAAGACATTTAGCATTTTGACTGTCATATTAATTCTGCCATTTGTATGGATTAAAGCATGTTCACTGCGCACTACAACCCTTATCTTTGAAGATCTGTGTGTTTCTTCCAAAGCTTTCCCAATACTATTACATATATGTAGACAAAAAATATTTATTTGTAACTGGATTACACTTTCCATGAGGACACAGGATATGAAGGATTTTTCTGGGACATAGTGAATAGATAATAAATCTTGTGATTGTTGTTCCTTCAGTGGTCCTTATTCTTAAGTGAGCCAGTTTGGTCTAGTGGTTAGGGAGCCAGACTCTTACCTAGGAATACCAGGTTTGATTCCACCCTCCCCCGTGAAGCCAGCTGGGTGACCTTGGGCTAGTCATAGGTCTCTTCTGAGCTCTGACAGCCCCACCTACATCACAGGGTGTCTGTTGTGGGAAGAAGAATGGGAAGCTTTCTCAGCCACTTTGAGTCTCCTTAGATGGGTGAGAAAAGCAGGGTAGAAAAGCCAACTCTTCTTCTTCTCAGAAGGATCCATCCAGTGGTGGTTCCTGTCACTTAATATGGAAGTGTGATGGTTTTATGCTCCCTCCACACTTTAGGCCACAGAAACATTGAAGCCAGGAAATCTTCATTTCCCAGCTTTGATGTTTCTGGTCAGGCTTGCTTTGGGAGGCATAGGGAATGGTTGCAGAGGCTGGCCATTTTGTATGTCTACCAAGCCAGGTAGACGTGATGGCAGAGCAGGACAAAGTATATTTTTTCCCCTCCACTCTGCTATAAGCATATATTCCAGGATTCTATTTCTATGGATGCAGGGATGTACAATCTCTCTGCAGCTTCACATGAAGCCATTGTGGTTCCGTGCAGATTCTGCCTGAGAGAGACTAGAGGAGGTTCAAACATTTTGTTAATTGTTATCTTGGCATGGCAGGTTCTGGCTTAGGACCCAATGGCAATGGCTTTGGGTTCTCTCCCAGCTAGGGATGTGCACAAATATTCATCACATTTGAAATTGTCTGAATTTATCCAAATTCAGACATTCAAATATGAATTGAATGTTTCTATACATTTGTACAAAGGTTTGTTACACTTGTGAACCTGGGGAGGTGTGAAAGCAGCTGCTGAGTTAAATCTACAATGGATTCTATTCTAAGTGGTTTCAGAGTGGATTCAAAGTGGATTCAGAGCTGCTTTCCCACCTCCCTAGGTTTACAAGTATAACAAACCTTCGTACAGATGTATAGAAACATTCAATTCATATTTGATGCATTCAGAGCAGGTACATAGGTGATTAATAGGGGATGTGTAGGCAATATGTAGGCGATTTGTAGGTGATTCGTTGCAGGGATTTGAATTGGATTTATATCAAACATTTGTATTGAATTTAATCCTACCACATTAGAAGGGGATCTGTTCAAATGAATACAAATTCTCTTGTATTTGATTCAAAATGGATCAACCTCAAAAAATAACATTCATGTACATACCTACTCCCAGCTTGTTCATTCACTGTCAGTGTGTTCCACGCATACAGACTCTACAAATTTCCAGTGTCTTTGACAGGAAGCAAGAACAAGCTGTGGGGAATATGAGATTTATAGTCACATTTGATGAATGAGAATGGCTCTCGCCACCCTTTCTGAGCTTCCTGTGAAAGTAAAATTGGTAAAAGAAGTAAGAGCTGCTGTACAATTTTAAAACATATGTGTTACCTTTGCACTGCCATGAGCAATACAAAATCAACTAAGCTGCTGCATTCAGCTCCCAGTGGGAATTCTGACTCTATTATCTTTGTGCTTTGGCAAAGATAAATGGTAAAGCTTGCAAAATTAAATTGTTCATTTAATCATTTCTCATTTTCCATATGACTCGTTCACACAATATGTTTTCTCTTCCGGGACTGGGAGGCCTTCCCAGTTTGGGAAGAAGGGTACTGCATGTAGATTTTGGATTTTTCAAGAAGAATTCTGACTCTGTCACCTCCTCCCAAAGACAGACCCAGGGCAGATATTTTCCCCCTTGCAGTTATATTTGTAAGCCACTTATTCAAACTTTGAATGTATTTGTTCAAATTATCAGGACATTCAGATGTGTACGGGTTTGTACACAATGCGTACTTGAAGATCCACATCTTTCCCGCATCTGTATGCCTTTGTACAGATCCATACAGGACAAAACGGGTTGCATATGGGATAACTATGGAATACATATGGATATGTACGCATGCGTACCGATGTGTACAGATGTGGGGAAGAGGCGTATGTGCACATAAAAATGTTGTCGAGGTTCGTATTTGCAGATTCAAATCAAAAATTTGAAGAAATAGATTCGAATTCGGTAAATACGAATCAAATCTTGTTAAATTTGAATTTAAAAGACTTGAATTGGATTTTCAGGTATTCTATTCAATTTCAGGTATTCTATTCAATTTGAATAGAATGTCAAAAACATTTGTGCACATCCCTACTTGTTTCCTCATAGTACACTGAATGCGCAGGTGAGTGTGATCTCCCCATGGACCTATACTCATCCAGGTACCATCAACTGATGGTACTGATTAAAATAGATGAATGGCAAAGCAAGAATAAACACTCAAACAGCTCTTACTCTCTGCCACCGTGTTGCCTTGTACAGTCAGCAGTGATTCCTCCAGGTGGAAACATCACGTCTAGGAAACTAAAGTTCTCTGGATGTGATGTTAGTGTGGCAGGTGTGGAGTCAGCTCTGTTATAATAGCAATCTTCTTCCTGCTGTGCAACTGCTGCTTATGAGTGAAATCACTTCATTCTGTGCCAGTTCCATCCAGCTGTCCAACAGGGTAACAACACTGGCACTGCCCAGCATTGACACCAGGGACAGAAGCCGGTTTTGCTTTTCAGGCTTCAGCCTCCTGTATCCATCTAGCTGTGACTCTGGGTGCCTCGAGACACCCTTAGCAGCCATGCTGCTGCAGCCCTGCAGTTTGGTCTAGTGGTTAGGGAGCCGGACTCTTATTTGGGAATACCGGGTTTGATTTCACCCTCCTCCATGAAGCCAGCTAGGTGACCTTGGCCTAGTCACAGCTCTCTTCTGAGCTCTCACAGCCCCACCTACCTTACCTAGCATTAAGGTAAGTGTGCATTCCCAATCAGATAAAGTGATGCCACGACAATCCATCGATTGTCATGTGTGATGCCTCAATCGTGACTGCACATTTCAGTGCATGGTATAAACATGCCCGGATGCAGCTCGTTTCCCTCACATGCTGCTTAGACACGATAATTCCATCTGGATGATGGGAAGTGGCTCTGCGGTGGCTCCACCCTCCCTGCACAGCTTCTCCTTGTCCCACCTGGATGACAAGAAGTTGCTCCACAGGGACTGCAAAGTATTAAGGGTGTCTGGAGGCACCCTAAGACAATGTGCTGCATGGCAATGATTCCAAGAGGAGCCTGGACTTATGGATTTTTTTGTTAGCTAAGAATGACCACGTCTTCCATTATTTCATTCTTAGCAATTCTACAATTAGGACTGTAAAGATGTACCCATTCCAAGCTCTCTCCATTGTTCTTCTATACTCTTCCTTCATTTTTTTAAAAAATGAAGCCTATCAAGAGAATGAATGCAAAGATCCATGCATGTTTGATGCCTGACGTTAGTATTAGGATATTTTATTTAGCAAAGTGTAATATGATGTCATGAGTTACCTTATATCTTAGGAGGCCAGGGAAAGTTTGCATTGCAGGAAACATTCCAGATACTGCTGACAGTGCAGGCAAGTTAAATAGGCAAGTTTAGTCACAGTGAACATTAAAATGGACAAATGAAATGCAAAGAAAGGGGAAATAGCATAGATGTAGACTAATCTCAAGGACAAAAAGAATGCAGAATTAATCTATGCATTCCACAATCCAATATAAAATTGCATTCATACGTGCAGAGCGAGTCACATTCATGGCATAGTCAGTTTCGTTCAGCCTTCCCCAACCTTTCTAAGTACAATCAGTTTAACTTGCCAATGCATTTTGAAAAGAGAATCCAGTGGCTGTATATGAATGAAGAACAAGAATTGCTCTTTCTAGTTAGAGTTGTTTAAAAAAAAATAGATGGTGTTATCTCAGCAGGCCGGCATATACATATAATGGGAGTTCTTCTGCATTGTAAGAAAATAAAAGTAGTTCACAGAGACCATTTAAGGACATGACAAGACTTTAGCTTCCAGCAGGACCAAATTCAATGTGTTGAAGCCAAGCTGTGCATGATGTTAAATCTGCTACTTGGAGCAAATATTCATGTTTTTAAAAATTAAAATAACGATACACAAATTATACACAGAAGGGATATTTTAACTCTTTCTCCTCCTGCCTTTGAAACAAACACTTCTCTATACTGCAAATAGCAATGGAAGGAGAAACCTTTGTAGATGCCAACAGAAGACTCTCCCCCCAACCATATTGCAATTTGTAACTGGATAGAAAGTTTTTCAGGCTCAAAGAGGAAGTCAAATATCCAACCAACACCTTTCACTTTTTCACTTTAATAAGGAGGACTTTTAAAAAAATACGTAAAATTGTTCTATTTTGTTCCTTAAATATATAGTCAAATATATAGTCAGGAGTAAATGTTTAATCTGAGCTGTCAGTAGAATGGATTTTAAAACCTTATATACTTAAGTTGTTTTCTATGCATTTTTAAATGATTATGTAATAAGGTTACTTATTATGTTTTATATTTAAACTTTTTTTATACTTCTGTACCACCCTTGGGTGAAAAGGACACTAGAAATCAATATTGTTATAATTTTCTCAAACACCCAATATTAAGAACTGAAAATTACAAAACTATTGGTCTCTTGATTACATCTATTGACTTCCCATCTTCTCCTTGATATTTCTGTTTGGAAAATTGATGCTCTGTCAGCTTTCTTCCATCATGTGAGTCTGAGTAAACAGATAAGCTAGAGACAAAAGATTTCTTTTGCCTATATTGCAATACAGGAAACTTGCCTTCCAGACATCCCATCAGGACAAGTTCAAACTTTCACACATCACAGCCTGACTTTTTATCCCTATCCCAGCTGGAAGTTTACAGTTTTCCTGATAATGCCTCTTCAAGCCCTCCAAAGTTAATTTGCATCTAATTTATTCACAATAAGGAGGAGAAGTACATATGAAATTTCTCCTTTGGCACATCTGCAATAAAGGCAAAGTAAAGAACAGTTCATGTCAAGTTCACACTGGCCGGCATAGACCAGTCACTCATTTGTAGCTGCAAAATCTGCTTTTTTATCAGTCTTTGCAAATACATTGGCCTTCCTAATTCCTTACATTTCCTTTGTACCTCCAATGTTCCACCTTCCAAACTTTTTCTCTTCTTCCACTTACTTCTACTTTCTCTTACTTCCACTTACTAATTTCTTACTTAGTCCTTGAATTCTGCAGTTAATATATTGTTTTCTTGGCTCTGTGGATAGTAAAAGAATGCTAGTTCTTTGTAAAATTTACCACTAGTGTGTCTCTTATTAAATTAAATAGTTTATTTCCACAAGTTCCATCATCTAAATTATCTAGCCATTTATTACCGAAGCATCTTCCATTTTCCACCTCTGAGCATAAATAAGTCTGGATGCTGTTACCATATATTGTATTAGCATTATCAATTTATCCAAGCTTTTATCAGTTAAATCTAGTAAAAACATTTCAGGTTTCAACCTTAATTGTGGTTTCATGCGGAAAACTTGTTGTGCATTCATCAGTAGCCTGGTGGAGAGAGTGGATTGAACCATTTCAGAATAAACAGACAGGAACTTATGTTTAAATGAACCACAAATTCCCATAAGGATATAATTTCCATTTTAAGAAATGAAAACATTTCCGCACAATTTGAGTTTCTGAATTTGTTAGTCATCCTGCAGGCTTCTAGATTCAGCTGGCAGCCTTTGTTTAGTACAGTGGGCCACAACCTGTTCAGGGCTTCTGCCTTTTTAGATGCAAAATAGTGACAAATAGATATCTTGTACATATGTTAAATCAGGACTTCCACAATCTATCCTTTAAAGGAAGGGCGGGGGGCGGGGGCGGGGGGTGGACACAAACAAAAAGCAAGCAAGCACGTCCTAAATATCCAGGGGAAGAAAAATCTGTCAAATGGAAAATGAATGGCTGTTCTGTTTTGATGTGCAAATTTGGAAGAGGGAAGGGAGATCTGATTTTCTTTTGGCAGCAATTCGCTCCTATTCTCAGGTGTGTTGTTGCAAATAAGTGCATACAAGTTATGTATAACTAGTAAGTGCATACAAGTTATTACTAAAGACTAATAAGTGCATACAAGTTATTACTAAATAAGTGGATACAAGTTAATAAGTGCATACAAGTTATTACTAAAGACAAACAAGATTCAAGCAAGGGCAGCCAATTATTGATTTTGGTAACCCTGCAATGCCTCTCAAGTAGGACAAGGTATTAGACAAGTCCTTTATGGGGGAAATTACCTTGATTTAAAGGAGGAGGAGGAGGAGATCTAATAGCAAAGCACCCAAGACTGTGTTGATTGAGGTCTTCTGTCCACTCTTGTGAGTATTGGATGCTTGCATACAGAGGCTGAACATACTGAATGAGTTGTCAGCAAACCAGGAGCATTGTTAGCTGTGCTAGCTGAAAACCAAAAACTAATGAACCTAACTGTGCATCATGTTTGCCATTTGTCAGGCTGGGATGTTTTAAATGTGTAGTGAAGGTAAAATTCAATTTGACGGCCACCCCAGCCTCTATAATTAAAAGTAAAGCAAGCAAAGATTGCGTACTGAAACAGAAGATACCTGTGGTGTGTTAGGGCTTTATTAATAATTCAGATAGTATCGTGCATTTATAAGGAAGAAACAGAAGAATGATGTGCACAGCTAAGTAGCAATATGAATATTCATGGGTTTCAGAGAGACTATGATCTTTCAGACTATTAAGGTCTCAAAGAAAATACTGGCTTGTAGCAAACATAGGTTGCCTCCAGATGAAGAGGGAAAGCCAGATTTAAAGGGAAAAGTGGCTTTGCCCTTCACTATGGCCTGCCAGTCTTTGTCAACTTACTGGCTGTCTGCCAAAGTCCTTTGGTGTAGAACCGCAAGTGACTTCCAGGAGCTTGTTTCAAGACCTTCCTTCCCTCCCTCCCTCCCTCCCTTTCTTCCTTTCTCTCTTTCCTTCTTTCTTTCTGCCTGTGGTGCTTGATCCTGGAATCCCCTTGCATTGCAAAGCCAAAGGGCTTCTCCAGACAGCTGGTAAATTGCAAACATTTGCAAGCTAGCAAAAACAGTGGATCTAGTGGACCTCAAGAGCCCTGACAGAGCATCATGATTCTCTGGTGAGCCCACTGTGATGCTGGAAAGCTGCCAGTAGTTCTACCCTCTCTGGCTGTGTGAAGATGGGAAACCTGTTGCTGGAGTACTACTTCCTGGTCACTGTCAGTGCTGGCTGAGTCTATTGGAACGCTCTGGTTGGTGTGCCTGTGCTGAGTAATGGAGATACAGCCTGCCTTTGGAGCTGTAGGAAACTGTAGGATAATACAGAAAACTGAATGATTTATTTTTGGTTGCAAACATTGAAAGACTCAGGCTGAATTTGTACTCACTTGACTGGTATAGTGTAACAGTACCAGGTTGAAATGCAGTCCTGGATTAGCCTTGTACTGTCCAGCAATGCTCATCGTGCAAATGTCCTGTCCAGACCATCTTTGCAAAGAATGAACTGGCATCCAGTGTGAGATCAGACATCGCCATGGTGATCAGGAAGCTGCTAATGACCATGCACAAGCCCATGCCCCCTTGCCATGTAGCACCTGGAAGAGGTGTAGATGTGCCTTCTCAAGACTGGTCTGGTCAGCCTTTGGATTACCTTTAAGTTGTTCACGGCCTGATAGCTCTAGAAAGGTTAGGTAACTCCGGATGACCTGTAACTGCTTTCAGGTGTAATCAGATCTTACAGTCAGCTGAGGTTTCTGAGCTGGTAGCAACTAGTAAACTGAAAAAAAAGTGGATTATTGTAGAAGGGCAGGGCTACACACCAGCTTCAAACACTTTCCAAAACAGTTTGGTCTTCTGGTTGGAGTGCCAGACTTGTAGCTAGATGTTTCCCAGATTGATTCCTCACCCCTACACGAAGCCAGCTGGGTTACCTTGGGATAATCACAATTCTCCTTCTGAGCTCTCACAGCCCTACCTACCTCAGAGAGTGTCTGTTGTTGGGAGAAGGTTTTTCAGTTGCTTTGAGTCCCCTTAGACTCAATGTTATGACATTTGTACATTAACAGCTCTCCTCTCCTCCTCATCTCACCATGTCACAAGAACTTTGGGTCATTAATATAGACACATTTCAATAGAAGATGGGCATGGAGGGCATGATCCAGCCATCTTGACACACTCTTTACAACCTTGATTTTGGTTTGGTGATCATCCATGCTACCCATAAAGTGCTGATATTCCAGATGAGTCCATCATCTTCATCTTCCTTTCCCTGGAGTGTCACATAAAGAAGTCTTGTTAGAAAATTAAGATGGCAGAGAGATTTGCTATTCCTCAACTCTACAGGGCACACGGCTGCCAACTTTTAAACAGTGGAAGTTGGGAGGATCTTTTCTGCTCCAGCTTCTACATCAGAATTTGGTTTCAGAGAAATGACCAGGGAAGGCAGATTTATTTTTAGCTAAAGGAACAATTTCCTCTCCTGCTACAGACACTGTAACCATTTTAGGTAACTTGCTCTATCCATTTTCATACTTATTTTATTGTAACCAGCTCTGAGACCTTTAGGTATAAGGTGGAATAGAAATATATATTAGGGATGTGCACAAATATTCGTAACATTCGGACATTCATATGTGAATCAAATGTTATGACATTTGTACATTGACATTCGTATTTGCACAAATGTTTCAGAACATTTGTAAAACAGAGAGGTGGGAAAGCAGCTGTGCCAGTTACATCTGCAAGAGATCCAGAGTGCATTCAACATGGATTGAGAGTGGATTCAAAGTGGATTCAGGGCAGATGACATTTTCAGAGCAGATATGTTACATATCAGATACATATGGATAGCTATTCGATGCATATGCATTCATATCGGATATTCATATGAATTTCTACGAATACATTTGTATTGAATAGAATCCTACCACGTATGAAGATCTATTTGTATGAATACAAATTTTCTTTCATTCAATTTGATAGTAATCGAATGCAAAAAAAAAAAAAACCATTTGTGCTCATCCCTAATAAATAAGTAAGTAAATAAATAAATGGTAATATAGGATAGAAACAAGAAATTATAAAAATAAAACTGTTTTGAAATGTCCCCAAATGGCTAAAAATGGTTAGTTATGTTAGAGAAGACATAAAACAAGTAGAAAAGAATAAAATGTACATTAAATGAAAGCTTAAGGAAGACATAATATTTTGACTCGCATTTGTCTCCTGCCATGCTTGCAATATGGAGCTCATAATACTGCTGTGCTTTCCTTATTCCCCTAAAAATTGCAATTATTTGCTTTAGAGGAAGCCATCTGCCATCAGGCTAAAGGAACTGGATTTTGCTCTGTCTTTCCTTGCTAAATAGAGACAGATATGTATATAGTTTTAGAAAAATGTTACATTTAATGTCTAAATCAGCAGTTTGACAATCAAATATTATTTGCTTATTCTTGATACCTTGCGGCCTTTGTAGCCAACCTTTCCTTGCAAAAGGTTCCCAGAGATAATGCATTTTCATGCTGCGAAAACAAACACAACAATAAAACGTTAATGATAATTGAGATAAGCAGCAGAATTCTATTTATTCCAAAGCAACTTCTGCTGTGCCTAATAAGGCTTTAGCTCTCTGCAAGTGAATAATGATGTGATACTTAATAGCAGCACAGCATAGCCAAACCATTAGGGCTGGGCATCCATGGCTGTGCCAATGGCTGTTTGCTTTCCATGCAGCCCATCCTGGCCCAACTACAGAGGCTGGAGACTGGCTGGGTAGGAATGTGCACAAATATTTGGCACATTCAGAATTCATACAAATTCTGACATTCACAGATGAATTGAAAGGGACCTACATTTGTAGGCCCTATTTGTCCATGAATCGGATGGATCTGGCATTTACTGAAGCTCTGTTGAAGCTTCGATAAAAGCCAGATCCTCCCTCCCACTGTCTCCTGCCCCCTACCTTTGGCTGTACCACCACTGGCTCCCATTCCCATCACATGATCCCCAGATGAGAAGCTGCATGGGTATACCCAGAAAGCCTATTTTGGCTTTTGAGCAGTGCCAAAATGCACCTGGATAAACCATTGTGTCCCTCCATTCCTCTCCACTGTGCTCCCTTACCTCTACAGAGGACACAGTGGCATCTCCAGGCCCATTTCAGCGTAAGTGGGAAAGGTATGTGGAAAAGGTAACCCTAACCCTATGGGTGAATCCCCACAGCAAGCTTATTTCTCTTTCCCTAAACCGAAATAATAGAACCAGATGCAAATGCGAATTTGCCTGTTCCCATTACTTTTAACTTAATCGCGTTGGATCCGGATTCTGAGGACCGTACGTGGGGTACGTGACTCAAGGTGGGACTCAAGTGGCTACTTTTTAAAAGCCACTTTGGGGGGCTGCCCTGCCCTCTTCCTCCTGGCATGGACGCGCCACCCATAAGGGACCCCTTCACCGGGCCTAACTGGGTGGTTGGGTGGCTGCCGCTTCCATGGATGAAGGAAAAATGGCAGCGGGCAGCCAGCCAGAGATTCTTTTCCCTCCTCTCCCCATTGCTCAGGGCACACAGCAGCAGCGGCAACTAAAGCCCCTTTGCTTTAAACATTCACATTCAGCTGCTTTCCTCCCTTCCTTTCCCTTTCTAAAGTCAGAACTTTTAGAATTGCGCAAAATTGCAACATTGTTATCAGGTTGAAGTGGTTCCATCGCTACAGTATAGCGCTGCTGTTAAGGGTGGATTTTTAACACTGAAATCACTGTTTCTGGAAGCAAGCTATTGGGAGAGGGAAACCCTAAACATGGATTCTCACCCCTTAACATGGTACTGTCCACACAGTAAAAAATGTAAAACATTTCAAGCGCACGATCCGGAGTGAGACCTGTTGAAATCAGGATTGAGATTCACCACGCTTTGGGGCAGTTTAACATGGGAAAAGCGTGTTAAGCCAAACTGCCGTGCGGACTCCGAGGATTGAAAACGTTTTGAAACTGAGATAAGGAAGACACGGCCTGTGATTAGTTGATAGCAGATATGGTTAGAAGATGCCAGGACCACAAAAAATCTTTAGCATACCAGGAAGCTAAAAAATTTAGGGGATATTAGGAGCATCAGAGGTTATGGATGGACCTAAACTTTTCCTGATTTTCCTAACTGGAACAAAGTGTGCAAAGTTTTAAAAACTGAAGTTTAACAATGATCAAAAGGCTTTCAGTCAGACCTTCAGACCTCCCTAACCACCTTCATGTAAACGTTCCACAAAACCACCATTACTTATCCATCATTTACTGTCAAGTATAATTCAGCATTCTGGGAAATTCAATGAGATAAGAAAAATGCTCATAGATTGCTATCTCAGCAAAGCTTAAAACAGATTTTAAATGACCCACAGCCAAGAGATGCATCAGCATTTTTAAGCAAACAGGCTTTGATGAGAAGAGAGTTTTTTCTGTGAACCTTTTCCTGCAGCATTGAGCTGATTATCTTGAAAGACCTCCCTAGTGTTCAACAATAGCAAACATCCTCTGGTCTGCTGTATACATTTATCACAATGTGTTGCCCTATGGCATGGTGGAGGAGGTTTGCCAGCTAACACTGGAAAAAATTAAAATGGTACCTGCCACATCCATTTTGGTTTACATATTAGTTACCTTTTATTTATCTCATTTTCATTAAAAAAACAACAACAGAAAGCAAAGAGACTTTTAGCCTTTCCTTACTTACTTTTGCACCATGTCAGCAAGGCATCCAAAGGCCTGCTAGTATGCTACATCTTCATTAGATGTTACATAGCCCAGACTAGATCACTAAATTACAACAATAAGAAACAAACAGAAGAATTGGACCTGAAGGCCTCAAACGCTTGCTTTTTGCTGTTCCCTGTTCCCTCCCACACCATTTTCCTTTTGTTTCTTGTCTCTTTAGATTGTAAGCCTGAGGGCAGAGACCTGTCTAAGATTAATATAATATTGTAACCCGCCCTGAGACCTTCGGGTATAAGGCAGGATAGAAATATAAATAAATAAAATTAAATAAAATAGGTACTGGATTACCAGTAAATACAGGTCAACTGGCTATTTTGGAGCTTCTGGAATAGAACAAGGAGGTGTTCACCCTTCTACACACCTCCTTATCCAGTTTAGCAGAAAAACATATTTTGGTGAACCATCAAATTGTGCTACCAAAATGGGTCTTCCAGGGACTCTGAGTCCAGGAACTTTAGTTCCTAGCCCTTAGAGAACCCAGAAGTTTACATAAGAGAACATAAGCAGAGCCCTTCTGGATCAGACCACAGCCCATCTAGTCCAGCATCCTGTCCCACACAGTAGCCCACTAATTGCTTATGAGCATCTTAAGCAGAAACAAGGACAAAACCTTGCCTGCTCTCAAATCTCAGCAAAAGGCTTTTTAGACATCCTGCCAGCACCCTGGCCTGGGAGATGTACCTAGGCATCCATTCTAGTAGCCAATGATACATCTGTCATCCATAAATTTGTCCAACACTTCCTTTAAGCCATCTAGGCTGGTTGTTGTTACCACCTATTCTGGCAGCAAATTCAACAGACTGATGACCCTTGTCTGATTTGACTCTCCTATTCATCAGCTTCATAGAATGCCCCATGGTTCTAGTGTTGTGTGATAGAGAAAAGAAATTACCTCTATCCACCTTTTCTATACCATGCATGATTTTATATATTATCCTGGTACCGTCAGCCATTATTGTATTCCAAAACTCTGACTGGCTTCAAATATTGATGAACCTATTTTATGATGATTTTTAAAAGCAGAACGCTT
The DNA here is from genome assembly GCA_023333525.1 of Aspidoscelis tigris stejnegeri. Taxonomy (NCBI): domain Eukaryota; kingdom Metazoa; phylum Chordata; class Lepidosauria; order Squamata; family Teiidae; genus Aspidoscelis; species Aspidoscelis tigris. Next base: position 22,922,220 of record JALMGA010000005.1, read on the forward strand.
CTGTTTCTTTAACAAAAGGAATTTCAGTATCAACCCGACTGAGCATAGCTGAAAAGTAATATGTATGCAGAGCCTGCATCATTCCATCCCAATGTACTCTATTGATTGGGAGGAATGAAGGAAACTGTGATACATAATCAAAGGGTAAAAGTACCTGCTCTTTTGTCAATCGTATATCAAACAAATATCGGTATTTCACTTTGTCTTTGAATAATCTGCTAATGGCTCATTGGGCAACTTAGGCAGTAGGACTTATGGAGACTTGTGGATGCAAAAATAAAAACCTCAAAGGACCTAGAAAATACTGCAAATCAAACAAGCTTTCTAAAAATAAAATAAAACAAATGAACTGCATAATATTCTGATAATTTAGCATAATTTATTGGTGGCAAGCATGATTGTAGACATAGGGCATTTCCCACTCCCATCTGGGAATCCCAGGAAATTATATGAAGTTTCCTGTGATTTCAAGATGGGGACAACCTCTCCAGTTGCCCACGCGCCTCTGGAAGGCCTCGTTGAGCCTTGGAGAAGAGCACAATGGCAGCGAAGGCTGTGGAGACCACAGCGATGGCAGCAAAAAGTGAGTGGAGGAGGCAGGATGGGAAAGAAGGGATGGGAAGTTCCCTTCATGTGCAAATATTTGAAGGATATCCTGCACAAAGCTGAAGCCCCCAACCCCAGATTCACAGGGGGCCTCCACACAAAGTTGAATATTCCCCCCTTCAATTCCTATTAAATCGAAGATGGGAAATGGGCTTTCCCCCACAATACTACGATTATAAAATTTCACTTCTGTACCCTAGAACAATGATGGTATTGCCATGGATGTGTGTGGCAATCCCAATATATTATCCATTTCCAGGTTCTGCAGTTGTGAAATGACTAATAAATTGCATGTACAATATTTTTAATTTAGATATAGATATTTATGTTTGCCCATGAACACCAATATAAAACATTTCCCCTTTGATTTCCCCCTATAGTTTAGTTTCTTGAAATCTCATTATATCCAAAAAGGAGAATTAAGTTTTTGGATTAAATTTTGATAGAAATTGCATTGGTCTGGGTAATTTGCATCTCTTTGCCTCCTATCCTTTCTTGGGCACTAGTTACCAGAATAGATAAGTAAATGCCTTACAGCCTTTGTTTTCTCTCTTTTTCCTCTGCAGGCTTAAGTGATCTTCTCCTGCCCACTTACTAGACACAGAAATGAATAACTCAACGAACATAAGTTATTTGGAGGATGTCATGCCCCTGAGCAGTCCATATAAAACTGTTGAGGTGGTCTTCATCGTCCTCGTGGCTGGGTCCCTCAGCCTGGTGACCATCATTGGGAACATCTTGGTGATGGTGTCCATTAAAGTTAATAGACACCTACAGACGGTCAACAATTACTTTCTTTTCAGTTTGGCATGTGCTGACTTGATCATCGGTGTGTTTTCCATGAACCTCTACACACTTTACACTGTGATTGGCTACTGGCCACTGGGGCCTGTGGTTTGTGACCTGTGGCTTGCACTTGACTATGTTGTCAGCAATGCCTCTGTCATGAATCTTCTCATCATCAGTTTTGACAGGTATTTTTGTGTCACCAAACCTCTGACGTACCCTGTCAAGCGGACCACTAAGATGGCAGGTATGATGATTGCAGCCGCATGGGTGCTGTCATTCATTTTGTGGGCACCTGCAATTCTCTTTTGGCAGTTCATCGTAGGGGAAAGAACCGTTCCTGATGGAGAATGCTACATTCAGTTTCTGTCAAATGCAGCTGTCACCTTTGGCACAGCAATTGCAGCTTTCTACTTGCCTGTTATCATCATGACGGTCCTCTACTGGGAAATATCTCGTGCCAGTAAGAGCAGAATTAAAAAAGACAAGAAGGAGGGTGGGCAAAACCAGGATCCAGTTTCCCCTAGTTTGGTACAAGGTAAAATAGTAAAGCCAAACAATAACAATATCCCAAGCAATGAAGACGGGATCGAGCATAATAAAATTCAAAATGGTAAAGCCACTGCAGAGTCAGTGGTAGAAAATTGTGTTCCAGCAGAGGAGAAGGAGAGTTCAAATGACTCCACCTCTGTCAGTGTAGTTGCTTCCAATGTGAAAGAGGATGAAGCCATCAAAGAGGACACCAGGGCTTCTGTCTCCCAAGTCAATGCCAAAGTGGAGAATTCCAAATTGACATGTATTAGAATCCTCACAAAATCCTCCAAAGGTGACTGCAGTGGTTCTGCCAACACTGCTGTGGAGATTGTAGGCCCTGATGGACAAAATGGGGATGAGAAGCAGAACATTGTAGCACGTAAGATTGTCAAGATGACTAAGCAGCCTGCCAAAAAGAAGACACCACCTTCAAGGGAGAAAAAAGTGACCAGGACTATCTTGGCAATTCTCCTGGCCTTCATCATTACCTGGACACCATACAATGTCATGGTTCTCATCAACAGCTTCTGTGGATCATGTATTCCTGCCACAGTATGGACAATCGGTTACTGGCTGTGCTATATCAATAGCACCATCAATCCTGCCTGCTATGCACTCTGCAATGCTACCTTCAAGAAGACCTTCAAGCACCTCCTTATGTGTCATTACAAGAACATAGGTGCCACAAGGTAAAATAGTGTTAATAATAACGGTATTAAAGGCAAAAGGGGGAAGAAAGTTCCAAGTTTCAGAAAACAATGTCATAGCACTTTATACTCTAGTATGGAACCAAGAAGGCTAGAGGACACGCTGACAGAGGAAGAGGCCTGCACCCCATTTGTGACAATGGCATTTTCTGTCCTTGATTTGTTAGGAGACAGGAATGGGTCAACAGGCCAACTAAGGATATGAACCAGATGCAGCACTTCCTGATCTCCAATAATCTCATGCAGAAGGGCTTTTGAAATCATTCTTCTTTGGGCCAAGTCCCTGGGAAGTTTTCCAGGGCAAAGTCCATTGGGTTTTGCATCACACAAAAGGGAGCCGCATGAAAACACTGACATGACAGTAAGGGCAAGAACCTCAGAGAAGGTTGTGTCCTTTGTTCAGTTTTTCTGATGCAACAATTGCCGATTTGTATGTTTGTGTGTTATGTTCAATTGGAAGTGGTAGTAGTGGTGATTGAGAAAACCTTCAACAATAAATATCCTGTATAAAAAATGTAGACCACTGGAAGAAAAAGAGATGCATGGAGTAATCCAATTTGCTTAATTTATTCCATAATTTTTAAGTTGGATATCGGAGGAAGCATATTCTGATTTCTCATTAGATGGTATAAATCTTTTGAAGCTTGCAGGAAGCTTGTTGATGAAGATCTTATTGTTAATCATTACCTCTCTCTCCTATTGCTTGAATCTGTGTCAGAAAAAAAAGCACCTTACCTCATGACAGGCATGATTTCAGTCAAGCTTTAAAAGCACATATTTTGCCTGCTCCCTCAAATCACAGGGACATAAAAGTGCTGGAATTTGGCTGAACTGCAACCATATTAGTCAGTGTTCATGTAAGGAATGTCTAAGCCCAATTGTCTCTTCCTTCTAAAATGGGCCAGATTCCATACAATGCTTGATGGCATATCCTAAAGGAAGAGGGGGGGGGAATGGGAGCTAGGCCTCTCCCTTTATCACTTGGCATGCTATCTGCCAAAGAAAAGCATTCAAAAATGGAACCTCAAAGGATCTGCATCCTATGTATGACACCATGCCAGAAATTGGATGTTTCAGCAAGTATATATTGATAGTAGCATTTAAAAAAACTAATACTGCGTGGACTGTAGACCAGGATGATTATGCAACTGTTCATGAATAAGGTGGTGGAAATATTTCCCTTGTGGTGATATATCCAGCCTGTCCTAGGCCTGAAGCTTTCTCAGCTAGATCTTCCCTGTACCTTCAAATTCCTGTCTAGTAATATAGCTATAGTTCTTTTACCCACTTATCTCATAGAGCAGAATTCAAGCCTATATCAAATCTTGAATCACCAACTTGGAAAATGTAAAACAGAGGTTCAGCCTTTACAGTTGACCAGTTAGAGAAGTCTATCCAAGAATAAGCTGAGGGTCTCTATAAAAACTGGAATCCAACCACGTTCAAGAGATATTTGGTGAGCAAGCTCAAATAAAGGAAGACTGGGGATCCTGTTGTCCTCCAGATGATTTCAGATTGCAGATCTAAACTTCCCCTATTGATATAGTCAGGAATCATGGACAAGACGAGATGGGACTCAGCACTATTCTGTGAAACTTGGGCTGCATCTGCAAACATCAAAAAAAGTTCAGTTGCTAAAATGTGAACGCTAGTGTTCCAATCCCATGTCTAATCTACCTTAAAGTTCACAGTATGCCTTTTAGAAGTACATTTTCTGGCTTTTATTTTAAATCAAGGCATTAGCATACAGATGGCACTAATGCTAAATTATTTTTGATCTTGAGCAACTGATTAGGAATGTTCATTCCACCCCTGAGGGGTATGGATTACCCTTAGACCGGAATAACACTGTCTGCACTGTGACATCTGTTCTGGTCTAACCTCCCCACTGGCCCCAAAACTCATCTGACTTTCAGAACCAGCCTCTGCAAGCTCCAACTGCCAGGAATAAACATCCCTAGCCCCAGAACCCCCGGGGACCCATTTCAGTGGTGTGCCTCCCCTGGTGAACCATAATATGGAGGCATGTGCCTTCTGCAGACCTTCATGATCCAGATTACTGGTTGTTAGTACATCAATGGATGGGTCAAGTATTTTGGTCCACTGGTAATCCAGATCAGGAACCTCCTGATTTGGATTACACTCTTTTGGTACATGGAGTGTACTAGCAGGGAGCAGGCTCTCCCTTATTCCACACTAACATGTGGAAAGGAGGTTCTATACTCTTCTTTAATACAGGATTGTGTAGAAAGGTCCATTGCTTCCTCACAGGACACTTGTATCTATCTATTTAAGAAATTCATGTCCCATCCTTCACCGAAAGGTCTCAGGGTGTGTCACAATAAGAACGAATAAAAAAATTAATATTAGCGTATTTAAAAATGTAACACTTCCTACTATCCCCACCCTCCCTCCCTAGCAGGATTAGCACTCCGAGGAAGCTGTTTAAAACATCAAAAGCCTGGGTGAAAATATATGTTGTAACCAGACACCAAAAACTATACACTGTAGGTGCCTGCTGAACCTCAAAAGATATGCTGTTCCAGAGTCTGGGGGCCACCACACAAAAGGCCCTCTTGTGTGTCCCTGTACCTTGCACCTCTGAAAGAGAAGGATGGAGGCCCTCTCCTTGAAATCTTAGTGCACAGGTAGGTCCATATGATAAAAGGCACTCCTTCAGATACCCAGGGCCCAAGCCAATTAGGACATTTTAATTATTTATTTTAACTACTGCTTACCAATGGGCAGGTAAGTTTCATGGGTACTTTTTTATATATAACATTCTTACTATCTGTGCTTTGAAACAGAAGGCCAAATTATGGATGAAAGGAAGCTCCATATCACGCATCAGAGTAGCTTTCTGTTTTTTTGCCCAAGAAGTGATATACAGTTGAGTCTCCTCAGCTATCTATAATGCATCAAACCAATGGGACAGCACTCCACAAGGCGAGAAACAACTACCACAGTGGTATTCAGGCAGCTGTTTATCTAAATAAATTTAGCAAAAGTTCTGTTGCATTCAAATGGCGTGACATATTATCTGTTGAGCCCACATTTGGTCTAATTCATTGGTGTAATATGCTGGAGTTGATTGATCCTCATTCAAAGCAATATCTCTGCCATTTTCTTTAGCTTTCTTCCTTTCCTGTTGCTTTCATTTCAGCAGAACAAGCACTAAGCTTCAAATAATATTGGAGGGCAGGAAAAGAGAGATGCAAGGAGAGAGAAAATACTATTATAGGGATAGTGAAAAATTGGAAACTATTTCAGATTGGAAAGGTGTGTATCTTTTGGCTTCCACTGGAAAATTCCCCCCATTTCTGACTGCATTATCTTTATCATATCAAAAGATAATACATATATCCAGAATATGTCAATTTAGAAAGACAAATTATCACTTTAATATTTTTCATTATTAAGAATATTGAAGGAGTTTACCATGTACAAAAGAACTTTTACAAAATCAATATCTCATAATTTAATAAGCCTAATTAAAACAGCAAATCCCAATATCACCCAGAATTTTACTTTTTAAAAACTATTGTAGTGCTTTCTGTATCTATAGCCAGTGCCTAAATGCATAAATACAAGTGCAGAAAACTAAAAAAAAAAAAACAAAACAAAAACACCCTGTCAGCTCTTGGCTTATTTCATTGGGGAGTTTATACTTCAAACTGAGCACTGCAGGAAAAAAAAGTCAGTTGACTTCTGGCTATGCTAACAATTCTCTCAATGGTATTTTTAAAAATACATTAACAAGAAAAACACCATATATTTTGCTTTCCAGAATTATCTCCCTTTTGGATGCTACAAGTGTAGCTTACAACTTATCAACCTTTTTAGTTTCACTTCAGAAATACATCTTAGTCTTATCCATACACCATGGCTGCCTCCAGACATCACATTAGCTCCTTTACGATTAACAGTTCCTAATAGACAGTGCCGTGGCCAGGGCGGTCTTTGTGCCTTTTAAGTCACTCATATATCCAAGTGTACTGAATACTGGCATATGTGCACCACCACCCCTGCATATATGTCCTGCCCTTTCAGACTCCATGCATACATGGTGGAGGAAATATTTCCACCCCTTTCTCAAGGTCAAAATAAGCACTATTACTGGAAAACCCATGACCAGCACTGGATTTCCCAGCAACAGGGATTTTTGCTTGTTTTTGAGGGAGGTGTCACGTCGCAGGCCAGTTAGGCAACAGGCAGACACTAGCGTGGCTACTCAATCCCAAGGGTTTCAGGCGTTCTCGAAGTCAGTTCCAGTCCAGGGTCTAGGAGTCCAGAAGTCAGAACGAGTCGGGTAGTCCAAGGAGTCAGCAGGTCACAAGGAGTCCAGAATTTCAGCTCAGGTAACAAGAGGCTGTTCAGACGTTGTCTGCAGCAACTGGAGGCAAGGTGAGCTTGTTCTTATATAGGAGAGTCAGAGCCACACCCATGGTGCAGCTGGGCTAATCACTCTGACCTCCTTCTCACCTGCTTCTGCTGCCTAAGCAGGCTATGAGAGAGCCTTTGATTAGGCTCCCTACAGGTGGACTCGTCACCAGAACTGTCTGACTGCTCCTCTGGACCCAGCCTTGGCTTTTCCATGCCTGCAATGCTCTGCTGTGGCTGCCCCTCAGCCTGTGGTTGCATTGCAGGCATATCCTCTTCCGATGAGGCTGAGCAGGGCATGACAGGAGGAGTGGAACTATGGTGGGGTTGGCAGAGATACAAGGGGTCAACCCCACCATAACAGCACCATATTGGTGCTATATTTCCCTTGTTTGCATGGGGCCCATAATACAAGAATGTTGTAATTTTGCAAAGGAAGGTGTGAAAACAGTAAGTAGCTGCTCTGGGAAATACTTCCAGAAGTGATGCTGGAAGTGGTGTGCCACCAGAAAGGACACTCCTAGCCCCCAGAACCTAGGTCCTGGCCTCAAAGCATGGAACCTGCCTTCAGCAGCCAAAGGGACAGGCCATCCAAAATGGTGGATGGCCATAATTTATGGAGATCAGAGGTGAGATAAATGTAGAAATTTCTCATCTCTATGCCAGTTTTGTTTTGTTTTTAACCAAGTGACACCAATTATTTGTAAAACTAACCACAGCCAGCTTTAGCTTACATCCTTGGAAGTAACCCATGAAGAACAGCGTGCATTCTTCATGAAGGAAGATGAAAAAGAAGTGTAGTAATAGTCATTGAGGCACTGTACCATTTTATGTGCTGTGACCATCAAGACAGGCTCCAAAAGAATAACTTCTTGATTCTTGATATGTGGGCTTTATGAGCATTGTTTACCACAGGGAAACATTCACCATAGCATCCTTAACCTGTTGATTAAAGTAGCAAAATTCAGCAGCAAAAGCATATGCTCAGACCTTTGACTTGGCTGTAGAATCTTCCAGTGTGTGTGGAAGGAAGGCTCCCAGCATGCTTGCTTGTCCAATATACCACTCAGAATGGAACCTAACAGAGTTTAAATGCTTAATTAAATGTTTAAAAGTTATTGATTTCAGTGACCATGCTTAACTTGGCCAAGTTGCATTCAGGAACTGCATGGCTGAGTTTTGGAGAAGAGAGCAGCACAGAAATCATTTTGAGAATGAAGTCTTCCTCACCTTCATATGTAACTTATTAAATAAGCACTCTCCTTTGTGTTAGCAGGGTTACAGCAAGCCTTGTACATCTTTCAGGCTCAGGGGGAGGGGGGAAGTAGGACGCTTCTAAGAAGGGAAGGGGTAGACTAATGTATGAATAAGGCCATTCCAGAGGTGCCTGTTCACCTCACCCAATATCCTGATGGTACATTACAACAATTAAAACACATATAAGGATGAAAAGCAGTGTAAAGTCAATTTTCAAAATAGTGTAGTACCTCTTTAAACAAGGGCTGGGGGAGCTGTACATTAGCCACCCACTTTTATCGCCAACTCGGGGTGTGCACGAATATTCATAAAATTCATTTTTTGTAGAAATTTGGACATTCGTACATGAATCAAATGTTACAATATTAGTGCATTAACATTCATACAAATGTGAATGTTCGGAACATTCATACAAATAGTTTACACATTTGTTAAACTGGGGATACATATCGGATACGTAACAATATGTATGCATTCTTATAGGGTACATATTCAATATGTATGTGTTTGCAGGATCCATACACAGGATCCATATGCATTCATATCAGATATTCGTATGGATTCGTACAAATACACTCATATTGAATAGAATCCTACCACATTCAAAGGGGATCTAGTTGAATAAATATGGATTTTCTAACATTTGATTCGTTATGAATCAAATGCCAAAAAAGCCATTCATGTACTTCCCTACCGCCAACTCATCCACTATCAGTATATTACTCTGGATTGCTTTAGAGGAATTATTTTTCTTCTCCCATGTTCAACACTGGGAACCAGGAGGGAGCATTTGAGTTTCACTTGCCCTTTCTGACACTGAAAATCCAAGCTTCTGTTACTGCCTTTGAATTCTGAAAGCATGTAATTCCACTTGAAAGGTGTAAGGTGTTAGAGAATAGATTAGAGTGGATTCATGGAAATTTATTCCTCCTGGCTTGATAATAAAGATCACACCATTCAAAGTCATCAGGTGGCTTCTCAATTTCTCATGGCTTCTCCAGTTGACCCAGACCCCCACGACACTCTGCGTTCATATCATGTCATCTCTTCTTTCCAGGGATGCTTTAGTCTGAAATAAATGCAGTCTTTTAATGGATGCCTTTGAGCTTCTCATTTGTCACCCAGCTGCCAACTGCTTAACCAGTTGACAAAAACAATCACGTTTTTCCAACTTGCTGCTTCTTCCAGGCTTCACAATGAAAGAAGGAATTTCATCCTTCATAGCAATAATAAGTTTTACCTTACCTTTGTTTTCCGGAAACCACAGGATTATCAAAAAGATTCTGGTTGAATTTCCAATTTCATAGAATATCTTCTCCTTACATGTTCTAATTCCCCAAGTATTGCTACTCCATATTAGTCCAGTACATCCAGTTTTGGTTGGCAGCAACTCACCTGGGTCTCTACTGGTTGCCATCAAGGACCTTTCTGCACTTGGCCTTATTCTGGAATATATCCCTGAACAGGGACCTGCTATCTGCATGATAGTGCAGACTATGGAAGGCCCCAGGTGAGACCAGCTTGTGACCAGCAGACTGCTATCCAGAGATACAGTATATTCCAAAATAATGCCAAGTGCAGAAAGGGCCCTGGTCTCTGCAGAGACGAAATAATTTGCTTTCCTCTAATCATGCATCCAGGGAACTTGCCAAAGGTTAAATTACTCTCTGTGAGCCAGTTAGATCTTGTGGTTAGAGTGCTGGACTCTGACCTGGTAGTCTCTGAGTTCGATTTCACACTCCTACACGAAGCCAACTGGGTGACCCCAGGCTGATCAGGGCTCTCTTTCTGAGCTCTCACCGTTGTGGGAAGAAGAACAGAGGTTTGTCAGTCACTTTGAGTCTCCTTAAGGGTTAAAAAAGTGAGGTATACATGCTAACTCTCCTCCTCCTCTTCCTCCTCCTCCTTCCCCAAAGAAATAAAATGTTCAATAAGAGATAACATCTAATTTTACTGAAACACTGATAAGTGTGAGCTTTGGCTCCAGCATCTGAAAAATGCATGAGACAGTGGAGGTTTACTTCTCCTTCCCAAGATGCAACAACATGTAAAGAAGTAATTTTATTAAAAATAAATCAAGGAAAAACAATAAAACATAGAAATAAGAGGGGGAAACCATTATATTTTAAAAAGTCTTCAATTACACATGATGGCAACTGAAGCATTATTCCATGCATTAAGATAGTTGTTAAAATTTAAAGTTATAAAAGTAGAATGAAAATTCAAACCAGTTCTCCCCTGAAAGTTTATGCAGCAGATTGTAAACATTAAAAATTATAAAAATCTGTAAGCATTCTGGTAAGACCCATCTCTAAGCTAGCTACTTATAATGATGAAAGTACTCCCTTCTCAGTGTTAAATTGGGAAGAGGAAAATTTCCTGTCTCTAGTGGGCTGCATAACAAACCTGAAACCCCTCCCTTACTTTTACCTATTTAATTTTGTTTTCTAGAATTCTCTCCATCAACTTCACATCTAATTCAGGCTTGTCTCCATTTCTTGTTAAGATCTTGGGAGTTTTGTGGGACTCCTGCTTGTAGCTAGGAATTGGAAGCTTTTCGGTCCCAGGGTATTCTGGGTTTCTCAAAGCACTATGGGACATGAAAACATTTACATGTATGAGCAAAGTGAAGCATCATTTGCCCTTATCTTTCCTCTGTGGTTAGAAGCAAAGACAGAGCTGTAGTTACCTAAAATGTGTATGGAAAATAATTGAAGCTGCCAGACAGAGTTTCACTACTGATGCCTGATGTCATTCTGGTGAACATTATCTGAAGGAGACAATCCATCACAAAATGAAGGTGTGTATAACACACATTTGTCCTGGAAGGCTCATTCTGTTTTTAAGTGCTGTGAGCCGCCCAGAGACCCTCGGGTATGGGGCAGCATATAAATTTAAATATAAATATAAATTAATTAATGACTTAATTCACACTGAAGAAGACCAGAAAATACATTACCTCCATCTTCAAACCCTGATATTATAAAGTCTCATAAACGAACAAGCAGCTGTAATTAATGTTCCCCAAATGTACCCTAGTGCAGCAAAATATTTCAAGTTTCTTAGTTTCATCATATGTGGAATGAGATTTTGAATGATCAGAGAACAGTACTCCCACACCTTTACAAATGGCAAAGAAAGATTTCAGCAGGTGCAGTTCTTCATGCATGAAATGCACCCATCTTATGATAGGTTGTGGGGAAAGCTCAATCAAATGTCTGTATTCACCAAGAAATCAGAACTTCAGTGTTTATGCTATCATATCATTTACTGACTACATGGTCAAGTTGCCATTCTGTGCTTTTCAGATTCTAGTGGAATCCTCTAATGTTAGAAGGCCAAAAAGGAAAAAAAAACCTGGGCTGAATTCATACTTCAGCCCATAGTATGCAATTAAGCAACATCTGGGCAGGTGCATCTGCACTCTCAAGAGGCATTTGCAGCCTAGAAACACCCCCCCTACTGGCCCAGAAGTTGATTAATTCCATGCAAGCATGCTAACCTTCCCCAGACCAGACACTTATCTGAAACATCTAGCCAGCAAGCATTTGGACCTCCACTGGCTGGGAAGGTCATTGGAGCTGCTGCACAAGTGCACTGGTAACTCCAATGACCTGCTGATCCAACTTTGACTGTTCAGGGCATCAGTGTTGTCATAGCAATCACACTGACGCATATGCCATCATGGACAGCGCCACACTCAAGATGACAGCACCCAGACGAGGAGCAGCCTGGTGATCAAACAGAGGTGTATGATCTCATGGGGGGTGGGGGTGGTTGTTAGCAGCTAGTGCTTGTACCTTTCCCATCCACGGGACAGGTCAGGAAGTGTAAAAATACACCAGATGACAAATAAGTAGACTATAAACCCAGCTGGGGAACTTTTTCATGACAAGAATTAAAGAGGTTTAGTTCCATTCATGACTTTGAAGGCCTTTAAATGTCACTTGGACCAGGCCTGATGAACTTAAAAGAATGTCATTCTTCGTGTTTCCAGGCATTTGAGCCAGTCCTATATTTACCTATGCATTTAGATAGCAAAATCATCCAAGAGCTGAAAATAGTAGGCACTGTGACAAACAAAACAAATGTATTTGAGGAATATAGAGAAATATGACTCCCTGGGCTCAGACTGAGCACTAAATAAAAATGAACAAAACCTGGTGGTCCAGAGTGCCACCTCTGTCCCCCCTCCAATTAAATGGAGTCCAAAGCTATACAGTTGCAGCAATATCTGCCAGTGTAGCTAAGAATGCCCAGAGAAACTACATCATACCCCAGAGGCATTGTAGAGTGTTGAAGACACTACTGCTGTGGCTGCCCAACTGAACATGCAGTTCCTATTCTTATTCTACGGTCCCAACTCTGTCTGCTGTACAGGGTGGTTCTCAAATCTAATACAAATGTGTCCAGAGAGACTTATTGTTAATGACTATTTTATCCTAACTTCTGTGTTATGAACTAGGAGAAAAAGGGCTCTCAAAATTACATTTAAAAACAAAAGGAAAATCACTTGGGTATGCCCAGTCCTGTTACTTTATAACTATTGAAATTGTTACATGCTTTCTACTTTAACCAATTCTACCAGAGCAAAGTCAGTGGGCCAATCCAGATGTCTTCTCCATTGTCTGACAGGTGCAGGGAAGGTAAAATGCATAAATGACTTGCCTGTTCATGGCATATAATTATGCTAAAAAAAAAACCCCAATTGTAGGATTGGTTTTCACAAACCCTCTTCAGATGTTGCTACAGTTCCCATAATCTCCAGCCAACACGAGTAAAGAAAAAACAAATGACGGAAGGATATTTGTGTTCAGCAATACCTTGGAGGTCTATGCATTAATTACCCCTCTGGCTTAGTTATAGATGGCTTGGACCATGTGGTTGGTCATAACAATGAAGATGGCCTTCCCAATTATGTAGATCATCCTTCATCCAAAAAACCAACAATGTATCTTGGCATCCAACATAACTGAGATTCCCAACAACAACATAATGAAAACAGAAAGCACATTTGGAGAGGTTGTTTTCATTTTTCCATTGCTGGTAATGGAAAGCCTCATGCTTATGGGATAAAAAACTGGTTTATATTAATCTATTTTTTTGTAGTGAATGACATGAGTGGGTTATCATCGAACTTGTCATATGAGCAAAGCCAGAAAGGTATGGTGCCAATAATCCAGAAATGTCATTGTTTTGATGCATTCATTGTTATTCCTAGAAATTGAAGATATGGGACATCTAGCTATTTTCTCCTAGCTTTACAGAAGGATTAAAAAGGACAGTGATAGTAAACCTATTCCATTATGCCTCTGGTTTACATCTTCTTGATGGATATGAGATTCAAATGGTTCAAAATAAACTTTCCAGTCACACTCCCCAGATAATTGTCTTACACCAAACTGCTTGTGTAGTTACAGTAAGGAGCTACCAAGGTCACCAATAAGTAGACCTTTAACAATGTTATTATTTAATAATTGGTGCCATATTAAGAAGATCAGTGTTAAACTAAAGGCCAATCAGCCCATCTGTAAATATCTACCAGTAGTATGTTTCAACATGACCAAACTATGACCTGGCTGTGTACATTTATACAATAGTAAACCTGTAATATTGTTGAGTTACTCTGTAAATAAACTACAATGAATGTCTGATTTACTCTTCAAACTATATGTACAATTAAGGATGTGATCCTTCTCAAGAGATTTTCCATTGTGTTTATTTTTCTCAAAAGTTTATATATGTATACACTGGTGTTTTTTTCCTTTCCAAAGGCCAGAATTCTTGTCTTCAAGGCTACTGTTCCAAATGACAGTCATTATGTATAATTTGTAAAGAATATTTGGGAGGGGGGCAGTCAGAAGTGGCAAGCAAAATGAAGATCATTACTGGCTTCTGGATCCTAGCTGCATTCTTGATAATGCTGTACATTTGATCTCATAGAAATAAGATAAGCACAAATGTTATGGTTGACTTCATAAAGCCAAACCACAGTAATATACATATATACATATATATTATAGTTATATATTTATATAGTCTGTATAGATAGACATATAATTTATGCAGTATTCATACAGAAAAAGTGAAGCATGGTTGAGAGAGATACCTCTGATGATCTGTATATAATGTCGCCATCTATCAAAGGTAGAGGGAGTGTTGGAGGGGAGGTCAGGATAGTTAGCATAAGAAGCAACATTGCAATATGTTACGCAGAATATGAGAAGCTGTAACCCATTCAGAGGCCAACGCTCCAGTGTAAAAGAACCTCATGTAGGGCTGAAGATAATTGAGACACTTTTTAAAAGTAACCTACATGCAATATATATGTATGTAATTCTGCCAAATTGTATTCCTAGTTTGAGCATTGCATTAAAAAAAAAAAAAACAAAATATGCTAACAACAAATAAAAATGTTTTTTTCTATGTGGTACTGGTGCAGATTTTTCTATCAGATTGTAAGAAAGTTAGTTAATGAGCTGTGCAATTCAAGATGCATTATAAATTTATATTATATGTTTAGGGAACAGCTGTAGTGGTAATGATAGAATATTACCTAAAAAGTAAGGGCCTGCAGGGTTTTGAATCTTTACATCTCAAACCTCTACTGCATTGACAATAAAACAGGCAGGGATGGAGCTTCATTTTATAGGACCAGATAAACATGTTGTGGATATCTTGTTTGAAAAAGTGAAGGAGTAATGAAAACTGATCACCTTCTAGCTCCCAACACTGCCCACATCCAATCTCTACCCACAGTAGGCTAGGAACCATTTTTGGTCAGAGGGTGGAGAAGCTGCAACCTACCCCTTTTTTCATGCACTGTCAAAGATCCAGATCTTCAAGATCCAGATCTTTGAGATGGGTTCCTCCTGGAGATCGGGATCTTGACAATGCCTAAAGACCCCATTGTGGACACCTTTAATCAAGTCCACAAGAAATCCAGATTTAAGGGCCTGAAGGACCCATTAAATCCAGATTTCCCCTGCCCTCGTGTGGCCAAGGCCTTCCAGATGGGACCTTCATTGGGGTCCAGGTGGGGACAGGGCCTTCCCGATTGGTACCAATCAGGTATGCATCAGGTTCCTAATGGGGTCTTAGAAGGGTTCTAAACCCTAGGGTTCTAAAAAAACCCCTACTGAGTTTCACCTAGTCTGTTTAAGAAGAAAAAGAAGAGTTGTTTTTATATCTTGCTTTTCTCACCCTTAAGGGGAGTCCAAGAGGCTGACAAATCTTCTGTTCTTCTCCCCACAACAAGTGGGTCTGTGAGAACCCAGAAAGAGAACTGTGACTAGGCCAGGGTCACCCAGACCAGCTGGCTTTGAATAGGAGTGTGGAACTGAACCAAGAGACCACTAGTTAGAGTTTTTGTTTTTGTTTTTTAAACCTACAACCACAAGACCAAACTTACTGCAACCCACTCTGAGATCTTAAAGTGTAGGGTGGGATAAAAATGCAAATAGAAAAATAAGGAAATCAAGAATTCTAGATAAAGGATTTATAATCAATCCCCAGTCTCTGGCTGTGGGACTACAGCTGGATCCAGAACATATTCAGACAAAACCTGCAACCGTCACTGCTGGAAACAGGAAGGGAGGGAGAGAGAGAAGAAGGAGAGAAGTAATTTATGATTCTGGGTTCAGTTAACACAAGAGAGTACAGCCATTTACTCCAAATAACTTCCATGCAAACTGCAACAGGAAACAAAACAAGAACACAAATACAGTATAAATTCAGGTAAACATAACAATGTATGAATAATGTATGAATAAACTGCTAGTGGTTGAGCTTCATTTCATTTGGAGCTGAAGCTTAACAGAGTTCATGGAAACAATTCTTTTTTTAGAGAAAGGATTTGAATGGAAAGAGAATGCTGGGTCTTCGTAAATGTCTCAGGAGGAGTCGCCTGTTCTGGCAAAAAAAGGTTTGCACTAAAATATTTAAAGTTATAGAAGTTTCCCATTGTATATCTCAGAGAATTTTCAGCTGGGAAAATGAGGAGAGGGAAGAGACTCCTGAAAGAATGGCGTTCAAACATCTTGTTTTAACTTCTAGAACTAGTCATGGAAATTCTTGGAATTCCTCCACTTGTCCTCCTCTGGTCCTTCAGGTGAAGATCTCCTGAAAGACACAGACATAATGAAGCACAAGGATTTTCTCTTCAGTCCTGTTACCAGACCTTTTCTCTCAGTGTTCTGTGTACCTTCCCATCCAGTGTCAGTGTGATGCTGACCCTCTGCACATGTGCAATCCTGGACTCTCCCAGGTAAGTTTCTGATCACGATAGGTAAACGTTAGCACCACAGCTAGTATGCAGTAGTCAACCTCTGGGCAGGCAGGGGGTATTTATAGGCTGTAGATGCACATGCCCAGATGCTGACTAATTGCATACTACAGGATCAAGTGCAGGAATGCCTCATGTTTCAAATAAAATGTTCAGATATTCTAGGATGAGTAGGATCTTGCATATAGGTATCTTGTGTTCCTCCAGCATTTTTGCAGAGTCCAGCTTCAGGAGGAAGATGAACCCATTGTTTTGTGCTCCTGCTGTGACTTAGCTAGTGTTCTACTTATCTTTTTTTCCTTCTGGCTGTATATCACCCTTTCAAGCATGGCTGACTGTCACCGCTACTGTTCCAGGGTAGATGGAGTGACCCTATTTCCTCTCTGTACAACTTCTATAGTTGTAATGGCTACCTCCCTGTGCCTCAGCCTAACTTATTAAATGTACTTAATCTTCTGGGTGGGACATCACTTGAAGATAGATAAGCAAGGACTCTTGTTCCCTGAGCCTAACTGGAAAAGGGAAAGCTGAAAAGAGTAGAAATGGCCAGCAGTGACTTGCATTTCAGTCTGTCACCATTACTCTTTGAGTCCAAATGCTTGGGCCACCACTGGAGTTAGCTAGCAAGGATCTCAAAGTGGTGCATTCATTGATTTTACTTTACTTCTGAACATTAATTTAGCTGCTTATAGGAATAATAAAGGTGCTTTGGCAAACATGGCTTAGATTCAGTTGACCCAAATGATGTCTAGTACAATCTAGACATTGTGTTGACTGTATTTGAAGTGCATTTTCCTTAAGGGCATTTCACACTTAACTTCAGGGGAATACTATCCCATGGCAGTTAAGATCAGGAATGGAGGCCAGCATTCTCACTGCAATGGCTGGTCCCACCCCAGACTTCACACAGTCCTATCTTGGTGGAGGTGAAGTGCAAATGCCCCCATGCAGGATTCAGCTATGGCCGTGTGTGCGTGATTGGGTGATGCAGCACACAACTGAGCAGCCACAGCCATGCTGTCCTCATGCAGCCTTCATATAGAAGTAATGCAGAGGCTATGCTCAGTTTGATTGATTGATTGATGGACTGACTGACTGACTGATTGAGGCTGTCCAATAACTATAGTTCTTAGGGAAGCTTACACAACTAACATTTATCATGTAGAAACAAAACAATGAATACGTACAATAAAATTATAATAGTGTCATTAGTCTCTGTAGGTGAATGAAAAAGTCTTCATGCCTAAAGGTACGCAAAGGTTGCTGCAGGCAGACCTCTTTGGGGAGAAGGTGCAAACGACTGGGTTCCACCACTGAGAAAGCCATTTCCCTCATGACCCCTCTTTTTTTTTTCACTTGACAAGGTCATGAATGATAAGGCTTTTGTAATGATCTTCAGGATGTGGAGAGCAGAGAGACATGGAACTAGGTGCCTTTCAGGTAGCTGAATGTTATTTTCCAGAGTTCTTTCCCTCTTTCCCTGCCTTATTTGAACCTTTCAGCTAAATAATCCAGTGGATCTCACAAAGCATTTAGGAATCTATCTGCCTCTATGGTAGGACATTGGCCATGTGGTTACCATTCAGTACTATATGCCAAGAATGGGCCAGGCCCTCCTTTGGCACCTGACTCACATCCATGCGTGGAAACACTCTATTTACAGAGCACAGAAAAGTGTTCTGTGTATACAACACAGACTAGGGTCCTTATTCTGCGTTAGATGTTACAACAGGGACCTACCATCTGCATGTTAGTCTAGACTACAGCAGGCCCTTAGCAGGGTCTGCCATTGCTTGCACCAGCATGATGGCAGGTCCTTAGTCTGAGATATAAACCAGAATGAGGCCCAGTGTAGAAAAGGCCTAGGTTTTCTCTTGTTCCTACAGTGCAGAAAAACAGCAGGAGCAGCCAATAGCCATGTCTGAAGCCCAAAAACAATTCAACAAGTTTTGAAAATGGCCTACTTCTCAGACCATCTCTGGAGCTTGATAAAATGTCCCATATTTGACTTTCATTCTGGGAAACTTTCACTCCCCGGTCTCAAAGTTAGGCCAGTTGAATCTGGCCACCCAAGTGGATGGTCATTCAGCCCAAGCCTGGAACAGAGAAAGTTCTGCAGGCCATTCCAGCCAGGGTGTAGTGTCCATTGTATATGGTATAGCACTTATGTGGTGCTTGCCAAAATGTCTCCACAGGAAGACCACCTCAAAGAGTCCTTTGCAGATGCTTAGATAAGGTTGCCATCAAACCAAAGAATGTTCTGTTCATAGCTGTGGATGTAATGCACATTTCTCCTATTAATAAACTACTATTAGACTATATCATAGCAAATACAAGGCCTGGAGTATATTCCATTTAAAGTGCAGCACTTTATGAAGGTGTAACTAGATAGGAATAGGGTTCTGATAAGGAAAGCAAAATGGATCTTTGCACCATTCAGACAAAATTTTAAAAATTACACATGATTCAGTCCTAAATCCCAATGCCTCCTTTTTATTTGTTTGTTTGTTTGTTTGTTCTGCCATATGCCTGAAGGTCTTAGAATGGATTACAATACACACACACACAAGTAAAATTAGCATACTGAAAGTGCCTCATCTCCTGGAACCCTGACCAAAAGCTTAACTTTTGTTCAATGGCACTGCATTAGAGCAAGACAACCCTCTGCTGATCACAAAGATCCCAAAGAAACCCTGGAGTCCGAAGTTGACATCTTTGAACCATGTTAATCAAGGATCTTGATTTCCCTCAACACCTCCAACACAGCATCTGAAAGACTCAGGTCAGATTGAGCAAATAGCCTGGGAAAAAAACAACAGCTAACATCAGTGGAAACACATAGCAATTCCAAAAGCTTACACCACCACCACCAAGATGCAGTACTAAATAAGTGAAGAGATAAAAATGGATTTGCTGTCATACTCTGAAGCGCATGTTCATTGACAGTTCTTTACACACAAGAGGCAAAGACATTAGCTTTTTTCATCTGTGATCAAGAAGGAGCGTAAAGAGAAATAAGCATCGTCTAGAACAAGATTATTCTGCATTGTTCCACAGTTTCTTTTACACAGTTTTTTTAGTTCATACGTAGACAATAAAGACCATAATATAAATTGAAGGAAAGCAGAATCTTTGATCAAAATTAAAATAGTCAGCCTTAATTATTGCCTCAACAAGTTTAAAAGCGGTGGTCTTCTGGTAGGATTAACAGTCCACTTCACATTTCCCTGCCTCTCTCTTTCCTGCTCACATTACAAATGCAATTTTCAACATTTGATTCGCTTTGAATTGAATATTCAAATATCCAAAATCATACGAATAAAGAAGAACAAATGTATGGACATTTGAACGGATATGAATACATTTGTATCTATTTGTTTGAATATTCAATGCGTATCTGATGATACACATCTCAAATGCATCCCTATATAATCCAGTTTTATCACGTATGCATCCTGTATGTATCTGTACAGATGTTTACGGATATGCACAAGATGTGTATTGATGAACACATCAATACACATCTTGTTCCTGCTCCCTGTTCCTGCAATGCGTACATATCCGTATACATATGATTGTCTGAATTATTCATACAAATAACTCAAAATATTCATATACTAACGGCCAAATTCATCCAAATTCATCCAATTAACAAATATTTTTAATATTCATGGACATCCCTATTACAGATAAGCCTCATCATCCCACAAATGTGTTCATTAGATCTAAAATCAGGAGGTGCAAGCCCTGTTCGCTAAAAGTCCATCCCCATGCTGAAAATATTCCAAAATTATTCTGAGGTCACCTTGGGAGCGTCTCCATGCAAAGCCCTAATACGGGCTATATGCAAGACAATACGTGTTTAAAAAAACCCACTTTGCAAGTGTACTCCTTGCAAAATAAGGGGCTAGCCCATATTGTCCTGGGGTGATGCAGACACTCCTGGGTTATTTGGGGCAGAGCTTGGTGGCCGCAGTATTAGCGGGCAGGGTTTCACCTCTGCTCCCTGTTCCTGCTGTGTGCACTGCAGTCAGCAGCCGCTTGGGGACTTCTTTCAATAAACACCTACAGTTATCACAGACCCCTTCTCTGATAGCAAGTCTGGGACCTGAATTGTGAGAAATTTTGAGCCGGTTGTGGGGGAGGGGCTACCCGCTGTCATGCGCGCTGTCATGCGGATGTGCGCACCTCTGCTAAGCCCAAGGAAAAGGAATGATCTGCTTTTATTTATGCTTTTAACTAACTTTTGGTTATGCTTTTAACTGCAGTGGCCAAGGAAAAGAATGATCTTTGTGTTCGAGAAGGTACAACTCAGGTGTTTGCCTGTCATTGCTGCAGTGGGCAGGATGGGTTATGGTGGCAGAGAGGGGAGAGGGTGGGTGGGGAGAAAAAGATGCAGCTTCACACTGCAGCTTGCATGGGGACACGCATGTATGATTTGAATCCGTGTTGCTCCAAACCACATGTGGATGCTTTATTGTGAGTTACAATGTGGATTTTTATGACACGCATCACAAGCACAGCTACCGACTTCCATGGGGACGCACCCTAAGTAGTATTTCTGTTGCATTAGAATTATTTAACTCTGTTCCAAACCTTGGTCCCACGTACTCTTTTCATTGAGGCCATCCACATTTTTCTTAAACTTTCCTTTAAGTGAAATATAGTTTTGCATCAGGTTTTTTTCTCTTAAATTAGTGATCAATTAGTCCTGAGCACTGAAATGATTCACAAACACATGGGAAAAAATCATGATTTCAGGGGCATTTTCACATTTCCCTTCCCATCCTATGGGCAGGAAAGATGTGCAGTCACCTAATTCACACTTGCTAGTCAATGTTAGCTTACCCCCCCACACACACACACACACGGATGATCGATCACTTACCTGTGATAAGTCCCCTGGTTGATCCTCTTCTGGGCACCACCATCTTGAATGCACATCTCTGTGACTGTGCATGCATCAGCACCATCACAATGTTGGTGCTGACATTCTATACAGTCACAGTCACGTCAGGGGGGCATCAGAGCTGACAGCACACTTGCTGCCAGAGGTGTGAATGCTCACCAGTTGGATGCTTCAGGTAAGTGTCTGGAGAGGGCTAGCATGCTTGTGGAGCATGATTTCAAGCTCCACAGCTAGTATGCAATTAGTCAATCTCTGGGCTGGCAGACGTTTCTAGTCTGTAAATGCATCCTGATGGTAAAGATGAATCTGCCCAGAGGTTGCCTAATTGCATGCTATGGGCTGAAATTCAGTCCAGGCTTCTATACATCCTCACAATGAGTACTTTGGTGTCATTTTGTTCTAGAAAGTTTCAACTAGCACTTTCAGGAGGATATTTATTTAATTAATTTATCCTGCCCTTCACTAAAGGCTCCCTAGGCAGGTGACAACAGTAAAAATATAAAATCCATGAAACATATTTAAAATGTAACCGTCCCATATTTAATTCAACAAGAGTTATGATCCTGGAGGTCATATGTTATTTGTATTTTACTCTATTTTAGTTTTTTAAAAATAAAAATATGACATTCACAGTTTCCCATGGGCATTCCATGGGAGGTGGCCCATTGAGAGACCAGACAATGGCACAATTATCATTTTATAAAATGTACAAGAAGAACCACTTCCTGACAGTTAATGGAAAGACCAAACACCCCAGAAGCTTATGAAGATTTCAAGCACTGTTATCTACAGTTCATTTTAACTGCTGTTTTTAACATTTGTTTCACTGTGACCCACGCTGAGACCTTTAATTATAGAGCAGGATAGAAATCCAAGTAAATGAACCATCTAGTTTACTAAAACTGTTTTCTTTTTGCATTTTTCCTTAAAAATGAAACAGAGAGGGAATATTGGCTGGATGAGTAAAATAAATCCCATTCATGGTACCCATCCCCTCTGGCACAGGTGAAATATATAGTGAAACACAAGAAGTTGCTGATCACTTATGGCCAGGCTAACTTGAATGGAGAATGGCATTAGCAGTGCTAATGTGGCCTGACAACCCATTCGCATTAGCTCCCCTCCATCAGTCTGCATTAGCATTTGTGTTGTGTAATGTGCTATGAAAGTCATTTTCTGATAATATTACTGCTCATGAATAGTAACCTGGAATGATATGAGCCTTACAAAGGAGGCAGACAGCTAATCTGATTGGACTGGTTAATACAACAAGGCCCAGAGGAGGGAATAGCTGGCAGCCCTGAATTCAAAGCATGGTACCTCCCATTCCTTTGCATGCTGCTCACAAGTGACAAAGAATAATGGATATGGAAAGATAAATTTCACATTAGAATCCTTTTTCGTGATAATCTGGCTGTGTGAGACAAGCAATCAATTTTCCATTTCTCAATGCCAGCATTCTCCAACCGGGTGCCCTGACTACAGTTCACATCCTTCCTGTCTATTGCGTACATTTGTTGGGGGCACCTGATGTTCTTCAAAACCACCTTGAAAATATTGGGTGACAAATGGAGAGAAATTTCCATAGTTCTTATTGCAAATACAAATAATGCTTCCAATACATGTGCTCATAGACAAAACCTAATAAATCAAACCAAACAAACAATTCACATTTACAAAGCAGGAGTTAATTAAACTGTTGTAAAAAAAAAAAAAGATGAAAAGGAGGAGAGATCACAGGTGGGAGTAAGTAAAATAATGGCATAATGTTACAAGAAGCAATAGAAAAATGCCGGGGAGGAATTAAGAATGGAAATAGAGTGGGAGAAAGCAATACAAAGGAAAATCAGTAAAGAAGGTCAAGAAAGGGTAGAAAGACCAATAACAGAATAAGAAATAATGGGAGTAATTAAAAAAAATATCTCCAAGGAGGATGACTTTATTATAACATTTTATAAACAATATGGTGAGATATTAGTGAAACACTTAAAAGAATTATACAATGATATACTGAATAGAAGACAAATGCTAAGAGCCAATAATAAAAAGCCAATAATAGTCTCAGTAATAAAAATGCAAGGGATCTGTTATCTCTGAATTCTTACAGACCAATTTCCTTTAAAATCTTTATTATGGTGCTGGCAAGGAAGCCGAAGGAAATAATACCCAGGTTAACGTCTGAAGATAATTTAAGCAAACAAATAAAATGAGTCAAGGTGACACACACAAACCCAAATGGGACAACCTAGACTATAATATTGATAAAAGAAGCACCCACAAGAAAGCAATTAGAACCTGAATAGGTTTAAGAAAGGATTAGATAAATTCATGGACAGGTTTACCAATGGCTACTAGAACTGATGCATAGATACTACCTCCAGGCAGCATACTTCTCAAGGCTATTTGCAAGCAGGATACAAGCAGGATACTTCTCAAGGCTATTTCCAAGGAACTGAAGGCAAGTGCAGATTTTGCCTTTTGTCTTCTGCTTGAGAATGCCAGAAGCAATTGGTGGGCCACTATGTGAAGTAGGTTGCTGGGCTAGATAGGTTTTGCCCTGATCCATCAAGGGTCCACTTATGTTCTTTTATGAAGATATATCCTGTCCTAACACAACCCTGTAGTTGCTTCCAGACAGCAGGTAGCATCAGTATGGCTGCTAGCTTACCTGGCTGGTATGATATACCATCAACAACAGATGGTAAGAGCAAAAAGATCCTAAAACTGAGTTTGAATAAGTTTTATAATTTTTTTGTTCAAAATCAATCAATTCTGGAATTTAGGAGGTGAAGCCAAAATTCAATAAGAATAGTGTTATATCAAAACAGCGTTAGATTTCTCCAGGAGCTGCTAACAAAGAATTCTTGGCTGTTTGTTCCCATTCTGTTCTGTCTAAAATAATTTTAGGAAATGGGTCTTGATAACCCATGTTATGTCTTTAAAGCATTCCAAATGAAGCTTCAGCCCAAATGCAGAAATAAGCAGTTTCATAGTAGATCAAAACCTGTTCACAGTCTTTCAAAAGCATCAAAGGCCAAGAGCAAATTGCTGTTCAGTCCCATTGGTATGTCCAAGTGCCAGCAACAACGGATTCTATTCTGTTCCCCCCCCTCCTCCTCCCCTGCAAAATACAAAGTCCATCTGTTGAAAGCATATTTCAAAAAGTGGCTTAGCAAAGAAGACAGAAGATTAAGGAATAAAACAGTATTCTCATACAACTCCACAGATTTGTTTCCAGATACAGACACTCAGGCTGCATCCATATGCAAGCCATTTGGGCACCAATTGGGCTCACATGAGACCGGGTGCAGGACCAAGATCAAATCTCAGGCATCCCCATGCCATTCGCCCTAATGCGAGCTGGAGGTGGGCTGGGGGTAGATTCAGCTGTCCCCGAGCAAAGCACACCAGGATTGTGATTTTGCTCCCTTTCCCAGGCAAGCTGATTGCTTGCCTCGAAAGGGGAGCAAAAGAAGGGTGTAAGGGGGTGCAGAGGCTTGACTTTCCTCTCTTTTCCAGGGAGGCAACCTTATTGCTCCCCTGGCACAGAGAGAAATCTCAAGCCTCTTCACCCCCTCTTTCCAATCTACTTACAGAAAGAGGCTTGGCTTTACTGCCAAAGTAAAGGATCATTTCAGCAGTAAAGCCAAGCCTATTTCTGTCAGCAGATCAGAAAGAGGGGATTGCAGAGGCTTCAGATTTCTTACTTTTCCAGGGGGGCAACCTTATCGCCCCCCCCTCCAGAAAAGTGAGAAATCTCAATCTTCTGCAACCTCCTCTTCCCATCTTGGCTGACAGTAACGACACTTCACTTCACTTCAGGAGTAATTTTCACTCCCAAAGTGAAGTGAGGCGTCTTTACTGTCAGCCAGGATGGGAAGAGGAGGTTCAGAGGCTTGAGATTGTCCCCCTGGAAAAGTGAGAAATCTGAAGCCTCTGAAACCCATGTTCATGATCTCTGCTGACAGGAGAGAGGGTTGGCTTTAAAACTCAAACCTCTTTCCTGTCAGCCGAGATCATGAAGTCCAGCACCGTCCCCACTTGGCAATGTGTGCTGGGGCCCCAAACCATCCCGAGACTTGCTTTTTCAGGTACCAAATTTGGTCCTGGTCTGGCATGGTTTGGGGCGATTTGGCCCACTTTCAACAGACCAAATCTAAAATGTATGGGGATGCCTCTTGCCGAAACCGCATTCTGTACTGGACCAAACGTGCATGGGGATGCACCATCACACAAACCATTCTTGATTTCTACTGCATCTAATAGGGATGTGCCCAAATGTTTTTTTGGGCATTCAATTCATAGTGAATCGAATGTTAGAAAATCCGTATTTGTAAGAATAGATTCCCCTTTGAATGTGGTAGAATTCTTTTCAATACATATGTATTAATGAATTCTTGATACAAATACATACAGATCCTGCATATGGATCCTATACAAACACATACATACTAGATACGTATCCTATACCAAAGCATATGTATTGCATACATATCCTATACAAATGCATACGAACCAGTAGACATTGTCTATCTGGACTTCCAGAAGGCTTTTGACAAAATCCCACATCAAAGGCTTCTGAGTAAACTCATCAGCCATGGAATAAAAGGGCAGGTTCTGTCCTGGGTTTGTGACTGGCTTAAGGATAGGAAGCAGAGAGTAGTAATAAACAACCAGTTCTTAGGGTGGAGAGAGGTAAAAGGTGGGGTCCCCCAAGGTTCAGTGTTGGGACCAATACTTTTTAATTTATTCATCAATGACCTAGAAGAAGGGGTACATAGTGAAATAGAAAAGTTTGCTGATGATACTAAATTATTTAGGGTAGTAAAAACCAAAAAAGATTGCCAAGAGCTCCAGAGGGATCTCTTAGCATTGGGTGACTGGGCAACCAAGTGGCAAATGTGCTTTAATCTTAACAAGTGCAAAGTAATGCACATTGGGGCCAAAAATCCAAATTATGTCTATAAACTGATGGGGTCTGAGCTTTCTGCAACACACCAGGAAAGGGATCTTGGGGTTTTGGTGGACAGTTCAATGAAGGTGTCAACCCAGTGCGCAGCAGCAGCGAAAAAAGCTAATTCAATGCTGGGAATAATTATGAGGGGAATAGAAAACAAGTCAGCAAGTGTCATTTTGCCCCTTTATAAATCTATGGTGAGGCCACATTTGGAATATTGTGTACAATTCTGGTCATCACACCTCAGAAAGGATATTGTGGAACTGGAAAAGGTGCAGAAAAGGGCAACCAGAATAATTAAGAGGCTGGAACACCCCCCCCTTACAAAACCAGGCTGCAGCGTCTAGGCTTCTTCAGTCTGGAGAGACAGCGTTTAAGAGGGGACCAGATTGAAGTATATAAAATTATGCACAATATAGAAAAGGTGGATAGAGAAAATTTGTTTTCTCTATCACACAACACTAGAACCAGGAGGCACTCTATGAATCTGATGGATAGGAGAGTCGGATCTGACAAAATGAAGTATTTCTTCACCCAGAGGGTCATTGGTTTATGGAATTTGCTGCTGGAAGAGATGGTAACAGCTGCCAGTCTTGATGGCTTTAGGTAGGGTTAGACAAATTTATGGATGACAGATGTATCAATAGCTACTAGAATGAATGCCTAGGTACATATTTCAGGCTGGGGGGGGGGGAAGCAGGACACTTTAAAGGCCATTTGCTGGGATTAGAGAGCAGGAAAAGGTTTGTCCTTGTCTCTGCTTGAGATGCCCATGAGCATTTGGTGGCCCAATGTTTGCAACAGGATGGTGGACTTGATGGATGCTGGACTAGATGGGCCATAGATATTCTTCTCTTAGATTCTTATGTTATACTGTATGCTTTTCTTCTCTATAAACAACCAGGGGGATTTCTGCACTTCACTTCCCATCCCCAGGATGGGAATAGTGCACCCCACTGGCATGCATTAGCATTTGCATGTGCGAATGCTAGTGCACACCAAACCAACCCCCAACACTCCCAGACACTCACGTGTGTGTCTGGGCACCAACATCTTCTGGTTGGAGGCAAGTGCAACTGAACATGCTCTGGCACCATCACCAGGATGTTGGTGACGTGTCATCCACACGCAATCACGTTTCCAGTCACCCGACATACCAGCACATTTGTGTGGCACGTCAGCTGACCCCTGGCACCGGAGAGGTGTGAATGCTCTTTCTGGTGGCTGGGAAAGGTAAGTTTGCAGACACATGTGGTATAGTAGCCACTGGGGTAGCTTCTGGTAAATCAGGAGACTTTTCTTACATGGAAACACCTCCTGCAGGTACAGATGGTGCTTCCCAGATGCTATCCCAGCATGCCCTGGTAGGTCAAGTTCTGACCCCTGGAGTCAGAAATCCTTAATAAATCCACAGAAAGAAAACAGAAATCTACTGGTAGATTGAAAGCCGTATTCCAACTATCCTTGATTTAATACAAAATAGCAATTTCCTTAGATTTCTGATTAGGCAGAAAAAAATGTTTATTATTGACTTACTTATTTTTAATATTTATATCCTGAAGGTCCCAAGGCAGGTTGCAATAAAAAGACAACATCTTAGTTCCAGTAATCCGAGCTGTCATGGTATTTCATGAAAAATCTTTGACAGCAAGAAAAGTGTGGGCGCAGCTTCCCGTCAGCCTTTATTGATAACCCCTCCTGCCAATCATTTTTTTTTTTTTTGGGGAGTATTTTACCTTACTATTGAATATCTAGAGCTCAAAATAGACCATTATTCATCCTTATGTTGGACTTCTTCAGATCTTATTTCAGCGGAAAACATCTCTAGGGTTGAAAGATCTCAGCAAATTAACTTACAAAAACAAAGCTGCCTAAAACTAAAAAAAGAAATATACGATTTTGCACTGAATAGGGATGTGTTATTCAGAATTTGTACAAATTCATATGAATTCCAATATTCGTGAACAAATCGAATAGGGACTACATTTGTGAGTTGGATTATCTGGTACTTGTTGAAGCTTCAGCAAAGACCGGATGTCCCCATCACCTCCTGTCCCCCCTCTTCACAGACTCCCATCACCTCACTGACCTTGGTCCTGCCACTGCAGCTGTTGTGCACACCTCACCTAAGCACTTCCAGGTCTGTGCATGCAGCTCCCACCATGTCACATGATCTCCAGATGGGGAGCTGGGCACGCAAACCTGGAAGTTATTTTTTGGCCTCCGAAGACTGCCAAAAGCGCCTTGGGGATGCCGCTGTCACCTCCTCTTCTCCTTGGGTGCACCCCCTTACCTTTGGGGAGGCTGCAGTGGCATCCCCAGGCCTAATTCAGTGCTCTTCAGAGGGTGCAGTTCCCACTGTGTTGCACGATCCCAGCATGAAGACCTGCACATGCAGAAGAACCATAAGTGATTAGAAAGTGTGCATCAGCATCAGCATCATGATGAAAGGTAAGTAGGGGAGGCGGGAACAGGGGGGGGTGCTTCACATGCATGTGGGGAAATCCAGCTGAAGCTGAATTTTCTAACATTTAGTTCCTATCAAATCAAATGTGGGAAATTGGCTTCATGCACACCTCTAGCACTGAACCTATGCAGCTGGTCATTTTGCTGCTGTTTAATACTCAGTATATTTAGTCGTCATCTTTCCTACAAAAATGTTACGCATGACCTGTTTCATCCACAGAAAGAAGTGGAAAAAATGTTTTGCAGGCCATCCACATGCTAGTGAAGACTCTAGCATCCCCCACCTGTGACCTGCCATAATCTGCAGTGGCACGTGGATAAAAAGCCCTATTCCAGGATATAATCTGGAAAAAGGGCCAGTGCAGAAACGGCCGTATTAGGAAACTTCAGCAATAAGGAGGGCTTTTTCAGATTTAACTTCCATGGGATACTATCCACAGAGGTTAAGTTCAGGGTTGGTGTTCACATTGCAAGTATCAGCATCATCTCAAACCTACCTTGAAGCTGGTCCACCTTGGACTTTCCACAGTGATTTCAACTGCTCACCAGGCTGTTGCTATGGTGATTGTCACACGGTACATGACGGCACAGGTGCAGCCACAATGCCCTGCCCTCATGCAGCATTTACATTAGTAAGTGGTGCAAACACTACATCTGAGAGTTTACAAAGAAAGCACTCTAGGTGCTCTTGGTAAAGCCGTGCTCTTGGTAAAGTTTTTACTGCTCCACAGCTAAAGATAATCAGGATAGCTGCACAGGCGTCTGGGCCACTCTGGTATGGATGAGAATTTCCACCAAAAGAGCACACTAACTCAAATGCTTCCTTTGCATTATATAACTTCCATTCACTCAGGCATTCACACAAGCACAGTCACTTATCTTAGCCACCAGTGGGCAAGGTTGATAAGGAGAGCAGAGAAGACAAGACCTTTTCACAGGTGGTATCCACAGTGTGGGAGGATCCTCTAAAACAGCTAGAGATCTTTTCATGGGCTAAAAGGAGCAATCCTGGCCTCATGGATCATCTGAAACTTCTCAGGTTCCATTTGAATACAGCTGCTTCACAATTATGTCTTTTAAAATCTAAAAATTCACAAAATGCAGTCACACATATGTTTTAAACCACCTTCAGCCCATCTTTGGCCTGAGAAAGTCCATCAACAAAGTAACTAGTAATTTTCTTTCCACATTATCTAATCCAAAGATGGATTTTGTAAGTTAGATAATGCCAAAAGAAATCAGCTTCTCATTTTGCTGGTGTTTATCTCACTCTGAAAGTGGATTGAAACTGGATTAAAACTTAGGTGTGAATGAAGTCAAAATACAAGCTTCTGAATAATCTGGATTTCAAAACTATAGCTATTAGCAGCTATAATGGCTAAGGACATTAAGTCTTGAAATCCAGAATGAGAGATTGAGAGAAATTGTGTACTTTCTGAAAACCAGTTTGCATTTGCAACACAGTGCAGACTGCCACTGAAATAAAAAAGCAGTCCAGCCAGATGGTTAACCGTATCTGTATATTCCCCCTATAGTTACAAGTTAAAATTGTAGCTGCTCTGCCAGAGGCAAAGAAGAAGCAAATGAGCATGTGCCTAAAGGCAACACAAACCAAAAGCATTCGGCATTCCCTTTAGTGTCTCTCCAAGCTAATAAAAACCATATGCATTCTAGTGCTTTAAAACAGCAACAACAACAAAGATACAGGAAAAGCTGTGACGGAGTGGAGCAATCATCCACCTAGTCCAAAAGAATCTTCCTAATGGCTAACAAGATGGTTACAGGGAAGCACACAAACCGCTCATGGGTCCAGTAGCTCATGAATTACGCAACTACACTGTCATAGTCTCCTATATGGGAAGGGTAAACAAACAAACAAGAGGCAATGTCTCCTCCAGAGCAATTGAGTTCAGGTCACAGACAGCTCACTCAGTGTGGAGGGGGCAGATAACTGCGGAAAGCTTCCGCAGCAGCCAGCAAATGAGATTTTAATCTGAAAAATACTGTAGCTTCACTTCATTTGCCAGCTTTAGCTGTGGGTGCCTCTTTTCTCTTCCCCAAGCAAGCTGTCAGTCAGCTGTTCTTGAGGAAGCAGGTAACTTTAAATAAGCAATATTTTTCCCCAACCTGAATTTTGGAGACTCTCCACTGTGCTTTTCTTTGCATGCACATTTAAGAAGCACATCACCGAACTTGCATTATTTTTCTATCTACTTCATTTCTTCTTGGTGTGAATGACAGTCAAACTTGATAAGGACTGGGAACCTCTAATTTGACTTGAGGGTTTTATAAGCCAGTCATATGAGTTCCAATACAAATCTGAGCATGAGGTGCTCACCCAAACTGCTTTGATAGCACCATACCTTAGTTCAAAGCCACAAGTAGTTACCTTGGTGGGCAGTCCAGAAAACAAACCAAAATCTGATGATATTTGGAATATTTCCAAGAGATTGTTTGACATTTTCAGAAAATATTTTTTCCCCTGAAAATTAAAATTATCTCCTCCTACTTAGAATTAGACCTTCCCATGCTAAGTAGCATATCAGGCAAAAAGACTATCCCAGCCAGATTTTCAGCTTAGTACCAGTTTATGTCTGTCTGTTCAAGATCTTTTACAAATCCTTGGTGCCAAAAAACCCTGAAGGATAATTTCAACCCATACACCCCTTAGAGAATATTCACACAAATAATTGGGTTCAGTTATGGATGCAGTCTAGCAATTCTTCTCTCATACCACTGAGCAAAAGAAACCATTCCTGCTACAAACAGCAATTCAGACTGAAGCATTTTCAACAGATGGTTGTCTAGCCACTATCCTGCTGATCCAGTGAGACCACTTCCAAAGATAAGCCATTTAACTGTTCTTACACTATGGACATTTTCTGGATATTCAACCAAAATCTACTACGTCGTAAGGTACATCTATTATTGGACAAAAGCAGACCATATCCCTCCTCTCCATGTCACCAGTTCACATATATGGCAAGGTCTTTCTCAGCCTCATTCATCTTTCCATCTTGTGGCTAAAATAGGTGAAAAGGCTGTCGTACTCATTCAAGTGTGAAAAGACCCAAAGCTGTCCATGTATGTATTTATTATTTACATTTCTATCCTACCCCATAGCCATGTTCATTTGTTTACTTTTAAACACCCCTCAACCTGTAAAAGGTATTCAGACTGGTCTACAAAACGTTGGTAAGACAAGTCCCCTCAGTCAAGGTGCTATATAGCTTTGTGAGGACAATTGAGGAATGATAGGGGGCACACTGAGAGCAAGATGGAATAGTCTCCTCTCTACTGTCCTCAAACAAGGTGAGGTGGCAGCTGGAAGAAGGAACAGCAACCATTGGGATCAAGATGGTAGAGCTTTTGAGTTACTATCTCCTCTCTACTCTTCTCAGGCCAAATGGTAGGCAGGCCTGTGGTGGCAATTGGAGGAGGGAATGAATGCATTTGTCCACCCCTTGATGTGCTACAGCTGTCCCAGATGAATTCCAAGCAATTCTCAATCCATACATGCTGTGCACAGGGTTAACACTGCCCATAACCAGGGGCCTATTCACACTTAGCTTTATTCTGGAATATATCCTGGAATAGGGACTTGCTGTCCATATGCTAGTGCAGGCTTCAGCAGGCCCAATGTGAGGTCTGCCAGAGTCTGCATTAGCATGTGGACCACAGAGCCCTATCCTGAGATATACTCCAGAAAAAGGCCAAGTGCGAATAGGCCTCAGTCCTGCAGTGGTGGGAATGTTCAGAAGTGGTGCTTTTACATCACTTCCTTGTCCAGTGATAGAGTTTACATCTGTCCCTGTGGAGCCTGCCCTCCTGCACCACATGCATCACCCCATCACCAAATTGTGGTGAGGGGTGGACGAGACATGTGACTTCCAGGTGCAAGGCCAGGGCCAAACCAGCAGGCTGTTTCCATTCCCATTGCAAATGCTGTCAGATGCAATAGGAACATTCTAGCACTCTCTATGGGAAAGGCCCAACCCACCCTTTAGTTCAACCAGCCTGAAATGGTCTGCATATCCAATTCCAGGCAGGTAAGTGCAAACCGAGCCTTGATTTC
Organism: Aspidoscelis tigris stejnegeri; assembly: GCA_023333525.1. Lineage (NCBI taxonomy): Eukaryota > Metazoa > Chordata > Lepidosauria > Squamata > Teiidae > Aspidoscelis > Aspidoscelis tigris. The sequence continues at coordinate 22,955,181 of JALMGA010000005.1, forward strand.
TTCTCATGTAAATTTGTCTCCAGTTTCCTGATTCTCATTATTGCTCCCCAGTGAATTGAATGGCTTCTTCTTAAAATGAGGTCCTCAGAACTGAACACAGTATTGAAAGTGGGGTCCAACTTATCCCAAATAGTGTAACTGAAATGTATTGGAAATGATCTGTTGTTGGAGTAGAATCACTCTTGCCTTTTGTTGTTGCTGCTGCCATGTCACACTCATTTTTGCTGCCACATCACAGTCAAATGAGTCATTTTTCATTTATGGTCAACTAACATTCCAGTAACATTTTCATTTGTGCTGTCTTTAAGCCAAGTTATTTTCCAACATACATCTGTGCATTTGTCTAAAGTGCATATCTTTATACCTTGATTCTGTTTTATTTAATTCAGTTGCTTTCAGCTCTCCGATTTAATTAGATCATTTTAAAATTTGATTCTAATTCCTGAAGCATTTCTAGCCTTCCCATGTTTTTTATCATCTGCAGATCTGTAAGGAGTTTACCTAGCTAATTTTCCAAATAATTTGATGAAGACATACCAAACTAACTTTATCAGACAGGCCATTTTTCCTCCAGTTTGGTGCCCCTTAATGTTCTGCACAACAACAACTAACAGCCTCAAGTGGCATAGCTGTAATGACTGGGACTGAGAGAAGTTAATGCTTCATACCACTGGAGAGAACTATACTGAACTGGAACATGTGAACCAAGGCCATTTGAGGTCTGTGTAGAATGCAAAGGTATAAAATGTCAGCTCAGAGCCACGCATTTAGGATCACCTCCTGATTGCAATCAGTATTATGAGTCTCATGTAAAATAAGCATGAACCACACCAAAATGTGGCCAATTTTTAGCTTATCCCTGGAAGAGAGCTTCCATCAAGCTGAACAGGATAACTTTAGAGGTTAAGCAAAAGACAACATACTAAATCCCCCATCAATACACTTAACCTCCACACACAGAGACTCCTTCCTTCCTTCCTTCCTTCCTTCCTTCCTTCCAGCATTTATATTCATTTACACTTGAAAGTCCCAGGATGGGTCACAGCATTTGAAAAACATGAAACATATGACAAGGTTTGTGTGCCTAGCAGATGACTTTCTGAAGACACCTATCTTTTCTTTTTTTTTGAACTAGGCAATTGATGTTAAGTGAACATACCACTACCATATATAGTATAGCAAAATGGTAAGGTGAAATCAGTGCAATGCAAAAGAGATAAGAAAATGGCTTAAACCTCAGATTTAGAAAGAGCATTTATCCTTTTGGATAATGCCAGAAGGACAATGGGTACATGGTGATTGAAAGCTACCACTTGCCAAAAGAGGGCCAGGTACACTTCCAAGGGTGGAGTCCACCTGAGAATGGGCCTTCAGAGCAGCAGGAGGGGATTCATCAAAAGGCAGCAGGGACCTTGCTCACCACATGGACTATAGGCCATATTACCTGAACAGGCCCATTAAATGAACTGTTAAAGTGCCTTGGATCTGGGATCCATTTCTAGTAGGGATGTGCATGAATGTTTCTGCATATTTGAATATTCATGCACAAATACATTTGCAGCGGGGGGATTCGGCTGAAGCTCAATTTTTTCATATTCAATTTACACTGAATTGAATGTGAAAAAATGGTTTTGTGCACACCCTTATCACAGGGCAAGGGTGGGCACTTACCTATCTGGACACCTGCTCCCATGGTAGTGTGCCACATACATTAAGGTATTTCAATGGCACAAATACTCAGAAGTGCACAATCACTATTCTCTGCTTTTGAGTGGTGACCATTTTAGACTCAGTTTGGCTTACACATGTGGGATGGCCATTTCCAAGATGGCAGATCCTAGAAGCAAGTGCCCAGCCAAGGTAAGTCCTATAGCTATAAAGGGAAAACTCAAGTTGGGAGGTTCCCACCTCTATAATTGTGGAATTTTACCTTAGTAACCAGGGGCTATGTTTGGATTGCCATGGACATATGTGGCAATCCCAACATAGTGTCAGGATAATCCCAGGTTATAGGCCCCATCTAAATGCAACTTAAGTTTGGAAAGTGGGGCTGAGTTAGAAAACTGAAGGAGTCTTCTCAAATGTTTCTAAATCAAATGGTTCTTCTCAACTTAATAGAAATAAACATTCCATCCTCCTCTTTTTTGCCTTTTCTTTTTTTAAAAGCACTGATCCATTAGCAAGCCTTCATGTCTTGGGTGAAGCGCCACACACTGTAGCTGCTGTCACATAGTTCTACAGATGATCCATCACTTGACACTGGAAAAACAATTGGAGTCACAACAAATTAACATAAACCCCTTTTCATTTCTAGACCAGGGAATTTCTTGATTATTGTAAGCTTCAGTCTCATTTAAATATCACAAGACAGAGCGTGTACTGACATTTCCGGCTAACACCTCCTTCCTACCCTCAACCCCCACCAGTCCTTAACTTGTTCATCATCACCAAAAGCCTTTCTCACAGATGTGGGAGGGCAGGTCCTTAACCACAAACAGTTGTTCAAATGTGGATTGTTTTGTTCTACCATCCATCCAAGGTAAATCCTGCTACCTTGTAACATCCCTGAGAATGAAGAGATGAAATTCAATGGAATGGCAGAATAGTAGGAATGGAAACAGCAGATATATTTGTTTGTATGTCTGCCTTGCCCTATACTTGAAGGTCTCAGGGTGGGTCAAAATAAAATAATTATAAAAGCAAATAAAATAGATAAAATAAAACAGTGGCAGTGCTGACATGGGAGGGCATGCAGTTCCCTCAGCTGAAGGCCAAGATAAAGGAGGAGGAGGAGTTGGCTTTTCTACCTTGCTTTTCTCACCCAAGCTTTCTATCCTTCTCCCCACAACAGACACCCTGTGAGGTAGGTGGGGCTGTGAGAGCTCAGAAAGAAAGCTGTGACTAGCCCAAGGTCACCCAGCTGCCTTCATGGAGGAGTGTAGAATCAAACTCAGTGACTAAGAGGTATGAGTACAACACTCTGACTAAAAGCCCAAACAAAAGTTGAAGGGGTAGGTGGCCAGATGATAGATAGATGATATAGATGATGATGATGAGAGAGAGAGAAAGACTGACAGACAGATGGACAGACAGAGAGGTATTTCATGGAGGAAAAGTGCATGCCGTTATGGGCAACAGTCACCTGGCCTGCATCTGTAATCACTCACCCTTAAAGCTACAACCCACCACAGATGAAAGAGAAAGAAAGAGAGGCACTCCTTCATACATTATTTCCTAAATGATACAATGCACCAGATGCTTTTAGTGGTACAGAATTTTATGATTTCTAGTTTTATTATCCTGTATATGGCAATATAGATTGTATTTTATGATGGTATGTTCTCTCTCACACCAACTGTTTCAAATGCATTTGCAGATTTCTAGAAAATCCTTGCCTTTCCTCTTATTCAACCAGTCTGCCTGCCTGCCTGTTTTCTTGCTTTCCTGCCTTTCTTTCTTCCAGTCAGTCCAAAGTTCTGCCAGAGACGATCACTTCTGAAGTCAACAGTAAACTCTTTGGAAGGGATGAGATCATCCTATAAATGCTTTTCAGTCCCGTTCCAGGAGTTATGTGCAGTGATTTATTTTCATTTAACTGGTACTGAAGGGGGTCAATGATTCCATCCGAGCCTAGGACAGTTACAGAACACTTTCAGCAGAAGCCAGGAATCAAAGTTTCAGATCTTCTCCAGCAGTATAAATCCTGGGGTGACAATATAACATTTGTATCAGCATTTATGTTCTTTAATTTTCAGGGAGCTGAACAGGGATGTGAACGAATATTCGTAACATTCTAAATTCATTTGAATTCAAATCGAATGCTGGCACATTTGAAGACTGACATTCAAATTTGAATTGAATGCTTTAGAATATTTACACAAACCTTTGTTACCTTTGTGAACGTGGGAGGTGGGAAAGTGGTTGCACCAGTTGCATCTGCAATGGATCCAGAGTAGATTCAAAGTGGATTGAGAGTGGATTCAAAGTGGATTCAGGGTAGATTTCAAGTGTTCAGAACGGATACATAGTGGATACATAACGAATACATAGGGGATTTGTATGCAAGTCATATAGAATATTTGCATTGAACATTTGTATCAAATTCAAATCCTACCACATTTGAAGGAGTTCTACTCAAACCAATACAAATTTTCTTGCATTCAATTCGATAGGAATTGAGCTCCCAAAAAAACATTCATGCACATCCCTAGAGCTGAAGCAACTATGCAAATGACACATATTCTTTAAAACGTAGGCTATAAACCAGCTGAATGTTCCAGAACAGCCAGACACCTTTGCAATGGCGCTCAGTGATTTGCTGTGCTACTTCACCTTTATCTCTTCTGAACTGACTTTCACAATAAGGCTTCAAGCTTGGCTCAAGTCCTTGCATGTTACTGTGGGCAGAACTTGCATGCCTGAATGTTATTGTGGGCAAAAGGTTGCATTTTGCCTATAACAGAGTTCTGCCTGCAGTAGCAAGGCTTTGGGCATGTATTCAAGGCTCTTTTGCTCCCATGGCTACTCCTGTGCTTTTCATCCATGATCCTGCTCATTCTAGGATCCTCTTAGATGGAGCCCAATACAAGAAACATCTCCCAACCTTCACTTCCAAGCTGTCCAGTCTTCCCAAGAACAGCCTTTTGGGATGGGCAAAAAATGTTCAGCAGCTTCACAATTTGTGAAATTTTGCATTAAAAACGAATATTGGCTATATTCAAAGTCTGACCTCATGCAAAGTGAAAGCTTTTGTGCTTTCCTTCAAAGCTTTGGAGTGGATTTGGAGCAGATTCAGAGGAGATCAGGTGAAGCAACTGGTGATGGCAAGAGTTTGAAGTGAATTCAAAGGGAATCTAAAGCCCAGCACATTCAAAGTGGTTCCATTCACATGAATGTGAAGTTCCATCCCATTCACTTCAATGCGAAGCAAACGGGGTGGGGGTGGGGACAGATGTGTGGATCTCTACAAGTTTCTGTTTACAGAGTTGAAAACTTATGTGTTAATTGTATTCCATTTAATTTTGAAATAGTTAGATCACCCTTGGTCCCCTCCCTTGATTATATATCATCTTAGTGATCTAATTAGGACATTGTATTCTTCATTGTAACCTACTTATGTTATAACCTCAATTTGATAAAAAAAAGAATTTCTACTGTAGATTCATTTCTTTCTTCTTAGGTAGTGCCTCAAGCAAAGGCATCCAGGCCTTTAAAAGGGTGTTTTATGTTTCTTCTCTTTCCATGTTGCTCTTCTGAGCATTTATACATCCATTTACCATGATTTCCCATAGCAACTTATACAACAATCTCCTCTGTATAACGTGCCTCAGATTTTCTACTTTCTCATTATTAATAGCTTTGCTGTGTGAAATGATAAATGTAGCAACAATTTGTGATGAGTGCTTAATTTCAGTGCCATAAAGTTGTTCAGTGCCATAAGAACATCCTTGGGATTTGGGGTGGGAGTTTTTAATGCCTTGATGAACCGTAGTTTGGCATGAAGTTAGTGTTGTTTGCGCACACTTTTGCCCACGGTGAGGCCAAAGCCAGGGAATGAAAGTTCCCCACGTTAGAAGTTTTTGTCCAGTCTTATTTCAGAAAGTGCAGAAGGGACCTCAGAAATCATTTTCTGAGCCTTCTGAAATAGTGCCAGGCACAAAGCCAGGCAGAAGGTGCATCAGATTGGTCAGCACAACAGTGCTGGAAATGGAGGAGGGCGGAAAGAACTGTCAGTATTGTTTCATTTTCTGCCTGGATATTCCTGAAGCTGCTTTTTGCCTCTCTTCCGCAGCGTATTCCTTGGCTGTTTTGGAGCCATTTGCACTCCATGCAGTTCTTCCTTAAAATGGTTCTGTGACCTATGGGCCAATTTGTGCTTATCTTTATAGAGTGGTTCTAGCCACTCTGGGATAAGAACACCCATGCACTGCGACACCTCGGCTGTCCCAGGCCATCTGGGAGCATCCTGGAGCTTCCCCAATCCTGCATAGCCATGGAGAAGTAAAAATGGACCTGTTCGCACTTGACTGTAATTTGGAATATACAGTGGTCTGTTGTCCACAAGCTGATGCAGACTCACCTGAGGCCTACTGTAACCAACATTAACATGCAGACAGCAGGCCTCTATTCTGGAATATATTCCAGAATGAAGCCAAGTATGAACAGGCCCAACATCTGCACAGCTTGACAGGAGTGGCTGCCACACTCCTAGTTGGAAGCATTTGCACCCATTTCTGGATGCAAAGCTGCAAAGAAATGGGGTAGGTGGGGTGATGGCAGCTGTAAACTTGGGTGCTGCATTGTGATTGCCATGGCAAAAGTCACCTGTGCAGTGATTCCTATGGCAATTCGGGCAGTCTTGGGTTGACCATCCACACTGCTAGCACTGGTTATCCAATTGGGGACTGCACCTGTGTTGCTCTTGGCCTGAACTTTACTGTGGTGGGATTGTATGCTTATACCATTCCATGCAGTTAAGTGTGCACAGGCTTTAAGTGTCTGCATCTCAGATGAAACCCATACTGGAAACACTGGGAAATACAAATAATTTTAAGTTCAAAGAGCCCATTTCTGTCAGAACTTTGGCACAGGGAGACAAAGAAGAGGAAAAAAAGATGTTAAATTTGTCGTATCTAACAAATAACAACTGAAAATATTGTGTACTGTTTTTCTGAATGACATTGCCAATATTTTCTGTTTGAGTAGCCTTTATCACTTCAGCTGGGTAGACCTTCAGCCATCTTACGAGGCCTGTAGCTGCCAAAAAAAAGGGGGGGAAACAGCTATAAAGTGTAGCTGCCGCTGAACCCCAAAGCAAATGTACTGGCATGGCTCCATAGCTGTTAACTTAAGGCAGTCCTGTCTAAGCTGAGACTTCCCCAGAAAAGCAGTGACCAGTACATTTAAATCAGTACATACCACTTTTATTAAAAGTAACGGGAAGAACGATTCTACTGGAAGTCTTTGTTTGATCAGGATGAATTCTAAGGTCTGTAGCACTTCTTCACACAGAGTGATAAGCGATCCCAGAGGGTATGAGTGATTTTATTGTCATTCTGTTTTATAGCAGCAAATTGTCACTTTTAACAGGAAATACTGGCAACTAGCTACATTCTTGTGTCTTGGTGTTTCCCTCTAGACTGAGGCTGACCCCACCTGGCAGTCCAGCAGTGTCAGTTTTCTGTTTGCTTTGGGATTAATCGGAACACAGGTTTAAATTCTCCACACCTGAGCTGTGTTCAAATGTAACAAAAGGTACACCTCAGGGACTCCTCAGAGGGACAGTGGCAGAGTCCAGACAGCAGGTGTGCATCACAGGGACTGTGGAACTGCTGTCTAAGCCTTTAAAATGCTTTGCAGTCCCTGTGAAACAACGTCTGATCCTGTGCAGCAAAAAAGTCCCACTTACCTCAGCATTGGCTTCAGATTTTCCCTTTTCCTGGGGGTTTGGGTGAAATTTCATGAGATCTCTTGACAGTTTGTCCTCACTCAGGAAACAGCAAGCCTCTCAGAGAGCAAGCAGCTGACCACTTGGTAAGAAGAACAGCCTCCCCCCCCCCCGCCCCCGTCGCTGCATGAGACAAGTGGAAGAAAGTAAGGTTGATCTGTTCTCCTTGCAAAGCTTCTTTGCTTTGCACTAAGTTTGTATTTTTAATTTTAAGAATGTGGCCCTCATGTTCCCAAGCCTCCTTTCATCCAGTTTTTCTAGCACAGACTGCTGAAGAGAGGAAGGAAGGACAGACTCACCTTAGAGGTGCTTCTTTTTTTCTGTGTCAGATTATGTCCATGAAACCCTCAAGCCACTGCTAAGACGAAAGGTAGTCTTTAGAGATATCTAGGCATGAATGTTTTTTAGGCATTCTATTCAAAACAAATTGAATGTTCGAAAATCCTATTTGTACAAATAGATTGCATTTGAATGTGGCAAAATTCTATTCAATATGAATCTATTCATACGTATTCATATGAACATTTGATACATATCGGATACAAATGAATGCTTATCAAATATGTATCTGATACGAACAAATATGTATCTGATACAAATGAATACGTATCTGATATGTATCCCTAACATATGCAAGCTCTGAAAATGTCAAATCTGACCTGAATCCACTTTTAATACGCAGTCCGATCCATGTTGAATGCAATCTGGCTCAATTGCAGATGTGACCGGTGCTCCATTTGTCCACACCCCCAATCTAACAAATTTCCTAACTATTTGTACGAATGTTAGCATTCGAATATCGTAACATTCAAGTTCAAATGTCCAAATTCAGCAGAATTGGATCAAATTTTGAATGTTGTGAATATTCATGCACATTCCTAGTAATCTACTGCATCAGCCCCTCTGATGATTGGACTAGTCTTGTGACCTCAAGCAGCCTCAGCAAGAGGCTTGAGAGTGCCACCACTGCCCCCAGGGCTGCCATTATATATACAAACATGTTACTTGGACTTAAGGCAATTTTAAGCTGCAGCGGAGCTAGTAGAGGAGAAAAACTTTTAGAGACAAAGATGAATGACGTTGTGACACATTCCTTAATAACTGTATTAGAAACCATATTAGATACTGGAGCTGTTGTGCCATTTTATGATATCTTGTGACATAACACCAGTAATTACAGCAATTCTGCTTGGGATAATGAAACCAGACTTAGAAATGGAAACGTGACATATATCTCTACAAGGAGGAAGTGACAACTGATGGAGAAGGAAGGCCACTCTTGAAACCATGAGAAGGCAGGCATTTACAGGCCATGCCTATATGTCATCATGAGGATGACCTCCTGTCACCTCAGGAAAGAACTTTAAACATTGCCCCACAGCAATCTAAGACCAGGGGCCTTTCTGCACTTGGCCTTATTCTTGAATATATTCCAGGATAAGAGTCTATTGTATGTATGCTAGTGCATACTATGGCATACCATAGTCTGCATTAGCATTCACACAACAGATCAGTATCCCAAGATATTTTTCAAAATAAGGCCAAGTGCAGAAAGGGTCCAAGTCCCCACTGCTGTCCTAGGGCATGGGAAGAGGATATTGAACCCAGAGCTGGATTTCCTGCTTTGATGTAGGGTTGTGCACGAATGTTCTAAACATTCAAAATTCAATAAAATTCGATTGAATGTGAACATTTGAATTCAAATAGAATGACTTCACTGCTAATTTCAAATGTTCCAAAGCATTTGTTTGAATGATTCAAGACATTCGAATGTACAGATACAGACGTATTACATAGATATCTGCACGAATATCATACATATCTGTACGCATTTGTGCTGATAATACAGGGATGCATATGGGATAAAACAGGATGCATATGAAATGCGTACTGATACGTATCTTTAAATTTATATCTAACATTCGAACAAATAGATTCAAATGTATCAGATTTGAACCGGTTTTTGTTGCATTCAGATTTTAAACATGCGAATCAAAACAAATGTTTTGACATTCGATTCAACTTGAATTCAAATGCAAAAAAAAAAAATTGTGCACATCCCTACTCTGATGGTTCCTTACCCCCCTGATTCTTGCAGCAATCATTTGGCAGCCTCAAGATGAGGCTGCATCCAGAGAAGAGACGTTTTCGCACGGGGGAAAATGGAACGCGAAAAAGCCAGCTGTGGACACGTCATCCGCATTGGCCGCGCGCGCCTTGCGTCCCGACGTGTCCGCAGCTGGCTTTTTCGCGTTCGAAATGTAGAGCACTTCGAAGTGCTCTACACGCGTTCCAACGCGGACGAGCCGCCCGCAGGCGTTCGGGAGAAGAAGCGTTCGCGCCGCTTCTGTCTCCCGATCGCCTGCCGGCTCGCCTCCGACGCCGCGCGGCTTTGACAATCAGCTGTTTTTCAAACAGCTGATTGTCGATCTGCCTCCGCGGCCGCCGGCGCGCCCCTGGCCGGCGTTTGCCGGCTAAGCCAGCTTCGGGCGCTTTGACCATTCGCACCCAGACGCTCCGGAACGCGTTTACACGCGTTCCGGAGCGTCTGTGTGTGAACGGGGAAAGCGCCCGAAGCTGGCTTAAGCTTTCCGCCTGAACGCGTTCGGTTTCGAACGCGATTCAGTGCGGAAATGCCTAAGGTCACAACCCTGTAATTATTTCACAATTGTACCTGATTTGTCAGGCATGTTCCTGGAATATAAACCTGACTGATAGGGCTATTGTTAGACTGATAAAGTTATCAGTTGTAACACAAATAGCCTGTTCTTCCACAATTGCAGCTCTTTCTGGATTACTTCAACCGAAGTACAGCGAGCATTTAGCGTGAACTTTTGGAACCTGGAAAAACTTCACGATTGGGCAGTTAAGTCATGCAGAAAGAAAATCTCACAGCTATAATGTCACTCTGCTGCTGTGGAAATGCTAAAATTCAGAACACCTGGATCTGAGGCCTGGCACAATAGAGCTTCTTGTGGTAGATTTCAACTGAGCAGTCTTCTCGAACCTCAAATAAGTTCTGACATAACAAAATGCTTTGGAGATTCCTCTACATTTACTATGCTGTGTCTCTTAGTCTAGAGTGATTCAGTTGTAAGTCTCTGAGCTGGATCCAGAAATAACCTATAGTCATAGTGACATAACCCAGGAATTTTTAAAGTTCTAAGTTCTATGCTGTCCGAGTGACTTTCTAAAGGAACTGCCAAGTTCTCTTCAGCTTATTTTCACTTTTAATTCAAAAATATAGAAAGTAGAACACTCAGTTTTTCACTTTCTTTCCCTCTTCCTAGTCAGACAGTAGGCATGTTTCTGTCATTTGTTTAATTGCACTTTTTCCAAAGTGAGAGTAAAAATGAAGCCAATATATATAGCAGGCAGATGAGAAAACACAGTTGCCACAACAGCAGTAGGAAGGTGAGCAAGCAGAGTAATGGCTGCAGTACCAGGGGAAATTCAGCACTCATAGGACCAGAGAAAGAATTAACAATGGCAGAATCAAGGAAGCAGCTGAAGATTTCTCAAGACATTTAGGTCCATATCATCTGATTTATATAATATTTATTACAAGATTTTTTCAAAACAACAAAACTTCTTACATTTTTCTCATATCACACTGTTACATTGCTTTAATGTTCTTTATGTGACTTCCTCCATTTTTCCGGTTCCTCTTCTTCATGTTGCTTGTTCCTTTGCTCCCCTTTGATGTTTCTTCATTTTTAGTCAAAGCCATCCGTCATTACTTCTATTTCTCTTAGATAGTTAATAAAGGGGATCCAGTCTTTCATAAACTTATCTGTTGTTTTATCTTTTAACAAGTTTGTCAGTTTGTCCATTTCTGCCAAGTCCATCACTTTAATTAGCCAATCTTCCCCTGTAGATATCTCTTCTTCCTTCCATTTCTGTGCATAACATAATCTAGCTGCTATCAACATATATAAAATCAAAGAATGTATATTATCCAAAATGTTATCTACAATTCCCAACAAAAACAATTCAGACTTAAATGTAATATTTCTCTTTAAGATTTGTCTCATCAAATTATATATTTGTATCCAGTACTTTTTTGCTTTTTCACAAGTCCACCAGATACGATAAAAGGTTCCCTCAACTTTTCTACATTTCCAACATTTGATTGACATATTTTGATATGCTTTCCCTAATTTATGAGCTGTTAAATTCCATCTATACATCATCTTATATATGATTTCTTTTAATAGCATACAAGTTGTAAATTTCATATCTTTTATCCACAATTTCTCCCATTGGTCCATATGAATGTTGTATCCAAATTTTCTTGCCGACAGAAATATACATTCTTTAACCTGTTCATGTTCCATTTCAATCTGGAGTAAAACTTAATGCATAATACCAATTGGCCTTATTTAATTTTGGCCTTATTTAATTTTATTTCCCAATCCTGTCTTTTCCACTCAAAATTCAAACTCTCTTTATCTCTTCTTTATATACCCGCTAATTGTGCATGTGTAAACCACTGTATATTATTACCCTCTTGATTTAACTATTCCCTTGTTTTAATATCAAATTCATTGGTGTCATCATTTTTGTATAACATATTTTCATATTTCAGCCAAGATCTTCCTTCCCTAAACTCCTTTAACAGACCTTCATGTGGTGATACCCAAAGATTATTTTTATAATTCAACCAAGTCTTATACAAAGCATTTCTCACAAAGTGATTCTTAAAGTCTGCATTGACTTTCACTTTTTCATACCACAAATACCCATGCCAGCCATATCTTAGACCTTCTCCTTCCAATTGCAATAATCTTTGATCTTTCAACCAAAACCATTTAGCAATCCATCCCATACAGCATGCTGCATGATATAGCTTAAGATTCCATAATCCTAATCCTCCTCTTTCGTTGGAATCTTGCATCATCTTAAATCTTTTCCTAGGCTTCTTTCCTTGCCATATGAATTTTGAAATATCTTTTTGCCTATTCTTAAAATCCTTTGTGTTATTCATGGGTGTTTTTCCACTGCAGCCCTTAGATCCGGATATAAGAAGATCCGGATATAAGGAATGGGTACATTCCTTAATCTGGATCTCGTAGATCCAGATTAAGGGAAGCACCCAGTGTGTTTCCACGGGAGGTGTAGCACCCATTAGCAATGGGTGCTAACACCCCTGCTGTGGAAACAGCTTTGCACCCATGTGGGGAATCTGGATCGACCCAAAAGGGGTCGGTCCATTACCCCAGGTGTTTTGGGGGGCGGGGGGGGGGGCAGTCTTCGAATTCACTTTGGAGTCACTTTGGAGTCACTTCAAGGTCACTTCGGAGTCATTTCAAAGACTGTGCAAAATAGCTCCGGAGTGCCTTTGAAGTCTATGCTGATCTTTGGAGTGAACTTCAAAATGACTTCGGAGTCACTTTGAAGTGAATTTGAAGTGGCTTTGAAGTGGCTTTGAAGTGACTTCAAAGTGACTTCGGAGCCTAGGTTTAGGGGGGGGCAATGGATGCATCCCCTCCCCCTAGCCTCCTTTGGACCCCATTGCCTGTTTCCAGTGGAAACAGGCTCCTTTTAATACAGATTTTCTGGCAGAAGACCCCATTGTAGACCCCATTAATCTGGATTAAAGGCCAAAATGTACCCATTAGATATGGATTTCCCCCACGGCAGTGGAAAGAATCAGGTCCCAAATGGGTGCCGTGGTGGAAAAATGGGTACTTTTTCCACCACGCCACCCAAATGGGTCCTAAATGGGTGCAAAAATGGGTACTTTTTGACAGTGGAAAAACACCCCAAAATAGGTAATACTTGAAATAAAAATATCATCCTTGGAAGTAAGTTCATTTTTATCACTGATATCCTCCCCATCAATGATAACTGCAGATTAGACTATTACAAAAGATCTTGTTTAATCCCTGACCAAGTTTTCAGATAGTTATTTGGTACAGTGCACTATTCTGATTGGCCAAAGTCACTCCTAAATATTTAACTTTTTTTTCTACTGCATATCTTGATTTAAGTTGAAAAGTTTCTTATTCTTCTCTTGACATATTCTTTTCTAAGACCTTGGTCTTAATCTTGTTTACTGTCATAAGAACATAAGAACATAAGAGAAGCCTTGCTGGATCAGGCCACAGCCCATCTAGTCCAGCATCCCATTGCACACAGTGGCCCACCAAATGCTCATGGGCATCTCAAGCAGAGACAAGGACAAACCTTCTCCTGCTCTCGAGTCCCAGCAGATGGCCTTTGAAGCGCCCCAGTTCCTCCCCCCCTCAGCCTGAAAGATGCACCTAGGCATTCGTTCTAGTAGCCATTGATACATCTGTCATCCATAAATTTGTCTAACCCTACCTTAAAGCCATCCAGACTGGTAGCTGTCACCACCTCTTCCGGCAGCACATTCCATAAGCCGATGACCCTCTGGGTGAAGAAATACTTCCCCCTGTCAGACCTTACTCTCCTACCCATCAGCTTCATAGAGTGCCCCCTGTCAAACCTGCCACTTTTCCATACATTATTTCTTTTTTGAGTTCTTCTATTGAGTTATTGGAATCTATTAATATAACCACCAAGTCATCTGCAAAAGCTCTTATTTTATATTCTTCTCTTTTCACTTTAAGTCCTTTAATGTCCGTATTTTTTCTAATTGCTCGATTTAAATCTTCCAGTGTCAGTATAAACAATAACGACAGTAAAGGATCTCCTTGTCTCGTTCCTTTTTGAATCGCAAATTTCTCTGTCATTTCACCATTTATTACTATCTGTGCCTATTGTTTTGTATAAATCTCCTTGATTCCTTTTTCAAAGTTATCTCCAAAGTTCATCTTTTTCAGTATTTGGAATATGAAAGACCAGTTCACATTGTCAAAAGCTTTTTTGGCATCTAAAAAGATTATTGCTGCTTGTACTTCATTATGTTTTTCCACGTATTCTGTGACATCTAATATTATTCTTATATTATCTTTCACTTGTCTGTTCGGTAAAAAACCTGCTTGATCCTCATGTATCTAAGTCTTTAAAACTTGCTTAAGTCTATTAACCATAATGCTTGTAAATAATTTATAGTCATTATTCAACAATGATATGGGTCTGCAGTTTTTTGGTTGGGATAGGTCCTGTCCCACTTTCAGTATCAGAGTGATGGTTGCTTTCTCCCAAGTTTCTGGTATTTCTCCTTTTTCCAGAATATTATTCATTAGCTCTGTTATTATTGGTACAATCTCCTCTTTGAAAGTTTTATAGTAAATGGTGGATGAGTCATCTGGTCCAGGAGTTTTTCCTGTCCTTGATTTTCTAATAACTTCCTCCAGTTCTCTTGCTGTTATTAGCACATTTAGAAGATCTCTTTGCTGTAAATTTGTGGTAAATTTTGATCATTTAAATATCTTTGTATCTTGTTTACATTTACTTCATTCTTTTTATATAGCTCTTGATAAAATACATGCATGATTTCCTTTATTTTTGTACTATCCGTTTTTTCTTGATCACCTTGTTTTAATTTTAAGATCAGGTTTTTTTGCTCTTTCTTTAACTTGTAGTATAGTATTCTTGACATCTATCAGTGTTCCTTTAGATCTGACAACTCAGTCTGTATGCCTGCATTTGTAGCACTCTTTCTCCATCCCCTATATCTGCAATCTATCTCTTATGCTACTGTTTGTCTTTAAATGCAGTGATACCACTCTGATTGTTTTTCTATCAGTTGTCTGGAACATTATTTTTGTTTGTTATTTTTTAAACCATTCCATTTTGCTGGGGTGCAGTGGCATTCTGTTGGGGATATTTCAGCCTTGGTTTATGAAACTCCCTGTGGTTTTGCTCTGTAATAATTAATAGCAATGATCTTAGCTTCTGTGTGTCTTCCTAACTACTTAACAAAATTAAAAACAAACTTCAAGAGTAAAATGATGGCACAACCTCCAACCTAAGAATAATAATTTTAAAAAGAGGTTTGGGAGGCAATTATTAATTCTTTCCTGCAACAAGCACAATGCCTACTAGGAATGAAATTTTAATAGTGAGATAGTACAAACTAGTTTGCTTGTGATTTCTTATTATTGTGTTCTGCCTTTCTTCTATCACTGAAGCTAGTGAACTCTAGATGTGTTTCCAAATGGTCTCCCATCCAGCCCACGGTTTAGGAATAACCAGTGGCCAGAAACAATATTTTGCGATTATTGGGGTGGAGGTCCAGGATACCACAAATAAATAGTACCAGAGGTCAGAATAGGGGAGATCTAATGTTAGATGAGACACTGAGTATAGTGGATTATACACACATTAGCCAATGTTGGTTGAAAAAGGTATGAAGGATCAAGGAAAGTAGATTCAAATTCTACTGGGTTTGGTGAGCCATTATCCCCTTTGCCCATAGGGACAAACCATTCCTGGTGAGCAGAGCCTGGAGTCATGGCCTGAGATACCACAAAAGGTTTCCTAGTTTATATGAGGCAGTCTCTAATGTTGGATCTTTAGAAAATAACCCTCTGCCAAAAGCCATTATATATTTCAAGAGTGCTTGTGTTTATACAAATTATAATGCACACAATATAGTGACCACATATAAATGTACGTATGTGTCTACAGCTGATCTGCATTGTGAGTTGTGGAGTAGTAGAGGCAAGGCAAGGGTGTGTAAATTGGTGAGTGGGCATGACCTTAAAAGTACTGCCTATCAACTGGGATTAGCAACCTTATCAGTAGGAATTTATAAGTAAATTCCACTGAATTTCTGAGAGGAGTACATTGTGATTTTTAATTATTATTTGCATTTTTATCCCACCCTATACCCAAATTCGTTAATCTCCTCGCCCTCCTTTCATTTGCCGTACACTCTTCCCTAACATCAGTTCCTAACCATCAAGCGCTACAGCCTGATTTGGTACCAGATCTTATTTTCTAAAGTATATGTAGACATTTCACTGTCAGAAGAGCTTTACTGTCAACAGGAGCCTGTTTCTTCCAGCAAGTCTTATTGATATTGCATCTCGATGTCCCCGAGAATCTGACAACAATGACATTTTGAAAAGGTAAGACATTAGACTCTGCAATGTTATCGCCGACCTCTGTTTTTGAAAGTCAGAATTGGAAAGTGTAGGCTATATGTGTTTTATAAATTGATCCATTTGCTATTCTTGTTATTTAGGTTCCTTGGGAGAAATCAAAGCCGTACACACATACAATTCTAAAATGTCTTTTATGGCACCTGGACTTGTTCCTGCCTTCCTAAAGGACAATCTGCCTATGAATATGTGCAGAAGAAAAAAAAGGGAGGCAATGAAAAGAAGCTGGTGAAGGTCAGCTTAGCATTACTTCCATCTAGACTTTTCTGTCTCTCCTAAAAGGCCATCTATTGTCAGAAAGGCACTGATGTGTTGTCATGTTTTAATAATGCCATAAAGATTTTATCCATCTTTTTGTATATCACATGCAGATCACCTCCATAGGTTGTATACGAATATAAAATATATAAATGAGCATTGAATGTTGGAACAGGCCATCACGGTGCTCCTATTCTGTGCCCCATACAGTAATGATTTTAGAAGAGTGTTCAGACTAAATCTGCTCTTGATTTATCCCACCCTATATATAGGGGGACTCTGAAGATGGAGTCTGTCTCCCTGGGACTGTCTTCAGGCATGTTGCAGGCAGGCCACTTGCATGCTGAGTCTTGAGGGTGATTGTAGACAAAATTGGGTGCTCTACAATCACCCAAGAGCAGATTTAAGTCACCTCCTTCACATCTGGTTAGAGATGGTGGAGGAAAGAGGAGAATTAATAGTCTGATCTTCACACTTGCTGGTAGCATCGATACACTACTGTTTCTAATCCACATTAAAAGTCAGAAAACGCACTTCCAAAGGACTTTAATACAGATTAGAGATTGGAAGAAAACACTATTGTTTATGTGCTACCATCTCTCTAAGGGTGTTTTTCCACTGTCAAAAAGTACCCATTTTTGCACCTATTTAGGACCCATTTGGGTGTGAGTCAGATGATCCTATATCCACCACGGCACCCATCTGGGACCCGATTGTTTCCACTGCCATGGGGGAAATCCAAATCTAATGGATACATTTTGGTTTTTAATCCAGATTCTCTGTAGACCCCATTAATGGGTTCTACAATGGGGTCTTCTGCCAAAAAATCCGGATTAAAGAGAGCCTGTTTCCACTGGAAACAGGCAATGGGGTCCAAAGGAGGCTAGGGGGAGGGGATGCACCCATTGCCCCCCCTAAACCTAGGCTCCAAAGTCACGTTGAAGCTACTTCAAAGCCACTTCAAAGTCATTTCAAAGTCTGTGCAAAATAGCTCCAGAGTCCCTTTGAAGTCTGCTGATCTTCGGAGTGAACTTCGGAGTGACTTCGAAGTGACTTCAGAGTGACTTCGAAGCGACTCCGAAGTGACTTTGAAGTGACTCCGAAGTCACTCCAAAAGTCATTTCGAAGTTCACTCCAAAGACCAGCACAGACTTCAAAGGCACTCCGGAGCTATTTTGCACAGACTTCGAAATGACTTCAAAATGACTTTGAAGTCAATTTGAAGTGGCTTCAAAGACTGCCCCCCCCGCCCCCCCAAAACACCTGGGGTAATGGACTGACCCTTTGGGGGTCAATCCGGATTCCCCACATGGATGCAAAGCTGTTTCCACAGCAGGGGTGTTAGCACCCATTGCTAATGGGTGCGACACCTCCCATGGAAACACATTGGGTGCTTCCCTTAATCTGGATCTACTAGATCTGGATTAAGGAATGTACCCATTCCTTAGATCTGGATATTCTTAGATCCGGATCTAAGGGCTGCAGTAAGTTGCCCTCAAACCATTTTTTTATGTGTGTGGATGCAGCTTAAATTGGCATAATCTATTTCATCTGGGAAACTGCTTTGATACAGTTGTGAATTAATTCTGGGCCAAATTGGTCCTCCATAGCATAGGACAGCCTAATCTTATGCAGAAAAGACCCTTTTCTCCTTTTTCATTCCTCAAAATGATCATGAAAGTGTGATTGGCAGCCCATTGAAAGAACTAGGTTAAGCTTCAAGGTTTAAATTCCTACTGCATGTCCACCCCAGTTCTGTATAAATGTTCATTTTTCTTTTTAAAAATCATCAAGATTGATTACAGCCTCCAACTAAAGTTTAGTCTTTTGTGCACTAAGAAATAGCCTTTATGGTCCCAGGTCATAATAAACAAATGGCCCAAGAGCTCCAAATAGTACAAAACATGACACCCAGTTTGCTGAGGAAAATTGCCTTTTCCCACAGATGTTAAACCTGTACTTAAACAATTGCATTAGTTTCAGGTTCTGCCTTTGTATATGATATCTCACAACAAGGGTACTACCTAGCACAGTGATGGTGAACCTTTTGAGCTTGGTGTGTCAAAATTCGCAAGAAAACCTAGCTTAACTCGGGTGCTGTGTCACATCTAGAAATATCCATAATTTTGTGATATTGGTAGCTCTAGTAAAAAAGTTATATTCTTGATATATGTATTTTATTAAAAGCAAAAACAAATAATTCTTTACATTAGTGACTTTTGTTGCTGAATTTCATTTGCTAATCTTCAATTGAAAGTTGGTATTTCGTACACTTCAAGAACAAGCAAGCACTACACGCCCAGGTGCCAGGGTGACCATGTGTGTCACCCAAAAGGGCTTGGCGTGTCACCTGTGACACGCGTGTCATAGGTTGGCCATCACCGACCTAGCAGATTACTTAGCTTCTCCTGAACTGTGGGATTATTAAGATCATCTTGGGGAGGGGAATCTGTACAGGTATCAGAAATTATTGTCTTTTTTAAGCTTCCTGTGGAAGAAGAAGAGGTGCCTTTTCTGTCCCACTTTACTCACACATTTAAGGGGACTCAAAGTAGCTGACAAAGCTTTCCTATTCTTCTCCCTATAACAGAACACCCTGTGAGGTAGGTGGGGCTGTGAGAGCTCAGAAGAGAGCTGTGACTAGCCTAAGGTCACCCAGCTGGATTTGTGGAGGTTTGTGGATGGAATCATACCCATAATCTGTCTCCTTTACCACTAGACTAAACTGGCTCAACCAAACTGTAGTAGTCTTTTAGGACCTTTTCGCACTTAGGAAATTGGGGCAGACCCACATGTTCTTGGATGCTGCCTCCATCCCAGAACATCCCAGTGTGTGCAAGGCCATCCCAATCTTCTGAAGCTGTGGAGCAGTAAAAACAGTTCCACGGCTTTGTCGGGAATGCCTAGGGTGCTCCTGGTATGCTCCTGGAAACAGCATTTGCACCAGTTTGGTTAGTGGTTAAGGAGCTGGACTCTTATCTGGGAATACAGGGTTTCATTCCCCACTCCTCCATGAGGCCAGCTGGGTGACCTTAGGCTAGTCAAAAGCATGAATAGTGGTCCACCACTTTGATGAAAGAAATTACCTTAAAAAAATGGTATAGGTGGTATTATACTCCCTTAAGACTAGCTAGGATAATGGAGAGTGCTAGAATGGACTGCTGGAAGAATTGCACACAAAACCCTACCTATTTCCATCTAATTTGGAAATGTCCCCCAATTAGACAGTTCTGGCTGGAGGTTAACATGGGAATGTTTAGTACAGTAATTCCTCTTCAGCCAGAAATTTTTTATTCTGCACTCATTTGAGGACAGCAATATACCTGAGCACCTACACTTGTTGCTACATTGGTTAATTTTTGCTACCCGTCATAGAATAGTCATAAGTTGGAAGTATGAAGATAATTTAAACATAGGCAAATGGTTCCAGGAACTATGGTCCATTATGCTAAATGAGATAATGAATGATCAAGGACGAAGCTATTGGAGAGATCTGGATGCTAACAAGACTTTACATGTACTGTATGGACAATATGTATAGATGAAATGTTATCAACAACGAAGGAGAATTTCTGATGAAATGGATTGGAAATATTACATGTTAAATTTAATTTTGGTCACGGATGAAGTGCATATTGTATATAGAAGGAACCATTCATGTGTATATTGTTGATAATCAGAATTTGTACAAAAATCCAATAAAGATATATTTCTTAAAAATGTCCTGTGTCTTCCTTGGACTCTCTCTACAGTTGCAAGGGGCTTACTTTGGTCTAGTGGTTAGAGAGCCAGTTTGGTCTAGTGGTTAGGGAGCCAGACTCTTAACTGGGAATACCAGGTTCGATTCCACCCTCCCCCATGAAGCCAGCTGGGTGACCCTGGGCTAGTCACAGCTCTCTTCTGAGCTCTCACAGCCCCACCTACTTCACAGGGTGTTCTGTTGTGGGGAGAAGAACAGAAGGTTTGCCAGCCGCATTAAGTCCCCTTAAATGAGTGAGAAAAGCAGGGTAGAAAAGCCAACTCTTCTTCTACTACTTAGGATTTGTATGTAAAAATTGCCTCTTCTACCACTAAACTATTCCAAAGGTAGAACCTGAGAACTACTGAGATCCCTAATGCAACCGAATGCTGGTTGAATGCATACAAATGTAGGTCTGCAGCTGTATGACAAGGAATCCAGAGAGATAAACTGATTTTATTAACACAATTGATGCATTAGATGGTTTGGGAGAAGGAATCAAAGAGATAATGTGGCCTTTGAACTTCAGTTTACCACTCAGAATATGATCTTTGCCCAATCTTGGTAAATTTTAGTCTTAATCAATAACAGTTGCTTGTAGGCAATCTAGTAGTATTAACAGATTAATAGGAGCCAAAAATATATGAAGATGATAGCATTGCAAACCACCTTTATAAACAACAATTTTTGAGAGAAGTGTCCCAAATCTCCATTAATTAAGAAGCATGACCCGCAATGATTCCTTTGTGACCGCATCCTTGATTGATACACTAGATTTATCATAAGTGAATGTATTAAAGAAAATGATGTTCTCTAGTCATGGTTTCTTTGCAATTTGTAAAGCAATGAATTAACACTTAAAATATGCACTAAAACAACTGGAGAAAATGTTTTTTCACATCTAAACTTTGAGGGTAACAAGAAGTATTCATTGCTTCAGCATACAATTTGCAACTATTAAGTTCTGTCCAGAACCAGTGATTTTCAATTAATGGTAAGTGGAAATCTTGTCATGTAAACTGTTATTTAATGGGCACATTAGCATGAAATTAATGTTAAATGGCATGACATAAAATGGTCAGATGCAATGGAGAACAGAGGTCCTATAGCTTGAACTAAATAGGGAATTCTGACAGCAGTGTGGTGTTTCAAACAGCAGCAGTTTTTCATCACCTGCTGGAATTCCCCCGTCCACATAATATGATGGTGCATGGCCTCTGTTCCTCTCAATGCATACCCTTTTCAGTTATGGAAATTGATAGTATTCAAGTTGATTTAGCTGCCTCAAGATAACTCGTGCCCATTGCTTAGGGGATTCTCCTGGAAGCCAT
This sequence comes from Aspidoscelis tigris stejnegeri, assembly GCA_023333525.1. Lineage (NCBI taxonomy): Eukaryota > Metazoa > Chordata > Lepidosauria > Squamata > Teiidae > Aspidoscelis > Aspidoscelis tigris. The sequence continues at coordinate 22,976,994 of JALMGA010000005.1, forward strand.
TATGAAAATGTTCTCATTCTATTACAGCAATATATTAAGTGAATGAGAATTAATTTCCAGTCTTAATTACAAAAAACAAAAACAAAAGCCAAGGAAAACATTATTAGATCTTTTCAACATATTGCACGTGAGGTTTGCTTTATTTCCACTATCAAAGTTGGAACTGCACCTGGCGGAGAGAAGGCAAAACCAAGTAGCTGAATTAAATGAGAACTGGGCTGAAACACATCGTGCGTTAACCAACGTCTGCAGTGGTTAGTATATTAGATTAGAAGTGGGACTTCAGGTGAATCTCTTGGCATCATGGTTCTCAAAGATCCACTGTGAAAACACGGGAGCAAGTGTGAGGCATGAGGTGCTTATTCAAGAAAGTTATTCCTTTTAACTTATATGATTTCTCCTTTCATTTTGCTTTCGGTATTCTCTTTTCTCTTTTCTTCTGCTGCCTCTAGGAAATGAAGCTAACATCCCCCATGTGATCACAGAGAACTTAATTAGATAGTATAAGAGACATGCCCCTGATGAGATGCTTTGCAAAAGGAAATTGCTCCAATTCATCTCTTTTCAGGAAGAGTGAGTATCTTCTGCCAACTTCATAATATATTTTGAGGGACTGGCCAACAAAAAGACTGGTTTAAAAAAAACAAAAGAGCTGCAGCATAGGCTTAAAGGCACCCATTCACCCTTAGTGAAACCTTTGGAACCTACATGCCAAGCTGCTAGAGGATTCTGGGAAGGCCGATCCTCTTAGGTTCAGCACCTACGGAATGGATTCTCAAGGCTATTATGGTTACAATCCAAGAGCTTGGATGTCTTCCAAGAAGGAAGGGATTTGGTTATCCAGCCACAGAGGCCAGAGTAACCCATCAAGTCTAGTAGCTGTGTTCACATGGATTTTTAAAAGTGGCTGAAAAGCAGCTCACAGGCGGCAGCATGGCAGCATGTGGCAGTTAGAGTTCCCATCCCACCTCTAATCCACATTAAAGCCATAAAATGCATTTTGGAAGTATATTTTCTTACTTTCTGTATAGATTAGAGGTGTGTGAGGCAGCTTCCACCTATATGCTTTTTCTAGCCTTTTTTCATGCAGATGCAGCCTATTGTCTGTGTTCCTTATGTGGAAGGGGAGGGGTGTTTATGGCCACAGGTGTTAGAATGTCTGGTAACTTGGTGAAAATGTGGTGGCAGGTAGGAAAGGCTTATGATGGTATCAATTAGTGACTTTTGCCATTCTTATGTAAATTATATAGCATGATGCTCTTTGAGGCTGTGTCCCCTCTTATCTTGGCCATGTCTTATCCCCTTATTTCATTGAGATTTCTCCTGATTTCTCCTGATTTCAGCCTTGAAAGATGGTGTTTAAGGGATGGCCGGACTGAAGTATCTAAAGCCATGCAAGGTAATAGAGAAAAATTCCATGAAAATTTCAGGGGGCATTCATGAAGCTGATGGGCAGAAGAGTTATCAATCTATGGATAACCTTAAGAAAAGGTTAGATGGATACATGGAGGACAGGTGTATCCATGCCTAATAGAATGGATGCCTAAGTACTGCCTCCAATTTGGAGAGACAGGCAGGATTCTCCTAAAAGCCATTTGCTGGGAATCGAGAGCAGGTGAAGATTTTTTCTTTGTCTTCTGTTTGCAATGCCCAAAAGCAATTGGCGGCCACTTTGTGAAACAGGATGCTGGACTAAATGAGCTGTGGCTTGATCTAGCAGGGCTTATTTTCTTATGTCTATACACAGTGGCAATAATGCACCTCTCAACAAGAATTTTCAAGCATTCTCATTTTCCCATTTTCAGGTCCAATCACTCTCCAAGGTACTTATATATGTTTAATATGTTATGGTTTTAATGTGTTCATTTTATATGTTGTAACCTGCCATGAGACCCTTGGGTTTGATTGTTAAATAAATAAATAAATAAATAAATAAATAAATAAATAAATAAATAAATAAATAAATAAATAAATAAATAAATAAATAAATAAATAAATAAATAAATAAATAAACTTGGCAGGGTATGATCTCCTGCCCTCTGATTATCACTTCAGATGATGCCTCCATATTCATGCACATCCCTGGTTTGTTTTCTATAATTATTTAGAGAAAGCCAGATCTTTCAGATTTAGTCACTCCAGTCTCTGGTTAATTAGAGTCAGTCACTATTTCCTCTTGTCCTTTGTTTGCACCTTGATTTTACACAGAGATTTCAGAAACAACAAGAAGGAAAAAAATCCCAAATTTGCAGTTTGGAGTTTAAAACAGAGTTTTTGGTTCTTCCTATACAAAATGGAGTTAGTCTTGAACAGAAACTATTTCAGGACTAACTGGTCTATTTCTGTAATTGGAACTTATTAAAGCCAATTCACCTATAGGCCTTTTACCAAAAGTCAACTGCCTCTCTTCTGATCAAAGATACCTTTTAAAAATCCATTTTTTCTGAGACCTTTTCTTCATCCTCCATAAGCTTACCTTTTAAAAATCCATTTTTTCTGAGACCTTTTCTTCATCCTCCATAAGAACATGGATGAGAGATTATTTCAAACTGACCTGGCACTTACCAACAGCAGCATCCTCATAGCAGCTAGATGGCTGACATTTTTTTCTCAAACTATGAAGACTGGAAGAAAGACCAGAAGGAATGTCAGACATAATACATCTTCCATTACCCCTCCTATTCCCATTGTAGGTTCTCCCCTTGCCGGTCACTGCACTGTCTTCTACTCCCAAAGCAGATTTCTCCACTGTTTGATCTTCCCTCCTGTCCAAATAGTCTAACTGTGACGTCTTCTTGGGCCTTTCATTCACCATCACCAACTTCCACATATGACAAAAGGGTAGTTATGTGCAGTGAAATGTTTATGGGATGCACATGCCTGCAAAGGTCAGGGCAGAATGATGTAAGTTTCAAATAAGTATGGCGTGTGGATATGAAAGGGATATGGCTGAAGTGTGTATAATCCTGATGTATCATTACTCTCTCAATAATGTGTATGCAGATAAATCTCATATGTTTTCAGAACATCTTGTAGACATCCTTGAAATGAGAAAGGAACTTCCAACGGAACCAGTTTCAGTTCCATATAAAGCACATCTTTAGGAATCTGGTCATAAGCAAGGCAGCATAAACATCACTGACGGCAAAGAAAACAAACTGGAGATATTTGCTTTCAGCAGGACAGTTTTATTTGAAACCCTAATCCAAATGGTAGATACCAAGGATTCTTCAGACTGTGACAAAGGGGGGGGGATGAAACAGTACTCCTGACAGGCTTGCAGAGTCATAGATGTAAGTGCTAAGCATCCAAGCCTGGTAAGTCTTAATCTTCGTGCTGATGGTTTTGGGGCTCTTCCAGAACTTATTAGAAAGGCCATAGCAGTTACTGCCTTGTTTTAAGCTTTTGTTATTGACCTACAAAGACCTGAACAATTTGGGATTAAATTATCTGAGGGAACTCCTTCTCCCAAATAAATCTATGCAGTCTGATTATACTATAGTATCTACAGTCCCATCAGGTTTTCAGAAACAGATCCTTTTCAAAGATAAAGATGAAATTCTGAAGCGGTGCCCATTTTGTGCAGGGTTCTGTCTTTTGTAACATGTATAAGCATACTTAAAATATATCTATCTGTCCTGACATTTACTAGTTGTGCTGTACTCATCTGGCCAAATCACTGTTTTAGATTTTAATCTGTTTTTGACACTGATTTTCTTGTTGTTGCTGCTGTTGTTGTGATTTTACTAGTGCTTTTTGAATTATCCCCACTTCAACATGAACAGCAACAGCAAAAGATAATGCAGGTAACAGTCTGGAAATGAAGAAATACAATTGACTAATTTTGAGAAGAAAGATAATCTAGAATCTTTCCCCCCCTTTTGCTGATCCCTTTCCCTCCCTTTAAGATAAGCAGCTAGTGAAGTCTCATCTATAATCTGAAGAGGAGCTGTCTAGCACAGATTTACCACCTAATTGATTTGTTTATAAAAACTAGTGGAAATTAAAGAAATGCACTTTCTAGCTTTCACTCCAGGGTACAGAGATAACTTCACTGATATTAAAATAAATAGATAGAGTGTCAGATTAGGTCTTTTGAGTTCAGGATTTAATTCCTCCCCTTGTTAGTTGATGCTACATTCTCAGTTCATGGAAGCTTGAGGGTTGGGATTAAAAAACACAATGTTTAAGAACTATCCTGACTTATTTTAACTGGCAGAATAAAAATAGATATTTTAATCTTTAGTGAACAATGAAAATATGACAGTGTCCCTCAGTTGAGAATGCACTTGTGAATTACTGTGATAATTAATTGTAATAATTAATTACCTGTAAGTTATAACTAAGGTCCTTTCTGCATTGGGCCTTATTCCAGTTAATATCCTGGAACAGGGACTTCCTGTCTGAATGCTAGTGCAGACAGGGTAGAGCCTGTTGAGTCTGCATTTCCATGTGGGTGGCAGACTCCTATTACAGAATATAATCTGAAATAAGGCCCAGTGTGGAAACGATCTATGATTTAATGTTCTCAATCCACCTATGTCCATATTCTGTAGAAATTAAGGGTCTTTGAGGTCTCATTTTGGTGGTGCATCAAAATGCACTATTGAAATGGGTCCCTCAGAGGTTCTGAGGCTAGGAACATTTGTTCCCAGGTGGCTCCATGCAGAATATAATGGGTAGTCCTCCTTGCAGTAGCCACAATGACCAACAGAAGTCATAATGAAATTCTATAAGTACCTGCTCATACACCTTGAACTTCAGCCATCCTCGGTCGCATTTAGCCGCTAGCATTCATCAAAAATATTTAAGTTGGCAGAGCAGGGTAAGACAAATTATCAAATTAAATAAATTAAATAACTATATTAAATAATGTTAACTTTCTCTAACTCACCTGAAAGAAGTATTGTCTTCCATGATCCTATTTTTTTTAAAAAAATAATATTATCACTGATGCCAACAATTTTCAAGTATTGCAAAATTGAGCCGTGTGAAAGTAAGTCTTATGCTTTTCTGTATTCAATCCAAGTCATTCACAAGTACATTGCTTTTCATTTTGAATTCTTCAAGATTGCATTGTCAATCAACAATTGATCTTTAGTTTCTTGGGAGTTTTTGCAGTTCCTTTGTGTGTGTGTTTTTCATGACTTAAGAGAATTTTCTTTCAAATTCCAGTAAGCAGCTTAAACATGGTTGATAGACAAGTTACTTGTCTGTAGTTGTCAGGTATGTTTCTTTTGTCTTTTTCTTGCATGAGCAAGGATGCCTTTTCCTGTTGTCATCCAGTCAATATTTTTCCTCTTTATTAGGAACATGATTACATTGATCAATAAGTCTTCCATGTAAGCTTGTCAGATATTTCAGTTCATCTTTTCTAGAATTCTTAATTTTCTTAACTCTTCCTGAACAATTTGTGTTGTCAAAAGAGTTTGCCACTTTCTTTTAACCCTCTAATTCATTTTCTTTTGTATCAATCCATTCTGCCTCTCTATTAAGTCCCCCTGGATTGTCTCAAAAGTCTTGCCAATATTTCAAAATAACTTTCTTGCTAGGTTTAGGTGTATTTCCCATGTTTTCATGGCTACCTTTGGGTTTTTCCCCCAGTATTTTTGTAGATGTTTGCTAGTTTGAACTAAATTGCCAATTCTATTTGAACTAATTTTTATGAACTTCATGCCACTAATTTTTTCTTATTATGCAACAATTATTTGTTCTCGTACTTCAGTTATGCAGAATTTACTAAAATTTTCCAGAATATAAATCATAGAAAAACTTAGAAAAAAGCAAAACAAATACAAAAGTAAAATACAATAAAATGTGACTAAAATTAAATCAGTCAGTGTTTTTATATAATATCTTCCCAAATATTCCTAAGGCATTTAGCAAAGTAATAGGAAAACATACAATTGTTTGGGGGAAGTAAAACAAAATGTAATAACATCATAGTAATAATATCATAGTACAATCTTTATAACATAAAGAGAAAAGGATTAAAAAGAAAAAGAAAATATTACAAATATTGGTGAGTTCCAAACCCTCTTTTAACAATTATACAATATCCATACTTCCCCATTTTTATTGCAATAACTGCACTTCATTTGTCAAATCGAACCTAGACTAATTATCAAATTGCCAAAGCAATTAATCATTTTGATTCATGCACAGAAAACCTATAATGGGCACCATTAAAATAACAATTAAACACTATTTTCCCCTTTTTTGTTCAATGTCTTCCTTAATGGGTTAAGTTCTATTTATATATTCTTGTCCTGTTGTATATTCTATTGTAGTTCCAGAGCATTTCTAATTATCAGTTCTCATTAATAGCAGCATTTCTACTCATTACCCCCATATCTCCCATTTTTCCTTCAAAACTAACCAGAATTTTGACTCTTCTCTATACAGAATATCGAAGCCTTTATTTTGTATCTAGTTCCGTTACATCTAGTTTCAGTGTTTCAGTTTTCCTTGTGTTAGGGTTTTTTCTTTTTCTTTTGAATTCCTCAAATCTTCCCAAAATTACTTTATTTCAGGAATGTACATGGATATTTGTAACATTTGAAATTCCAGAAGTTCAAAATGACAAATTCAAATCAAATGTTGGCACATTCAAAGAATGACATTTGAATTTGTACAAAGCTTCATTACATTTGTGAACCCGGGAGACTGGAAAGTGGCTGCTTCAGTCACATCTGCAATGGATCCAGAGTGGATTCAAAGAGGATTGAGGGTGGATTCAAAGTGGATTCAGGGCAGATTTTCCTTTATTTTGTTTTTCCTCCCTTTCTCCTTTCTTTCAATTCTTGATTTCATGTACAAGTCACTAAAGGGCAACATAAGCAACATCAAGGGCTGCCATTTAAATGGTTTTCCAAACCTTTGCCGGTGTTCTGAAAGGCCCCTTTGTTTGCTTTAACATTGTCAGATAATTTTTCTATGACAACTTCTCTTCCTTCTTCCTCTTCTTCTTAATTATCTCGAGCACAGCAAAGAAAAAAAAGGTTAAACATTCTAACCTCCCCCAAAGGTATCTGTTTCATTTGTAACAATCCTCAGCCAGAGGTACACAATGTGACTTCTAGAATGTAATACATTATTTCCTAATGAAATATTATGACTGCATATAATTCACTGCATTCATTAGTTTTGCCTACCACGTAACATTAGTAGATAAAGGTTATTACGGGGGGGGGGGACAGTTGAAGAGAAATATGTCTATGAGATTATAACAAGGAGTTCAGAGATATATGCAAGGAAGGCCTTTAAGTACTAATGAAAATCAGTTAGAACGCTGGGAAGAGAAACTTCTCCATGGTCAGTTCATGAAAAGCATAAGATAAAAGACACATGAAAAAAACACCTGTAAATGACTGCAGAATGAAAGAGTTAAAAAAAATAGAAGGCCTTAAAATGAATATCATGAAAAAAAATTGGAAGGATTGGAAAGGACAGGAAGTGCAGCCCTTGTGTGTTTTCTAAATGAAACAGTAGACAACCACATTAAGCTCATACAACGAGGTATCACAGGATATTTTCACACTAACCTTTCCCTGTCCTGTTCATCTGGACTGAGTCAGGCTGGAGTAGTTCTAGCAGTTAGACTGTTCCTACTGTTCTGGGACAAGCTGCCCACAGCTGAGTGGTTGTTCCAGAACAGTCACCGCATTGGCCCCAAAGCCTGGGTGATCTTTGGGCCCAGCATTTGTGTTCTTCAATGGCTAGGAACTAAAGTTCCTAGCTTTGAAGCCTCCAAGGGATCCATTTCAATGACACAATTTTGTGTGTTGCCAAATTGGCTCCCCCTCCTAAACTCATGGCTTTGCTCAGGAGTAAGATGACAGTAGCCCTTTTTTAAAAAGCCTACCAGTATACTGGCCTAGGCATGTGACCAGGGGGAGTGTCCTCTGTTCCGCACCAGAGTGGGGAAGAGGAAGTTCCAGAAGGGATCTAGACCTTGCACTATGTCAGCCTCAAAATAAGAAGTTGCAAGATAATGTTACCTTGGAACATAAAAAAAACCAGTTTACCAATCACAAAATACTGACAGGAATATTTAAAAAGTCATAAATTAAAATATCTTCTGGATATTAAAATTCAATCAGCTTCCCTGGGTTGGAGGGAAGTGTGGATGGTCGTGTCCAGGACCATTTTCCTCACCATAGCAACCACCACACATGCTGGGCCATTGCTATGATGATGGGTGACATGGTAACCCACCTAACCCACCCACCCCAAGCTTTCACATGGAAGTATGGTTGTGAAGCGGTACTTACTGCTCTACAACTAACAAAGATGGGGATGGCCATATACTCTCAGAGCCACTCTAGGATGGTAGCAGGTCTTTGGGGTAGTTACATTCTGTGCTGGAGTGTACCTGGCTGTCCCATCTTTCAGGAGCAAAAAGCCTCATAGCTGAACCATGATATACAACAGCTCAAAGCTATTGCTTAGGATGTGCACAAATATTCATAACATTCATTATTTGTATGAATTCATACAAATTTGGACATTTGTATACAAATCAAATGTTACAACATTTGTACATTGACATTCATATGAATACAAATGTTTAGGAACATTTGTATGAATGTTTCAGAACATTCATGAAAAAAGGAGGTGGGCAAGTCACATCTGCAATGGATCCAGAGTACATTAAAGATGGTTTGAGAGCAGATTCAAAGTGAATTCAGGGCAGATTTGACACTTTCAGAGTGGATACATTACTAGATACATAATGGATACATATCAGATACATATCAAATGTGTATGTGTTATTGTTGGATATTTGTATGAATTTGTACGAATACATTCATATCAAATAGAGTGCAACCTCATTTGAAGGGGATCTATTCGAACTAATAAGAGTCAAATGCCAAAAAAAAAACAAAAAAAAACATTTGTGCACATCCCTGCTTGCATTTTTTCTTCCATTCTCCTCCACAGTTTCTTTTTGTCCAATTCAGCATTTCTAGGATGTTCATCTTCCTTCTCTGTGCAAGCCCCAAGCTGAGGAATGATCTTTCCTCTGTGATGTGTCCTGCTCCATCATGACACACATTTAGACCTATGGTGAAGAAGTAACTCTTTATATTAGCCGGAGGCTGAATAGGCTGCTTGCTCTTCCTTTTCAAACACTGTTATGTGTCATTTTTAATGAAGTTAAAAAAAAATTTTTTTGCACCATTTTGGTTTTATTGTTCACTACCCTGTGGGAATATTAAATAAACCTGCCAGTATCAATTGTTATGCAGATTAGCTTAGAATTACAAATTTATGTTGACCCTGTCCACATTAGCTCTACCTTTCTCTATCTCCTTCCCCAAACCTTTCTAGTAGACAGCACGAGAAAGCAGCATTCCAATGATCAGCAAGTCATTTGACAATGGAGGATTCAAACCCTTTTGCATCAGGTCGAGCAGAGACTTTAGAGTTAGATGGTCTTGAAAGCAGAAACTAAGCCTGTGGTCAGACGCAGCAGCAGCAACAAATAAATGCCTCTGAGGCTCCTCATGGAAAACTTTGAGGTGGGATTGTTCACATACCAGCCTGCCCTTCCTCTCTCATGAACATTCTGGGTTGGAAAAGGTGGATTAGTGAAGGTTTGGGAACACGAGCACCACACATCGTCTCTCTGAGGTACCTTTTGTTATTTCCAAACACAACCTATCTACTCATACTTCCAGTGCTGCTTCTGGATGACAATCATCATCATGATGATCATCTTTTATTTATAACATCCCTTCCACCAAAGGGTAGACCAACAAACATGTACAATCAAAACAGATTTAAAAATATACATTTATATAAAATGTAAACTCTAACTATATACAATCGACACACCAGCTCCTTACCAAATGCTTCACACCTCCACAGCCCCATTGCTAGATAAATCAAAAAGGAAAGTCTTAAGCTCTTCCTGGCAAAATGGCACTGGGCACAGCATACTGATCCATGGTTCACATGCTGTCAACATGTGGGCAACTGGTCCAGTATTTCAGATAGGTCATTATGTAGATTGCTTAATAGTTGGGCCACATTTAGAGCAGGTTAATGTGCCATGTGCCAACAGAGTGGTCCAGCCAGTCCCATGGGTCAGTCTACCAATCAAGTAGAGAAGCCCCATGGCTCTATGGCTGACCTAAATAGGGTCAAAGTCAAGAAGGACAAATATATGACTAATTTGGCAAAACAGGGATGAAAAAGGAATTTGAATGGGGGGGGGGAAACAGTCAGGAGCAATATTTTTTCAAAAAACACACACATACTGATGATGATAATTACAGTTTGAAATAACACACAGAGAAAAATAATCCAGAGAGAACGTTGTTCTTACACACATTAAGAAGGAACCACATGTACATAGCCTGAGCTTTCCTGTGAAAGCAGAATATAAATGGAGGAAGATAAATTGTCCTGTTTCTTTCTGTTGATTTAATGCATGTGTGCCAATCCTATCATATCCCCATGAAACAAAGGGGAAATCCCACAGTTTTGCTATTCCAAGAAGAAAAACTGCCAACCTGGGTTTCCTCTGAAAAGTAATATGGCTTACCTGTCTGGGCTCTTGCTTTCAGGAAAAGCCATCTCGAAAATAACCACCACACATGTGCAGAGCCTGGACTGAAAATGGAACAGCGATCATGCACACTATCCAAATTCATGAAAGTGCACATGCCATTGTGGGAGCAAACACAATGTATTTTGAAATGTTCCGACTAGGGATGTGCGCTAATGCTTTTTTGGCATTTGATTCAAAATGAATCGAATGTTCAAAAATCCATATTTGTACAAACAGATTGCATTCGAATGTGGTAAAATTCTATTCAATATGAATCTATTCATACATATTCATATGAACATTCAAGTCGTATCGGATACGAATGGATATGTATCTGATACAAATAAATATGTATCTGATACATTTCCGGAAACATTCATATTCATTCAAATGTTAGCAAATGAATATTGTAACATTCAATTTGAATTTGAATGCCCGAATTTGGCTGAATTCGGCCAAATTTAGAATGTTATGAATATTTGTGCACATCCCTAGTTCTGACTATTATTACAATGATTTATATTGTGATGTTATTATTATTTTTGTAATGTTCAATCCTGTTCCACCCCTTGATGGAAGGGGTGTTATAAATAAACATATTTATTATTAGTATGAGTATGAGTATTATTGGTGAATAAATGTTGCTTGTATTACAGGTTTTAAGGATGAGCTCTGATTGAGCTCTGATCACAGGATCAACTAGGGCAGGGTCTCCACTCAGTGAGCATGGCAGCTCTGTTGAAGACACATGGGTGAGGCACTGTGATCCACCGTGGAAAAGGACACAGCAAATGGAGATGTAGTGAGCAGGCTCCTTTCTAGGCCGTGTGGGCCGTGAGGCTAGGTAAAGCCTGCTGATTATCTGGGAACTCCAGTGTGAACTTTGTTTATTCTCTCAAATGTCTTTTTCACTTAAATTTGCTTATTCCCTCAAATGAGGAAGAGAAAGAAATAGCATTGATGGGATAACAATTATAAACAAATTGGTTTTGATAAATAGAACCTTAAGGGCTCTTTACAACAACACAAGTAAGACCTATTTGTCTCTTAATGAACAATTGTTAGAACATTGTATGCATTTTGTATCTTTAACACTGATATAAATTTGGTTATTCCCATAGTATATAGCAAACACTGTGGTAGCTTAATGCAGAGATAGTGATTTAATCTGAGGATGTAAATAGGCTTCTCCTAATTTTCTTGCAAGGGTTTTTAGCACTCCAAAGTGATAGTCTAATCAATATTCAGTCTTTTCACAGGTATTAATACTAATTACACAATTTGCTGGTTAATGGGGAAATGTAGAAACTCATTTCAAAAGGGTCTTGCTCCCCCTCCCAACTTTGATTCTGCAAAATTTGTTTATAGCCCAAGCTAATCAGTTCTTTATTTTTTATATTTTTAATGGGATTTTGTTTCTTTATGCTGCATTTATGCTTCTCTGCTAAGTACTTTTCTGACTATTCCAGTTTTTAACTTTGTGCTTCCTAAAAATTATCTCTTTCAAAATTCAGATCCTGTTAAAACATTTGAATAACAATTCTTATCCAAATTAAAATTCTCTTTTGTGCTCCATTGAAACAAGAACTGCTGGAACATTCCATGAACTGGAATGATCCCACTATCTTGGAAAAAGGCCATCCACATTTGGACAGCTATTCCAAGATGGCCCCTGTGCTGGTTCCAAAGCTCACATGAGAAAAGTTCCTGACCTTGGAGTCCCTGGGGCAACCATTTTGGTGAACTGCCAGAATTGTTCCTCTGCTAAACCAGAACATAGTGGCATGTCCACATTCACATGACTTCATGGTCTGGTTTTAGTGACAGCTGGTAGCCCAAACTAAGCAGCCATTTTAGGTATTTAGTCCATACCGACTAAGGAAGGGGTGTGGCCTCTCTTATACCACACAAGCATGCAAATGGAGGCCACTGAACCCTTTCATAGAGCAATACAATGGTCAGTGCAGAAAAGCCCTAAATGCCTATACTTTGAATAATTTATTTTTCATTTTTTCACTTTATTTAGAAAAGTTAAAATTTAAAATACTGCATATCATTCAAAAAGATATGTGTGAATTTTTAAAAATTTGATTAATATCAAAATCTAATGGAAGAAAATACATATTCATTTGAATAAATCCCTTTGAACGTTGTAGGATTCGAATTCAATACAAATCTTCCATACAAATTTTACAAATGTTAGATATGAATCACATACAAATTGTATACGAATCCCATATGTATCCTATATAAATCTGTAACAAAGCCTTTTATGGATGTTTTTAAACATTAGATTCAAATTCAAATGTCTGAATTTGGCCAGATTTCAAATGTTACAAATGTTCGTGAATATTACTACATTCAAACCTGAAACTGCAATCTAAACAAGAATAAAAACAACAATTATAACCAACTTCCAGCCTTTTTCTTTGTGTTTTTTTTTTTTGAGGTATTCATAGTTAGTGTGGAAGAAATATGCATTATCAGGAATGATAAGCATTCTAAGATTCTTTACGCAATTATTGAGGATAAATTCAGGACAAATTCTGTTCAAGAATGCAGAGCATTTCATGTGCCCAAAATTTCATTGCATAATGAGATGGCAGTGCAAAGTCACCCAATGATGGGGTATATTGAAGTTAAATATCAATGAAAAATGTTTTATTCTGATTGATATCCACACACTTTTATGAGACCTTTTCATATACCATATTTTCCGGCGTATAAGATGACTGGCCGTATAAGACGACCCCGCCAACTTTCCTGATAAAATATAGAGTTTGGGATATACTCACCGTATAAGAAGACGACACCCAGAGTATAAGACGGCCCCTGACTTTTGAGAAGATTTTCCTGTAGTCTTATACACCAGAAAATACAGTATGTAAGTTGCCTCTGCACATACATCAACAATATGCATAATAATTCTGTGCATCTGTATTTGTTCAGAGTTCATGCATCCAAACAGATATGAAAAATGGAAGTCTTGAATTCAGTACAGGACAAACAGAAAAGGGAAGGGAAAGTAATAACAAAATATAATTTTCTTGTTGTGCTACTTAATAATCTATTTAGTCATTTAGTCATGTTGAACTCTTTGTGACCCCATGGACCATCACACTCTGGGCCCATCTGGCTGTTGCTGCATTGGAGGCAGACTGGCAAAGTAGGGAAAATAGCTTGAATGTGGTTTTCCCAGTGTGATGTTCACCTCTTGCACTCTGGGCATTTTGGAACCTTCACTTCCCTAGGAAAACCTCCCAAGGAAGTGAAGATAGAGGACAGATCTGGCATCCGCACTTTTATACATTGGATCTATGCTTAACCTCACTAGCTCTTCCCTAAGGACTAGTGAGGTGCAAATCACCTCCATTATGGAGGTGATCATGGAGCCACGGCAACAGCACCAGTGCACCTGTGTGCCACCGTTGCCATGGTGATGGGGCAGTGCAGCTCTAACTGCATTTGTTCCATCCATCCCCAGGCTCTGTTTGAACTAGGGATCGAATCAAATGCAAGAAAATTTCTATTAATTTGAATAGATCCTCTTTGAGTGTGGTAGGATTCATATTCGATGCAAATGTTCATTCCCATATGAATCCCATGCAAATAAATACAAGTAGCATACAAATCCCATATAAAGCTTCATAGAAATGTATCAAAACATTCAATTCAAATTTAAATGTCTGAATTTGGCCAAATTTGTACATATTTTGAATGTTCCAAATATTCATGCACATCCCTAGTTTGAACCTCATCCACCAGGAAGAAGTATGAATGGAGCAGGACCTGCAGGCAGGTGGGATAGATGTAGAACTCCTGCATCTGTAGTGCTGTATCTGGTTATGGTGCAGCCATATCTGATAATATGGACAGTCCAGGATCAAGTACAAAAAAGTTCTCTGGGACTACATTCACACCTAAGTTTTAATCCAGGTTTGGTCCACTTTCAAAGGAAGAGAATGCATCAGTAGGGATGTGCACGAATATAAAAAATTTGAATCTTCAATTCACATCTGTCAAATGTTGACATTTGAACTCAAATTGGATTTTCAAAAATCTAAATTTGAACATTCAAACTCAAATATGGATTTTTGAAAATCCAATACAGATTTTCAAATAATATGAATGTGTAGATTTGTATCTGTTGTATACGGATCTGCACAAAAATTATACATATCTTGCAATTAAAATATGGGATTAAAACAGGATGCATACGGGATAATACGGAATCCATATGGATTCTTATGGAATGCATACAAATACATATAACAGATATGAATGTTGTCAACATTCATATGTTTAAATACAAATCTAACATTCAAATGTACGGATTCGAATCAGATTTTATGACATTCGGATCTTAAATATTCGAACTGAATCAGATTTTATGACATTCAAATCTACTCAGATTCAAATGTCAAAAATACATTTGTTCACATCCCTACGTATCAGCAAAGTATCAAGCTATTTCCTTTCAACATTATCTAAGCCAAGAAAATTGACCCTTGGGTTAGATAAAGTAGAAAAGAAATGGCTAGTCATTTTGCTGATTTGTTCTCCAACTCGGAAAGTGGTCTGAGACTGGATTAAAATTTAGGTGTGAATGCAGCCCAGATGTGCTGATTCCTGAATTGCACTGACACATGTTGACCCTATGAAAAAGGAGTGTGGATGAGTTGCGGCAAGTTGGAATGGAACCCTCAGAATTACTGATAGTAAACATGGTCCAAAACCGAGACCATTGGTACCATATTGACTCTCTAGTTCTTGAAATGATTTAGTCAAGAAAGGAAAAAAAGATCAGTTCCCTTCCTTGGATGCCTTTAACATTTTCATGCATGCTTCTGAAAATTACAGGAGAAGGAATCTGCCTTTCGCTGCTCTGTAGCATTAATTACATCCCTTGAGATATTTGTCTTGGACATCACAGAGATACCAGCTGCATGTTCTTCCTGTTACCATGTTTATGGTGCAGCAACTTCAATGTTTCTGTCTCAACAAGAGTTCAAGAACCCTACTCTTCCTTTTTTTCTCTTTGATCTCCACTCAAGCTTTAATCACTGCACCAGTTATGAATTACAGCAAGCCAGAAGCTGAATTAGTGATATGGGAGGTGGAGGGAGGGAAGAAAACAATAAAACAACCCAGGAAGCCAAAGAGAGAAAATCAGTTGCTTCGGTATGTGGTATGATATAGAGCAGGATCATCTACTCATTGTGTCAAATGCATCTGTAGATGACATTAATTTCCTCCTCTGTGAAGATGTAGTGTAGTAAATGAAAGTTTAAAAAGAAGCACGCACTGCCTGGTTGCTTAAAAGTAGGGAGGATAAACATTGTGTTTCACATGTGTTCATCTGATTCTTAGAAGGATCCCTAGCAGAAGACTTAAGGTGCATTTACATGTAGCAAAATTGGGAATGTTCAGCATATTTGTGATTTATAGGGAATGTCATCTCACATATAGACCTGCTCATGCTCTAAGATCTAGAATGAGGAATGAGGCCTTCTTGGCTGTACCACCTCCTCCAACAGTTAAGGGATGGGAATGTATGGGGGACGCCATCAGTGATAGGCCAAAGAATATGGAATAGCCTCTGAAGTGTGTCTAACTCCCTTATCATATGTCTTTAGACAAAGATACAACTTTGATATTGACCTGCCCATGCCTTAAGGCCTGGAGGGGAGGCCCTCCCGGTTGTCCCACCATCCTCAGGAGTAAATGGGGTGATCACCCAGGAGAGGGCCTTCTTACTGATGGCCCTTAGGCTATGGAATAGTCTCCCCCTTGAAGTGTGCCAGGCTCCTTGACTGTATATGTTTAGGAGGATGGTGAAGACTCACCTCTTTGCCTGGCCTTTGGTTAAATGGGAATATACTGTTACTGTTTTAATATATATTGTTGTCATTTTAATATATGTCTACTTTTAAATGTTGTTACCCACCCTGAGACCTTCGGGTATAGGGAGGGATAGAAATACAAATAATAATAAATAAATAAACTCTTTATCCTGGCTTTTGGCTGAGGACCAGCATGCCCTTGCCATGTAGACACTCTCACTGTTTTAGCTAATTTATTGTATCTCTTTTGTAGTGATTTTGTTGTAACCAGCCCTGAGTCCACACAGTATAAGGTGGGATATAAATACATATACATTACGTTACAATGGTAACATTGGAAAATAGTGATTGCACAAGAATTCAGAAGGGAAAGGCTCTGTTTTGAAATACTAAATATTGATCTACTGAAAAACAGAATATGATTCAGTGGGATCAAACTGAGGCTTTCAGCTGAATTCATTCATTCATTCATTCATTCATTCATTCAAGATGTTTTCATACTTCTTTGCATGTTTTTTTAGAGTCCAGTCAATTTATAAAACATTTGCACAAGTTCCATCTTTGGAACCATCTTCAAGAGTAATTCACATAGAGGATGGTAACAATGCCAATACCCACAGAAACAATGCTGACCTGCTGCAAGCCTTCCGGGACCGTTTTCACACTTTCCTTTCCAACGTTGACTAGTGCTTGCAACTGGAGCACTAGCCAACCTTGGCCATTCCCTCCCCCTGGGATCAAATACTTACCTTACTTGTTCCACAGCTATCAAAGATGGGGACTTTGGGGTATGATTGGAGCCAGTCCAGAATGAAAGTTCCACGGCATGTCGATGCTGCAAGTAGGAGCATCCCTGATCTGTCCCCATTTTTAAAGTGCAAGAAAGGCCCAAATTATAGAAATCTTTGTTGGAAACATGGGGCAGCAGCCATAAACATAAAATACCATTCTGATTTACTTCTGTGAAACGTTGCAAGGTATCATATTCCAGAATGACAACCCTCAAACTAAGCAAATGCAATGCATAATTTATCTTAAGTGTGTTCTTTGAGTTTACACTTCGAGGATTTTCCTTTAAACATTATACAGAGGCATTTGGTGTTAGTAACCACAACTGTCTCATAAACCAGGAGTGAAATACAGTGACCCAGCTAGAGTAACATCTGGGTTTTAGATTTATCTCCTCATTTATTTTATTTTATTTTGTTTGATTTTATTGTAGGAGCCATTTGTGCAGTCTTGTTTAGTTAAGAAAGAA
The DNA here is from genome assembly GCA_023333525.1 of Aspidoscelis tigris stejnegeri. Taxonomy (NCBI): domain Eukaryota; kingdom Metazoa; phylum Chordata; class Lepidosauria; order Squamata; family Teiidae; genus Aspidoscelis; species Aspidoscelis tigris. The sequence goes on from JALMGA010000005.1 coordinate 22,994,653, forward strand.
AACAAAATAAAAAGCTCACAGTGTTCATTCACATCAAGTGAAAATTATGAAACTTCTACAAAATATTCTCCCCCTACAGATGTGTGCATCTGTGAAAGCTCAGTTTTAACAAATGATGTCAGGCAAGGGAATAAACTGAAATGTTGAAGGTGAAGACTATGACCTCCTAATGAACGAGCGTTTTGCAACTTGTATTGGTTTATTCCATTAATATATATGGAATACCGACCGGTGCTGGTAACACGGCCACACCCATGTAAGACACCGGCAACTGATCAGCACTGGCAATGCAGCCGCACCTGTGCAGACAACGCGCTTCCCACCCACCACATGCAGCGAGCCGGGAGACGTGTGAATGGTCACACCACTGGATGCTGCAGGTAAGCTTGTGGTAAAGTTTGGTAAAGATGTGGAGCACAAAATTGTGCTCCACACCTCATCAGCAATTAGTGCACCTCTAGTGAGGGTGCTCATGCTTCTAGTGGATGTGCATATGATCTTCACTAGAGCTGCACTAATTGCTGGCTAGAGACCTAAGTGTGTATTGGCCTCTGGTTTGAATTGAACCTCAAAGAGTTGTTGACAAAGATACAACTAAATACTTAGAAAACTGAGGGGTAGTTCTGTTCAATTGAACTGGGATGAACTGGGATGAACCACATGATTTGCTCTGAACTACATCAGACATGAGCCAAAGGTATACATCTCTAGTTTATCACTTTGTGAATTCCCATCCATAGCTTTCCACCAGTAGCGGTTGGCAGTGCAAGTTCTATACATTTCTGGTGTTGCCTGTGGACTCAGCTTGTCACTGGTCACTCTCTTTCATGACCATGATGTCTGACCTAGAGGTCTGAGAGAGTAGACTTTGGTGATGGAGAAAAAGGACTTTGACAAGTCATTTGGGAGGAGAGTTTAGATCTTTGTGTGAAGACAAATCTTCCCTGAAGAATAACCACAGCCACAGCAACTGTCTGTGGTTTTCGGGTCACAGTGCTAATTATTAACAACTGATAATTAGCTTCCCCCTAACTTCCATCAATAATTCACCCACCAAAATATTGACCCATCATAATGATCTGCTCTAAAGATGATTGAGATAATGCGTCACACAGCTTTGTTCAGCTAAAATGTGCAATATAAATGCTAAATATCGTTACTGCCACTATTTGAGTAATTGCTAGCAAGTATTGGCTGAGATTGGGAGGAAAGTATATATATAATTAGTCAAGAGAAATCTAGGCAATATGCACCTCAGACTTTTGCTTAGCATTCTCTTGGCAGTTTGCGATCATTAACATAATCAAAAAAACATCACAGGCCTTGCCACTTGAATCACTACTTAACAGAGTACTAATTGAGATAAATAGGATGCTTGGCAGTCATCAATCTGTTTGAGACACCAACCAATTTGAAATGTAGGATTGCGCATGTTTATATTTAATTAGTTCCGATTACCTATATGGAGGAAAATGTTACAGAGAGATATGATCCGATGACATTCCAGGTGATAGGCAAGCAAAGCATCTTAAGTCTTTCAGGACAAATTCTTGCACCAGAGGAATGCACACCTGTACACAAATGCCAGAAGCCTCTGAGCCAAAATAGCATAACTGAAACCTGGTGGACTGAAGAATACCAATGGAATACAGTTCTTGCAGGGTACAGACTGTACAGGGATAACAGGAAAGAGCAAAATGGAGGTGGTGCAGCCTTGCACTTTAAAAAGAGATAGAATCTTAAAAACTGGAATGCCTAGGGATTTTCTGGGTAAGAATACCAGACCAGAAAGCAAGTCTAATATTTGAAATATGCAACCACCATTGACCTAAACTCCCAAAGGAGATCAGCATTTGGACAATGAGGTAAAGGAGGCATCCAAAAAGAAAAGGTTAGTTACAATGGGGAACTTCAACTACCCTCACATAGACTGGGTGAACTCTTGTTCAGCTAATGTATGTGTGTGAGAGAGATAAAATTATTTCTAAAAAAATTATACCAGGAAGGAGAACTTGGGGTTCAGAGCAGAGGAGCAGTGGGGGAAAAAAGCAAATTCAAGGGGAAATTTGCACTTTGCCTCTGTGACCAGATGGCTAGAGCATTGAAAACCTACCCTAAGTGCAAATGGCCACCATTACGGCAGTCATCACAGAGACCCAGCAACAGTGCCAGCATGCATGGTGTGGAAAAGGTTATCTTCTCTATCACACAGTACTAAAATTAGGAGACAACTGTATGAAGCTGATGAGCAGTTATAGCTGACAAGGGGCAGTGGCTTTGTTTTAGGGTTTGTTTTTTTTTCTCCCAGAGAGTTATCAGAAGAGGTGGTGATAGCATTCAGACAAATGGCTACAAGACTGTTTGGAGAGTCAGGCAGGATGTCCTAAGGGCCATTTGCAGTTCAGAGCAGATGCCTAAGGACATCTTTCAGGCTGGGGGGGGGGGACAAGCAGGTTGCCTCTAAGGCCATTTGCTGGGATTTGAGAGCAGGAGAAGGTTTGACCTTGTCTGCCTGAAATGCCTACAGGCAATTTTTGGACCACTGTATGAGACAGGATGCTGGACTAGATGGGCTGTGGCCTGATCCAGCAGGACTCCTCTTGTGTTCTTATGGGATTTTACCTTTGTCTTTTGCTTCAGAATGCCCAGAAGTTATTTGTTGGCCCTTGTGTGAGACAGAATGCTAGACTAGATGGAATGTGGCCTGATGCCGCAAATTTCCTCTTATGTTGAGTGCGTGTTTTTACACAGATACCATGGGCCTAAATCACTGGCATCACTAGATGGTGATCCAGGCCAAGATCCTTACTGAATTAGTCTATGAAGCACCACTGATGTTAAATCCAATGTTGCAATCATATCAGGCCATAACAACTCTACCAATAATTAAATGTACTAGGAATGAAGTAGTACTGATATTACTCTTGCTAATAAAGGCAATACTGTTTCCCAAGAATAAAAGCATATATTGAGATCATTATAACATTCAGGCAGGTGTTCCTGAAACTTGCAAAGTTGGAAGATGAAAAATTCATGGAATCAGATTTCAGGAAGAGTGGAGCAGTTGAGGACTCTTGAGTAAGGAATTTTAACAACTGAAAGTGTACCTCTCTTATAACTTCCTTCATAACATCCCAAATGTCTTTCTGTTTAAGGGAATGAAACCATCAAGGCATCTCCATGCACAAATTTTCAGGAAGACAGGTGTCAATCTTTGCAGAGAACACGGCTCGTCGTCTCTCACATATTCTGCTCCACTTTTGCAGCTTCCTTTCAAATACTCCAAATTTCTTGCTCCTTGGGGGAAAGAAACTTTCACCTATTTATCTTCAGAACTTCAAGTAAGCAGGTGCCTTGGCTCAAAGAGATCCAGGCTTGACTCCTTTAATACTTCTGCTATCTTTCTTTGTAACTTCCATTCTAACTTGTCAAATTTCTTGAAGACCACTTAGAATCAATCTTAGGATTTACATTTCCAGTTTCCAATCACACATTAAATAACATGTAAGTTTCAGACAGCTTATAGGTTCATAATGCACCACCTCAGAGCTTCTTACGTTCATGGGCAATACTTGACAATAGGGACGTGCACAAATATTCAAAGGTATTTGAAATTTGATAGAATCTGGCTGAATTTCAACATTCAAATTCGAATTGAATGTCCATAAATTCAAATCTAAAGATTCAAAAGTATTTCAAATTTTGGATCTATTCATTTGAATTATCCGGACATTCGCATGCGTACTGGTTCATACATCATGCGTACTTGCAGATTTGCTTCTTTCCCACATCCGTACATATTTGTACAGATCCGTAAGGGATGAAAATGGGTTGCATACGGATGTGTTTGGAGGTGTACGGATGTGTACATATGCGCAAAAGATGCATACAGGCACATACGAATGTTGGCGACATTCATAAGTGCAAATTTGAATTAAAAATTTGAACAAACAGATTCAAATTTGCTTAATTCGAATTGAATTTGGTTTAATTCAAATTTTAAATATTCAAATTGAATTGAATTTTTGGGAATTCGATTCAAATCAAATTGAATTTTGAAGATTGCATTCATGCACACCCCTATTTGACAATGCTTTGGTAAATTTCTGGGTGAAGGTTAACAGCTATTCTTTGCAGAAAGAAGCCCTGAATGATACCTGCCTTTAAGTTGTAGGCTCAGACCAGAAGTGATTTGAATGTTGCCAGATTCTTTCCTTGATTTGTCAGATTAATCATAGAATCATAGAATGGTAGAGTTGGAGGGGACCTCCTGGGTCATCGAGTCCAACCCCCTGCTCAAGGCAGGATCTCCTAAACCATCTCAGACAGATGGCCATCCAGTCTCTGCTTGAAGACCTCCATCGAAGGGGAACCAACCACCTCCCGTGGCAGCCTGTTCCACTGGTTGATCACTCTTGCTGTTAGAAATTTTTTCCTAACATCTAAACTAAATCTTTTCCCCTGCAGTTTCACCCCATTGTTTCTAGTCCTTCCTTGAGAGAGTGAGAACAGGGCTGATCCCTCTGCCTTGTGACAACCCTTGAGGTATTTGTAGACAGCTATCATGTCTCCTCTCAGTCTTCTTTTTGGTAGACTAAACATTCCTAGTTCCTTAAGCCATTCCTCATAGGACATGGTTTGCAGACCGTTCACCATCTTGGTAGCTCTCCTTTGAACCTGCTCCAGCTTGATAGCGTCTTTTTTAAACTGGGGTGACCAGAACTGGACACAGTACTCCAGATGAGGTCTGACAAAGGTAGAGTAGAGGGGGATAATAACTTCACGTGATCTGGACTCTATGCTTCTCCTAATACACCCCAGGATTGCGTTTGCCATTTTTGCAGCTGCCTCACACTGTTGACTCATGTTTGTAAAATGACTGTTTGTAAAATGACTGTTGTGGCCGTTTGTAGCTGTTGTGAGCCACTTTGGTCCTGTGGTTATAGTGCTGGATTCTTATCTCTTAATCACCAGGTTTTATTCTGTACTCCTCCATGAAGCCAGCTGGGTGACCTTGGGCTAGTCATGGTTCTCTTTCTGAGCTCCCACAGCCCCACCTCCGTCTGTTGTAGGGAAAATAACAGGAAGCTTTGTCACCCACTTTGAATCCCCTTAAATCAGTGAGAAAAACAGGATATAAAAGCCAACTCTTCTTTACAAATCCATGATTTCTCAGTTTGGGCATTCATGTTCCCCACATAAATATTAGTTAGAGCCCCCAAAGTGAATTGTGGTGACCCAGCCAAGCTACAACATCCCTTTGTCCTTAGAGAAGCAGTCTTTAATGATTTGAACAGTGAAAGTGAAGAAGGGAGTTTGAAGAAAGTAGAGGAAAATAGCAATGAAGAAAACATGAATAAGTGGGGAGTGGGAGCATTTATACTTTTCTTGGGGTCTTATCTTGGTTAAGAGTGATCTCCACAGGGTGGAAAGTTTCGCCAAAGCAGAAACATACAAAGACACAAAAAATCAGGCTAAGATCCATCTCAACTATGGTGGAGAAAGGATTGATTCAAGAAACCAGCCCTCCTTCTTCAATGATTGAATGCAGATATAGCCAAGACAGAAGGTCTAGAAACCTCAAGAATAATTCATTATAAATGCCTGCTTTAAGTCTGAACAGGATATTGTGAACAGCTGATTAGACACTCAGGATATAAAGTGATGGACCAGGGGTGAACCAAGGTTACTGAATAGAGGAGGGCACTTACTCTTGTACCATCAAGGTGTAAGGCCATATTTTTTCCAGGAAATAAGAGTAAAATAAAAACATTCATATTTTCTAAGGCAAGTAAACAAGTTGCAGTGATTAAATCAACTATTCAGTTTGGGTGCCCACATTAGCTTATTAATCTTGAAAATCTCACACCCAAGGCAAAAACATTGAGAAACAGTCAATCCATCAAATGTTTATGATGGTACAATGATCTAATTATTGGAGCAAAGATATAAAAACACAATATATAACAAAATTATAACACGGATCTAATAAACCAGCTATATACAAAGCTACAGTATGATTAAGAGGACTACATTGTAGAATGTGTTATTATGATATAAAGATAAGATTAAAAATACAGAATTAAAACTGTAAACATAAACTAGCATTCTAGACTGAAGTGCACTGCATCCTAGCTCTCTGTTGTTTCAGGTGGTATTAGCTTGTTTTGTAGCACAAACAACTTTCACAAAGGGATGTTTTTGGCAGGAAGCAGTCAAAGTCAAAGAATAAAGTCACTGGATCCACATGTGGGGTGGGGGTGAATGGGGTACCCACATCATATAGTAGCCAAGATGAATTCTGGTCTGATTGCAAGTCATTTGCTCTTACTACTAGTCTATTCCAGTTCAGATTTCTGCATTGGAACCAGTTATGAAAAAGATATACGATAACAGGACAAGATTTTTGGCATTCAACTTGATTCAAATCGAATAACCAAAAATTAGAATCAATTTGAAAGTTTAAGATATGGAATTCACATTCAATTCATTTTGAATACATTCATTCCTATTCATATGAGTATTTGATTCGTATTGAAGATACAAATATAGACAACATTCATAAGTGTCGGTATACATCCGTACACATCTGTACACATCCTGTTTTCATCCTACATGTATCCGTGCAAATGTGTATGGATATTAATAAGACGTGTATGGATACGAATAAAATGCGTACACATATGAATGTCCAAATAGTTTGCATGAATGATTCCAAACATTCAAACTCATTTGAATGTTTAAAAAATGACTGTATAGGCATTTGATTCGAATTTGAATGCCTGAATTCAATCAAATTCAATCAAATTTCAAACATTTTGAATATTCTTTCACATCCCTATCCAGCTTCCTAACCACTAGACCAAACTGTAAGCACTGTCTCACCATTCTGGAGTATTTTTTGCAAAGACTGGTGTGAACAGGACAAGTCACTCATATTGCCCATGCCTCTCCCAAGTGAATTAATGAATGCTGGCTGGGATCTCTGAAAAGCAAAGGGCACTGCTATTTCCTGTCCTCTTGTGCATGCCAGTGAGAGCATGCATAGATTTCTAACCATGTATATGTGTCTGTCTGCATATACAAGTACAATTATGTGCATTGACATCATAGAGGCCAGTGACTGGTTGCCAAAGTGGACCTTGGCCCTAAAATGATTCACCACTCTGTTTCATAGCATGCATGTTCCTTATATAGTTGGAGCACTCCCAAATGCCAAGTGCAATCCTCTAGGAAATATTTTGTTTCAGAAGGATCTGTGAGAGACTAACACATTGTGCAAAGTTGTCAATAGATGACTAACAACCAGTTTTGCAGCTCTCTGAGGAGCAGTGATTGTATTCAGACTTATATCTGAGGAAAAGCTGAGGCTTGGTCAAAGACAATTTTGTACAGCTGCAAAAATATTCTGTAAAGCCTCTTTTGGCCTCCAAGGGCTTCTATCGTTCTTATAAAATGAACAGCCATTTGTGCTCTAGGGGCCAGGGAAATTGCAGCATGTCCCAGATCAGTGTAAGACAATGTAACATGACCTCCCCCACCCCTTACCTGGCTTTAAGAAGACTGAAGGGAGCAATGCAGGAGCAAGGTGAGATGCAGTAAGTCCTCACCTTGGTCCTGGGACCAGGTTTGCTAGGTATTCCAGTAACAAACACAGTCCTCAGGCAAAGGGGAAATACTGCTTCAGTGTGGTATTTTGCACACTTGTACTTTGGCCATTTCCACACTTATCTAGCTATTTTACCCTGGTCTATTCTAGTTAAAGCATGGCAGGTGTTCTGTCTGCATCGTGATGGTGAGAGTGTCATCCCTTTTGGACCAACACTAGTAGGAATACCGAGGTGCCACCGCTGTTTTGGCATATACAACTGATTCCCCACCCAAGGGTTGGTATTCCCTGCCAACAATTGGCCCAGGTCCCATCACTCGTATGTAGGGAGGTGTGTGAATATTTGTAACCTTCAAAATTCATCAAAATTCATTTGAATTTGGACATTCGTATTCAAATAAAATATTTGGACAGTTGAAGACTGACATTCAACTTTGAATCAAATGCTTTGGAACATTTGTATGAAGCTTTGCTACACTTGTGAACCTGCACCTGTCATATCTGCCACAGATCCAGAGTGGATTCAAAGTGGATTCAGGGCAGATTTGATGCTTTCAGAGTGTAGAGGGTATGTATCGGATACATATGGGATTCATAAGGGATATGTAGGGGATTCATACAGTATGGAATTTGTATTGAACTTTCTATCAAATTGAATCCTACCACATTGAAGGGGATCTATTTTAATACGAATCCAATGTAAAAAAATATATAAAAAAATCATGCACATCCCTACTCATATGTCATGTTCAGAGCACAACTGTGGAAGGCCACATGCCCACCTGTGTGCCAGGATTCTGAAAGTGATCTTTAGAAGAGGTGTGTAAGCTGTGATGACAAATGGACTTTGTGACATTTCTCTGAGTCCTGAATATCCCCATTCTCCTTCTTCCAGACCAGGTGCAGAAGTGTCAATGCAAGGACTAAGCAGTGTTAGTACAGCTGTAGGCCTACAGCTAACCTGGAATAGGGACTGTGTGGGACACTTCTGGCTGAACTATCGTCAGTCTCATGTGAATGAAGTGTAGTAGGCAGCCATGAGTGCAGAAGCAACCTTATTTTGCTTCCTCGTGCCTTTATTTTTATTTTTATTTTTTATTTTTTTTGCTCCTCCTATTTAGAGTTGGGTTGTCTGAAAGCAGACTTACTTTTTACCCATTTCATATACTGGCAACTGTCAATCATACTAATTAGTCGCTTGACCTTTGGATGCATCCCAATCTTACAAGTGAATATTCACAAAACTGGCCAAAAGCCTGGGGTGGGAAAAATACCTTATTGGAGTACGTTGGGTGTATTTTCCACTCCCTCCCCCCTCCCTTATCTGGGGCTCAACTCTTTCCATAATGTGCTGATTTTTGCAAGTTTTGCTCACTGGGTGGACGTGGACAATGTCATAATAAGAAAAGACTGTAGGATTACAAACAAAGAACAATCAGAATTTTAGGCCAGGTGCAGTGGGAGTAAACCAGTCTGACTAACTTTGCTGCATGGTGCTTTTGTGTACAGTGAACTGAATGCAATTTGACAATAGGTAGGTAAAGTTTTCAGTCATTACTTCATTACACCTATGCAACCCCCTACACACATGTGGGTGGCCACTACTTTGCAGAAGTGAAAATGCAATAGTGGATCAAAGATAAAAGCAGTGTCAGGGGGTAGTTCCACTTTCTTCTGCTTTTTAAGAGCAAGGACTCAAGTTTTCTTAGTTTCTGAATTGCTTTTCTTAACATGCATGTTCCTAAAGGGGGGATATTCTGAATTATCTGGAGTAACTTGCCTGAAGGAGGATTGTAGGAAGTTATATGTCTTCTTGTTGCCTAATAGGATCACATTCTTAATCAGATTAAACACCAATGACCTTTTTTTTCCTAGAATTTAATCTTGAATAATAAAAAAAGGCACCAGTTGTTGCTTCTTATGACATGCACAAAACATTTCACTTCACTTCACCACCAGGGGTTATGTTGCTACTTTATGAGAATCGGGGATGGAGTTCCACGGAACTAAGCCCATCACATTTTCTTGGCACTTTGATGTTACTCCATGACTGCTTATTTGTCAGATCTCCATTTATTTCGCAGCTAGTGGCTATTTGACTGGAGGCCATCTGTCTATCCATCATCCATGGATGCACTTGGCAGGCAGCTGTACAGCTCTGTCCCAAAGGCAGAAAGCTCTAATAAATGAAAGCCATTTCCTAACTCTATTCTGCACACCTCTTGCACAAAGCCGGTATCAAAAGAACACTCCGCACAAAGAAGGGAGTGTGAAAGCACTTCTCATCCAGTCCTTCAGTGCCTCCCAACATCAGTCGCTTTGTTGTCAGAGAGAAAAAGACTGTAGATTCCATTGTGAAAGGAGCACCCAGCATCTTAGATTACAAGACTGCTCCCCTTATCACTGTGTTGAACTGCCCCCCAAGGATCTATTTGAATTAACCTTTTGAGAAGCAAAGGGAGGCAGGGTCACTGAAAATGGAAACTTGACTGTGTTTGCTGTGCTCACTTATCTTTCCCCATTAGTCTTGTGTCATTCTGTCTATTTTGCTGTTTTGACAGACATTGTGCACGGGGTGGGAACCTCAGCTCACCTCCTTCTAGTCCATTTATATCTCCCTGTGACAAATTTGGAACTCTGTGATGAAAGATTTCTCTGTGCGTCCATCATGCAGACAGTTGGGTTGGTACATCCTGATAACTGATGCATTTCTGTTGCCTTGATTCCGGTCCTCTATCACCTTGGGCCACTTAAGCTAAATTCATCAAGTCCGGTTGAACTTTTATTTTTGCCACGAAGGTGCTAGACAGAAATGGGAGGGGGAGAGATAGGGATGGGGGAGGGAGAGGTGTTTGCATGCCTCCAGTTACATAAGAAATTATTCTGTTCAGTTTGCTCAAATCTAATCTGTATGGAAATGGTGGGATTTATTTATTTGCTTCCCCTTCTAATGCACAGGTTATTTTCAAATGTAGTTTGTGCCTTTGGATACAGTTCATTCATACTGATGCAGTATGCAGGCCTATCCACTGCGTATAAATGAAGCAATAATATAAAAATGGGAACTCTGTATGTGGAGCAACCTGCATACTTACAGAATGCATTTAAACATACCAGTTGCATTTGGACATAATTGCCACCATTAAAGGGACTCAGAGAAACAGTTCTATCTGAACAGAATTTTTATGGACAGCAAATTCAAAATGATGGAGGATTAAAAGGAAAAATCCATTCCAAACATAGAGGCCTGTGGAACTTCTTTTCCTTCTCCTGTTTCTAAAACTGATTGTGAATTTGCATGGAACCCATCTGGTTCTGGATGTTACCTACTGGTGCAAGCTGCATTGATTTTATTTGATAGTTCATTTTGGATGAATTTTCCTGACAAATCCATCTTGGGCCACTAGCTATGGTAGCTGGTAGAAATAAGTTGCTCAACATTTCTAGAGGGCACCAGGATGAAGAGAGGAATGAGGTTGGATTAAGGGGGTTGCTTGGTTTTGGATGGAAGAATGCAATCATCCCTCCTTGCTTAGTTAAAAATAGAGTTGATATGTAACCATAGTTGATCACTAAGAGAATGAGATGTTCCCCATTCTGATTCAACACGTGTTCATTTTCTTCACCCATTATGCATCCAGTTAGCATCTTCCCTAATCTTTCTGTCCAAAAAGACTTCCTTCCACTGCCTTTTGTCTTTTATGTAATTGTTAAGGTCTGAGATCTGCTCATGGTTTCTAAGATCTTATTAAAGGTATCTTCCCAAAAAAATTACTTCTTCCTTTATACAGAGTTTGGGAGCATTATGAAAGCTACCTCCTCCTTTTCTTTGCCTCATCATTGCAGCAGAATGTATGAAGATAAGGGAAGTTCTTCAGGACTTTTTAGAAAGGTCTGAGTTACATTCCTTTGTGTTCATTTAATTCTTGTAATGGAAAATATTTTTAGAAGTCATTTTCGGAAGCTACTCTCAACAGACCATCATCATCATCATTTAGTGTTGTCTCTTTGGCCTCTCAGGTTTTGGGGATGATACAAGAAGAAGAAGAGTTGGCTTTTCTACCCCACTTTTCTCACCCATTTAAGATGACTCAGAGCAGGTGAGAAAGCTTTTTATTCTTCTTCCCACAACAGAACACCCTGTGGGGTGGATGGGGCTGTGAGAGCTCAGAAGAGAGCTATGACTAGCCCAGGGTCATCCAGCTGGCTTCATGGAGGTATGTGGAATCAAACCCAGTATTCCCAGATAAGAATTTGGCTCCCTAACCACAAGACCAATCTTCTTCTTCTTCTTCTTCTTCTTCTTCTTCTTCTTCTTCTTCTTCTTCTTCTTCTTCTTCTTCTTCTTCTTCTTCTTCTTCTTCTTCTTCTTCTTCTTCAACCATTGTCTCCACAATTATACTGTGCAGATAGCAAATGGAAAACAACAGTATTTTCATGAGGTTGTAGTTATTCCCAAATATTGTTCACATCATAACTAAAGTAAAATCTATATATGGAATCAAGAAACGGAAGGATACAACTATGGTTATGAACTGTACATACCACAGGCATTTCCCAAAAATTGGTAGCAAGAGTTCTATTAAAATTTCTGTATATTTTTCTGCTGGTTCACTCCCCCCATACAAGATTTTCTCATATAAAACTCTTGATCTGTCAAGATGAGAAGAACAATCAAAACAATGTCTTTGGTTTAATAATGCCTGGTTTCCTTCAAACAAAGCTATGTAAGACCCCCATTGGTACCTGACAGGTCGTAACAATTGAGATTTGACAGATACATTTGGTAAGAAGGCTGAGAAGATATAAACACCCAGCTGTCTCAGCTTTACCCTGTGCATCAGATTTGTGCATCTCAAAGAAAAGAAATCATAGTAAAAGACTGAGTAAGTTTCTATTGATGATGATAATGAGGAGGAGGAGGAGGAGGAGGAGGAAAAGGAAAAGGAGAAGAAGAAGAAGTTGGCTTCTCTACCCCACTTTTCTCACCCATTTAAGGGGAGTAAAGCGGTTGACAAAGCTTTCTGTTCTTCTCCTCACAACAAACACCCAGTGAGGTAGGTGTGGCTGTGAATGCTCAGAAGAGGGCTGTGATTCACCCAAGCTGGCTTCATGTAGGAGTGCAGAATCAAACTCACTGAGTATGAGATATGGGTCTGGTACTCTAAACACAAAACCAATCTGGCTCACATTTCAAACTAATATTGAAAGTGATGTTAACCCAGCCCCCCCACCCTTGGACTCGTAATTTGTAGAGCTACGCAGTGGAGCACCATGGCCCCTCTGCCTGCCAATGGTCTGGGGTCAGTATATGAACTGAACTATACTCCCCACAGACCTCCTGCTCCTCAGGCTTGAGATTAAGCCCTCTCCCAGAAGCAGCACGATAAACACCAGTGTAATCCAAACACTAACTGTTTATTAAAAACAAGTAAATAAAGAAAGAAAGAAATAGGTAGAAGCAAAGATAAGGTTAGTTAAGAGTCTTTGTGTTGCTAGAAGTTACTTTAAGCGCTTACATGAAGATCCACTGAAAGCAAAATAATAAACAATTCCTGCCTCCAGCTCCCCTTGCCCCTGAACAGAAATCCCTTGACATCGTTCAGTGTGAAGCTTCTTCCTGAAGTAAAGAATAAACCGAGCAGTAAATATTAACTGCCTCCCGGGACCTCCCTTGCTCTATCCAGAGCTCAACAGCCCCTGCAGTGTGCCTGCTAAAACCTAGGTATGCTCCGAGATCTTCCCCTATCTGAGAGGCAAGACCTCTCCTTCTATCCCCTGCCTCTCCCACTGAGAGCACGAGGCCTAGAAGCCTAGAGAGTTCAACTAAATTCCCCACAATCCCCCTCTTGCCAAATCCACAGGATGAGAGATGCTCAGAGTCCCGGACTGCTGGTTTATATACTGCGAGATCCGGCTGCTCTGACTGGCACATTTTGGTGCTTTTCGCTGCAACTCCTCCCTTCCTGTCAGGCAAGCTGCAAAATGCCCAGGAAATAAGCCCATGGCTACGGCTTGCTTACTGACACGCCAAGCCCTTTTGGGTGACACACATGGTCACCCTGGCATCTGGGCATGTAGTGCTTGCTTGTTCTTGAAGTGTATGAAATACCAACTTTCAACTGAAGATTTAGCAAATGAAATACAGCAACAAAAGTCACTAATGTAAAGATTTGTTTTTGCTTTTAATAAAATACATATATCAAAAATTTAACTTTTTTACTAGAGCTACAAATATCACAAAATTGTGGATACTTCTAGATGTGACACAGCACTCGAATTAAGCTAGGTTTTCTTGCGAATTTTGACACACCGAGCTCAAAAGGTTCACAATCGCTGGAGTAGGCTATAGGGATGTGCAAGAATATTCAAAATATTCATTATTCGATCTAATTTGGCTGAGTTCGGACATTTGAATTTGAATAGAATGTCCAGACATTTATTTTTTAATATTCAAATGAATACGGATATTTCAATTCATTCATGTGAATCATTCGGGTATTTGTATGTGTATGGATATGTATGCATTACAAACATATCTGTACACATCTTACTCATATCTGTATGCATCTGCACAGATATGTACGGGATGAAAATGGGATGCATATGGGATAAAAATGAGATGTGTATGGATGTGTATGGATACATATGAATGTTGTCAACATTCGTATCATCAAATGCATATCAAATATTTGTACGAATAGATATTAATGTATTTGAATTGGTTCAAATTTTAAAACATTTGCTTTTTCTCTGTTCGTATGAATTCAAACATTTGAATATTCAATTTGAACTGAATGTCAAAAATTGCATTTGTGCACACCTCGAGTAGGCTATGATGCAAAAATAGTGCCATACCACTCTCTGAGCATGGATCACTTCCACGTGATCCATGTAGCATTCCAGCTGATATACTGGACCATAGGCTTGTGTGTGGATAGTACAAGAGTACCACAGTCAAAGTACCCAGCATCACTTTACAAGGTACCAGGTAGCAATGGCAGAAGTGCACCACTTCTGGGTGCTTGGCCAAAACAGCCCCAGCTGCAATATAGGCAGTGTTTGTGTGGGACAGTAGCTTGTCCGTCATGGGACCTTTTGTCTAAATCAAGACCATATTATGTGGAAAGGCCCTTAAGTTCCACAAAAATCTTCCAGATTCCAAAACTCATGAATAATGAAGGACCTGATATGGCTATTTTTAACACCTCACCTGAAGATCCCAGAAAGCTAGATACTTTCAGGTCCCATCTTGGGAATATGTATACATACATGAGTAAAAAACCTGGGTCTGCTAGAATGTTATAACAGCAAAAACTAACAAATGGGCTTGTATGAAATGCATGAGGGAAACTGCTGTCACAACTGGGTGATTGAAAGCCTACAAGAAAATAAAACCTACCTCCAGAGGAAAAGCTGAAACAACAATAATCACCACCACTAAGATCTTTAAATTATAGTGGTACTGGCAATGATAGAAGCACATGGAACAGTGACTGTCAAGTTGGAAGAATGGTTTCAGCAGATTCCAGGACAAATATCAGAGATCTCCCTTGAGAAGAGCACAGTCCTATGAACAGCTAAGATACTGCACGGTACCCTCAAACTCCCAGAGCTTTGGTAGAAGATCCAAGATTGCAGTTGTAGACATAACAACTACATAGGGATGTGCACGGATATTTGAAAATTTGAAAATCCACTTTGAATCTGTTGAATATCAACATTCAAATTTGAATCAGATTTTTGAAAATCCGAATGTAAACATTCAATCGAATTTCGGATTTTTGAAAATCCAACCAGTAGTGAGGTTGGTGGGTACCCAGGAGAGAGCTTTTTCGGTGGTGGCCCCAAGACTGTGGAATGGCCTCCCCCTCAAGGTGTGCCATGCCCCTTCCTTGTATTTATTTAGGAGGGCTGTAAAGACTTACCTATTTGCCTTGGCCTTTGGCTGAGATTCTATTCTCCCTCTCCAGTTATAATGACACCCCCATTAATGTTCTAGGGAGTGCCCAGTTTTAAATTTGTTGAAGTTTTAAGGTGTTTTTAAATGTGGGTCTTGTTTTAATCTGTATTTCATTTTAATCTGTATCTGTTTTAATTTGTTTTAATCTGTTGTTACCCACCCAGAGACCTTCGGGTATGGGACGGGATAGAAATGTAAATAAATAAATAAATAAATAAATAAATAAATTTCTATCACACTGGTTCCCTGAGAAAGTGACTCTTTCTGAAGTCTTCCTTTGGATACCTACTTGGTGAGCAGTAATATGGCAAAGACTTCTTTGAATTTTAGGTAAGTCCTAAGTCCCTTTTCCCAAAAGCAAAAAGAAGTATCAGAAGCTAGTCCCATTCTGCAGGGAGAGGATACTTTGGCCGTGGTCACACACAAGTTTTAATTTGACCTGAGTTGTTCCACAGGCCATGTCACTCACATTAATATAAGCTAATCTGTATTCCAAGACTGTCCTAAAATGTAGTCCTGTTTAAACAGGACTGACAAGGACTCAGGCCAGTCTGGAATTCCAGTCTGTCTTCCACTTTATCACGTGTGAGTGGGTGGACGGCCCAAAGGAGGCAGAACTGTGCTGTGGCCCAAAGGAGGCAGAACTGTGTATTTCCTTTCAGCCAATCAGGACTCACTGAGTTCGTGAGGCACCTTCCCTTTGGCCAATCAACTTGTGCAGAATTCATGAGGCACCTCCCCTTCTCCTCAGTTTATGTGTGATTCCTCTCTCTAGCATTTTTACACAAATTTATTTTTATTATTTAAAAAATAATAATTGCAAGGAGAAGAAGGTGGGGGAGCAGGCTTTAAAAAGAACTGCAAACATACACCCTCACCTCCCTTGAGTGACATGAACAGCATCCAATCGGAAATGAGATAGATGTGATGTAGCAAAAGGGGTGGAGAGCCAATGGCCCCATGGAGGAATGTCAGGCTGAACTCTGCAGAAATGTGTGACCAAAGCGGCCCAAGGATGGATGGTATTGATCCACCTTTGACCAGCACTGGTACAAACTTAATTCAGACTCATTAATAGGCTGACCTGTTTCCAACTCATCTGATCAGGGCCTTTGAGAAAACTGTGATGAGCAGAAAAAAATGCCTAGTCTTAAGAAAATTAGTGATGTTTTCTTCTATTTCATTTGGGGTTTCAAAGACTCAGAGGTGAGTGTAGTGCAGGTTCTATAATGCAACTTAATGTTCTGTAATGCAACTCCAGTGAGTAAAAGAAAGTTTTATTACATAGCTTTTGCAAATGTAATAAAGCCTGTGAAATAAAGAGGAAAAATTCAAATAAATGAGGAAGGGCCATTTTTTAAAAAAATTATTTCATTAAGGCTCGTGTGAAGCAGGCCATTTTCCACAGAGGATTGCAGCACTAGTAATAAACCAAGATGTCAGGGAAATTAAGCTGTCAATTATGTTCACAGCTGGTAGCAACAATTCAAAGCCAAACCTCTATCACCCCACCAACAGTGTCTCTATTTTCTATTCCAGGCAGATTAGCCATATGGATAAGGTTCTGTTGCAAAGCCCTGTCCAGTGCTTCCTTCCAACTGCTTAGATTCTGTACACTGCACCGGGTTAGAGAAGCCATTTGGATTAGGTGGGATATATTTGAAACATGTTTCTGCACTTCTTCCTAATCCATTGTCTACACAGCAATCCAGATCAAAATGCTGCTAAAACTACATTGTCTGCACAGAAGTAGAGTAGAACTGGTTCAGATCTCAGAGAGTGGTTATGATAAGGAGAAGAAGAGAATAATTTAAACCTTTTTGATCCTGCGTGTGTTAACACCAGAATCATGTATATTTTAGTACATTTGAAATAAGACCTGTTTAGGTTTATGGCTTCACTTTTAATCTCTGCACCTAAGAACATGAGGAACCCAGCTATATCAGGCTATATCTTGGCTGCCGCCCCACTAGGCAATTTAATCCGGATTTGAATCAGGTTTTGTTTTTTTTAATCAGCAGTGAAGTTGGATTTTTTGTGTTTCCATTGTTAACTTATGAAGTGGAATCACTCTCCATTCTTCAGTGTCTAGCAGGAGAGAAACCTTCCTTCCTTCCTTGAGCAGAAACCAGTTCCAATGCAGTCAGCAATTGGACCCTGTCATACCCTGACTTCATTGGGGGCGAGAAATTCAAACCTCACCCTACATATTTAGGTGTAGCTGCCTCAGAACATGGAGTCTCCTGGCATCATTTTTCATTCACTGTTTATTCCTACCCCTCTCCATCTTGTATATACTTTTCTCACTCCCCGCCCCCAGTTAGCAGCTGCCTCCTGCTGATCGATAAGCCTTCTTTCCATTTGCTTCCTTAAGGCAGAATCCATCCCACCCACCCACCCATCATTTTAAAAACTAAAATAAAGGGGAAATGTGTGAAATAAAGTGATCCCTCCCCTCTCTCACACACAGTTATCTGAAGAGGATGGAGGAGGGATGGGAGAACTTTTTCTCTTTAATCTTATGCTGGCTGCGATCTTCTGAAGAAGCAGTACAGCAGCCATTTAAAGAGGAAGTAACAGTTTGCAGAGCTGTTGACTGGATTCTCCTCTCAGAACGAAGATCAGGCTTTTACAGAGTTTAGAGCAGGATTGCTGTTGCAGATCAGAGTAAAGAGGCCAAAAGCCATGGCTGAGGCCTTGGGAAGGAAGGGAGGGAGGGAGCAGGCAGGCCTTCATGATAGCTGTAAAATCAGACACTTTGTAAAATCACAGCCCGATACATCTGATCTTTTGCTACAACTTCTGTTCATATTTCCCCTCCATTCCCTCCCCTTTCAGCTAGCGGAGGATTCCTTTAGCCGATAATCATGCCTTCTCATTCCCACTGATAAATAACAAGGATTATTTGTAAATCTCGCAGCAAGAGTTCTTTTGATTTGAATACAGATAATCCACATTTCAGGACATTTAATCCCCAGAAACTGAATTTCTCTGATCCTGTGGGAATTGCCAGATTTTAAAACAATTTCAAAGCTCTTTAAAACTTGAATGGGAACACATCCTTAACCCAGCATTCTGCCTCACACAGTAGCCCATCAATTGCTGATGGTCTTTTTCAAGCTGAAAACAAGGGCAAAACCTTTGCATGCTCTCAGGTCCCTTTAGTGACATCTTGCTTGTCTCTCCTTGAAGACAAAGGTCAGTTATCCTCAGCAAGCAACTCATCATGTGTCTGCATCAAACATGTGAGAGACTGCTAAGAGAATGAAGGTATCTTGACATACAGAGGACTGATCTCTGTAATCTGGTTACAGATCTGGAGCTGATGGGTGTTCTTAAAAATATGAAGAGTTTGTTTATTCAGCTGATATATTTCAACAAACAGATTTGATGTAGTCACCAGATATGCATTTGTGTAGTGACAATCAATGCCCTTTGTTGTCTGAATGATTTATCCTGGATCATTCAATGAGCTCTTGCAACCACAGGAAACCACTTCCACACTTGAATTGCAACTTCTGTTTTTCTGGCCCATCTACACTGGAGCTTGTTTCAAATACAAAGAGACTGAATTAATCTAATGTCAAACACCCAAGAGCCATCCTAGCTCTCTTTCCCTACACTTGCTTTCTGGGCTCATTATCTTTGACAATAAAATGGAATCACTGCTGTAAAGTTTTATTATCAGGCTATTCCTCTACAAAAATCTGTTTTTTAGACTGTTGTTCCATTTCTCCAAAGCAAGAGCTGTACATGATCTTAAAGAAGAATCCAGAAATGCCCATATACACACTAAAAGGCCATACGTATCTATTATCTTTGATGGATGTGACTATATATGGCCCTTTCTGCACTCTATGCTGATCCGAATTAAGAATCCCTAATCTGAATCATGGACCTCCTGATCTGCCTAGTCCAGCTCTATCTGCACTGGACAGAGCCAGATCTGGATTAAGAGTTCCTAAATTTGGATCTTTTGTCAGGTCTACAACAGATCCAAGGCCCTTCTTCTAGCTTGCAGGATGCATCTTGATGGGATGCCCCCATGATATGGAACTACTGGTGGGTTCTTTTCAGTGACACATCATAATGCACCACCAAAAAGCACCTCCCCAGGTCCCGAGGTTAGCAACTCTCATTGCTAACCTTTGTAGGTATGTAGGTGGGGTGGCTGTGAAACTTGCACAGATTTTGCAGCCATGGAGAAACATGGGCTGGGTCAGCACTGGGCCAGATCTGCACCATTAGTGCATATGGCACTGGACTGGCCCATGCCCCCAAGTAATCCAGGTCAGTGGACCTCCACATAATTCAGATCAGTGGGACCCATTGATTTTGCTTAACAGAAGTTAAGTGCAGCAAAGGCCTTTGTTATGGCACAGTCTGGACTAGGTCCCTTGTTTCCAACAATGGAGAAAACCTAGCCTACATGGACATTCTAAATAATTCTGTTCTTCCAACTTTGCCACAACAGTTCAGAAAAAGCTGTTTCTTGAATCAGCACAATAATATACCACCCACAAACCAAGGTCAGTATGGGAATGCAACTTTAACTCTATCAAACTTTGGAATGAATTGGAATGCTGACTGTGGGTCCAGACCAAATCACCCAACATCTGTGGCCAACTGTTCTGTTCTGTTCTCAGTGAAGTCAAAAAGTTCTTAACAGCAGCAACCTTCTTAATATCAGTGGCTTGATTTCATTCTGTTTCTCAATTCCTAACGCCTTCTGGCTACTCCGGATAAAACAACTCTAGCTGGGTCAGTTTATTAAACTATTCTATATATCACATCAATGTCACTACTGCTCCTGTGGTAAAATGGAAGACAGTTCTTGCAGAAAACATACTGAAATCTAGTGGAAAGCCTTTCCAAAAGAGTGGAATAGGGATCTGCATGAATGTTCTAAAGTAAACATTCAAAATTTGATCAAACTTGATCAAATGTGTACATTCAAATTCAAATAGAATGTCTACACATTTGAAATTTAACATTCGAACTAATTTCAAATTATTCAAAACATTTGAATGGACAGATACATATGTATTACATACATATCTATACGAATCTCTTACGTATCTGTATGCATTTGTGCTAATAGTATGGGATGAAAACGGGATGCATCCAGTATAAAACTAGATCCGTACAAAATGTGTACAGATACGTATAACACATACAAATGTTGTTGACATTCATATCTTCAAATATGAATGTTGTCGACATTTGTATCTTCAGATTTGAATCTAACATTTAAACAAATAGGTTTGAATGTATTTGATTCGAATCAGATTTTGTTGCGTTCGGATTCTAAAAATTCAAATCAAATTAAATGTTTGATATTCTATTTGATTTGAATTCAAATGCAAAAAGACCCATTTGTGCACATCCCTAGAGTGAAAGCTGTTAAAGAACAAAGGTTGGACCAACTCATTTCTTCTGATCTTAATATCTGAATGAATTTTTGCACAAGCTGTTGTCTGGATACTTTAAAGGCTGTTTGTTGCATTAATTATAAGCAATTAGATTTATGCAAACAGCTATTTGAATCTGTTCAAAGGAGTATTTAAGGGGCCCAGGACTGATAAGAAAAAGAATCAGTAACCCTGGACTTCCCCCCAGCATGGAGGGTCTGTTAAGGAACAGGTAAATGTCACAAAAACCATGAGGGAACACACCTGTTCCTTACCAACATGGAAACCACCAGTTCTCTTGCCTCTGTGATGGGGCAGCATCACATTAACACAGACATCATAGCACTCAGTCCAAGACAGTGGATGAAGCCAATGGATGAAGGCATTGTCAGGAAAACCCCTGGCGGCAAGGAGTAATCTCTTGCAAAAGCAGATGCTAAAGATACATGGTTTGGTCTCTGTGGGGGGAGAGAAGTTGCAAATGTAACTTTTTTACATTTTTCTTTTCACTTTCTGTTTTGATGCTTATTTGGGGCCTCCTTGCAAGCTGCCTGTTCTCTCCTTTGCTTATTTGGATTCATCCAGAAGACATGCATCTCTTTAGCTTGATTCATAGTGATCCAATGTCTAGATGTCCAAGTCCAGAGCATTTAAAGCATCATTCCTTGCTCCCTCTAAAATGTCCTAATGTCACCTCCCCCTCCTTCACTTTTAAAACATAAGATCCAATCAGCAAATATTTGTATGCCTTAAAAAAGTAAAGGGAATGAAGGTTCCTCTTTGAAATGAGATGACAATGTTGTTCCAGGAAATGGAACAGTCACTTCCTGTAATAGTTTATCAGAACCTGGTAATGCTGGCAAATCTAGGTTTTCAGAAGGAAGCACGTAATCCCTTTGAGCTTATTTTCAGGAGAAAGGGGGGGAATTCAAACCTTTCCTAACTGTGCCTTGAATTTTGCAGGTGAGGCTCTCTCTTCATGAAGTCAAAACAGATCAGGGATGTGCATGAATATTCATAACATTCAAAATTCGGCCGAATTCAGCCGAATTCGGACATTCAAACTCAAATCATATGTTACAATATTCATATGCTAACATTTGAATGAATACGAATGTTTCTAGACATTCATATGAATAGTTTAGACATTCGTTAAGCTGAGGAAATGTATCAAATGTGTATCTGTTCATATGCAGATACATAGCTATTCGTATCAGATACTTATTGAATGTTTGTATGAAAATATACATATAGATTTGTATCAAATAGAATTTTAGCACATTTGAATGCATTCTATTCATACCAATAAGGATTTTTGAATATTTGAACACTGAATGTTTTGAATCAAATGCCAAAAAACCATGCTTGCACATCCCTAAAACAGATTAGTTTGGGACCCTCTGCCTTTCCATCATCTAATATTGGATGAATAAAAATTGTCCCACCCCCAATCTGTGGAATCACAGCCATTGACACTAATTTATCTGGAATGTCAACATTAAGGGTAATGTACCTTCACTGCAATTTTATGGATCCTATTGAATACTAAAGTTGTGGGTTTGCTCTAGGTTTTTAAATGCAGAATTGTTTGGTTTGACTTTCATAGCAGTGCTCCTACTAATAAGCTGTATAATGTTAGAAAAAATAATGGGCTCTTTTGCACTTAAACCTTAGTAAAGCTGGGAGGAACACACCTTCTCAGTTATACTAGCGGCATGCTGCATCCGCAGGTGGAAGAGGAAGGAAGGAAGGAAGGAAGGAAGAATCTTGAGTGTAACATTCTTGGAGCATTGCTTAAGCATTTGTTTAAAATATATGTTTATTTTCTTCATAGCTGAAGATAGTCTAGGGCTTCTTGAGATGATATCTCACCAAGGAATGGAAAGTCAAATTCCACATTCCCTTTGATAAGGCAGCCTGACTTGCTTGCCTGTCATGGCATGTTTATGCAAGAGAATAATTGAAAATGCAGAGTTTACTTCATGGTACAAGCTGTGTCTTCCCTGCCTTTCCTCCCATCAATCTTTCCCTGCATTTATTAGTTCTTCTTTGCTTGGCAGAAAAGGCAGACCTGAATTTTATGGTATTTAGTTCATGAGGCCAGCTAACAGAATTAATTCCCAATCCCTGGTGTAACAAAACATGTTTTCCCCTCCAGATCGTTAGGAAATAGAAAAGAAGAAGAAGAGTTGGCTTTTCTACTGTGCTATTTTCACCCATTTAAGGGGACTCAAAGCAGCTGACAAAGCTTTTTCTATTCTTCTCCCCACAACAAACACCCCGTGAAGAACGTGGGGCTGTGAGAGCTCAGAAGAGAGCTGTGACTAGCCCAAGGTCACCCAGCTGGCTTCATGGAGGAGGGTGGAATTGAACCCAGTATTCCCAGATAAGAGTCCAGCTTCCTAACCACTAGACCAAACGGCCAAGAAATAGCATGCAGGAGTAGAAAGAACATATTGAAGATGTTTTGCAGCCATCCTATAAAGTAGAAACCAGAGGCATTTTCACACTACAGTGGTACCTTGACATATGAGTTTAATTCGTTGCATAACCTTGCTCTTATGTCAAATCGCCCGTATCTCAAATCAATTTTCCCATTAATCCATTCCAGTTCCCAAAACACCACCTCAGTTGTTTTTGTTATGTACTGTATTTACATACTCGTATCTCAAATCTTGCTCTCATCTCAAAGCAAAATATCACTCGCTCGGCAGCTTGTATCTCAAAACACTTGTATGTCAGGGCACTTGTACGTCGAGGTACCACTGTACAGGGAAAATGCCTTAGAACGCTTTACCCTGAACACGTCAAAATCACTTTCCCATCCGCACTGGCAGGCAAAGAATGCATTGCAAATATGTCTCTTACCTGCCTACGTGCGGATGGGAAAGTGACTTAGACGTGTTCACGCAAACGGCTGTCTAAGTCCCTCCCCCACCTCCCCCCATTGGCTGCCTTGGAGCAGTGGCAGGGAGGCCTATCCGGTGCCTTCCCTAGGCTCCTGCCAGCTGCATAAACCAGGATCAGGCTCATGCAGGTGGCAGGACCCCTAGCCAACACTCCCCAACTCACCTCGGGGGCACGTGTGTGTGAACAGGCCTTACCTGCTCTCTACCAGGTCGACTCTGGTGCGAGGAAACTGACGATGCTCTGTGCCTGCACACACCACGGTCCCTCATTGCCTGGGCACACACGCCTGCACAGATGTCCAGTTGAAGCCAGGCAGGTGCCCGGCCAATGAGGGACCATGGTGCAGGTGCAGAGCGTTGTCAGCTTTTTCATGCCAGAGTCAACCCGGTGGCCAGCAGGTAAGGCCTATTCATGCATGCATGCCTCTGGGTAGGTTGGGGAGTGTAGGGTGTGGGCCCCACTGGCCCTAGGAGCCCAATCTGGGCTCATGGGGCAAGCGGGAACTGAGGGAAAGGAGGCACCTAGGCTTTCAACCCCTGGCTCTATAGGAGCCAATGGGAGCAGCCTGGGGGAAGGTCCCAGCTGTCAGGGAGGGAAAGCATGCGAACGCTTTCCCTTCAGTACAGCTGGGAACACGTTGGGATGCCCCAAACGTGCCGGGATGCTTTCACAGCACTTTTTTGTGCTCTGAACTAGAATGCGTGGAGGGCTCTCTGGGACAGGCTGAAGCAGTTCTTAATGGAACCATCGGCCCACAGGAGTGAATGCTCTGTCCCCACATGGTCTCCATGCATTCTGAAACCCCCCATTTGAAAAGGCCTCAGATTCTCTTCTTGCTTTCCACAGGATATTTGCTTCAAAGTAATGGTGGCTGATGAACATCTATGGTGCCATACAAAAATGGGTTGTCCAAAATTCTACCATTCCCAGAGTTTGGAAAAAATCCTTAGTATATGGTTATTAAGTTCCTAGGCCATAGTTGTGAATATTTCCAAGCAATCTAAAACAGTTTGAAGAGGGAGTCAGGGGAGGTGACCGAAATATCAGATCTGGTCAGTTTCCTAAAGAAAGGGAAAGCAACGTAAAGCCTGAATCTATTTCTCTGCTAAATGGAATTCCCTGAGCCATGTAAACTAAACCATGCATTACCATCCAATCCAAATGCCCCAGTGTTTCCTTGTAACGAGACATGAGCTAGTGACCTCTGAATAAAGTTTCTAAACCATTTTTTTGGTAATTTTTTTCTTTCCTAATGCCTATAATTTTTAAAGTGTTTTAACCAATATTATTGCTTTTAATAATTTGTAATTTGCTGTTTTAAAAGTGGTACCCGTCCTGGGACCTTTGGGTATAGGGCGGGATAGAAATACAAATAATAATGAATAAATATAATGCTAACAAGGCAGCATCTCAAGTAGAAAGGATTGTGGGAAAGACATAAGAACATAAGAGAAGCCCTGCTGGATCAGGCCACAGCTCATCTAGTCCAGCATCCCATCGCACACAGTGGCCCACCAAATGTACATAGGCATCTTAAGCAAAGACAAGGACAAACCTATTCCTGCTCTTGAATCTTGAATCCAGGAAATGGCCTTAGAATCATCCTGTTTCCCCCACAATATTCTAAAACATTGGCTCCATAAAATTAATTGGAGGTGCCTTTGGAAAAGTTAATTTTCTAGGGTTCTAGGAGAACACTATAACATCTTTGACTATAATCTAAGAGTCTATCTGCACTTACTTGTTAATCTGGATTAAGGAGCTGCTAAGAACATATCAACTGCATGGGAACAGAGTAGAATCAGATCAAAAATGTGGTCTACATCCATGCACGCACTCTTCAGCATACATTTGCTTTTCAAAAGCCTACTCAATGTAGATGCCTTTGCCTGTGGTTGATCCAGATCTAGCTAATCTGGATCCAGCTAATACAGATCTAGGTAATAGTACTGATTAACTGATGGAAGTGCAGAGAAGACCTTAGGCCACATCTCCACTTGAAAATATAGACTGCTGACTCCAAGACATGTGAAGGAGAAATTACATTCAATGTCTGATGGGACACCACCATATCTACATTTTGAACTGAGATGTTTTTCAGAGTGTTGCTCCGAGGCACTTCCACTGAGGGCAGTGAAATCAAACCCTCACAAAATGGTGCCCCAAACAGCAATTGTGCCCACTAAGGAGGCAACACAATTGCCACAAGGTGCTTTCTGCTGCTACCAGTAGAAATGCAGAGGCAGAAGATGCTTTACTGAATGTCCCAGTCAGTAAGTGGAGATGTGGCCTAAGACAACTGTTCACAAAAACAAAGTGGATAAGGTTGGGTTTCTGTTTTGGTTTTTAAAATGACATTTATAAAATAGATATTTTCACATACTAGATCAGGTGATTGTATTTCACACTCCTGAGCTAGTAACATTTTTTTTTTAAATGACAGGGATATTTAAGCCATTGAGTCCAAACACATGACCGTGAAGAAAGGATTAAAAAAAAAAGAAGCATATTTAAGAACATTAGCCATGCTGATATTTGTCCTGGGGCTAATCCCAGTCTTTGAAAACCTCCCACTTCTCTTTTTGGAAGCAGGATTTCTCCTTCAACCCATCCCCACCGCCCTGCGTTAAATGGTGGCAATGTTCTTCACCACTTTGGATGAGCAAGGGAATGAGTGTCATTTTACAGCCCATCATCTGGGGAGTAGATCTCTCCCCCCATAGGATTGGATGTGGGGAGAAGTGAGAAGCCCACCTCCCTACATGATCAGCTATAACATTGCATCCAATTTAGCGGGAGATGCAAGCTTTCCTTGTTCATCAAAGAGCAATGAAGAAAGCCATCACCACGACTTGACAGAGCAGGCAGACTATTTGACTTAAAGAGAAGTTATTATTATTATTTTTTTAAGGCAACAAAGAGAAGGTGTTTTTTTTTAGCACTTTGGTGTGTACAACATTTAAGAACAGAAGAGGAGTCCTGCTGGACTGGGCCACAGCCCATCTAGTCTGGCATCCTATCTCACACAGTGTGGCCCACCAATTGTTTTTTGGCTTCAAGCAGAAGCCAAAAGCAAAATGCAAGTGGCCTTGAATGACATTCTGTCTCCCCAACCTGAAGGTAGTAACTATGTGAGTGACTATTTGAGTAAAACTTGTGAATTTCACCACTGAAGGCCAGGAACGTTTTTTTCCAAAATGTCAGAGGTCTTACAGCAAGCTCCTAAGTTTACGGAAGCATAGGCCCTGTACCAGAACAGGCAGTCCAAGTGTAGACAGACTTTTTCTGAGCCAGCTGGAATGCTCCAGGTGGGAACCAATCCAGTTGAAGCAGTTGCACTGGATTACTCCAGCCCCAAGTGCAGAAACAGCCTGTGACTCTCCCTTCCACACATAGTGAAGTTTAAGAAGCCCCTTCCTGCCTCCCATAGACAACAGCTGTGTGTGAAAGGGAAGCTCCTAGTACACTTGCTGGTCTGATATACCAGTGTAGAATTGCCATATGAACTGCTGCTGATTACCAACAAAGAGGATGGATATTTGCTGCTCTGGGTTGTCAGAATGGTAGCCCATATCATTTCAGGCTGTAAATGGGCTGGAAAATGTAGCGATATCTTTATGCCCTTGCTATCACACCTGATATATATTGCTACTAGTTTAAGATTTCTGAATTGCCTAAATTAAGAATGATGCTTAGCTTTCCTTCTCATTACAACCAGCAATTTTGAAGAGACCAGAATTGTCAAAACAATGTGTATTGCAGCAAGAAGGTGATATTCACACATTGAAATTACATTCTGTTTCACTTAACAAATGGGTGTTTTGCTTTTTCTCCACTTCTGCTTTACCAATACAGAGGAGGTAAAGATGAATACAAGGAATAATTTGGCAATGAAAATGTAATCACAGAAGAGAATACCATCATATACACACAACTTTAATGCCTCTAAAAGCATACGCCTCCATTTCCCCCCAGGAATACATTTACATATTTAACATGAAAATAATCATAGGGCCTGTTCACACTTACCTCTCGGGCACAGCAGAAGATACTCCTGGACACTGTTCTCTCCAAATGCATCTGTTGTGTCATAGTTCCATAGCAGAAGCCCAGTGTGTGCCGTGACCATTGCCAAGGTGATCTATCTGATGGTGCTGGTGGTCAGTTTTGGGGTTTACTCAGCACTTGAAGTGTGGAGCTATCCCAGTTTACCCACCTTAACATCAGTGAGATGGTATAACGATTAAGTTAAGTGCAAACTGGCCTAGAGGACTCTATGTTAGAGAAGTATTTCATATCAACCCAATTTTAGACATCCAAGAAATCAGAATGAATGTAGTGCATTGTAGCGATAATTCTTAGAGCATTTCCACTAGAAACGTAGCAGAGATGAGGTGGATCAAAATGCTTTTTGCAAATAGCCCTGTCTGTGGATGCAGCTGCAAATGCCCAGGAAAGATCTGCAACTGTTCAATGTGATTTGGGTCTGTCCTCTGCCACTCACCGTTTGGTAGAATCAAAGAATTTCAGCTGGAATCTTAGCTTTCTCCACTTTCATGGTAACCTCTACTGATGATGCATTTCCCTTATTCACATTCAATTATTCTGAATGTTATCCTGTTACAATAACAGTGGAAAAACACATTTTCTTGCTTCAAACTCCTGTTATTATTATTATAAAGGTTTTCACAGCTTACTAACTGGTATATATTCAGCCTGAGGCCTTCCTTGACACAATTTCCTAAGAGTTGGTAATGGAGTTAAGGCTTAATTGGATTTAACTATTTTATATATAAATTCCAGGTAATTTGGCAGGAATCCACTGCTTTCTGTATTTTCACTAGAACTGAAGTAAGGAGAGAAGAAGGAGAAGGAAGAACTTTTTCAAAAGCAGCTTAGCTGTTACACTCTAGTGTTCCCATTCAAATTCTAATCCACATTAAATACCAAAAGATACAGGGTGAATTCACACTTACCTTACTGGCAAAGATGGAAGGAATTCCCACATGGTACATCTGCACCCCACAGAACTATTTCTTTTCTAGAAGTGTGTGCTGGAGTTCCCCCCTTGCACATAAGTGTGGAGCTGTTAAAACTGTCCCACACCTATTCTTTCTGGGTGGAAGAGGTGCAGGGGAAGCATGTGACCAGTGGCGAAGATGTGATTGTGCTCTGCATTGCCAGGTCTACCTGGCAAAGGTGCCTTGCTTGCACTTTGGTGCTGTCACTGTGGCAAAGCAATAGTTGCTGTAGGCTCTGTCCCCAAGCAATTTAAAGCCCTCTAAAAATCTTCTTTTGCCTCTGAGCACCCCAATCCCTGGCTTTTCCCAGTGCTACAAAAGGAGGAAAATCCGTGACAAAAAAAGTGCACTTTAAAGAAGAGTTCCAGCTCTCTTTTTGGAAGTCGTGGGTTTTCCTGGCAGCATTTACCATGGGGGCGCTCCGTGGCAAAAGGGGTGGGCATTGCTACCTGCACACACAGCCATAAAACATTCACACATCTCCCAGAAGTGCAGCAGCTTCCCTTCCTTTCCCTTTCTAAGGCTTAGAACTTTCAAAGAGCCAGAATAGCACAGAACTGCAACATTGTTGCAATTGTTATCAGGTGTGAAGTGATGGATTGCTACAGTCACTGCTGCTCTACCGGGTGGATTGTGACAGTGATCTGTGAAAGTGTTGAGAGTGAATGGGTGAACGATTGCATGGTCGATGGCTGCAGCCGCTGCCTTTGCCAGCACGGGAAGCCATTTCGGGGGGGGGGCAGAGAACCAATGGCTATTTTTTCTTTGAACTTGTCGGGGGTTTCTTCCTGGTTGTGGCCATGCAGAGCGCAGTCCCTCCCCGTTCCTAACGGCACCCTATCAACAAGAGAGGGGGCGGGGAGAAAAAGAGGCGGGCAAACAAAACACCCATCTGTGGGGATGGAAGGTGCATTTTAAATGCACGTTTTGTTGAGCCTCATGCGGACGCTTATTCCGGAATTGCACGGCACTTTTAAAGTCCGCTTGAATAGAGTGACGGTAGAGGGAAACTGGAGAGGCAAATAAGTCTTTTGGGGACTCAGCCGTAATGGTGACAATTCACACTTAGCTGGCACTTAGTAAAGTGCCAGTTAAGTTTCAAATGCTTTGGGCTTCCAGAACTTCATCTCCCCAGGACACGAAGCAAAGTACATTTCCTGTCCTTTAATGTGGATTAGAAGTGGAACGGGAACACTAGCTGCTACATGCTGCCACCTCAAAGATTTTTTGAATGCTGTTTTTAAAAATCTGTGTGAATACAGCAAAATTTCATGATCTTATTCTAAGTTTTCCTTATATTTAATCTCTAATGGAACAATGCCAGTAATCTGAGCTATTTTGGTTATATTATTTATGATCGTTATCTCTGGGCTATAATGCATTGTTTGATCCACTGTATGTGCAGTATAATCCTGCCTTAGCATATTTCCACAATGTTATTTTCAAGCACAATATCTGACTTATAAAGATATATCGCATTTCATTTTACTTATATAGCTGCTGTTGCTGTTCTTTTTCTTAGTATTATTCAAGCCTTTTTTTCAATTATTGCCTTCTTTTTTTAAAAAAATTTTTTTATTCATGCATGCATTCTTATGTATGTATGTATGTATGTATGTATGTATGTATGTATGTATGTATGTATGTATGTATGTATGTATGTATGTATGTATGTATGTATGTATGTATAACCGCTTTGAGCATCATATTTCCATTTCCAACAGCATGCAACATAGTAACATGGCAGGTTGGACACTTTCCCAGAGGCAGCCTTGATATCTCTCTGCACAGCTATGGAGATAATCTTCCTTTAGGACAAAAATATCACTCAAAGTGCGAGCCTGCTTTTGGCTTAATCCATTTGACAGATACTGCAATTGATTAAAAACTGTAAAGGAACAACTTTTATGAAGCCCTCAGTAGTGATTTTAAGAATTTAACAGAGTTATTTCAAGGTTCACATGTCCACTTTCTAATGAGAAAAGATGCAGGACTGAATCACCTTCCATCTGTTTTAATATTGTAGAAGGAGAAAAAAAAATCCAACAAAAACAGCAATTCCCTTCTGTGTGCCATCCCTGCAATTAGCACAAATTTGTACCAGGCAGACTTTTTTTAAACTTCCTTTCCATATGCTCCCAGAAACGGAGAAAACTGAAGTCCACATGAGATGGGAGGTTTTTTAGCCTAAGCTGGGCTGGAGGGAGTCAGTAGTTTGCTACTTCTTCCCAGTTCAGTGTAGGGTAAACTCAGTCTATGGCAACATTCAGATGTGGCAAAATGTAGCTCAGAAGTACCTTAGAGATGATTATGTGTGGCCCTTGTGTTCTCATCCAACCTCTAATCCACTTTTTCTAGCCACAGAGGGAGGGAAAAACTGGCCTGTGAACAATTCCACCTACAAACTTATCTCTAAACCTCTTGTAAGCCCCTCAACATGCTTTATTTAACAGTATGTGAATGCCGTCTAGAACAAGATCTATCTTGTTAAGGAGCATCTCTTTTCACAGCCAAATCCATTAGCAATCCTACGTTCATCTGGCAAAGCTAAACCATCAAAGTGAAATCCTCCCTTATATCTAATCTTCAGATTTCCTTGCCCTGAGCTCCAAAAATATCCCAGAAATAGGCCATTTGTGGTGCATCACAAAAATCCTCTTGGTTTGAAATTTTAAAGTCTGGGGGAAATTCAAACTTCAGATGATATCGGCAGCCATGATATAGATGGATGCTCGTGCAGTCTCTACCAACTTGGATGAATTGCTTGGTTTAGGCCAGGGGCCAATTCACACTTAGGCCTCTGGTATGTAATTAGGACTAGGGGTACACACGAATGGTTTTTTGGCATTTGAATTTGAGTCGAATAGAATATTCAAAGATTTGATTTGATTCCAATGTCAAAAATCTAAATTTCTGAAAATCCGATTCAAATTTGGATTATCCGAATCCGCAAATTTGAAAATCTGCTTTGTATTCAAAGATACGAATGTCAACAACATTCGTATCGGTTTTACGAGTCTGCGCATATCCCGTCTTATCCCGTATGCATCCCATTTTAATCCCATATTATAAGCACAAATACGCAAAAAAATTGTGCATATTCGAATGCGATAGATACGAATCTATACATTTGAATCATTCGAATATCCGTATTGGATTTTTGGGAATCCGAAAATCGGATATCTAAATATGAATATTGTTAAGTCTGATTCAAATTCAAATGTCAATATTTTTCAGAATCAAATTAGATTTTCAAATTTTAGAATATTCATGCACATTCCTAATTAGAACAGCTCTGGTCTAAGAGACCTAAGTGCAAATAGGCCTCAGGAAATTATCTCTACATTCTGTGCCATTGCACAGAATATAGAACCTGTCCTTGGGCCTCTTTGGACTTACTGCCACCTCTGCCACCTTCCTGGAGCTAGCTAACCCCTCTCCGTAAATAACTAGTTGTGGACTTCTAAGTATGAAGGGCTAAAGAACATTCTGCTGAGGAAGAAGGGTACATCTGAGTGATCTTCATTACCTCTTAACAAGAGGGCAAAATCTAAGGAGACAAACCCCAACTAATCTCCTAAAACTTATCAGGACCAGGTCTAGGCAGTGCCCGAATGGCTGTGTCTCCACTTTCCTTATGAGGAGACTTCTCTGAGCTGTTAAGCTGCTGCATTTCCATCTGCAGCTGGAAAATGAGTGCATACCTGGGTGAAGAATGTAAAAGGGAGCCACTGAGGTACCCTTACACATGGCAAAAAAGACACCTCTGCTATGGTACCCACCCCTTTGTATTAGCAAGGAGAAACCTCCATAATTTTGGTAATTCTGTATTTGGCTGTTTGGGCCTTTAGATAGATGAAACACAGGGTATGAATGTATACTTTGAATACAGTGACAATTCTCCACCTACCAACTTTTGGTGGTAACTTTGGTTGACTTTTCTCATCTCCTCTGTGAGCAGAATAAACTATGAGCTTATGTCCTACTGATGGACTTTCTTATGTAGTTGGTTGGCCACCTGACCCAAGCTGCTGGACTAGGTGGGCCATGGGTCTGATCCAGTGGAGCTCATCCTATGTTCTTAATCTTCAATGCCTGACAGGAGCAATGCCACCTTTGAAGGTGCTTTTTGAAACCCTGAGACAAGGGATGTGCACAAATATTTGTAACATTAGATATTGGTACGAATTCTGACATTAGTATACAAATAAAATGTTATGACATTCATATATTGACATTTTTATTTGTTCAAATGTTTTGGAACATTTGTGAAATGAGGAGGTGGTACAGCTGCTTTGCCAGTCACTTCTGCCATGGATCCAGAGTGCATTTCACAAGGTTCAAAGTTGCTTCAGGGCAGATTTGATGGTTTCAGAGTGGATATGTTATGGGAAATGTATCGGATACACATTTGTATCAGATATTCATACGAATTTATACAAATACATTTGTATCAAATAGGATCCTACCACTTTCAAAGGGGAGCTATTCGAACAAATATGAATTTTCTTACATTCGATTTGATACAAAACAAATGCAAAAAAACCCCATTCATGTACATCCCTAAGTGCTTTGGGGGACTTTCTCAAAGAATCTCATAGAACAGGAGAAAACCAGTTCCATTTAGCATTCTTTCAAGCAAGGTAGGTTAGCTTTATGTGGGAGTCTTGTTATTTTGTTTTGAAATGCCAGCTGTCATTGATATTTCAACAGAAGAAATCTGTCAGGTTTACATAAGTCAATAAGGCACAGAGCAGTTCAGGCAACATTTACCTTTATAAGAGAAAATCTATGTAACGTTACAAAGGAACAAGGAATGGCTCTCCTCTGTGCCACTGTTTTGTGAGCATCTGAGGACTACCTGACAGCCAGGTAGTGGAGACCTGGACAATGTGACTGTTGACTTATGGTCATACTGAAAATGCACACTTCTTTAGTGTTTTGCACAAACTTGTAGATTCAGGGATGCAATTACAAAGAAAAATGGCAACCAAAATCTGCATTGTTGTGTTAGTAGACAGGGAATCTTATTTTCAAGTTTCATCTCCACTGTAAATACAACTAAAATGGATTGGCTGCAT